>BDMV01000007.1:49723347-50362360 GCA_008326285.1 Oryza officinalis | reverse complement strand
GATACTTTCATCAATTTATTGAGAGACAATCTTGTCGAGAAGCATTTACTCCCCTGTAGAAGCGATTTCTTTCATAATCATTGTGCCGCACATGTGCTAAATCTTATTGTTCAAGAAGGATTTAAGGCTGTGGCTGCTGCAACAAGTCGTATAAGAGAAAGCGTAAAGTATGTCAAGTGTTCACAAGCTCGCAAACAACGGTTTGAGGAGATGATTAAGCAGGCAGGCATACCTTCCATGAAGCGTCCCAAGCTTGATGTTTCCACTCGGTGGAACTCAACTTATGATATGCTAATCTCAGCTTTGATGTATAGGAGAGCTTTCAGAGCTCTAACCCGTGAGGACAACCAATATGTATTTGAGCCTGTGCTTGCAGAGTGAAAAATGGCTGACAAGCTCTGCAGCATATTGAAGGTATTCTATCGAGCAACTAAGAAAGTTTCAGGATCAAAGTATCCTACAGCTAACCTATACTTCCATCAGCTTTGGCAAGTGCAGAAAGTGTTGGAGAGGGAATCCTTCAATACAACCCCTACCATTTCCTCTATGGTACACAACATGAAGGAAAAACTTAGAAAGTATTGGAATTTGTCATACTTGCAAATTTGTATTCTTGTCATCTTTGATCCAAGGTTTAAGTTGAAGTTTCTTGAGTTTCGATTGAGCAACGGTTTTGGGAATATTGCTCCTGGGTATCTAACAGTTGTGCGCACCAAAATGAGAGAGTTGTTTGCTGAATATAGTTCACATATGAACTCAAGTGCTCAGAATGATCAAACAAGTGAGAATGTAGAGTTTCAGGTTGATGAGGATAACGTCGACAACCCATGGGCTGACTGGGGACGGCATGTTGCTTTGGAGCTAATGAGCTTGACATGTACTTGGAGGAAGAAACTATCCCTGCTACTACTGATTTTGATATCTTGCAGTACTGGAGGACATATTCTAAGATTTATCCGACACTTGCTTGCATAGCACGTGACTTGTTAGCAGTCCCTGCTTCTACTGTAGCTTCAGAAAGTGCATTTTCCACTGGTGAGAGGGTCATAAGTGATTATAGAAGCAGGTTGACCAATGATACAATAGAGGCTTTAATCTGTTTGCAAGACTGGATTAGGGCAGAAGGTATATTATGTAATCTTGCCAAATTGTCATTCAAAATTCTTGCTCATGTTGTGATGCACATTTTTTGTGTAATTATAAAATAAATATATTTTCTGATATTCCAGGCGATTGTGAGATCGAGGATATCGCTAGTGATGATGATCTGTAGTTGAGGTTCTTATACCTGCAAGTGAAGAAAGTCCAGATATCTCCATTCATTATTACTCCTTCAGTTTGGTTGTATGCTTTAGTTTGGTAATATGTTGTATGCGTTCCGTGTGCTTCAGTTTGGCTGTATTTCTTCATCATTGTTACTCCAATTTTAACAGCAATGGATGGGCATTTGTGTACTAGCTCGATTGTGACTGATATGATCTGTGATCTGTGTGTTGTTTAGCATCATTGTGACTGATCTGTGTGTTGTTTAGCAGCAATGTGTGTTTGCGGTTTGTTTGTGGGTTGGTGGTTTGGCTGCAAATAGCCCAACGGGCAGGATGTGGATTGGTGGGTTGTCACAGTATACCTAACGGATGCTGCGGGCGGGTTGCGGCTGCCCGTAACCCGCCCCACCTGCATCGTTATGTATATGTATATATATGTGTACATATATATATATATATATATATATGTGTGTGTGTGTGTATGTATGTATGTATGTATGTATGTATGTATGTATGTATGTATGTATGTGCGTGCGCCCCTCTTCGGCTATTCATATTTCCGATCCACTATGCATATGCACTGTAATTTTAGGTAGGTTAAGTTACCCCCACATCATGTGACACTCACATGGAAGACAGGAGTCCCCTAACTTCAATTCATCTTGTCATATTTGGCCGGCCCTGGCCTGACAATGTCCCTAGACAATATGTGTTGGGGGCTTGGAATGCCCACATGGTGAGCCTCCATTTAGGACTCATCAGGCTAATTTGTGTACCATATATATAGCAATATAATGTGTTCTATTTTTTTTTATTTGCTAGTAGTACCACACATATATAGCTGGGTCGATCTGAGTAATTGTGCCCTGCCATATGGTTCTCCATAAATGCCTGCTATAGCATCCATGATTGAACCATGTGTAACTAAAGATGAAGCAGGCTAGCCAATCAAACAAAGTAATCCAGGAGGATATATGGAACTGACATGCTAGCTCATCACACACCTCAACCAGTGCTGCTCTGTTGTGGGCAGGGTTTGCTTTACCGCGGTAAACCACACGGTTACTGCGGTTACCACGCTTACCGCGGGGTACGGTAAAAGAAAAACCACGGTAACCGCGCTAAATTCAAATAAATTTAAAAAATAATTTGAAATTTTGATAAATTTTATACGGTTTCGTGCGGTTTGCCACGGTTACCGCGGTTACCGCGCGGTAACCGTGCTTACCGCCGGGGCGCGGTAACCACGGCCCCGACGGTAAAGCAAACCCTGGCTGTGGGTACCCCATCCCCCTCAAATAAAAATCGACGAGGATTGTCTACAGTGTTGCACCTACAGTAGTTGTATCGCTGATATATGGGACTGGATATACCTGTCAGCCACTGCCACAACAGGCAGTGCTGGGGAACGGACTTTAGTCCCGGTTCGTAAACCTTTGTAGTTTCGGTTGTGCAACCGGGACGCACAATCTGAAATTAAAGATCGTTCTCTTTAGTCCCGGTTGAAATAACCAGGACAATAATCTTTAGTACCGGTTGATGTTATCAGCCGGTACTAAAGATGTTTTTTCTTTTTTTAAAAAAATGATTTTTGTTGCTTGCTGCTTTTTTATACATATGCATATATACGTATAAATACATANATATTAGTTAATTAAATGGAAAAACACATGCATTTATAAAAATTAAGTAGTATTGTTTGGCATCTAAATTTACTTACCGACCACTTATTGCGGATGAGTATGCGTTGTCTGGAGTTTTTCCATTGTCCGCCTTGCTGGTAATACCTTTTATATGCACTGTTTGCAGAGATAATTAATTTAAATTCGTCAAAGATAACAACACGTCATGAGAATATATAAGAATAAGAAACGTCCATGCATATAACTTACAGATCGATAATTCTGAGCATTTCTTGATATGTATTGCTATCTTTATCAAGAGAATCCAAGACGACGACTTCATTGTACTTTGGATAGAGAAGAAATACTATCCAATGGTCGCTACAAAAGAAATGGTTAGTCCAGCCGTGATTATATGTATATACTCATAGTTGATATGAAAACTTACTCAAAGGCGTATGGCGCGTAAACACATTCCTTGTCCTGCGTAGATTCAAGTGCTATAGCTACATAAGTAGCAACATCGAGAATCTTTTCCTGATGTCTTTGTTCTATATATGCGTCCCTCTCTTGCTGCGTCATCGCCTGAACATGTGCCGGTAGCTTGTTCTCGTCTAGTAGGTAGGTGTGGTTCGGCTTGCTTATCCGGCACGGGTTTAGGTAGCCGACAGGCTTTCGCATCGCTTCGGCTTGCACGTAATTCATCCTTCAAAAAATGTAAGATCAAATTAGGTACGCACATAGGTACAATGATTTATTGACACGTTCCAGTCATGCACTTACAGACACCAGATGCCGACCAAATTGGCGTCGAGCCTCTTCCGACGATAGAGGGCATGCATATCGAAGAAATGGACTTGGAATAGGCATGGCCTGCTCCAGAAGATGTTCTCCTGCACAGCAACTGTGAACGATGAAAGGCCTTTTATGGTGCTTGCCCTGATGTACCATTCATGCCACCTCCTTAGTTGCCACGGTCCTTCTGTTAGTTGCCAGGCATGGATGAATGGTTGGCCATTCTGAAACTCATGCGGCACATCCGGGCAGTTGATATAATTGAGATAATCTTCCATGGTTTGCTTGAGGCCTGTTAACTTTCTGTCATCAAAATCGGCATCTTTGATATCTTTGTCCCTTCCTCGGAATGCCGTTATCATATATCTTTTCTTCGATTCACTTTTTCCTTTGTGCTTGTGTGTCCTTACCATCACTGGCACATCGGCACCCTTAGGTTCCTCCGGTTGCGATGGCTGTGTTTGTGATGGGTCTAGTTCATCGGGCATTGTCCGCTCATGCCCTGATTGTGCACGCTCTGATTGCTGTGCCGGAGGCACTTTCTGAACTTATACTTCTGATTGATCCTTTTCAAGCCCTGATTGTACTTCTGTCTCCTTTTCAATTGGAGGTGACGCAACAGCAGGCTCTGATCTTGGAGGTGATGCAACTAGTTGATCTGATTGCGGAGGTGATGAAACTAGAGGATCCCTCGGTTCTTGTTCCCTTGGTAGACGAGGCGGTGACACCGGTATCCTTGGTGGACGATCCGTTCCATCCGTTGACCCTAGTTGAATATCATTCTTGTGCCACAGCACAAACTGATCAACGGCATCTCCAAGGTACACAATCCCCTCGGGTGTTGGAATGTTGATCTCGTGCATCCGGTGAGCCTCATTGACCGTCCGGACCTCTACCTTGGCATAGTCATCCGGAATGTAGCAATGGAATCTGCGGCCCGGTATGAACCTCCCAGTTGCAACCTGTATTTTCTTTCCTGCCCTACCAACCGGAATCAAGAGCTTGCAAGGAGTATCCTCCGTTACATCGTCCATCGGATAGCTCGGATCTGGCTGCGAAACGGCAGCACCGTGCATCATATTCTGGCTCCAATATCTATGGCATTCCTCACGAGCTGCTGCCCTAGCCTGGGATTCTATCTCCTCCTTATAGCGATCACGCTTCTTGTAGGTATGAGCATCCTGTTTGAATCCATCCTTCCAGCTAGTCTTTGAGGATACTCCCCGGACACGACCAGAGTGCTCCAGGTTGCCCAACGCATAGGTCAGCTCGTCCCGGTCTCTATCTGGCACGAACATCCCGGCCTCTTGCTGCGTGACGATGTTCTTCATCTTGACAGCTACCTCCTGGAGCTTTGGATCCTTGAAGACTACATCCCCCTCTGGCGTGAAGGCCGGTGTTCTTGCACGCACCCAGTTCCTGGTTCGTGGGTTGTGATTTTTCATAGGAGCCGGTTTCCCAGCCTTTTCCATCTCTTCATCTTGTTTTGTCCATTTCTTAACCGCTGCACGGTAACCGGTCGATCCCAAACGATGAGGATATTCATTCCTTCTTGCTAGTTCAGACATCCTCTGGCTCTTCTCCTTTTCCTCCGCCGATGTCTTCAGGGCAACGAACTCATCCCACTGGGCTGGTGTTATCTTTCCGTACTCCGTAAACGGCGTACGTCCCTTCTGAACATATTTCTTGTTAAGGTCTGTTTTCCAGTTCCGCCACAGCTTGCCCATGGTCTTGAGTGCATAGACCTTCGCTGTATCGTCGTCTGTCCCTTGTGGATACTCAAACCTGCTTTGCAGCGACGTCCAACAGCTGTTCTTTGTAGCGTCAGGAACTTTCTTCCAATCCTTCCATGTGATCTCCACGATATCCCTAACTATCGCCCCGCATTGGTTGCTATACTTGGAACATGAATCTTCGGGTGATAGGGGTTCCCCTTTCTCACTGATCCGCGTCAGCACGCTGACTTCTTTCAACAACATGTTCTTCCCTCGCTCGCCCCTTCTTTTCTTGGGTTTACTTGAAGCTGAGACGCGCACGACAGCTCCAGCTTCGGCTTCCGCTTCAGGTGCGGCTTGGGCTTTCCTTTTAGATCGGCGTGGAGCATTCTTCTATATTTGCATTTCACATGACATCGGTTATAATCCATATATATACTTAATACGATCGCAGAACTAATCATATACAATATGTTACGTACCACCGGTTCGCGGGGGATGTAGTCGGAGTTGACTTCTTCATTGTTGCTCCCACCCTTTTTCTTCCTTGCAGGAGAAGGATGGGGGTCACTCGGCGAGTGATACGATCCACTCCCTTCCTCACCGGAACTTGACGGCGATGATTCCTCCGCGACTACTTGTGTGCAAATATCTTCCTCAACCATCGGTGGAGTTTGCTTGCCCTTGGCGCCCGAGGGTTCCGCTTCGGTCGGTTTTTCCGTTGATATCCTTTTAAGGTGATCAGATTTTACATACATGTATGTATAAACAGGAAAATAAATGATCAGATTTTACATACATGTATAAATGACTTAGAATTTCTCTTTTTCTTCAAAATGATTCGACATGTAAGATATTCTCATATTTGCATGAACACAAGTTGTAATGTGTAAGATATTCTCATATTTTGGTGCAATTTAATATGTACATATGATACCTCAAACAATTAGGTCAAAACGGTCAAATTATATATTAATACAAAACCCTAATCGGTAAAACGGTTACACTTCCCAGATGTGCATTTTATTACATAAAAGTGTACAGGGTATATAATTTATTCAAATACTAATCTATTTATCATGAATTAATATAATTTTTCCAGAATTTATTTAGTAAGTCTTGACCTCCTAAAAATTCAAACTAATTTCGGCTGAACTGACTTTGTTTATTTTACTGAGAATAAAATATAAAGAATTTTTGTGTGAAACAAAAGAAAATGTAATCTAGGTATTTTTGTCCACTACCAGAAAAATCCATGTTAATTTATCTTGCACAGAAATTGAATGGAGGAGTTACAAAGTTGGGAGAAGAAAAGAATTAGGAACATATTTGAAAATTGCCATAGTATTCCTTTTTGGCGCCATAAAAAGTTACTTCCTCTGGTCATATTGATGTTTAAGACAAGATTCTGTCAAAATTTTGAAGTTCCGATACACAATTTTATATTATAGTAAGTTTATAAAATCTAATAGATTTATGATATTGCGGTAGTACTTTTCGAGACAAATTTGCATACATTATTTCCTTTGTTTTTAAACTAGCAAACATTATTGATGGTCCAATTTTAAATGTTTGATCAAATCTTATTCTAAATGTCAAATATATTTTTTACTGTACAGAGTACTAGTTTATATAAAATAAAACAGTCTAGCTACAACTTCTATAGATATAACTCTACAGTTAAATTTGATGTTTCCAAATTCAAATCTTCTCCAAGCTCTCCAAATCAGTTTGTCCAGTGAAAAATTAATTCATATCAAGCATGAATGTGACATCATGGTAAACAAGTGATTGATGCCGTTTCTGAAATTAACACAACCAAGTCAGTGACCTTTTCAAGAAAACCAGGGATTATTTTCCATATACTAGGGTAAGACCAATTGACTGCCACTAACTCAAGTCCAAATTTGATGTCACTTTATTCTTGTGCGCCTAGAACAAAAGGAACATATTAAGCCAATTATTCTGGATATTAAGTTTCGCTCTGTCCTATAACCAATACATTTAATCTTATACCATCTAATTAAAATAGTATTTAGTATAAATTTTGTAGTTCTTATTATATTTTTTTTGTACTTTTGTACTTGAGAAAATAGTAGCAACCAGTAGCAAACGGGGAACGGATAAGGCATGCATCAGCTAGCAAAACATAACATACATTATAATTATTATTAATTATTAATACATGAAACACAAAACACATTATGCAGCAAATAGCAACAACAGACATTACTCTAACCTTGCATATACACATGATTAAATTTTTAAGACAACACACAAAGAATAGTGAATGGAAACAAATCACATATAACAGAACAAAACCACTAATTTTCAGTGAATAAACATGCATCCCCTGCGATTACAAATGGCTACAACAGATCATCGATTCATCGATGAATCCATCCATTCATACAATCAATCAATCCATTCATTCATCGATTCATCCATCCATTCATACAATCAATCAATAATCCATCCATTCATCGATTCATCCATTCATCTATACATCTATACATCTATACATACAATCAATCATCGATCCATCCATTCATCGATTCATCCATCCATTCATTCCTTCATTCATTCCTTCATCCATTCCATTCATCGGAAAAAAGAGGAGGCGGCGACAGGGGTACATGGATGAGGCGGCGAGCAGAGGAAGAAGAGGAGGCGGCGGTGGTGAGGAGGCGGCCGTCGGCGGCTGTGAGGAGGCGACAAGCGGCGGTGAGGAGGCGGCCGCCAGCGGCTGTGAGGAGGCGGCCATCGGCGGTGAGGAGGCGACCGCTGGCGGCTGTGAGGAGGCGGCCATCGGTGGCGGTGAGGACGCGGCCGCGGCGGTGAGGAGGCGGCCATCGAGCGGTGAGGACGCGGCCAGCGGTGGCTGTGAGGACGCGGCGAGGATGAGCCGGCGGCCGGCGGCGGCGGTGAGGAGGCTACCGGGGCGGTGAGGAGGCTGGCGGCGGCGGTGACGACCGGCGGTGGCAGTGAGGAGGTGGCCGGGGGCGGTGAGGAGGCGGCCGGCGACGACAGTGAGGAGGCAGCCGGGCGGCGATGAGGAGGAGGCGGCGGCGGTGAGGGCTACCTGCCTCCTGGCGCGAAAAGGAGGCAGCGGCGCTCTTCTGGCGCGAAAAGGAGGCGGCGGCGCTAGGTTTTTGCTGGCGGCGGCGGCTGAAAATTTCGGTAGCCTGGCGGCGGCTCTAGGGTTTTCGCGCCTTCGGGACTTAGGGAAAATTGAGACTCCCGCGCGCCCATATATAGCGAAACCAATTTTCGCTGGCGGCCGGCTTACCTCGCCGCTAGCGAAAATCTTTTTCGCTGGCGGCCATATTAGGCGGGCCGCTAGCGAAACAATTTTCTCTGGCGGCCGCATTACCTGGCCGCCAGCGAAAAAGGTTTTCGCTGGCGGCCTGATTATGCGGCCCGCTAGCGAAACCCATTTTCGCTAGCGGCCGGCTTACCTGGCCGCCAGCGAAAAAGGTTTTCGCTGGCAGCCGGAATAGGCGGCCCGCAACCGAAACCCTTTTTCGCTGGCGGCCGGCTTACCTCGCCGCTAGCGAAAACCTTTTTCGCTGGCGGCCGTAAGTGTCCTCGATCGCCAGGAAAAACGTTTGGCCCATTTCAATATTTATTTCTTTGCACAACTAAATGTAAAAATATCCACAGAACTAATTACAAAAAGAGTCGGTAATAATCCATACAAAAATTCATCATCCATCTTAGGTCACCATAATTACATATGTAGATTAACCTTTGACATTCTTCCCTACTCCCTTGTTCCTCATGTATGGCTTCGGGGAATCACCAATCATTGCTTCCGCGACCTTAATGTTGTTTGTAAAGTCCGTGAAGAGTGTCATGTTCTTGTACTGATTATATGCCTCAACATCTTGGACATCATCAACTCCCAAAATCTTTTGTTTCCCCGAGACAATTATATCTTTCTTCAACTGAGATGGATCGGTCACATAGAAAACCTGAGCGGCCCGATCGGCAAGTACCCATGGGTCATTCTTGTGCCCTACGTTGATGAGGTCGACGATTGTCAGCCCAAAAATGTCGACAACCACGCCAGATGGGTGTTTCACCCATTGGCACTGGAACAGTGGAATCTGCATGTTGGATCCATAGTCCAGTTCACAGATTTCTTCTATGAATCCATAGTATGTGCTCTTTTGTCCAGTTGTGTCGATTGCCTCTACTCGAAGGCCACTGTTTTGGCAAGCACTCCTTTGGTCTTTCGCTTTGGTATAAAATGTATACCCATTCAGATCATATGCTTGCCATGAGGTGTAAACACTTGATGGCCCATCAGCCAACCTCTTAATAGTTTTTTCCTCCGTAGTATCGCCATCTGGTAGGCCAAGGTTCTTGAACCATTCAGTAAAGGCAGCCTTGTGTCGCTTCATGATCCATGCATCAGAACGCCCTGTATTCATTGCTTGTAATTCCTGAAGGTGCTGATCTATGTACGGCTCCACTATCGCGAGCTGTTGCAGCACAGTGAAATGAGCTTCTTTCACTTTCTTGTAATCATCGTCGTGGATTCTTTTCTGCCCTTTTGTCCCTCTTCCAGATAATCTACCTTCATGTCGAGGTACCGGTAAACCAATTGCTTTCCCCTCTTTTAGGTAATCAATGCAACACTCAACGACTTCCTCGGTAGTATATCCCTCTATCATCGATCCCTCTGGGTGGGCACGGTTTCGTACGTAGCCTTTTAGAATGGACATGTACCGTTCGAATGGCCACATCTGATGCAGGTACAGGGGACCAAGTGCAATAATTTGAGGCACAATATGAACTATGAGGTGTTCCATCATATTGAAAAATGACGGCGGGAAACACATCTCAAGCTCGCACACGGTCTCTATAGCGAAAGTGCGGAGAGGACCAATTACTCTCTGTGAGATTGCATTGAAGAAGTAACACAACTTTGTGATGACCACCTTAACGTGTAATGGTTCGATTGCTCTGATGGCAATAGCGAGGAATACTGTTAGCATTACATGGCAATCATGGGAATTGTAGCCTGAAAATGACAAATCATTCATGAATACCAGTCGCTTAATGTTTGAGGAGAAACCAGTAGGCACTCTCACCCCACGTAGGCATTTGCACATTGCCTTTTTCTCCTCATTTGTCAAGGTGTAGCAGGCCGGCGGAAGATACACTTTTCCGTTACCCTCATCTACAGGGTGAAGCTCTTTCCTTATCTGCATATTCACGAGGTCCTTACGGGACTTCAGCCCATCCTTTGTCTTGCTAGGTATGTCTAGTAAAGTACCCATGGTGCTATCGAAGACATTTTTCTCTAGGTGCATGACATCGATAGAATGACGTATCTCTAAATCTTGCCAGTATGGAAGGTACTTAAAAAAATGGAGTGCTTCTTGAATGGCCCGCTAGCGCTTGCTGGCTCTTTGGCCTCATTTCTCTTCCGCTTGTTGGTTTCCTTCTTTTTGGCCTTCCCAAAAACAACCTTGAGCTTTTTCGTTATTGTGAACACTTTATCACCCTTCCATGGTTCTGGTGGATCACCATCCTCAACAGTGTTGTCGAAATATTCTGCTTTGGAGCGGTACGGGTGATTCTTTCTTAAGTAACGTCGGTGCCGCATGTACACTAGCTTCTTCGATCCCTGAAGATACCTGTACACTGTACCATCAACACAAATAACGCAGCCTGTCTTCCTCTTGAGCTGTCCTGATAGGGAAAACAGTGCGGGCAAGTCGTTGATGGTGACAAAGATAATTGCATTAAGCGTGAAGTAATTCTGCATGAATTCGTCCCAAACCCGGACCCCGTGATTCCACAGATCAGCCATATCCTCTAGCAAAGGCTCCAGAAACACATCCATGTCATTGCCAGGTTGTCGTGGTCCCTGTACAAGGATGGTCAACAAAATATACTTCCTTTTCTGACACAGCCACGTAAGGAGGTTGTACATGGTTAGGAGTACTGGCCACGTGCTGTGTGAGCTGCTCAAGTCACCAAATGGATTCATTCCATCGGTGCTCAATGCAAACCTTACATTTCTTGGGTCCTCTGCAAACTCATGGTACTTTCTGTCAAATTCCTTCCACTGTCGAGCATCTGCCGGATGTCGAATCATCCCATCCTTTTTCCGCTTTTCATGATGCCAGCGCATCAGTTCGGCATCCCTCGTGATGCGGCCATTGTTCCTTCGGATATACACAACAATCCTCCATTGGTCATTCAAGGTCCAATCACAAGAGCTCGCGCACGACAATTGAATTTAGAGGTGAGCTCGTTCCTAAGTTCTTCTTTATATGGTTTTGAGAATAGATTGCTACCTAATGATTATATTATGATTAGGAACAATGGAGAGGACAAGGAAATACTTAGAGAGGGACTTAGAGTCGTGGAGAATCAGCGAGGACGTTCAAGTCAAGGTGGAGCTCCAAACCAAGTCGACTTCGTGTCTGTTTCGGAGTCCAGGACCAGTCTGCACTAAAACGGGTGCCCAGGTCGCATATGTGCTTGGATTGGGGCATTCTTTATATGAATGGAAATCTAAGAAGATAACCTTTCCAATGGTTCTAGTCCCATGTCCAAATTCATTACGAGTCATCGGGAATTGACCGAACAAATTGACATTCAGAATCTGTCCCGGTGCTGCGACGCCGTATTTGGGCCTTTGGCCCGTGTATCGTGTTGGAGCCCATTAGGGTTGCGTCAAGGGGTGCTTGCACGACCCTAAACTCCATATATTAGTAGCCGTCGCTATCTTTAGGTTTTGGGGTTTTGTTTAGATTAATCTGTCAAGAACAGTTTCGCCGCTAGATCGGTTTGTAAGACCCCAACTTGTGAGCTTAATCATTCATCTGCAATTTTGGTTGTATTCTATCTCGTTCTTGTTTGTGTTCTTCGATTGGCAAACAGGGATTAGCCTTCTCGGCGAGGTCACCCGCGTTTCGACACGGGTGATAACCAGAGGAGACGTGGTGCTGCGATTGCGGGGCTCAAGAGCGTGCGCGTTCAAGAAGCCGGATCGATTTGTGTCGCGACTCCGTCCAAATCGTTGTTTATCAAAACCTTTCGGAAGGTCGGGAACTCTAGTGCACATCAAGTGGTATCTAGTGCACACAGTCAACAAAATCCTTGGAAGTCATCTCCTCATCGTCACCTGCCATTGAAACACCAAAACAGCAACAAACGGTGAAGGTTATCCCTAATAATCTACTACGTAGGTGTGGTGGTGCTTCTCAACAATTCTCAGCAATATGGAGCACCAAACCAAGCTCTTATAAAGTTCTTACCAGCAAAGCAAAGGATACCTGGAAGGCGTAGTCAGCGATTGCAGGGATCAAGAACCTGTGCTGTCCAGAAGTAATATGTGGAGCTAGGAAGGCCAAATATATGTGAGTGGTACACAATCCAATGACAGATAGTAATGTTGAATAAAAAAATCCCAAGTCACGTGCCCTTAGTTGCTGGTCTACTCGTGTCCTAGACAGTAGTGGTAACAATGATGGATTTGTGTTTAGAGCTAACCGTCTATGCGTTCCAGTTGGGTCCGTTCGTCTTTTGTTGATACAGGAAGCGCATGGAGGAGGATTGATGGGACATTTTGGAGCTAAGAAGACGGAGGATGTTTTGGCTTCACATTTCTTTTGGCCAAAGATGAGGAGAGATGTTGAGAGGTTTGTGGCACGCTGCACTACTTGTCAAAAAGCTAAGTCTCGTTTGAATCCACATGGTTTGTATATGCCTCTTCCTGTTCCTTCTATTCCTTGGGCAGATATTTCTATGGACTTTGTTTTGGGATTGCCTAGGACTAAGAGGGGAAGGGATAGTATTTTTGTTGTGGTCGATCGATTTTCTAAGATGGCACACTTCAAACCATGTCATAAAAGTGATGACGCTATTCATATTGCTGACCTTTTTTTCCATGAGATTGTTCGTTTGCATGGTATGCCTTCTACTATTGTTTCAGATCGGGATGCAAAGTTCCTTAGTCATTTTTGGCGCACGCTATGGAACAAGTTGGGTACAAAGCTTTTGTTTTCTACTACATGTCACCCACAAACAGATGGACAAACGGAGGTAGTCAACCGCACTTTGGGTACAATGTTGAGGGCTATTTTGAAGAAAAATTTAAAGATGTGGAAGGAATGTTTGCCACATGTGGAATTTGCCTACAATCGGGCAACACATTCTACTACCAAGGTAAGTCCTTTTCAGGTAGTGTATGGTTTCAACCCCCGTGCTCCTATTGATATTTTGCCTTTACCTACTAGTGAGAGGGTTCATAATGATGCTAACGCACGTGCTGATTTTATTTTGAAAATGCATGCGACAACTAAGCACAACATTGAAAAGATGAATGAAAAGTATAGAATTGCTGGTAGCAAAGGTAGGCAAGAAGTGACGCTTGAACCAGGTGATTTAGTTTGGTTGCATTTGAGAAAGGATAGATTTCCAGAATTGCGAAAGTCTAAGTTGATGCCTAGAGCTGATGGACCTTTCAAAATTGTTGAGAAGATTAATGATAATGCATATAAACTTGGGTTGCCTCCCGAGTTTGGGGTTAGTCCCACATTTAACATTTCAGATTTGAAGCCATACTTAGGAGAAGAAGATGAGCTTGAGTCGAGGACGACTTCAATTCAAGAGGGGGAGGATGATGCGGCCATCGTTCCTTCGGATATACACAACAATCCTCCATTGGTCATTCAAGGTCCAATCACAAGAGCTCGCGCACGACAATTGAATTTAGAGGTGAGCTCGTTCCTAAGTTCTTCTTTATATGGTTTTGAGAATAGATTGCTACCTAATGATTATATTATGATTAGGAACAATGGAGAGGACAAGGAAATACTTAGAGAGGGACTTAGAGTCGTGGAGAATCAGCGAGGACGTTCAAGTCAAGGTGGAGCTCCAAACCAAGTCGACTTCGTGTCTGTTTCGGAGTCCAGGACCAGTCTGCACTAAAACGGGTGCCC
Source organism: Oryza officinalis (assembly GCA_008326285.1). NCBI lineage: Eukaryota > Viridiplantae > Streptophyta > Magnoliopsida > Poales > Poaceae > Oryza > Oryza officinalis. The sequence continues at coordinate 50,347,997 of BDMV01000007.1, read as the reverse complement.
AGGTCGCATATGTGCTTGGATTGGGGCATTCTTTATATGGATGGAAATCTAAGAAGATAACCTTTCCAATGGTTCTAGTCCCATGTCCAAATTCATTACGAGTCATCGGGAATTGACCGAACAAATTGACATTCAGAATCTGTCCCGGTGCTGCGACACCGTATTTGGGCCTTTGGCCCGTGTATCGTGTTGGAGCCCATTAGGGTTGCATCAAGGGGTGCTTGCATGACCCTAAACTCCATATATCAGTAGCCGTCGCTATCTTTAGGTTTTGGGGTTTTGCTTAGATTAATCTGTCAAGAACAGTTTCGCCGCTAGATCGGTTTGTAAGACCCCAACTTGTGAGCTTAATCATTCATCTGCAATTTTGATTGTATTCTATCTCGTTCTTGTTTGTGTTCTTCGATTGGCAAACAGGGATTAGCCTTCTCGGCGAGGTCACCCGCGTTTCGACACGGGTGATAACCAGAGGAGGCGTGGTGCTGCGATTGCGGGGCTCAAGAGCATGAGCGTTCAAGAAGCCGGATCGATTTGTGTCGCAACTCCGTCCAAATCGTTGTTTATCAGAACCTTTCGAAAGGTCGGGAACTCTAGTGCACATCACCTCGGGTTCGAGAACAAACGCTTCAATCGATCTTTCATCGGAAGGTACCACATGACCAACTGGGGGATCTTCTTCTTGTTGTTGTCTTCTACCTCGTCTTGGGTAACATCCTGATGCTCGGACTGGCTACGGCTTGTTTTGTATCGACTAGTGTTGCACGTTGGGCATCTGTCCAAATCCTCGTACTCTTTACGAAACAGTACGCAGTGGTTAACACAGGCGTGTATCTTTCGCACACCCAGAGATAAAGGGCAAATAAGTTTCTTCGCTTCATAGGTGCTGGTTGGCAGGGAGTTGGGTTGTGGAAACAGTTTCTTCAACAGAACCAACAAATCGTTGAAACTACTGTCCGACCAACCATTTCTGGTCTTCAATCTCATAAGTTCAAGCACCGTCCGCAACAATGTGAAATCCTTCATGCAACCATTTGCCTCATCGTACAAAAGAACCTTCGTTGCCTTTTGTAATGATTCGAAGTTCTCCAACCCACGAGCGGACCCAGCTACAACCTCAGGTTTAACATGATGCAACATCTCTTCCAAATCAAAATTACCATCATCTACGCAAACATTACCATCATCGACATCATCAACTATACTGTGCTGACCATCATCGCCACCAACATCATCATCAACATTAATGGGCTCTACTTCCTCTTCTCCTTCTTCTGCTACTACCATCAAATCCTCGTCCCAGTTAAACACTTCATCCTGTACTATCGCCTGGTTGGGAACTTGTTTGCTTGGGATCTCTCCATGATGTGACCAATTTGTGTAGCCTGCAACAAATCCATGCATCACCAAGTGTTGCTCGATTATAGATAGGTCGATCCAAATTTTCTGATTCTTGCAATGTAAGCATGGACATCTAATTTCCTTTGTCTTCTTAGATGCAACATTCTTCTTAGCAGCTTTCATGAATATGTCAACTCCTTCAATATATGAGGACCGATATCTCTCTCTATACATCCATGCTCTGTCCGCCATCTATGCATTATTTGCGAAAAAATATGTACAACTTCATCACTTTATATATTTTCGATAATATGTCACATTAAAATTATACTAATTAATATTTATAACCACTATAATCTAGACAAGATAATTAAAGCTAGCCAAAAATCTACAAACTACAAACAACTAGAAAAAAATAAAAAACTAGCTCTTTTTCTCTTCTTCTCAGCGTTCTCTGCAGTTAACTAATATATAGATCTGCTACAAATAAACATATCAAAACTAGATATATATATGGAACATCGATCATGCACAATATTTCTTACAAAGTTTGCCCATTTTAAGCTCCAAATAACAAATAAAAAATAGTTTTCTTCCCCTGTGTCACATACTTTTTGCTATGCAAAATCTCAACAAACAACCAATAAAATTGAAAAAAAAACTTTACAAATGGAGTAGGAGAAAGTATATGTAACCTCTGGTGCAGTAGATCTTTCAAAAGATTGAAGATCAAAACCTTCCCCTCTATGTATTTGTTCACAAGAGAGAGAAAATCGTGCTCAAATGCCATGGCTGCTAGCTGGACTGGTGATATAGGTGATGGTATTTTCCCTAGCGGTCAACATATGTCGGTTCATTCGAACCGCCATAGAAAATATTTAGGGGTGGCAGCGGCTAGAGTGGGCCGCCAGCGAAAATGTAGGAATCTTCTCTAGCGGGCCACGTCACCTTACCGCCAGCGAAAATGTGATATGTTCACTGGCGGTGTCTTAAGATGGCCGCCAGAGAAAATACCGCATCTTCGCTGGCGGCTAGCTTTAGGAGGCCGCCAACGAAGATGTGTTTTCGCTGGCGGCCCGAGACCCCCATCCCCCTATCTTTTTAGCTGGCGGTTTCACCTCGTTTCTGCCAGAGAAAAGTTTTTTCAAACGCCATGAAAGATTGTTTTCGTAGTAGTGACAGTACGACCACATGGGTAGAATGGGATGCCCCTAGATGAGTAACTAGCTAAAACATAGGTGTCTAGCATGTTGGCAGATGAGGAGCACCGGTATGGTGGAGTTTATGGTAATCTCTTGCAGTGGGGATGTGTCGGGGGTCCATACGGTGGGGCCTAAGTAGATGAGGGCCTAAAACTGGCCTGATGCTTGGTGGGGAGATTCCACCCATCTGTGTGACATGGGACATTTATGGTTTGGTTAGGGAAAGGCTTTGTCACGAACTTCCGGTACCAGCCAGTATCGGTGTAAGCTTCATGTCTTGTGGGAAAAACGTACAATCTCTGCAGAGGTTTGATTAAACTGTTCGAACAGCCGTGTCCACGGTCAAGGGCGAATGTGAGGTGATGCCCATAGCGTATATTTGTTTTTAAAACTTATTTAATAAATTGGTTCGTGGGATGGGAACCGTTACCAGAGTCCTTCTTTGTGACAGACGGCCAGCCTTCGTGGTTGGGAACAGGCCTGTGTGACCTGGGGTGTCGTTTGGCACCATAGGACCGAGAGGGCCGGTTTAGGGGCCGAGATGACTGAGTTTGGGTTGGCAGGTCGAGAGGACCAGACCCGGAGTTGTTAACCATGAGACTTGGTTAACGGATGATTGTTTGAGAGAATGTTGGTTTATGTTTTGAAAGTGAAAAGAAGCTAATAAAGGAGAAAGTGTTTTAAATGCTAAAATTTGACTTTCCCGCTCGAGTCGTTGTAAAGCAACTTGTGGACGGATTGAGGTGAGACGCCTCTCTCCGAAGGAAAAGTTGTTTTGAAAATCTACACTTAGACTTTTAAAAGAAAAGTGTTTTAAAATGATTTGCTAAACAAACTTAGCCCTTCTGTGAAGCTTGCATGTACACATTTCTTAGTGGCTTGCTGAGTACGAAAGTACTCAATCCTCCATTGTTGTTGTTTTTCTCCTCTTGGCTTAAGTTCAGGAAGAAGATGAAGGTTGGAGGTTCGTCCCTAAACCTAAACTACTGCCGGTGGATTTAGTGTCCTAGCTTCGTTAAGTTTCGCTGTTGCTGACTCTGATTGGAGGTTGCAACTCAGGGATTACCCGAAGCTGCAACATAAAGGTATATTGTATTTATTTAAATCTTGCATTTATTCATCATGTTATTGTTGGTACTAGCATCGTTATCCTAGGATTGATACCTGTTTTGCGGTTCCGTGGGAAAACGGTTCGCCGTTCTCCTGTGGCACGCCCTCCTCAGTGTCATTTGTACAGTGGCGCAGGGGCAGGATGTGATAGCAGGGGTGTTTCAGCCCAACCCGCACCCGCCCTATTGTCACCCCTAGTTCCATCTACAATTAATGTTGCAACTTGGACATACACGCTAAATTTTAATCATTCGATCGTCAAATTTAATGGCCCAGATACAAAGTGTGATTCATCCCGTGATACGCCATCCTTTGCTGCGCCTCCCGTCCGATTGAGTTGATGCAACATCCCAGATTACTTTCACGCTCCAACGAGATCACATCGTCATATGAAATCCGCGGGACAACACCTCCGCTGCCGTCATTTTTCTAAAAGAAAAAGCTCTGAATCTGTCGCTTCTCTAAATTTTCTGTCCATTTTATGTCGATTACAGATCACTGATGATCGAGAAAAAAAATAAAGCCTAAACAAAGCAAGCAGTGCATGCCTTTGGAGGGGAATTGAAGACGAACAGCACCGTGGATTTAACTCAGATCATCGATCTCTCTAACTCCACCTTCTTGAATAAAAAACGGTGTTGCTTATTAGCATGTGATAAATTAAATATTAAAAAACTTAAAAAATAGATTAATATGATTTTTTAAAATAACTTTTCTATAGAATTTTTTTAAAAAAATACATCATTTAGTAGTTTGAAAAACGTGCGTAAAAAAATGAGATAGATGAGTTGAAAAAGGAGGAAGAAGAACACAGCCGACGATGCCTTTTCTTGGAACCTGGCCCTCAGTACTTTTGTATAGTTCTTCACAAAAATAGTAGGCATCCTCAACAAAAGCTGAATGATGGGGAAATCATGATTCTCGAAGCGGCAAAATCATGATTCTCGGAGCGGCAGCCTAGTCACTAGCTATCTTGAAATGATATGATGTTTAGAGACAAGATCTTATCAACCCCTAATTATTGTTTTTCGTGCTATTTTTTACCTACGATGGTGGATTAAGCTGGAGAAGGAGGAAAAAGAAGACGTGGTGAAGATGGTGGACACAATTCTGGCGGCTACCAAAACGCTGACACCAGCAAGAACTGGTGTTGGATGATCTCCCCTGTCTTGGTTCTGTCTTTTCTAAAAAATGCTCCTTATGTCCACCCCTGAGTGGGTGCTGTTGCTCTTTAAAGACTTGTTAGCTGCTTTTATTTTGTTCTCCTTGTGTAAAGCTGGTATTCCTAGCGGTAAAAGAACCTCCTATAGCTTTCAGTAAAAGCTGGGCCCTTGGACTTCCATCTAAAAAAAATTAACTGCTCAAGCGAGTCGCGAGTAAGGCTGTAAGTGGCGTGCAGGAAGAGCGCCATGTGGATGGACAGAGGCGAGAAGACCCGGAAGAAAATTGGGTGGACTCTGGGCTCACTGCGTCCAGGATGCGCCCCCTCCTCGGATGCATGACGCGTGGACGAGGCTCGCATCAGACGGTCGCGGATTCGATGCCGTCGGCTCCGTGTTTCCCATCGGTTTCGTCTCGGCAGACAGGCTCGGCTCCGCATCGAGCGTATACAGGGCACCATCATCTTCCTCCACGTCTGCGAACAAGCAATCCAGAATCAGGCAATGCCCAATGCAACCAGAAAAACAGAGAGCAGAAATCTGAAGAAGTTATATAGAAAGGAGACAGCTAGCTAGCTCACCAGCTCCAGCGCGGCGAGGAGGACACTGATGCCCGCGGCGTCGTCGGCGCACGCGCGGCGTCCGTGGGCCTACTTGCGGAGGTGGCGGCGGGCGTTGAGATCGGCACAGCAGGCCAGCCCTCCATTCGGCGGACCCTCCGATGCTCCGCCGCCACTTGGGCGTCGCGCCCTCTCTGTCGGCCGACGAGGAGGCTGCGGTGGGGGTGCGGGGAAGAGTGGGGATGGGGAACGCTCGATGCGGAGCCGAGCCTATCTGCCGAGACGAAACCGATGGAAAACACGGAGCCGACGGCATCGAATCCGCGACCGTCTGATGCGAGCCTTGTCCACGCGTCATGCATCCGAGGAGGGGGCGCATCCTGGACGCAGTGAGCCCAGAGTCCACCCAATTTTCTTCCAGAAGACCAGGTTGCAGTCGAGGTTTGCGGCCACGAGCTGCCCAGCAAGGCGGACCTGCATGTCGTAATTCATACAACAAACTGTCACATTGATAACAAGAGGGAGAGATTCATTTTAGCAACGGATCTAATTGTTGGACCTCGATTCTAAGGAGCATAGAAGAATCATTGATGACATCTGGACCAACTAGACTATGATCGATTCTAGTACGAACAATGTCAAAACCACCATATACAACGTTCTAGGGCGAGTCCGTTTTTGATTGCTGGCATGTTTTCGTCCCTTTAATTTCATCCTAGCAGACGGACTGATCGAGCTTGTCTTGACCATCACCTGATACCTGTGAGGCACCCGCGAATATGGATTTTCTAGGTCTAGTGTAATAGACTCAGTTATTTGCATGTCGTCTAGATGGCCATAGAATATTTTTGGAAAAATATGTTAGATTGATTGTGATGCTAGAAGTACATATGCCAACATGCATGGTTAAACATGATTTATTCTTTGAGGAGATCCGAAATGCACCGAATTAGTCACTAAATTGAGCATTGATTCTCAAGCCCAGCAGCCTTATGCATTCACTGGAGGCAATCTGATATATAAAGATAAGATTTACATTGGAGAGGGCAGTGATCTCAGAAATCAATTGAAGACAGCCTTCCATGCTTCTGCCTTGGGTGATCATTGTGGTGAAAGAGCAACATATCAGAGAATCAAGCTCCTCTTTTACTGGCCAGGCATGAAAGCTGATATCATTGCATTTGTCAAGATTTGTCTAGTTTGTCAAAAGAACAAATTAGAGCACACACTCACACCTGGATTATTACAACCTTTACCCATTCCTGAGATGGTTTGGACACATATAACTATGGATTTCATTGAGGGCTACCAAAATCTAAAGAGAAAGATGTTATCTGGGTTATTGTGGACGGATTCACCAAAATGCTTATTTTACTGCACTTGAGTCACCCTTTCACGGCTGAAGAAGTGCTAACCCAATTCAAAGATAATTTTTACAAGCTTCATGGCCTGCCCTCCATCATTTTGAGTGATCGTGATAGAATTTTTACCAGCCAAATCTAGAAGGATGTCTTTGAAAATGCTGGAGTTAAGTTACACATGAGCACAACATACCACCCTTAGAACTGATGGCCAATCTGAAAGTGTCAACCAATGTCTGGAGAATTATCTTCGCTGTATGACATTTGCCAAACCGATTAAGTGGAGGCCCCTACTAGCCCATGCAGAATGGTGGTATAATAAAAAAATGTCATATTTCCCTTGGCATGTCCCCTTATCAAGCACTGTATGGCATGAAACCCCACTCATGGCTGAACTCCTGCATCCTTCTTCAATCAAGGACAACACCCTTAACAAGGAACAAGTCCGAGCATCCGTATGAGATACAATCAAGTCCAACCTCCACAAAGCTCAAGCTTGCATGAAGTACTTTGCTGATCTAAAATGAAGTGAACGTACATTGGAGATTGGTGACATGGCTTACTTGAAAATGCAACCTTACCGCCATAATATCCTGGGTTTGCATCGTTCATTGAAGCTGCACTCCAGGTATTATGGGCACTTTTGAGTGTTGGAACGAGTGGGACCAGTTGCTTATAAACTCTTGTTGCCGGAGGGTTGTCACATGCATCCTGTCTTCCGTGTGGGTCAGTTGAAGAAACACATTGGGCCTCAAGCAGTGGTCGAAGCTAGATTACCTCTAATTGATGTTGATGGCAATATCTTGACAGAACCACTTTCAATTTTGGAACGCAGGCACATTCCTCGCAACAATGAGCCTGTTGTTCAATGGTATTTGGGCTAACCTGCCAGAAGCAGCAACAACGTGGGAGGATGCCGCCTTCATTTCTAAGGTGTTTCCTTCCTTTTCCCCATGAGGGCATGGGTCTTCAGGAGGGAGGTATTGACAGACTGAAGATTCTGAAGATTGGGGAGAATGGAATGACGATGGGAAGAATGGACGGCTGGGATGAAGTTATACCGGTTCACTGGAGTCGTTATGAAGATCGTGAGGCTAGGAAGCGCCATTACCATCTACAGCACTCTGTTTTCGTTGTCCTGTGGACGTCACGTATTTCTCTTTTAGCTCGGGCGAACTCCTTATAAGCCTGTGAGCCGATTGGATCTGTATGAAACTTTTGAACCCTCAATTTACTTTTACCATTGTCTTGTGGCTACCAATTTACCTTCCTGTACTGTTCTTAATCTATTCCAATGCAATTCCAATCTTTTCCTCCTAATTAGATAGCCATTTAGCCCCAACTCTCTGAAATTGCTTTGTTTTTCTCTGAATTTGTGACCAAGGCCTCACAGGGACGAGGGAGAGCGCTGCATGGATGGTCAGCGACAAGAAGACCAGGTTGCTGTCGGGGTTCGCCGCCACGAGCCGCTTGGGCGAGGCGGACGGCGAGCGCCGCCTGGCCGCCGGCGACGGCCCAGTGACGTTGCCGCGTTTCGTAATCCATAGAAATAGCGTTTTCTTCTGTCTTCAGTTTGGATTTATTCGTTCTTTGGTAGTATTCGTATCCACGCCGGGTTTATTCGATCTGTTGAAAACGGAAAGTCCCAAGGAAAACCGATCGGATGGGCCGTCTGCAGGGGCGAAGCCAGGATTTTAGGTTGGGGGATAAGCCAGTGAAGCCACAAGGCCAAATGGCCAAAACCAGCATATGTTTTCACATATAAAAGAGGTTCAAATGTTCAATATAGTGAAACAAGGCTATATCTGTACCATACAAATAAAAATTACATCTCAATTAACTTGAACTTAGCTTTACGGGTACAAACTAGATCGAAGGCCTTAATAATATCATCGGAACTAATCATTGTTGCTATATCTCTCTCAATGTAAACCACCAAGTAATCCCGCAAATAGGTATCTCTCATTTTATTTCGAAGACGTGTCTTCACAATTTTCATGGCTGAAAAGGCTCTCTCAGTGGTTGCAGTTGACACGGGGAGAGTCAAGACTAATCTCAACAACCTATCCACCATTGGATAAGAGAAATCTTTACTCAACTTAACTAGCCCACTTGTTAAATCAGCCAGAGATGATAAAATTTTTAATTCTGGATGGTTACACACATCAAGTTGAAAGTGTGGCAGTTGGCACTCTAATTGCATTCTTTCTTGATTTGAGAAATCAACAGGATAGTATTTTTCCACTAGAGTGCATACCTTTTCCATGTCAAATGAATCGAGTCTTGGATCCAGTGAGACACACAATGCTAAAAGGTCTGTCGCTTGAGAACCAAACCGGTCTTCTAATTCATTTAGTTGTTGATCAATTGCAACATTAAACACATCAACTTTATAATGGTGAAAAGTTGTGGTGTTGTCATGCTTGTTTCGAGATTTGGTCACATCAACAAACCTACAAATTTGCAACACAAGGGTGTATTAGATTAATTAATACAAAGTAAATAGTCAATAGAGGTTTAGGGAAAAGAACATACTTCTTATTCAGATCTGGAATATCAATCTCATGCTTCTCACAAAAAGATTTGACCTCCTCAAGAAGAGGTTCCCAACCGTCATTTCGCAAGTCACCAAGTAACACTTTGGTGTTAGAAACAGAATCCACTGCATTTAAAATATCTATTGTCTTCTTTTGGAGTGTTTGACATAGCACATCGGTGATCTTCATAATCTTTTCCATCATGAGTAGAATAAATACAAAATCAAATGTGATAATGATTCGTAGGGCACCAACAGCATCTCCACGGGAATACTTCGAAACTGAACGATCATTTGCAAAACTGCGTAGGACCGAAACCGTGGCACCAAACATCTTCTTTAAACTCTGAATTGACTTGTAGTGTGAACTCCATCTTGTGTCCCCAGGCCTTTGTAGAGAGCCCATCTGATTTGCCCCTCTTCCAGTGTCAAGCTCTCCTAATTCAATTTCACGAGCTATTTCTTCAGCTTGTGTAGCTAGTAACTCATCATTCCGCTTAGGGGATACACTCACAACATTTATGATGAGATTTGCATGCTGAAAAAAATTATGTACCTCTTGTACTTCCCTTGATGCTGCGACGAGAGCCAATTGGAGCTGATGAGCCATGCAATGAATGTAATATGCATATGGGCACTCGTTTAGAATTAAAGCCTTCAATCCGTTCCACTCCCCTCTCATGTTACTTGCCCCGTCGTAACCTTGACCCCTGATGTCTTGTATACTCAAGCTATTATCAGATAAGACAGCACAAATTGCATTCTTAAGAGTCAATGCAGCTATGTCACTAACATGAATGAGATCCAGAAAATGCTCCTTTATATTTCCTTCTTTGTTGACAAAACGAATAACTATCGCCATTTGCTCCTTTTTAGACTCATCTCGAGCTTCATCAACCATGATACAAAACTTACTACTGCCAATTTCTTCTCTAACTGATTTTTGCACTTTTCTAGCAATTATGCTTAGAATTTCCTTTTGCACATCAGATGAAGTGTACTTCGCATTTTTTGGAGCATTTTCCAAAACAACTTCTTTCACCTCCTTGTTAAATGAAGCTAACAGCTTGACCATTTCAAGAAAATTACCTCGATTTAACGAATTTAAAGATTCATCATGGCCTCTAAATGGACATCCTTGAAATGTTAATGTTGACGCCAAATCCGTACCGCCGATGAGGATCCGGCGTGCGGACACACGAAGGCCTGGGAGATCTGCTTAGCTCCAGTGCAGGTCCTAAAATTGATGGAGCGCGGGCGTGCCAGTCAGTTTGATCCTGCCACTGACAAGATATGCAAAACAACATAACAGAAGGCCGATAGGGCAAAAACGTATCGGCCGATAGGCCGATAGTCAAAACAACCGATCGGCCGATGAGCCGATGGCACAATTCCAGCCGATGTACTGAACAAATATCTATATAGAGACGATCGGCTGACGATAACATGATGATATAGCAATATGATATAGCATAATCCAGATAAATATAAGATAAACATTGATATGAAGATTAAAGCACACATCGTCCAGAAGTCCGATGACATAAACTCTCAACAAGCAGATAAACAATATATACTCTGTTGTCATCGGCCAGATCCAATCTATATGTAAAACTCTTGGGCCGATGCAACGTCCAGATAACTCACCGGCTGAAACCCCGATGAAACCCTTATTGGCAGTCAATAAGCAGGCTAGAGATTACGGTTCTAATCACGACTTAGTAGGTCAAACCGAACTGATGCAGCACTAAGTATGAGAAGAAACGCAAGACCTAGACAATCAAGCCCTTGACTGATTTTCAGGGTGGTGGATACCTTAGCCAATCTAATCTAGCAAGGCAATTTAGTCAATACCGGCATAAACCCTAAAGCGAATCTCGGCCGATAAGACTAAATCGAGAAGCCGAACCAGATTGACTAAGATATATGATAATAGGTGCTTACGTTGTTGAGATCAGAACGACGAAGCCCTGGCCCCGACAACGCAGGCAGCCATAACGAGACTTACCCTTCGTGAGAAGGGCATGAACTCGTCGAAGAAGACGAAAGTAAAAGGTTGGCGATGCGCCGAAGTTGTATTGATCGTGTGATAAAAATTACATGAACTACGGGCTTACATATTTATACCCATAGGCTAACAAAAATCCTAACAGAATACAACTCAAACTTTCCTAAAGATAAAAGGAAAAAGATAAAGTCCTTGCCGGACACTAACACACTTTCCTAAAGATAAAACAGAAAACTAACAAACTCTTCCTAATTAAGAGATACAAGCCGCATCCTCCTCAAACTCGGTCTTCTCTGGATAAGATCTTCCCGAATCTAACAAGAATCCGACTGCTATTGGTGGTTGGTTTTGAGATAACCCCCATCGGCCGATGTAGAACTCTAGGACGATACTAGCTTTGAGCCGATATAGATCCTGGGTGTAACATCCTGAATATTTCGACTTTGGAATACGGAATTAAAAATTCAGAATAACCAAAAATCTTTTTCAAAATACATTCATGCCTGAACTAACTCAATTCGATCTGTCGTTTTTCGTTTACACGTGGGCTAATAGACGAACGTCTGAGGATACGTCGATATTTGATTTCAAATATTATTTATTCAAGGAGTATGATTTGCATATGCCAATTATTTTCGAAAAACAAAAACCCTTGAGCATATTTACTTTATAAATAAAGCTATATATCTAAATGTATCACCATTTTGGATAAAACCCATTAAGGGATAATTTATTAAAACAAATATTGTTCCACTAAAGAAATAGCTTTGATTATTTTCTATGCACCTTTATATAGAGTGATAAGCTTTTGGAAATTATTTGCAAAATAATGTCTATTGGTAAAATATTTACTAGAAACCTTAATTGCGAAATATAAATTCCTAATAGGCTATTTTCAAGGATATGACCTCCTCAGACAAAGTCTAGTCCTCAGGCATAATTTTAGTTTGCTTGTTTATTGTTTATTTGTGTGTGTCTAGAATCTGTGCCAAAAGATCTCGATTAAATCCTTTTACCGAAAAGGTTGTCCTCTGTACAAATTCTATCTCAAACCCCCTTCAAATTTCCAAATTTCATATCCCAAAGAAAATATTCGAACATCCTATTTCTTTGGGCCACATTTCCCTCTGTTAGCCCAACCCATTCCGCAAAACAAGTTCATTTCCACTCCCTCTACCGTGGCCTTCCTGCTGGGCTTTTTCTGGAAAAGTCCATGTTGCCTCCCCGAGCCCTTTCATTCCTATTGGGTTGGTAGTAAAAATAAAGTCTAATTCTCCCCCCATACTGTTTTCGGTGGCGACGTCGCCGCACGCCGCGCCGCTACGACGAGGCCGCTGCGACACCACCGGCTGCCATCTTCCGCTCCCGTCTCACCGGCGAGCTTGCCGGCCATTCCACGCGCATCCTGCTCAACCTCGCACCGCCGCCAGCCATGCAACAAGCTAGTTGTGCATGTGCATGCATGCAAGCAAGTCAGCCACGAGCATGCACCATGCAGCTGGCTAGCTATGCGTATGCCTGCATGCAAGCGGCTAGTCGAGCCTAAGCTGGCATGCGCACCAACCCGCGCGGCCGCTGCAACTACCCCGTCCCTGTCTTCATGGCCATTCAAGACGAGCTCGTGCGGTGAAGCCTATATAAGGGCAACCATAGCCGAATACGCAACCGTCCCTCTCCATTCTTTCTTCTCCTCCTGCTCGTTCTGCATCCTCTCAGCCACTTCCTCCCGCGCACGCGCTGCCGTCTCTCCGCTTGCTCCACCGCGGCCGGCTCCGGCTGGGCCTCAGTTGAGCAAGAGGACGGGTAGGCCGCCGCGCCGTCATCTGAACCCCGAGAACGACTAACTTATCGAACGGCTAACCTCTAACATCTAACATTCGACCCATTGACTCACTAACCCGCTGACCTCTAACTCACTAACCCGCTGACCTCTAACTCGCTAACCCCTGACCCCTAACTTGCACTAACCCGCTAACATTTATTCCTTAACACTGTGTGTTCGTTTGTTACCATCGATCGAACACGTGGTGTGCGAGGACGATCCGCGGGTCGACCATCCCCAGGCTGTACCTCGACGACCGTAGTTCGTGCGAGGACCGTCGCCCGGTACGCCGCTACCCGGCTGCCGCAAGGTGAGCTCCTCTCCTGCTCTTCCTCTTGCTTTTGCTTCCTTACCGCATTCCTCGTCTACCGTTGTTGCCGCGGCGCGGTGACGTCGTGAGGCGCAACACCGTACCCGTTCCTTGCGCGGCCGCCCTCCGCAACGATCGCCGCTTCACCACCGGCCATGCATGCGCCATACAACAAGCTAACCGTGTGCATGCATGCATGCAGGCAGCTCACATGCATGCAACTAGCTAGTCGTGTGTATGCATATGCATGCATGCAAGCAGCTCACATGCATGCAGCTAGCTAGCCGTGTGTATGCATATGCGTCGTCGTCGTTCGGCCGAAACCCCGGCCGGCGTCGCCCCCGTCCGGTGAACCGTTTCGGCCTCCACTCCGCCGTGCCGTCCGGTGCCAAGCAGCTCGCGCACGGCCGACGTCGTGGCCAGCACGTCGTCTCCTGCCGCGGCCGCCGAGTCGTGAACCTCGGCTACGCCCGGCCATCGCGCGCGCTCTGCCGCACAGCCGCCCCCGGCCTCCTCCAGCCCGGCCGAGCCGCGTCACCCCTGCGCCCGGCCGATGCCGTGGCCCAGCTCGTGCCGAGCTGCCCCGGCCGACCACCTCCCTCCCGCGGACATCGGCCAAGCCGCGCGCCACCAACCTCCTGGCCGTGCCGCGCAAACCGAGCCAGCACCGACCCGCCTCCCGGCCGCCTCGGCTGCGCGCCGCCGCCCCTGCCGTGGCACTGCCGCGCCGTGCCGCCATGCTCGGCCGCCCCTCCAGCCGCCTGGCCCGGCCGAGCGCCGGCGCACGCGCGCCGCGCCCCTGGCCGAGCCCGGCCACCACTGCCGCCTTTCCCGGCGCCGCCTCCTGGCCGCGCGACGCGAGCAGTGCCGTCCCGGCCGGCGCAGCCTCCCGGCCGAGCGCCGTGGCCGGCACCCACGCTGCCGCGCGCCACGGCCGGAGCCACCCGCCTGCCTGGCCGCAGCCGCCGCGCCGCCTGCGCGCATCCCCAGCCGCGCGCTGTCCCCGGCCTGCACCGCCGGCGCCGCTCCGCCCTGCCGAGCCGCGCGCCGCCGCCCCCGGCCGAGCCGCGCCGCCCGGCCGCCGCACGCGCGCGCCGCGCCACCCGCGTGCTGCCACCGCGCGCCCGCAGCCGCCGTGCCGCCCGGGCCGAGCCGCGCCGTTGCCTGCGCGCTCCCAGCCGCGCGCCCGCGCCGCCGCCGGCGCCGCTCCACCCCCGGCCGCGACGCGCCCAGCCGCCCCACCGCCGGCGCCCTCTCGCTCGGCACCCTCCTCTCCTCCCGGCAAGAACAGCAGAGGAAGCAGGAGAAAAGAAAGAGAGAAGAAGGAGAGAGAAGAAGGAAAGGAAGAAAAAGAAAAAGAAAAGGAAAAGGAGGTGGGACCCACTAGTGGGCCCCACATTTATTCTCTCCCCGTGGGCCCCACTTTGACCTAGAACTTGCGAAAGTCTATATTGCCTCCCTCACGATGTCGGGCTAAGCCCATGAAAATCCCTACAAGTCTACTTGATGTCCCTCAACTTCATTGGGCTAGCCGACCTGATATTATATCCACAAGTCCATGTAACCTCCCTTTGGTTCCTCGGACCAAGACCATGAAGTCACTTATAGAAGTCTATACAATGTCCCTACTCATCCATTGGGCTGCCGACTAAAAAGTCGACATTAACTCCCTAGCCGACCTCCCTCATCTCTGGGCTAAAGCCCAAGCCCTCCCAAAACCAAGTCCACATTGCCTCCCTCTTACTTCACAGCCAAAAGAATATTCTTGGGAATATTCCTTTCCAACTTAATAAATTCATTTTCGCATTCCAGAAAATCCATTAATCTTCCAAAATTCATATCTCCTCAACCGTAAGTCCAATTGACTCCGTTCAACTTCCATAATTTTTCTAAAAATGTGATCTATCCAATGGCACAATTAGTTTATAATAGTTATTATCTGCTTTATAGGGTTTTGGATGTTTTTCTCTTTTCGATCGCGTAGTGGATGATCCGGAAATTCTACTGACGCGGGATTGTTGGAAGATATAGGAACCTAAAAGCAAGGCAAGTCACTACGCCCCTTTCCTCGAACATGTTGATCCTATTTTTATAAATGTGTTGATTGCAAATAAAATTGCATGCTAATTATAAAACGCGTACCTACATTTGCTTAAAGCCTTACCTTTGATATTGTTTATCCTTATGTATTTACACACCTTTGTTACCTGAGTATATTACTTTACGCGTGATTATTTACTCACTGCTTAGCCCTGCTTACATAGACGTTATACACTCCATATGTGGGATATGTGGATGTGGTTACACTGATCACTCGATGGGAGTGATTGATAGAGATCGGGTGGAGACATAAGCGCCACCCACAGCATGAAAACCTTTGTGAAAACCCAAAAACTTAATTAAACAAAAGTGATTTCGACTGGGGCGGCACGGATAGAATATGGGTGGTTCTGGGAACGGTAAGCCGCCGACCCTGGTCAGTTAAGGACCGAGTCAAGAAGCTAAGCAGGAAACGAACCGAGTACGACCACACTTCTTGAGTGGGGTTAGACCCGGTGGACTAGGTTATTCTCGTGGGGTGGCACCCCAGACATGGTAGGTTCTGGATATCGGTATGGAAATGTGGAAGTGTGTGGTTTAATGACGTCAAGCTTTATATATGTATGATGTAACCTTCAATCTCGGGAGCGCCAGGACTCCCCTCACAACCGGCTCGAGGTAGGAATGTGGCGCCGGGGGTGCAATGGGGATTCATAGTCCTTGGAGCGGGTGCCGCCATGCGAGGGTAACTGAAAAACCGGGCCGTGACAAGTCTCATGTGTTGGGTGAGTCACGGAGTGTGGGATTAAAAGCGTACATCCACTGCAGTGTGAGTAAATTAAACTATTCGAATAGCCGTGCTCGCGGTTAATGAGCGCCGGGACTTGTATTACTCTTGACTAGCCTCGTCAATTTGTAATATTGCTTAAAATATGATGGGTGTGGAAGGTGTGACCTTGCCTGATATGCAAAAAGGTCATAGTGGTTAAAATTGTGGAAATTGGATGCGAGGGTAAACCGGACCAAGCGAGGCTTGGGGAAGGTGGATGAACCCTCGCAGGTTAATGATAACTTCAACTTAACGTGGTTTTCAGTTAAAACTGTTGTGGGATAGGTTTGTGAAATAATTTGTGAAAACTAGCTTTATGCAAATAAACCAAGCCATCCTTGAACCCCTATGAACATTATATGCATTCTGTAGTGGTGGCTTGCTGAGTACGGTTGGTACTCACTCTTGCTTATTTACATCTTTTAGAAAGGTGTTGGTGTCGACCTGTACATGTGCTATGCTGGCAAGGAGTTACCGAGGACGGTGGAATAGGGACCTAGGTTCACCAGTCGATGCGTGTGGGATAAGATGGACCGCCGCTGCTTCGCTTCCGCTACTTCATTTAGTTGTTTTGGTATTTTGTGTTGCTATCGACCATGCTTGGTCTATTCGGGTTCCATTTGGGCTACCCTTGTATTATTAATATATTGTAAGACCTGTAAGACGATGTCAGCTTGAGATATACAACTGTGCCATGTGTGTACCATCTACTGATCCAGGGAATGGTATTGTAATACACATGGGGTTCCCGGTATACAAAACCGGGGGCTCACAGGGTTGGTATCAGAGCAAGACGACTGCAGGACCTAAGGACCCTTGTAACCACCGTTAAAACCTAGGACTGGTTTAGTGCAGCCTATTACCCTCAAGCTATATATTTGCAAAAACTATTTTGATAAAGCCATGGGTTCTTACTACTCCTCTTTCTCGAGTAATTTTGAAAATTCATTTATATCCAACCCCTACTCACCACTCTAATTTCAAATACTCCTATACAGACTATAAGGATTAAGGATGAAGAGATAGCTGGTTTATTAGGACCTCATGAACCACTAACCGATCTGACTAAATACCCTTAGATGTGTGTCGTAGACGTTGTATTGTGCATAAGCCACCTCCTATTGTGAGTTATTGCAGTATGGGGTGGCAACCCATCGTTTTGTGCATTGATTTTCTTGTTGTGTAGTAGCTCTTAAGCAGTTAACTACTCACCCCCCCTCCCTTGTGTGCTCACCAAGTATATGATACACATCACCCGAACAATTAAAACTTCCCATTAAGCAGCCCTTTCTTAGAAAACTCTATTTCTTTCTTCCCGATGGACTTTCTCATGCCTCCCTAATCTTCCAAATACCGGTGTTGTCAGGATGAAGGATGATTACCAACATGAGTACAATTAGGATCGACAAGTGTTAAGTTAAGACCCCACCCGGTACAGCCACAGTAAGCCGACCACAACAAAACCACTTGGGAATTCGGCAACCTACGAAGATAGGAGTGCGACCTCAGCCGAAAGCTTCGACCACAAGGACGGCGACCCAAACAGTACCGACCAAGGACTCCGGAAGACCCGGGAATCGCCATATTTCAACAGTACCCACAGGAACACAACAGGAGCCTCGATTGACAGGATCCACAATAGCATACTGCTCGTCGCCAATAATTGGAACAGGCCACACCGGGACACACGAGCACTGGAGTTGTTGACCCCATCACAGTAGCCAGTGGTCGATGCCTATAAAGGGAGCCCCAGGCTACCCCAGGGAAATGCATCACTCCTCTCCCTTCTTTTGAACCAAGCTAGCCAGAAAAAAAAAACCCCTAGCCCCATGGCAGACCCCATGGTAACCACAGGGAGTCTCCCTCAGAACAACCCCATGGCAACCACAGAGAACCCCCCTCACAGTGACCCCATGGTAACCACAGATTGTCCACCTCAGGACAACCCCAATGCATATGCCAAACAGCTGGAGTGCATACTTCGGCAGCTAGGTGGTTTCACTGAACCCATCTACCATAGTGAGCAGATCGTCCGAGGATCCCGGAAGTACTGGAAGGTGAAGATCTTTCTTTCCTTTCAGGGAGAAGGAGAAGGAACGGCGATCTCCTTCCAGACACGTCATCCCCGGATCACCCCTGAAGCTGCCTTCCAGGATGTGCTTCGTGAAACCCTCTATCGGTTTTGCAAGATCTCCGCCCCTTTGGGTATAGTCAATGACTATGGCTTGCACCCATTCCGCACCGAAGAAGACAACCGGTACCACCTCCGCGTGACCAGACAGGACCAAGGAACCCGGTGCGCTCTCCTCTCCGAGTTAGCCTGCACTGTCGAGAATGCCTATGAGCAGGCACTCGAGGAGCTGGACGAGCTTCGAGACCAGTACACAGACCTGGAAGCCCGTTACCAGCGGCTGACCCACAGGAACACCTCTGCACTGCTTGCACAGGCGAATGTGGCGGCCAGTATGATGAAAGCCGGTGAGATGAGCAGGAAACGCGAGAAGTCCCCCCTAGGGATGGATCTAGTCTCCCCTGCGCCATCGCCATGAGTACCGTTAGGTGTGCAAACCTCTATTAGGCTTTGCACTGTTAAGCGTAGTAGTTCCTTTTCCCTTTCCCTTGAATTGTACCCTACCCCTGGAGTTGTACCCCTGTATCCTGTTATGAATGGAATGAAACCGTTGGTCCGTCATAAGTTCATGGTTTGCAGCTGAACATTTTGTTCGTAGCTAGATCATCATGCCTTCCTCTGGGAAGCCCATTGTTGTCAGTATGGGTTATTCCAAGTTTTGGTTAATAAGCACACCTAACAGAAAGAAGCGACCCCCGTTACCCGAGCAGGAAGCGATGTAAGTACGGCGATGAACTAATAATAAAATCAGTATTCAAGCCCTCATCAACAAGCGGCCCCAGACGACTCATTAAGGACCCGAAGTAGCCATGCCCATGACAGGAAGAACAAGAAAATTTCATTGGACACTCTAAGGACTGACTCTGCAGCAAAATGCCCAGCCATAAGATAATCCAGTTTTATGGGCATGTAATCGCCTTAAGACCCGTCAAACCAAGGCTGACAAGAACCATGACCACCAGTCCTCGGGAATACATGACAAGATACTGTCCACCACCAGTAAGTGGAACAGGACTTACCGTGAGAAGCACAAACACTGGAGATGCTGACCCCATAACAGGAGCCACCGAAAGATGGTGCCTACAAAAGGAACCCCAAGCAACCACGATAAAGGGCACCCTTCTTTTGGTCTAAGCTAGCCAGAAACCCAAGCCCATGGAAAACCCACCCGTAACCATGGAGGGGCATGCCATGGAAAACCCTAACGGGTATGCCGAACAACTAGGCCACCTACTCCGGCAACTCGATTTCTTTGAGGAGCCCGTCTACTGTGGCGAGCAAATCGTCCAGGGATCCCAGAAGAGCTGGAAGGTGAAAGTCTTCCTCCACTTCCAAGGAGATGAAGTGGTCGCTTTCCAGACTCGCCATCCTCGAATCACCTCTGAAGCTGCCATCAAGGATGTGTTTCGTGAGGCCCTCCTACGGCTTTGCAAGATTTGCGTCCCCTTGGGTGTAGCCGACAGCTTTGGTCTCCACCCCTATCGCGAAGAAGACGACAACCGGTGCCGCCTCCGCTCGACTGGACAACTCGAAGGGAGCAGGTGCACTCTCCTCTCCAAGCTAGCCTGCACCACTGAGAACGCCTATGAGCAGGCCCTCGAAGAACTGGATGAACTTCGAGATCGGTATGCCGATCTAGAAGCCCGCTACCAGCGCTTATCTCTGGAGTGCACTACCATACAACTCTTGCAAGCATCTGAGATAGTTCGCCGCATCCAAGGCCACAAGTTGACCAGGATTCGCAGGAAGCCTCCGCTGGAGTTCGATCCACTCTCGCCTCCACCGTCACCATGAGCAAGCTATGTGTGTAGACCCTTGTTGGGAAATGTCTTATCCAGTAGTAGCAACTCTCCCTTTTCCTCACTAAGGATGTATTCCCCTTTTATCTCGTTCAAAGGAGAAATTGGATGAAGGGTAACACAACCTTTTGCCTGCCATGAATCCATTGTTCAGAAAGGGTCGTCTGTGTCCACACTTAGGCTGACCTGCCCTTTCCATAGAAAGCCATCCGACGGATTGAACTATTTCAAGATTGAACGATAATCTCGTCTAATGAGAAAGCAACCCCTAGATACCCAAAGTTAAAACAGGCATGAACCTGTTCGGAAAACCCATAATGCCGTTAGTAATCAAGCCTCATCAACGGATAAGCCAAGTCAGGCACAAGTACAAACTAGAGACAACCATACTAATGACACGAGAGGCCAAAGATTAAAGAGATGGACTATGAAGATCGATACATAGGGGATACATGCCAAGGTTTGGCAACCATGTCGTCAACTACCTACTCTAACATCGCCTTCAGAACGGAAATGAAGACGATGGGCGCCAACACTATGAGGAGGAACACCGCCTCACATAGGTGGTCGGCATACTCGTCCGCAACAAGCACGCGCCACCACCCCCAAAGGATGACCACTGGACGCACCAACCAAGATAAAGTGGCGCAAATAGTTGCGCTAACAAACTGTAGGCCGGACCATACCCACACCCAGTACAAGGCAATGCACACCCACGACAAGAAGGTCCCTCTTCGATTGGGATGTCCCCGCGCCATCATCACAGCAGCCCCGCCCCCAATGGCGTCGCTTGCCGCCTGCGCCGGAGAAGAAGCACGCCGCTGCGACTCAACCGCAGCAGTCGCCGACCCCGACCGCCGGCGTAGCTCACCCCTGGCCGCAACGCCCCCGCTCGGAGCACCTTGCGCCGCAGCGCCTCGCTCCGCGCCGCCACCGGCACCGTGGTAGCTAGCGCCGCGCTCGCCGCCATCCAGGTCGCTTCCACCGCCGAGCCGCCGCTCCATCTCCTCCCTTAGTTGAGCTACACCACCCTCCACTCACACTCCGCTCGGGGCTACCGCGCAAAGAGGCGTAAAGCAGCCCCCTCTCTCTTCCCCTTTTTATCAAAAGTTGCACGCCTGGCAAAGCAACTACCCAAGTGTACAGGGCGATTTGAAATTTTGGATAGACCGGTGTATTTCGAAACGAGCCGTTGAATATTTGGATGCCCCGGTTAATGGCTATGAACCTCGCAGAGTACACAAGGTACCACTGCGACAACCAGTCGTTGCGCGCTACAACCACTGCCACATGCGCATGCATATGAATCACAAAAAAAAAAGATAAAGGTACCGACGCCTATCCCCAGAAAAAGTGCAAGCTTATCCGCGTGAAAAAGGAGTTTAAAATGGTCAGGACAGTGAACCAGGATGTTCTTCACCAGCCCAGCACCGAACCTGTATAATTTGGAAAATTCATGGTACCTCAGCCTCTGTGTTTCTTCAGAAGTCTCCCGGAGTGCAACCATCCCTCTCTTTTTCTAACCCCTAAGTAATCTCGGGGACGAGATTATTTTAAGGGGGGTAGGTTTGTAACATCCTGAATATTTCGACTTTGGAATACGGAATTAAAAATTCAGAATAACCAAAAATCTTTTTCAAAATACATTCATGCCTGAACTAACTCAATTCGATCTGTCGTTTTTCGTTTACACGTGGGCTAATAGACGAACGTCTGAGGATACGTCGATATTTGATTTCAAATATTATTTATTCAAGGAGCTATGATTTGCATATGCCAATTATTTTCGAAAAACAAAAACCCTTGAGCATATTTACTTTATAAATAAAGCTATATATCTAAATGTATCACCATTTTGGATAAAACCCATTAAGGGATAGTTTATTAAAACAAATATTGTTCCACTAAAGAAATAGCTTTGATTATTTTCTATGCACCTTTATATAGAGTGATAAGCTTTTGGAAATTATTTGCAAAATAATGTCTATTGGTAAAGTATTTACTAGAAACCTTAATTGCGAAATATAAATTCCTAATAGGCTATTTTCAAGGATATGACCTCCTCAGACAAAGTCTAGTCCTCAGGCATAATTTTAGTTTGCTTGTTTATTGTTTATTTGTGTGTGTCTAGAATCTGTGCCAAAAGATCTCGATTAAATCCTTTTACCGAAAAGGTTGTCCTCTGTACAAATTCTATCTCAAACCCCCTTCAAATTTCCAAATTTCATATCCCAAAGAAAATATTCGAACATCCTATTTCTTTGGGCCACATTTCCCTCTGTTAGCCCAACCCATTCCGCAAAACAAGTTCATTTCCACTCCCTCTACCGTGGCCTTCCTGCTGGGCTTTTTCTGGAAAAGTCCATGTTGCCTCCCCGAGCCCTTTCATTCCTATTGGGTTGGTAGTAAAAATAAAGTCTAATTCTCCCCCCATACTGTTTTCGGTGGCGACGTCGCCGCACGCCGCGCCGCTACGACGAGGCCGCTGCGACACCACCGGCTGCCATCTTCCGCTCCCGTCTCACCGGCGAGCTTGCCGGCCATTCCACGCGCATCCTGCTCAACCTCGCACCGCCGCCAGCCATGCAACAAGCTAGTTGTGCATGTGCATGCATGCAAGCAAGTCAGCCACGAGCATGCACCATGCAGCTGGCTAGCTATGCGTATGCCTGCATGCAAGCGGCTAGTCGAGCCTAAGCTGGCATGCGCACCAACCCGCGCGGCCGCTGCAACTACCCCGTCCCTGTCTTCATGGCCATTCAAGACGAGCTCGTGCGGTGAAGCCTATATAAGGGCAACCATAGCCGAATACGCAACCGTCCCTCTCCATTCTTTCTTCTCCTCCTGCTCGTTCTGCATCCTCTCAGCCACTTCCTCCCGCGCACGCGCTGCCGTCTCTCCGCTTGCTCCACCGCGGCCGGCTCCGGCTGGGCCTCAGTTGAGCAAGAGGACGGGTAGGCCGCCGCGCCGTCATCTGAACCCCGAGAACGACTAACTTATCGAACGGCTAACCTCTAACATCTAACATTCGACCCATTGACTCACTAACCCGCTGACCTCTAACTCACTAACCCGCTGACCTCTAACTCGCTAACCCCTGACCCCTAACTTGCACTAACCCGCTAACATTTATTCCTTAACACTGTGTGTTCGTTTGTTACCATCGATCGAACACGTGGTGTGCGAGGACGATCCGCGGGTCGACCATCCCCAGGCTGTACCTCGACGACCGTAGTTCGTGCGAGGACCGTCGCCCGGTACGCCGCTACCCGGCTGCCGCAAGGTGAGCTCCTCTCCTGCTCTTCCTCTTGCTTTTGCTTCCTTACCGCATTCCTCGTCTACCGTTGTTGCCGCGGCGCGGTGACGTCGTGAGGCGCAACACCGTACCCGTTCCTTGCGCGGCCGCCCTCCGCAACGATCGCCGCTTCACCACCGGCCATGCATGCGCCATACAACAAGCTAACCGTGTGCATGCATGCATGCAGGCAGCTCACATGCATGCAACTAGCTAGTCGTGTGTATGCATATGCATGCATGCAAGCAGCTCACATGCATGCAGCTAGCTAGCCGTGTGTATGCATATGCGTCGTCGTCGTTCGGCCGAAACCCCGGCCGGCGTCGCCCCTGTCCGGTGAACCGTTTCGGCCTCCACTCCGCCGTGCCGTCCGGTGCCAAGCAGCTCGCGCACGGCCGACGTCGTGGCCAGCACGTCGTCTCCTGCCGCGGCCGCCGAGTCGTGAACCTCGGCTACGCCCGGCCATCGCGCGCGCTCTGCCGCACAGCCGCCCCCGGCCTCCTCCAGCCCGGCCGAGCCGCGTCACCCCTGCGCCCGGCCGATGCCGTGGCCCAGCTCGTGCCGAGCTGCCCCGGCCGACCACCTCCCTCCCGCGGACATCGGCCAAGCCGCGCGCCACCAACCTCCTGGCCGTGCCGCGCAAACCGAGCCAGCACCGACCCGCCTCCCGGCCGCCTCGGCTGCGCGCCGCCGCCCCTGCCGTGGCACTGCCGCGCCGTGCCGCCATGCTCGGCCGCCCCTCCAGCCGCCTGGCCCGGCCGAGCGCCGGCGCACGCGCGCCGCGCCCCTGGCCGAGCCCGGCCACCACTGCCGCCTTTCCCGGCGCCGCCTCCTGGCCACGCGACGCGAGCAGTGCCGTCCCGGCCGGCGCAGCCTCTCGGCCGAGCGCCGTGGCCGGCACCCACGCTGCCGCGCGCCACGGCCGGAGCCACCCGCCTGCCTGGCCGCAGCCGCCGCGCCGCCTGCGCGCATCCCCAGCCGCGCGCTGTCCCCGGCCTGCACCGCCGGCGCCGCTCCGCCCTGCCGAGCCGCGCGCCGCCGCCCCCGGCCGAGCCGCGCCGCCCGGCCGCCGCACGCGCGCGCCGCGCCACCCGCATGCTGCCACCGCGCGCCCGCAGCCGCCGTGCCGCCTGGGCCGAGCCGCGCCGTTGCCTGCGCGCTCCCAGCCGCGCGCCCGCGCCGCCGCCGGCGCCGCTCCACCCCCGGCCGCGACGCGCCCAGCCGCCCCACCGCCGGCGCCCTCTCGCTCGGCACCCTCCTCTCCTCCCGGCAAGAACAGCAGAGGAAGCAGGAGAAAAGAAAGAGAGAAGAAGGAGAGAGAAGAAGGAAAGGAAGAAAAAGAAAAAGAAAAGGAAAAGGAGGTGGGACCCACTAGTGGGCCCCACATTTATTCTCTCCCCGTGGGCCCCACTTTGACCTAGAACTTGCGAAAGTCTATATTGCCTCCCTCACGATGTCGGGCTAAGCCCATGAAAATCCCTACAAGTCTACTTGATGTCCCTCAACTTCATTGGGCTAGCCGACCTGATATTATATCCACAAGTCCATGTAACCTCCCTTTGGTTCCTCGGACCAAGACCATGAAGTCACTTATAGAAGTCTATACAATGTCCCTACTCATCCATTGGGCTGCCGACTAAAAAGTCGACATTAACTCCCTAGCCGACCTCCCTCATCTCTGGGCTAAAGCCCAAGCCCTCCCAAAACCAAGTCCACATTGCCTCCCTCTTACTTCACAGCCAAAAGAATATTCTTGGGAATATTCCTTTCCAACTTAATAAATTCATTTTCGCATTCCAGAAAATCCATTAATCTTCCAAAATTCATATCTCCTCAACCGTAAGTCCAATTGACTCCGTTCAACTTCCATAATTTTTCTAAAAATGTGATCTATCCAATGGCACAATTAGTTTATAATAGTTATTATCTGCTTTATAGGGTTTTGGATGTTTTTCTCTTTTCGATCGCGTAGTGGATGATCCGGAAATTCTACTGACGCGGGATTGTTGGAAGATATAGGAACCTAAAAGCAAGGCAAGTCACTACGCCCCTTTCCTCGAACATGTTGATCCTATTTTTATAAATGTGTTGATTGCAAATAAAATTGCATGCTAATTATAAAACGCGTACCTACATTTGCTTAAAGCCTTACCTTTGATATTGTTTATCCTTATGTATTTACACACCTTTGTTACCTGAGTATATTACTTTACGCGTGATTATTTACTCACTGCTTAGCCCTGCTTACATAGACGTTATACACTCCATATGTGGGATATGTGGATGTGGTTACACTGATCACTCGATGGGAGTGATTGATAGAGATCGGGTGGAGACATAAGCGCCACCCACAGCATGAAAACCTTTGTGAAAACCCAAAAACTTAATTAAACAAAAGTGATTTCGACTGGGGCGGCACGGATAGAATATGGGTGGTTCTGGGAACGGTAAGCCGCCGACCCTGGTCAGTTAAGGACCGAGTCAAGAAGCTAAGCAGGAAACGAACCGAGTACGACCACACTTCTTGAGTGGGGTTAGACCCGGTGGACTAGGTTATTCTCGTGGGGTGGCACCCCAGACATGGTAGGTTCTGGATATCGGTATGGAAATGTGGAAGTGTGTGGTTTAATGACGTCAAGCTTTATATATGTATGATGTAACCTTCAATCTCGGGAGCGCCAGGACTCCCCTCACAACCGGCTCGAGGTAGGAATGTGGCGCCGGGGGTGCAATGGGGATTCATAGTCCTTGGAGCGGGTGCCGCCATGCGAGGGTAACTGAAAAACCGGGCCGTGACAAGTCTCATGTGTTGGGTGAGTCACGGAGTGTGGGATTAAAAGCGTACATCCACTGCAGTGTGAGTAAATTAAACTATTCGAATAGCCGTGCTCGCGGTTAATGAGCGCCGGGACTTGTATTACTCTTGACTAGCCTCGTCAATTTGTAATATTGCTTAAAATATGATGGGTGTGGAAGGTGTGACCTTGCCTGATATGCAAAAAGGTCATAGTGGTTAAAATTGTGGAAATTGGATGCGAGGGTAAACCGGACCAAGCGAGGCTTGGGGAAGGTGGATGAACCCTCGCAGGTTAATGATAACTTCAACTTAACGTGGTTTTCAGTTAAAACTGTTGTGGGATAGGTTTGTGAAATAATTTGTGAAAACTAGCTTTATGCAAATAAACCAAGCCATCCTTGAACCCCTATGAACATTATATGCATTCTGTAGTGGTGGCTTGCTGAGTACGGTTGGTACTCACTCTTGCTTATTTACATCTTTTAGAAAGGTGTTGGTGTCGACCTGTACATGTGCTATGCTGGCAAGGAGTTACCGAGGACGGTGGAATAGGGACCTAGGATCACCAGTCGATGCGTGTGGGATAAGATGGACCGCCGCTGCTTCGCTTCCGCTACTTTATTTAGTTGTTTTGGTATTTTGTGTTGCTATCGACCATGCTTGGTCTATTCGGGTTCCATTTGGGCTACCCTTGTATTATTAATATATTGTAAGACCTGTATGACGATGTCAGCTTGAGATATATAACTGTGCCATGTGTGTACCATCTACTGATCCAGGGAATGGTATTGTAATACACATGGGGTTTCCGGTATACAAAACCGGGGGCTCACACTGGGCCGATGAGGACTTCGGGGCTTACCAAATTCTGGTGTTAACAGTTAACCACCTGTAATAAATAAAAAATACAACAGTAGAGATGTTAGATATTAAATTATTAGGATATTATAGCCTATGCAGGAAGAAGAAGAAGAATAAGAAGAAGAAAGTCATTACCTAATGGACTCAATGGTAGTTGTAAGCCTTAGTCTTGCTCCTTCAACCAATTTTTCTTTTTGTCTAACTATCACCTTGTCAATGTGTTTCATACTATTTTTGAGATTATCAAAACAGCCAACTGAATAATTATGAGCAGATCCAGGATTTCCCATATGTTTTACAAAAGCACATTCTTTTCCTTCATTTACTTTCTTCCAATTTTGAAACCCCTTAACAGTAAATGTATCTGATCCATATCTCCCAATTGGTCTTTTTGAAAAGAGAAAACATGGCAGACAATAAGCACGATCTGTGTGGGGAGAATACTCTAGCCAATTAAATTGTTTAAACCAATTGCTTTGGAATCGGCGAGCATGAGATGCATCATTCAATGGGTACTGATCCAAGATAAATTGATATGGGCCCTCTGATATATAAAATCTCCTGGCATCATCTTGTTGATCAGGAGGAAGTGCGGAGATTTGAACACGTTTACCTGGGTTCCTCTCAAATGCTGTAATTACAATTGTTTGCTGTTCAGGTTGCAAATTAGTCTGATCAATCGTTTCTATGATGGTTGGGTTAGGAGGATTTTCATCAGAGGCAGGGTCACACCTCGGAACGAGTGGCTTGTAGAAACAATCAATCGTCTTTCTCTTCATCTTTGCTAAGGAAAAAGAAATCACAAAATTGTAATTGACTAATGAGTACTGAGCACCTGATTATATTGTCTAAATCAGTACTAGAAAAGGAAAATTAGAACTAACCAACTAATTATCACCAAATTAGGGATTTAGGTATTTTGCCTCCTTGGGGAATACGGAGTAATTAGTGAGTACTGAGTAGATTAGAAATCACATAGACACATACAGACATACTATCTATTGATCTGATTACAGATTACCTGAACTCCTGAAGATGACGTGCTCGGCAGCGATCGGCGATGGCGATCAGTGCCAATCGGCAGCGGCGGCAATCCCATCAAACTGCCGCGCGTGCGAACTGCAAATGCGAAGCGGCGAAGGTGCGAAGCCGAAGCAATCGATCTGGACCTGGTATTGGTAATCCTATATAGCTATACTTACTAGTTTGCTCATGGGCTGCTGATCACGACTGCACACATACGTACATGGGCTGTGGCCTGGGGGGTCCCAAATCGAATGGGGGTGCCCGGCCCACCCCGGCCCCCCCTTAAGCTTCGCCCCTTGCCGTCTGCTATGTCATAGAAACACCCTTCCAAAGATGCGTATAGATCTATAAAATTTTAACACCAAAATATATTTTTTAGTACATATTTTGTTAAAATAATATAAAAATAAAAATAATCTATCCGCGACTGGGATAAAAGCAGCAGCAGCTCGAGCATCGCGTTGCTCGCTGCTTGATCATAGCTAGCGCCCCAGAGGTCTCAAGTCGTCTGACTATGGGAGCAACGAGACGGGCTACCGAGTGAATCAACGGCCTGGTGTCCGATGAGTGAGACCGGCCGATGGAGGTCTCCACACTGCAGTGTCATCGTGTAAGCCTAGCAGAGGTCCTCGTCATTGCGCGGACGTGGTGGCGGTGCGCGTGGGAGGAAGATGGAGATGCGCGGGCCGCAATGGAGCTTCTATTCGTCCTCCGCTCATTAGGCAAATCTTCGGTAAGAAATACTACTTTTGCACTATGGCAGATGCCATCATGTAATCATGTTGATATTCCACCTAGGGTGGATAACTAGCCAGCTCAGCTCATTTGAGCTCGTTATCTTAACGAGCCAGCCCGACTCGGCTTGTTAGTCTTAACGAGCTAAAAGCCTAACTCGTTAATCTATTTATATCACCTTTATAGTTTTAAATTTATCATTTTATAATGTATAAACATAATATTAAATATTATCTAATAGAGATATCACTAAAAGAAACTAATTAAGAAGCCCCAAGTAAATAAAAATATAGTGATATCTTGTACTAACGAGCTAAATGAGGCTCGTTAAGCTCACGAGCTAAAACCTTGACTCGACTCAACAAGACTACTAGTTCAAGCCGATTCAAATTGAGCTCGCTACGTGCCGATCCGAGCCAGAAGCTTCGAGCTTTTCATCCACCTTTAATTTTACTCTTATAATTTGTCAAACTCAGCATGTCCCTGCGAATGTACTGGCTATCTTCCTAGGTGATTTAATTTGCAACTTCTTTCATTGCAACGAAGGATCAACGATCTGTCCCGCGAATACGACTGCAAGTGACGTCTCCTCCACTATGAAGTATGCAAACGGATGGTCGGCGACAAAGTTCACCGGCGTCCGCGGCTGTATCCCAGTTGCCATGACACCAAAGGTAGCGGCTGCAGCTTCAGTTCCTTCCTCATTCACCTCTATCACTGCCTTGTGGACGACGTCCCTTACGAACAACGGCATGCCGTAGCCGTCGTCCTCCACCATGCCGGACAGGTCGGCGAGCCCCGGTGAGAACGGCAGCCGGAGCCCCACTTGTTCGAGGACACCGCCGACGCTGCCGGCGCAGCACACCTTGAACTTGGGCACGCCGAACTCTCCGACCGGCACCTCTCTCGCCGGCAGGTGCTCGTGCAGGAACCCCGGCCGCGACGCGATCTTCTCCACGAGGCCACGCAGCCCGTCGCACGCGTCGGGGAGGAAGATGACCATGTGGCGTACTGCGTGCGGACGCTGTCGTAGATGGAGACACAGCCGATATAGCCGCGCTTCCGCTTGTAATTGAGCTTGAGCACCTTGAACCCGTCGTGCACGGCGACGAACTGGGGGGAGTGGGAGAACGGATCCAGCGACATGTAAGGCACGTCGTGGATGGTGCGGCCGTCGAGGCGGTAGAATGGCTTCCTCTGCGTGTTCCTCTCCCTGAAGGGACGATCCCAGTTGCCCTTGAAGTAGATGGCGCTACCGAGCACGACGGCGGTCGCCGCGCCGACGCAGCCCGGCGGCAGGACGGAGTCGATGAGGCCCCTCGTCACCAGTCGCGTCCACTCGTTGATCCGCTCCCTTGCTTCCTCCGCCTTGTTCTTGAAGTCGACGGCTGCGGCCTCGGCCTTGTACGTGCCGACGACGGCGTCGCGGTAGGCCGGCATGAGCGGCCGCGCGGCGTCGCACCACACGCCGCACGTGAACGCGACGCGCGGCCCGCCCGACGCCGAGTTGTCGGCCAGCGCGGTGGTCGCCATGTCGGACGCGAACGCCGCGAGGTCGCTGGGCGAGGGCGCCGAGCACGCCGAGGAGCTCGCCCAGGGTGGCGCCGCCCGCGCCGGCGGTGACAAGGGAGAGCGCCGCGTGGATGGACAGCGGCGAGAAGACCAGGTTGCGGTCGAGGTTCGCCGCCGCGAGCCGCTCGGCGAGGCGGACGGCGAGCGCCGCCTGGCCGCCGGCGACGACCCAGCGACGTCGTTGCAGCGCTTCGTAGTCCATACACGAACCGTCGTCGAGATAAAGAAGGAAAGATTTAGCTGACCAATCTAATTGTTCAAAGGTGCCCGTCATTAATTCCCCGATTTATGAGGAGCGCGGATCAACTGGACTGTGATCGATTCGAGTTCGAACAATCACAAAATCAGCATATAATATATCGCAGGCTTATATATACCCTACTATTGCAAGTAATTGCATGGTGCGTAGGGAAAATTGGATAGTTTTCATAATTTGTTTTCCGAGAATGGGCAATAAAGAAGCAGCAGAAAAGTTGGAGAATGCTTATCATCAGACGTCAGGGGAAGGAAAAAATTCGGACACCTAAACCCAATGGAGTAGTAACGTAGGCGCATGAAAGTGCATGCAACCAATGGAGCGTGCATGCAAATCACATGAATTCAAAATTTAAATAAACTTTTGTCTTATGAACTAATTATACCGTTGGATTTGTTACGATCAACTCTTTATAACAAGATCTCACATGACTATATTCCGATGATTTTTTTCACATGATGTTATTCCGATGTTTCAATAAGTATTTACTGATGTTTCACTAATTTATTTGTAATGTTGCACGTGGTCTTTTTATATGTTTCAGTAAATATATTTGTTATGTTTCAAAAATTACAACTTGACTTTTCAAGAGTGATATAAAATTTTAACAAAATAAAGTATTTGCAAATATGTTGTATTATTTTTTTTATGTTTCCCTAGTTGGGACCTAATGTTTTGTGTAATGGTGGTTATTATTGCAGTCAGTAATTTTTATATAGTTATTATTGCACGTGATCTTTTTATATGTTTCAGCAAATAATTTTTTTATGTTGAAAAAATTATAGGTTGACATTTTAAGAATGATATAAAATTTTAACAAAATCGATATTTGCAAATATATTGTATCATTTTTTTTTATGTTTCATTAGTTGAGACCTAATGTTTCATGTAACAGTGGTTATTCTTATTCTTGTAGTTAGTAATTTTTATACGTTACAACTTTCTGCATTTTATAAAGATTTAATTACGATGAATAAAATGGTGTAATCAAATTATAGATTAGATACATACTCTCTCCGTCCCAAAAGAAATCAACCTCCTAGGATGTGACACATCCTAATATAACGAATTTGGACATACTCTGTGTTCAGATTCGTTGTACTATGATATGTTACCTTCTAGTACGAGATTGATTTTTTTTGGAACAAAGAGAGTATCTTATAAAAACATGGTTTAAAGTTTGATTAAAAAAAAGAAAGAGAGAATGCAGAGTCAGACATGCATGCAATGCTCCGCCACCCCTAGCTCCCTGCACGCATGCAGCGCCACAGATAGATGCGGCAGAGTGAGCGGCGTCCGATATTTGGAAAAATATCGGACGTCCGATGGCTAGCTTTCTCCAGAAAAGTTTGGAGGAAACTATTGATCGATCGGGCATGTAATGTTAGTGTGCATGTCCATTAAAATTCTCTGACACATGATAGATCGTGCAAGTTACATGCAATGCTAAGGCGTGCTACATGTTTGTATTATCTTTTTTTCTCAAAGTACAACTCTAATAAAACTTCAAATCGTTTTTTCTTCTAAATTACTTATCCGAATTAAAATTCGATTACATCATTATATTTATTATAATTAACTTTTGCTAATAAGATCTCACATTATTATATTTTTTATAAAAATATATCTTTAATTGATAAGTTGCCTATGTGGAGGAAGAGTAACAAGATGAAGCACCATGCCGCTAGAAAGAAAAAGAAAAAAATTGATGTCAATCAAAAGACTTAATTTCTAAAAATAAGGATGGCAAAAAAAATCACTAACTCACTACCTAGAAGGTACTTAACATTAATCCAATTTCAGGTCGAAACATATCATCAATCTCTCTTCCCAATGCAATCAGGTTGCTAACTAGTTACACATCGCTCGACACTACCCATCCTGGCCGGGTAAGTAGATCTTATAGGAGGCAGCCTTTGTATATAAGCAGAGGCGAATTAAATTTGTGCTTTCTCCATTTCAGAAAAAATCAAATTCTAACTATAAAATATGTGTTGGTCCATATTCATAGTTAGCATTTGATATTTTTAGGACGAAGGATGTAGGTATTAGGACCCACATTTTTCTCAAGACAATAGAAATATATTATTAAACTTAGCCAATTACATTAAAGGTTATGCAATTGCACTGAAAGTGATCTTAAAACCCACATAATCACAATTATATATACTTTGATTTACTTCATAGGAATGTAGTCTACTACGATGTTAATTTCGACTCTAATATTGCAGTTAGACCATTACTACTGTTGCCCATGGTTATATATTTGAATGTCCTTGTAATAATAAACTGCTATTAATTTTCAAAAATTAAATTATGTTGGTATAATATAATGTGGACTGGCGCCAAAAAAAAGAGGACAATGAGTGAGATAAAAGGCTCATCATTTTGATTCTAAACTTCATTAAATTGACGAGGTTACAAAGACAATTTCGAATGACAACCACGGAAGGCGCACCCTGCCCTGCAGCAATACACCTATTCAAATATGTAAGAAAAAGTTACACGTATAGAAAATTGTTATAAACTCCTTACAAACGTTGATGTAGTCAAAATTTTGTAAGGATTTTTTTTTTGGTGTCGTAAAAATTTTGGAAGAGTTATTTAAAGTTCGTATAGCATCCTCCAAAATATGAAATACCGAATGTTTGTAATTAATCATAAGTTGTCACGGGGGGCGCAGGCGCAGTGTCGACGACAGGAGCTGATCCGGCCGCTGCATAGGTCTTATCGGCGGTTGATTCGGCCACCGGAGATGTCTCCTTTTCGGCGGTTGATCCGGCCGCCGGAGATGTCTCCTTTTCGGCGGTTGATTCGGCCACGGGAGATGTCTCCTTTTCGGCAGTTGATTCGGCCGCCGGAGATGTCTCCTTTTCGGCGGTTGATTCGGCCACCGGAGATGTCTCCTTTTTGGGGGTTGATTCGGCCGTCGCAGAGGTCTCCTTGTCAGCGGTTGATCCGGCCGCCACAGAGGTCTCCTTGTCGGCAGTTGATCCAGTCACTGAATAGGTCTCCTTACCGGCGGTTGATCCGGCCGCCGTAGAGGTCTCCTTGTCAGCGGTTGATCCGGCCGTCGCAGAGGTCTCCTTGTCAGCGGTTGATCCGGCCGTCGCAGAGGTCTCCTTGTCAGCGGTTGATCCGGCCGCTGGATAGGCATTCTTATCGGCGGTTGATCCAGTCGCCGCAGAGGTCTCTGATTCGGCCGCTGTAGAGGTCTCCTTGTCGGTAGTTGATCCGGTCGCAGAGGTCTCCTTGCCTTCGGTTGATCCGGTCGCCGCAGAGGTCTCCTTGCCTTCGGTCGCCGCAGAGGTCTCCTTGCCTTCGGTTGATTCGGCCACCGCAGAGGTCTTCTTGCCTTCGGTTGATCTGGCCGTCGCAGAGGTCTCCTTGCCTGCGGTTGATCCGGTTGCCGCATAGGTGTCCTTATCGGAGGTTGATCCGGTCGTCGTGGCCTTGGCTGCCGTCATCTTCGTCAAAGGATACAAGTCCTCGAGCACCACATCGGTGAAATCCAGCAAGCTCCACATGCGCACGAACATCGTGACGACGTCGAGCTTCTTTTCCTCCGTGCACGAGCCGTCTTCGCAGCACGTCTTGCAGAGAGGCGGGCCGCGCGGCGGGCCGCCGGCGGCAGCGCCGGGGCCACGGAGCAGCTGCGTGAGGCTGGCGTGGATGGCGAGGAGCCTCTCGTCCTCGGGGACCTTGACGGCGTTGCCGCCGGTGCCGCCGGGCTCCAGGGCGTCGCTCACGGCGGCGAAGGCCTGGACGCAGCTGTCGAGGCACTTGTCGGCCTTCTTGCACTCCTCCACGGCGTCGATGCACGCCTTGCTGGCCTCCGACGCCATGAACGCGGCGGTGGCGATGCACTCCTGGGCGATGCTCTTGGCGTCCGTCTTCCCCGAAACGTTGGCCGGCATGGTCCTCAGCAGGAGCTGGCACGACTTAACGTCCGTCGTCTTGAGGCACAGGGCATCCGGGTTGTAGATGTTGGGGTCGGGGACAGCGCCGGCGGCGCCGGCATCGGCCGCCGCGACGAGGACGGCTAGGAGGAAGAGGAGGAGTGACGGCATTGCGGGAGAGGCGGCCATGACTGGGCTAGCTTTGTCGATCGAGATGATTTTACTGGGATGAATTAATGGTGAGGCTAAGAGGCCGTTGTTACGCCGTTTTTATATAGGCTAATCGCACAGCATTTTCGCCGGCATGGATCTAATTAATTAGGGTCCGAAATAAGAAAGCTATTTAATAGGAGAGCTTCACAAGTGTTTGGTTCGTTTGGTCGTTACATATATAACTGCTCCTGTCTTATGTTTCTATTTTAAGTCATTAGCAGCGAAAGTATATATATCCGGCTGTAAATTAATTAATGGGTATACTTAGCTAAGAATAGGTAATCGATATCCCCTCATAATTCTTGACGGTTGAACCCAATAATCAGCAGTAAAACCAGTTTAGGCTGTGTTTGTTAGTAGTTGGGAACTTATTTTTTTTCCTCCGCGCGTAAAACAAAATAGCTTATTAGCATATAATTAATTAAGTATCAGCTTAAAAAAATTAAAAATGGATTAATATGTATTTTTACATCAACTTTTCTAGAATTTTTTTAAAAAAAATACACTATTTAACAATTTGAGAAACGTGATCATATTATTCGAGCGAGTAGAAGTTGGGAAGAGGCCTTAACTTATTGCCTTGTTATGTTTGTGTTTTTAGTAGCTCTTCGTTGAATGGACAACATTTGTGATATATGGCTGTAGCTTTTTTTAAAGCAAAGGCCGGATGTTATTCCGTTAATAAAAGAACTTCGTGTCAAGTAAAAAGAAAACTCATTGAGCCATGCATCCACTATTCCGCCTCTCCCTCTAACACCTCTCTCCTTCTCCCTCTACTGTCGCTCAATCTTCTGCACTCGCCCTCTCTTCCTCCCCATTTTAGGGCTCACCCTCGCACGCTCTCCAGCGACAACACGCCACCACCCAGTCTCCAGCAATGGCCACGACAAGAAGAGGTGATGTAGGAGACCAAATCTACGGCCTGAGCTCGGGGCTACCACATTTGTCACCAAGCACAAGAATTGATGACAACGGTGATGATGAGAAAGAGGAGGTGCGTTACGGCCAGATCTAGCCGGCCCAAGCCCAAGCTTTAACGTACTAACTCGTTGCTGTTCTGAGCATGGTGTGACGTCGGTGACAGATGCCACTAGCACATTTATGTGATGTGGTCAAAAGAGTTCATCTATGATAAAGATTGTTCAGTGATAACTGAGCCATATTTCTGATGGGTGACCACCTATTACTGATCTACACCATCTATAGCAGTTTTCCCAGAAAAGATTAAAAAGAACGCTTGCGTACATTAATCATCCTCCTGGACGTGCCACCCATTCCATTCATGGTTGGCCAGACCACTCATCCTCTCCAACATTGTCATAGAGGACAGACCAGTGCTATCGAGAGGAGATGACCAGAGATGTCGCCATCCTCGTACCGGCCATGTGTACCTGAATCATGCTCGCCGTGCCATCAGCTCGTCGCCATCCATCTCGATGCCATCGTCAACATGCTTGCCATGTCCGAGCAGCTATTAGAAAAAGTCGAGGCCACTGCCGCCATCACAACAGCCGCTCGTCATCGTCGTGCTCTTGTGGGGCTGCACAAACACTTAGCCTGTGCCTTTCCTTTGTTGAAGTTGCAGCATCAAGCACCATTTGTTCCGGTAACACCACCTTCCTACTTCCTCCACCCTTCGCCACCGACACCACCCCACCATGAGGTCAGGGGCATCTGGATCTAGTGGACCATGACTATTAGGAGGTCGGGCCTGCCGTCTCACACTTTGTTATGACTAATCTACAGATGTTGACGACAAGAGTAGAAAGAGGAGGTGGAAGCGGCTTTGGATCTAGACGGCCTAGTGACAAGGACGGCGAGCTTGGTTTGGTGATCTCGAGGCACCGACAACCTCAAAGAGGAGGCGGAAAGCTCCACTATGGGAACACAATATGTGCGCTAGCGATGGAGTTGGAGCAAGAGGTGAGGCCATGGCAAAGAGGGCGAGTGCGAGAGGGACAGTGAGCAGCAGGGTGCGAGCAAGAGAGAAGATGAATGGTCAAGTAGACGGGGAACAGAGATACGTCATCCGTGTAGATAGACCTTATCTCTAATGTGTCATATTTACAATATGTCACTGATACTGCAACCGTCACAGATATGGGGCCACGACAATGATCCTACTCTTGTGATATATCGTCTCCCACATCCTTCATATCTTAGTCAGGATAATATATCTTTTGGGGTTATGAATGCCTAGTTCTGTAGTAATGTATAGGTCTGGTTGCCCCCTCCTCATGACCACCAGATCGAGCATGAGCGCGATCGAAGGAATTGGCAACGGCGAGGATGGGTAGCTCTTGACCAACTCCACAGCCACCACGAGCACTTGTAGCCAGCGAGCTGGTAGGCAGTGGATTGGCTGAGAGCTAGGGGAGCAGGACATGTTATTTATATTTTTTCCTTTTCCTCTATAAGCATTATCATTGTCGGTCACTGCCTATATATCTATAGAAGCGAATTTTAGATTGGGTTGTTTGAGGAGTTAAGTTCTCAATTTAAAAGGCTGCATATATATGGTTGGATATAGAGGCCAAGTAAAAAATAGCCTTCTCTAAACAAAATAAAAAAATAAAAAAAATCACTGCCTATATAATACTAGTTCCAAGACCGGCAGTATGCCGTTTGAAACCGCTAGAGATTAGTACTTCTATAACAGTGGAACCGGGTGAGTGTGGCATCCATTAACTAAAGAAAAAGATTAATGGCCATTATGTTAATCAAGTTTTTTAGATTACAACAAGTATTTATTATGGGCGCTTTTACGGTACCTTTCACTGTTAGTGGTAATAGTGTAGTAGAACTTTCATTCAGCCATTGATTTTGATGGGTATTTTAGACATTTTAATTACTTAGTTTCGACATTCAATTACTTCGTTTGAATGAATTCGTATAGCAGGTATCCCCGAACATAACTCAGCTTCGTTTCATTGCTCGCCGCCTTCATGTGGCTCCACCGCGCCGCCCGATTGACATCCCTAGGCGCCGCCAACCGTCTCGCCGTCGTTCAATATAATATTCCTATGCCAGACTTTTGCAATTTGCGTCGGAGAATGATGCGTGAAGAGAAAAGAGAAGATAACTATCATGCATATGGATCAACCGATTATTTGGATTCGTAGCCTTCGATTTGCGCCTGGCATGCATTCATCAATGGAATAATTGGAACAGCACTAGGATGTGTTATTATGGGTGGCCCACCTGCAGCTTGATTAGCCCATGCGGCTAGTACGAAAATTAGGTAAAGAATCATATGGAATTACTAATTTGCCATAATTTTTTTCCCGAATTTATCCTTCCACAAATTCTACTGCCAATACTACTAGATGTAGTATAAGTGAATAAGATCCGTTGGATCAAATAGAATGGATGGCTGGTATCCATCCGAAGGTACTCTAAAAACCACCTTTATTTAACTGTTAAGCATGTGTTTGATTAAAGCGATAGTATAGGTTAGGTTCACATATAGATGAGTCCAGTTGGCACCCGCGTTTTGCCATGAGATTTGTTATTTTTACTGTCAAATCAAATTAAAGTTTTAAATGACTAGATGTTAACTTTATGTATATACAAAATAGATGATGAGATACTTTATACCTATATTTTTTACCAAAAGTTGAGTGTTTATGCCGATTGTCTAGCTGCAGTCCTCAACTGAAACAGCTCCACGTACCTTGAGTAGCTGCCTCGGCTGACCGTGCCCCACCTGATCTGAATCGGCTTGCTGCCCGCCTGCCCTGTGTGCGTGACGGCTGGTGATGCCACGAGAAGTTCAGGTGAAATTATGTTCTCATGGTGATTTCAAACATAAATTTCTTCTCCCCTTCTCATTTCACCGGTTCATCTTGGTATAAATAAGTTGGATGAGACATTATATATGATGTATTAATTTGTAAATGCGATTAATCTTATCAACCCATGCATTATTCACCTATGTATGTAATGATGTGTTGTGTATTTTTTTTTTCAGTGAAACACTTTAACTATTCACCGGTCGCGTATGTAATAGATTTTATTAAAACTTAGTTGGCCAAATACTACGCATCCTTTTCTTTGTCTCAGAACGGGTGTTGGGTGTGATTCACCTTCCCCTAGGCCACTGGGGTCATGGTGGTGAGTTTGTCCGATAAGTTTTCTCGTGGTGAATGAAAATTATCATAACTAGTTAAATTCACCTCCAAATATGATTATCGAGTCCCACTGACATAGGTACGTGGGACCCACACCTCGGTCGTACGTACCTTCCATCCATCACGTGCACAAGAACCAAAAAAGCCTCAAATCGCATGTCGTCATGTGCCTCTTCCATCACCGTACACGAAAAATGCAAAAACGTATGATGAACAAAAATAATATAAATATAATTTAGATATCCCATTGCAACCCATGGCCAACTTACTACTAGCTAGTATATACATATAAAGGTTCTATATATATACAAAATATCTGCATATAAACTTTGTATACATAACTTTAAAAAAAAATTTGTATATGTATGAATTTTATATCTATACGTATACATTTTAGTTGTATAAAAAAATATACATATGCAAAGACGTGACTACGACGAGACCGTAGTTGGATTGTCATAACCAGCTACCTCACTCTCAGGTCCGGTTGCTATTAGTACATCTAATAGTGCATGTTTTTTTTATTCTTATAGAATTTTTCTTTTGAATTACTCATCCGATTTACGATCCGATTACACCGTTGTGTTCGTAACAATTAAATCTTTATAACAAAATCTCACATAATTATATTTTTAATAAAAATAACAAGTTACTTTTGTAAAATATCTAAATTACTTTTAGATTCTTCTTAGACATGTAAAAGTAAATTCAATAAAGTCTAAAAGTAATTTACATATGTTATAAAAGTAACTTAAAACAAAAGAAAAGTAACTTGTCACGACAATAAAAGTAAATCTATTGTGGGGTAAAAACATAAGTCTATCTAGAAATTATATTTAATCAACATATAGAACTAACCAATAAATTAAACTGTTCATTGAATGTTTAAAAAGTAATTTAATCAAATATAAAAGTAATTTATATATATGATAAAATTAACATATATAATAAAAGTAATTTATAATATAAATATTTTTCATCATAATATAATCATGTAAGATCTTGTTATAATGATTTTTTTAATTCAAATAAATATAATGATGTAATCGGATTGTAGATCGGATAAATAGTTTAAGAAAAAATTCTATAAGAAGAAAAAAAGATATGCATTATTGGGTGTACTAGTAGCAACCTAGAGTGTTTTCACGTATGGGTGTCTCTTGTTAAGACTAAGCCGAGAGTGGTCTCGGTTTAGATTTTACCATATGCAAACTTTAGGAGATGGATTTTCATCTCTCAAAGAAACATTATCTCGTTTCTTACGTACCACTAAACTGTACATATAAAGTTTTTTTACATATACAGTAAACGTATATGTTAGAAAAATAGAATATTTTGTGAGCCCAGAAACTGAAAATATCACCGGCATCCTTTTTAGGTAATCGTGCATGTCACAACATACATATAGAGTTCTACTCCGAATCAAATCTAAACTTCTTAACCCCTACAAACTGACGTATTGCTAGCTGCCTGAAACGCCACCTACCAGATTAGGTTAACATCTCGTGCATCCAGCCAAGAAGTCGTCGACCAGTCATGGCGGCGGTCGGCGGCGAAGCCTGCCAGTCCGGCCAGGCGGCGCTGGCGGCGCGCCTGCTGAAGAGCCTCGCGGCGGGCGCGTCGGGCGGCAACCTCATCTTCTCCCCGCTGTCCATCCACGTTGCCGTCGCGATGATGTCGGCCGGCGCCGGCGGGAGCACCCTCGCCGAGATCCTCGCCCTGGCCGGCGCGCCGTCGCGCCCGGAGCTGGAGGCGTTCGTCCGTGGCGTCGTCATGGACCGCGTCCTAGCCGACCAGGCCCCCGCCGGCGGCCCATGCGTCTCGTTCGCGTGCGGCTCGTGGCTGGATAGGTCGTACTCTCTCAAGCCGGCGTACCGCGACACCATCGTCGGCACGTACAAGGGCGACACCTCCACCGTCGACTTCAAGAATCACGTAAATCCTCACAAATTCACCTCAAATTCAGATTTAATTCATCAACTTTTGTTTGATTTTATGTGTCGCAATTGATGACGCAGCCGGTGGAAGCAAGGAAGGAGATCAACGCGTGGGTGGCGAGGGCGACGAAGAACCTGATCACGGAGGTGATCAAGCCGGAGAGCCAGAGCGAGGACACGAGGCACGTCGTCGGCAACGCCATCTACTTCAAGGGCGAGTGGCTCACACCCTTCGACAAGTCCGACACGGCGGAGCGCGAGTTCCGCCGCCTCGACGGCAGCTCCGTCGAGGTCGCCTTCATGCAGCGGCCGGCGGGGAGCTACCACCACGTCGCCTGCCACGACGGCTTCAAGGTGCTCCGCCTGCCGTACAAGGCGACGAGCGACACCTACAACCTCAAGCTGCGCGACAGCCTCCCCTCGTTCGCCATGCTCGTCTTCCTCCCCGACGACCGCGATGGCCTACCGAACCTGCTCGACAGGATCACCTCCTCGCCGAAGTTCATCGACGACCACCTCCCGCCGGAGTCCGTCCCCGTCGGCAGGTTCCGGGTGCCCAAGTTCAAGCTCACCTTCTGCCGCTACATCGCCGACGACCTCCGCGGCCTCGGGCTCCACCTGCCGTTCGACATGATCTCCGCGGAGATGAGGGGCATCGCGATGAAGGACGATGGCAAGGACGCGCCGATGTTCGTCAGCAACGTGATCCACAAGGCGGTGGTTGAAGTGAACGAGGAGGGGAGCGAGGCGGCGGCTTACACGGAGGAGTCTGACGACGACCTCGGTTTCTCGCTGTACGACGATTATTACCCGCCGCCGCCGAAGCTGGTGGACTTCGTCGCCGACCATCCTTTCGCCTTCTTCATCATCGAGGAGAGGTCGCGCGCCATCGTCTTCGCCGGGCATGTGCTCGACCCTACCGAGGAAGAGTAGTGTATAGAGGGAAACTCTATTTATTTATCTCTACATGGAAATTATCTTTGATTTTGCATGTCAATTTAAAGCTCATAAAAAAATTGACGCGATGCATCAACATGTGGCATATCGCTAACATGCAAACTCAAACCAACATATGTAAAAAACAATAATTTTGAGTCCAAACAGTACGTGTTATTTTTGTTATTTTTT
Organism: Oryza officinalis; assembly: GCA_008326285.1. Classification (NCBI taxonomy): domain Eukaryota; kingdom Viridiplantae; phylum Streptophyta; class Magnoliopsida; order Poales; family Poaceae; genus Oryza; species Oryza officinalis. The sequence continues at coordinate 50,305,942 of BDMV01000007.1, read as the reverse complement.
CCCTATTTGTATAGGTCGAATTCGAGCATGGATTGATATATCATATATACGGGTCTATTATATAAAAAAAGGTTATTTTTTATAACTTCTCCACCTCCGCCTATATAGGCCATATTGCATATCAGAAGAGGAAAAAGAATTCCTACAAAATTGTTTCTGCGTGTTTTTTTTTGAGATAAAATGTTTCTGCATGTTCCGGACACACGGTTGTTGCTTAATTCAGTGCTTAGTTATAAAGAATAGCTTCTCTTCTTATTAGATGAAAAAAGATATATAAGATGAGAATTGAAATTTACAGGTAATGAAATATGGTTATTCAGATTGCAGAGCTTATACGTGAAGTCGTAAATATGTTGCATTGGTGCCAAACTTTTTTGGGCAATTGAAACATCTTTCGCCACAGCCTTGGCGAATACTTGGACCAAATTCTTCAATTTTTGTTTGTTGCCACACTTTGCTATGCCACAAAATTTTAGTTAACGGCTATGGTTGATTGAAATTTTTCATCCAATATTTTGTTTAGGTTTGGTTCATTACGTACATCAGAGCAGGGTTTGCAATTTCGGTTCAAAATTTTGAAAATTATTTCGGTAATTTCGTCCCCCACCGGCAAGCTCATATCTCGCCTGAAAATTTTCCTTTTTTGCAAAATTTTATGAATTTGGTCAAATTTTATTCAAATTATTCAAAATCAGTCAAAATTTCAATAAATTTCGGTCAAAAATTTTCGAAATTTCTGAATTTCGGATCCCCAGCAAAAAAAAATAATTTCGAAATTAAAAACCCTGCATCAGAGTATCAACTTAACTTAGATCTTGTTCAATTAATTTCTATGATGAAGAGATTGGAGAGAATTGAGGGAGTGGATTAATCTCCTCCAATTTCCTTTCAATCCTCTTGGGAGAGATCGACCAAACAAAGTCTTGAATGAGAGATCATCTGTTGTTACATTGGCTTGAGATGGTGTTTGCTATGATTTTTCCGGAGCACAACTGATACAAGATGTACTTTGACCATTACAAGGAACTAATGAATGAGACTGTGTAAAAAGCTAATACGGTTTATATTTTAGTACAAAGTGATAAATATTTAGTATAAAATTAATTGTTCATGTACAGACATTAGTAACCTCGATCACTTCAATTTAATTTGAGCATATAACTCTGTTTTTCACACGTGTCTTGCTTATGTTGGTGAGTTTTGAATGTGCACTTCTGGTTTATCTCTACTATCTTGAAAGCGGAGTCGTCACACTTTCATCCCCCCTCGCACCGTGTCCGTACGCAAAAAGTAATCACTAAATATCCAATGCTTTATCGTTGATCAACCTCCTAACCCATTACTGATTATATTTTCTCCCACCATGTCGGTACGTCCAAAGTTAACCCCTTGATCTAATCATTTATCTTTAATCACCGTTCTAACATATTTACTAATTATATGGGCTTGACCCGTTGCTACATTATATGTTACTAATAGTCATGTAAAATAACACTTTACCCATACAAACATGCATAAAACAATCCAATTTTCACTTGACTACAACAAGCGTCTTTTTTTTCCTACCCAATTGCATTAATTACTACTTTGCAATATATCGTAGGCTTACAAAGAAAATTTCCGCATGGCCGGAGGTTTTGTAGGTTTTCTAGTTTGAATCGATTGCGTTTATTTACTCTCATAAAAATAGAGAGATACGAACTCGATCTGCCGGCTAAACCTCCCTTCCTCTTTTCCCGCGATCGACGAGGCAGCAGTTCGCATGGATGACGACGAGGCGGCGCGACGTCATCGGGCCGTCTCCGGCGGCCTGACGGCGCTGGCCGTCCGCCTCGGCGACCGCCTCGGGGCCGCGAGCCCCGACGGCAACCTGGTCTTCTCGCCGCTCTCCATCTACGCGGCGCTCTCCCTCGCCGCCGCCGGCGCGGCCGGCGGCACCCTCGACGAGATCCTCGCCGTGCTCGGCGCGGCGTCGCGCGACGACCTGGCGACGTTCGTGGGCCGCATGGCCGAGACGGCGCTCGCCGACAGGGGGCCGGAGTCCCGCGGGCCGCGCGTCGTGTTCGTGTCGGGCGTCTGGTGCGACGCCGCGCGCCCGTTCAAGCCCGCCTACCGCGCCGCCGTCGCCGCCGAGTACAACGCCGAGGCCACGGTCGTCGACTTCAAGAACAAGGTCGGCATAGTATACTCATCGATGCATTTACTATTTTACTTGGTCAACCCATGAACAATCCATGATCGATCAATGTGTTCTTGATTTGGGTTTTGCGAAGGCAGAGGAAGCGAGGAAGCAGATCAACGCGTGGGCGAGGCAGGCGACGGGGAAGCTCATCAAAGCCGTCCTACCGCCGAAATCCGTCGGCCCGACGACCGCCGTCGTGCTCGGCAACGCCATCTACTTCAAGGGCAAATGGGATCGTCCCTTCAAGGAGAGCGACACGGAGAGGAAGCCGTTTTACCGCCTCGACGGCGCCGCCGTCGCCGACGTGCCCTTCATGTCGAGCCGGTCCTACCAGCACGTCGCCGTGCACGACGGCTTCAAGGTGCTCAAGCTCCGCTACAGAGCGCTGCGACTCCGCGACAAGCGCAAGCGCAGCGGCGGCGACGACTTCACGCAGTACGCCATGGTCGTCTTCCTCCCCGACGCGCGCGACGGGCTGCGTGGCCTCGTGGAGAAGATGGCGTCGCGGCCGGGGTTCCTGCACGAGCACCTGCCGGCGAGAGAGGTGCCGGTCGGCGAGTTCCGGGTGCCCAAGTTCAAGGTGTCATGTGGCGGCAGCGTCGTCGGCGCCCTCGAGCAGCTGGGTCTCCGGCTGCCGTTCTGCCCGGAGCTCGCCGACCTGTCCGACATGGTGGAGGACGACGGCTCCGGCATGCCGTTGTTCGTCGGCGGTGTCCAACACAAGGCGGTGATCGAGGTGAACGAGGAAGGAACTGTGGCTGCGGCCGCCACCATGACATGGATGCTTCCTTCAGGTGTACCGCCGCCGCCGGTGGACTTCGTCGCCGACCATCCGTTCGCCTTCTTTGTAGTGGAGGAGATGTCAAGTGCGGTCGTCTTCGCCGGACACGTCGTGGACCCGTCGATGGAATGAAATATCTTGTAAATTTCATGTAAATTTTGTCAAATTTTAAGTCATGATGTACATTATTCTCGTCAGTACTTGAGTATTGTCTTTCCTCTGCTTTCCTCTGCAGACTTGCAAAGTAGAAGGGTACGCTTCGAAACGACGAACAGATGAATAATGATGGATAATATCTCTCATATATGTATGTTTGTTTTTCCAAATTTGATTCATACTGGAGTTGTAGCCTGATCAGAGAAGTAGACCCCATAAATATAAAGACAATTGCAATGGAAGTTCTGCATACCAGAAATTTTACAGGATCACAACACAGCACATTGCAACAAGCCTAGAAACGATATGGAAATGAAGATGATCCTTGCACAGTTGCACTATTTGCAAATAAAGCTGGGTCGAGATGTGCCATTTCATTTCTTACAAGAAAACCAGCTTCCCAGCAACCAGAAAATCTGAAAAACTAGAATAAACTTCCCGATGGTAAAATACCATTGTTCCAGGACTTATTAACAGGATTTAAAGCATTATGCAATTACAGAACTACAGTATCCAATAAATTATAGATATCTGAGATAACCTGCAATCACGGAATCACCAGTTGTGCAGCATGCAGCATTGTATTCTTCAGAACCATGCAGGACTATACTGAATTAGTACCACTCCTAAACACGAAGCTCAGTAACATGCTTCATTTTCTCATGCATTTGGTGCATGTTCCAGTCAGCTTTGAAGTCATTGTGCAAGCCCAGAAGGGTGAGTTTCTTAAGGGAGCTAAGGGATTCAATGCCTTCAGGGACGCTCTTCAGATTTGACAATGACACAATGTATAAACCTTCGATACAATTAAGGGCGTCAGCTCCAATTTTCAGAAGATTGACATTGGACATGTTCCTCAAGACGAGTGTCTTCAGCAGCGGAAATGACTTTGCAGGAAGAACCAAAGCGTTTGCACTATTGCTATGCACCTTGTTAAGACTCAAATATGTCAGGTTCGGTACGCACATTGCGAGCCTCTCCAATGCATCATGCCCAAGGTGACACCGGCTTAGAGCTAGATACTTCAGGCGTCTTCCATGGTCCTGAAACACCGGGCACTCAAGTGTGCTCTCACCGGTGCATCCTCTGATAATTAGCTTTTGGAGCATTGTCGATGTCGGTACGAGTTTTTCGATGTTAAGTTCCTCCTCCTCATCACTTGCACACAGAAGCAAGCTATAAAGAAGCGGCATCTTAGATAATGAAGCAAGCAGCTGTGCACAGTGCCCAGCTTTTATATTGCCAATCCAGAGATTTCTTAATTGGATCATTTTTTCAAGCTGCTCCCCCAAGTCCTTGCTAGCTTCTACAGTCTCAAGTGTCTGCAGTTCTTCCAACCTCGATAACCCTTTTGGTGCTTCCACTCCTTCGAAATACCGGAATTTCGTTCTTGTACCATCACTTAATCTGTCAATCAGCAGGTGTCTTAACTTATAAAGCTTCACTATCCCACTAGGTAATTTTTCTATCTTGGTCGACTTAGCATCAAGAGTTTGAAGATTCACAAGCTTCTCTATAGAGTCCGGTAGAGATTTTACTGCTGTGTTCCTTAGGCCAATGTACCGTAAGTTAAAAAGATCCCCTATAGACGCTGGGACTTGGTTGATTCCTGAGTCTTGCAGCTCAAGGATAGTAAGGTGCTTAGATTCAGATAATATTGATGGTACAAAATCCACACTTGACTTGAGTGCGATTACGGTTCGAAGATGTGGGAATTTTATCTTTGACAAATCATGTTCTGTGCGTGTCCATCGACATGCTGACAGGTGACGCACATTTGTGTTCATCTGTGCTATTTCACTAAAATTGTTTGCGGTGCCAAACAACTCTGCTTTGGAGATAGAAAGAGCCAGCTCTCTCAGAATGTCATGCATGCTGCATGTACTAACCCTGCCAAGCTCATCATTATCCACGAGTTGAAGCATATTTCGATGAACCAGCTCCATGAGATATCCCTCTGCCACCTCCTCCAGAGTGCTGTCCCCTTTCTTTACCACAAAACCTTCTGCAATCCATTGTCTCACAAGAACCTCCCTTGACAAGAGGTAATCTTCTGGGAACATGCTGCAGTACAGAAAGCAATTTCTGAGCTCTCCAGGCAAGTCATAGTAGCTCAGAGTTAGAATTCCTCGGACCTGTTCATCCTTCTCCAGCTCACATGGAAGCTGATCATGAATCTGCTTCCACACACACTCTATTTGCATCCTTGCAGACAGCAAGCTGCCTATTGAAGCAATTGCAAGCGGCAAGCCCCCACATTTCTTTACAATCTCAACAGCGAGCTTCTGCAACTCTGGTGAACACTTTGCCAATGGCAAGAGGTCACACTTCTTTAAAATATAAGTAGCTAGCTTCTGAAGTCCAGATGGCTTATTTTCAAGTAACAAGTCCTGACAGTCCTTTACGATATCAGCAACTAGCTCTTCAACTTGTGCTGGGCAATTTGCCAATGGCAAACACTTGCATTTCTCAGCAATATCAGTAGCTAGCCCCTTCAGCTCCAATGGGCACTCTGTCAATGATGAGTCATTGCTTTTCTTAGCAATGTCTGTGGCTAGTTCCTTGAGCTTTATGGGGCACTCAAGGTCATTGCTGTTAGGAAAAGCCTTTGCAGATAACAGATGGAGTGCATCCTTCACGTCTAATGGATTAAGCTTGAGCTGACAACCCTGGTGAGCAAGAGCAGCCACGTCCCCTCTCCTTGTGGTGATCACAACGCGACTTCCGTTCCTAAAATCCTCAAACACATCATGCATCCTGTCAAATGCTTGACGGTCCCATACATCATCAAGTACAACCATATATCTCTTTCGTATTAGTGATTTTTTTAACTCATCCTTCAGGTCTTTCAATTGTAAAACCTCCAGTTTGTCAGTCTCATCTGAAGGCTGCTGCTCCCTGTTGACATTGTCACCATCACCTGGTGTTGTGAGCTCACATCTACGCCTTATGTCCTGCAGTAGCTTCCTCAGCAAAGCCTCCACAGAAAAAGCCTGAGACACAGTGAGCCACACATTAATGTCAAATTTCTCCTTATGTTCCTCATATACATTAAGGACCAACGTGGTCTTCCCCATGCCACCCATACCCCACACAGATATCACCCTGAGAGCTGAAATTCCAGGACTGAATAATTGCTTTAGTTGTTGTCTGTTATTCTCCATCCCCACAAGATCCTCATCTTTCATAAGTCGGGGAAAACTGTACTGAGGAAATCGGTGTTCAGAGATGGTGACTTGAGTAGGAATAAGCTGACTGACAGGGTACACCCACATGTCCTTCAACTTTGAAACATGCTCGATATCCTTCTCTATCTGAATCAACTCATCAGCAATTCCATTAAAAACAACAGCATAGTGCGATCCCTTAACAATCTTATTCAGGAACTTATCTTTCTTGAATTGAATAGAATGGTAGAAAAAGCTGTCCAATACATCCTCAACGCGGTATGCCAGCATTCGCACTTCTGCAATCCATCCCTTGAGGAGCTCATCGCTGAGGTAAGAGGCACCCATTTTCTGTATAAAGAAGTTCATCATAAAAAATTGCCTCCGTATCCGTTGCACAGTAGCTGAGAGCTCCATTAGATTAGAAATTTTGGATTTAGCAGCCATGGCTGCTTCAGTTGCTGCATAGGAACCAATCCTTGAGAGAGCAAGTACTGCAGCTTCCGCCATCTATTCTGAAAAGATACACAAGCAAGTGTGTTGCAGATTACATAATGTGGTATGCCAGTATATATGTTGAAACAATAAGCGAGAAAAACAAATTTGCATAAAACTTCTTCCAAATGTAATATTGTCATGGTTTTTCCTCAATTGTGTGCATCTGCAGTTCTGCACTATCGATTAATGTACACATACAAGAGATAAACTCATCATACAAGTCTAGGCAATTAAGTTTTAATGTTCTTTAGCAATGATTCTTATGAGAAGTTGAGGACAAAATGAATTGATTGAATTGGTACCAACGGTTTCTTTGGATGCACAAAGAGACTGGTCATACCACACCAAGCTATATCCTTGTCGTAAGTCTGAGGAATATCAAAAGACGAGCAGCTCTCACAAAACAGAGGTGACAGAAGGTGGATCTGCCCCCAGGACTTAATACAATCAGAGCAGACTTTAGCAAACGTGGTGTCACAAAGCAAGACTAGAAAACAAACAAAACAAAATCCTATTTTTTCATGTTGCGCTCAGCTCGGCAATTCGTCGAGCAGGACGCGTGCGAGCCCAGCAAGCTCGTAGGGGCATGATCCAGGCTACCCGCTACCTGCATCTGCGTGGTTGCCGCAGCCGGCCGTTCAAGGTAGGCAAGCCCAGTCATGCGGGAGCGAGGTAGCATGGCGCGGTCACGGCCGACGCTGCGCCGGCGGCACTCGCACACAGAGAGAGGGGCACTTTTTTTAATTACTGTTTCATCTCCTTTTCAGCAGAAATGGAGACGAGCAGCTTCAATCAAGCACGGCGCGCAATATAAGCGACAGATTAATCCAACCAAAACAAATCAACAAAAATTGATGGCTAAGCAACCAAAAAGATCAAGCTTTCGTCGCGCCCGTACCTGGCAACGATGCAGCGGGAGCCTCTCCAATGGTGGCGTCTCCCTCCCGCGCTTGTCTACTAGTACTAACTACTCCTAGATCGGAGCAAAATATTCTCACGCGGTCGCGCCCTTTCTTCTCTTGCCGCGCTCCATAAACAATTAAACAAATCCGACCTCGTCGCCTCGATGACTTGGTTGACTTCCCTTGTGATTACTGCGACCAGGGAGCAGGAGCAGCGAGGTTGGCTCGGCCATTGACGCGGACTCCAGATCGCAATCAGTCGCTGTAGAAGAAGAGAAAACCATGGCGGGTGGGTGTGTGTGCTTGACTGGATCGTCCGCGGCGCGTGAGCTTCGCTGCCTCAGTCTGAAACCAACTGTTGTAACTTGCAACATCTCGCTTGATACAACAAGAAACCTGTTGCAAAGGTGCTGTTTTGACTTGTCAGCTAGCAACTCTGCTGAACTGGAAGCCTTTCGTAGTACTCCTAAAACCCACTTTAAATGCATGCTTTTAGGCCGTACTCTTCTTCCTCCTTTCTTACCTTATATCTCTCGTTTTTCATACACACGTTTTTCAAGCTAACTAAACGATACGTTTTTTATAAAAATATTTTATAGAAAAGTTACTTTAAAAAAATCATATTAATCTATTTTTAAAAAAATTTTAGACTAATATTGAATTACTCGTGTTAATAAGCTACACCATTTTTCGTGCGGTAAGGTTGAGTTTCTAACTCACTCCACCTCCCGAACACAGTCTTAGTCTTAGCTGGGTTTTTTCATTCGTCTTCTCAACTTCTACTCCCTTGTTTTTCACAGTCACGTTTCCCGAACTTCTAAATGGTGTGTTTTTTTAAAAAAATATTTATAAAAAAATTGTTTTAAAAATTATATTGATATATTTTTTAAGTTTTTTAAGCTAATACTTAATTAATCATGTATTAATTCGTGCTCTGTTTTATGTGCTAGAAGGGAATCCCCTCCTTCTGAACTCAGCCTGAGTCCTACTCCATTTAATCATAAATATTTAAAGTTTAATAAGATTTGGTCAAACTTTTAGAACTTAGAACATCAATAAGTTTAAAAACACTTGGCTTATAAGCACACAATTAGTACATGTAAATTTGTCTTAAAAAGTAGTGTCATGATATCATGAACTTACTAGATTTTATAAACATATTCTGGTATATAATTATGGTCAAAGTTGTATTTTAAAGACCATAAAAAAATCAAACATTGTGTATTATGAACAAAGGGAGAAGTTTATTTAGTTCATATAGTACAGTTCATCATACTATTTACAATCAAAATTTCATAAATTTATACATCAAAATCGGCTCCACATTTCAGGTTTTTTTGGGTAGAAAGAATAACATGGCACCATTTTAATTCATTAACGCGTAGGTACATGGGTACCCNCCCCCCCCCCCCCACCCCACACACAAACCCAAAAAAAAATGTGACATGTGCTGTTACGACAATAGGACATCATATCCAAAACTTAAGTGCCACTAAACTCTTACTGGAACCATCATTAACCATTGACTAAACAACTTGTCTGTACTCTCATGAATATCACCAGGCATATCATATTCACAATTTCACATCCATCTTATATGGGAGTCAAGTCAACTAATGCCAAGTTGTGCTGTTGATGATTCATTTCAGCTCCTGCCTACCCAGTACTTATCCTCCCTCTCTTCCCTGAAGAATCATCTCCTCTGGCCTGCTGCATCCTCTGGTTGTTGTGTGAGCAGCGGCTAGCATCTCTTCTACCTGCAAGCTTGTCCAGGTTAGTGCATTCAAAAGCTGCTTCTGTTCAAAGGCTAATAAAAATTACACCTTTTTTTACTTCTTTAAGTATTTGTATTTTTTTTAGAGAACTCATCCTGACTCCGTATGTGAGAAACTCTTAAATTTATTTGAATTTGAAAGCTTGTTAGTTTGAATAACAGTACTATGATCTATGAAACACCAGTTAGCAACAATATCACAAAAGCCATACTGACTACTGAATACTGAAAAGCAGGTTTGACATAATACTGAGAAATCACATATGTGATGTCGCAACAATTTTCCTTTTAGTTTCTTTGTTTTCTTAGGTTTGCATTATTTTGCTTGTGACTCTAATTCTTTGTTATTTTAGATTATTTCTCAATAGTTTCAGAAAGAAAGAATCGAAAGAAATCAGAAATGGAAATACCGACAACCGAACTACCATCACAATTTTTGAGGGAGATCACTGATGAGTTCTCTGATGAGCGAAAAGTTGGTGAAGGTGCATTTGGAATAGTCTATAAGGTAAGCTTTAATAGTTCTATTATCTGCATTTTCAAAAGTTTATAAAAGAAGAAGCCAATTTTCTATGAGGGACTTAACAGGGAATGCTTAAAGACGGGACAGAAATTGCCGTGAAGAAGCTTCGGGAGACATCACCAATTCATGACAATCAATTTAAGAATGAGGTTGGGAGTCTTATGAAGGTCAATCACAAAAATATAGTCAAGTTAATTGGCTACTGTTATGAAATACAAAAGAAGGTGGTGGAGCATAATGGAAAATATATTCTTACAGAGGCAGTAGAAAAACTGCTGTGCTATGAATATATATCTAATGGAAGCCTCGACAAACATATTTTCGGTATGATAGTGCAATAACTAAATATTTCCAGTCAGTTTCCCTGTTTGCAATCTTTACAGATTTAGATATTAGCATGATGTAATCTAGTCTATGTTCTACCAAAGTATACAATAAGTCACAAAGGTAAGAGGATCAAGCTCTTAACAGGTTTGGGGGCTCATGAAAATTCCTTGTGTTTTTGGCAATTAGCAAGTAATACAATTAATCTCTATTGTTCTCCATAATAATTTCTTCAGGTGAATCAAGTCGACTTGATTGGCACACACGCTTCAATATAATTAAAGGGATTTGTGAGGGTCTGCATTTCCTACACAAAGGATCAGAAAAACCTATTATTCATTTGGATATTAAACCTGGCAACATACTGTTGGATGACAATATGCTGCCAAAAATTGCTGATTTTGGTCTATCAAGGCTCTTGGATGAAGAACAAACCAGAGTTTGCACACAAAATGTCATGGGAGCAATGTAAGTCACCAATAACATTCCAATGTCAATTGCTTTGTATTATCCTACAAGGTTAATTTCATTTGTATTAGTCACATAATCTTCCAACTATTGATGCTGGTATTATACAGAGGATACATGGCACCGGAATATTTATATCGAGGCGAAATCTCTACCCAATCAGATATATACAGTTTAGGTCTTCTAATTATTGAGATCACAACAGGGGAGAAAAACTTGCCCAACAGAGAGGACATCATTGCTAAAAACTTCATTGAGAATGTAAGGCAAAAACAATGAATGTTCCAGTTTTAGAACAAATTACTGTTTCATACTAAGGAGTTCTTTTAGGATAATGTTATATATGTTTAGTTTGTATGCTGTCGTGTTCATAGGTACGCCAAAATTGGACCAATATGATGCACATATCATTGAAGTACCGTCTTTAGACACAAATTACCTCCAGCAGGTAAAGACATGCATTGAAATTGGACTCAGCTGTGTTCAGACCAATTGGAAGGACAGGCCTTCTATAGGGGAAATTGTCAATATGCTCAATTGAGAAGCATCATACTCACTGGTAGACAAGGTATGGCCATAATTCTCGCTAAAAATGCATTATTGCAGTGTCATTGTTCTGGTGCTGACATGCTATTTAAAATACCAGATCTCCCTTTCCAACATGGCCATCAGTTTGGGAAAGGCACTGCAGCATCCAAGACATACAGACCTTATCAATGATGCTTCTTAGCTACAAAAAAAATAAGATCATATTCCATGCAATAGAATTCCATCTTGAATAAATGTTCTTACAGATTCTATCTTGAACTACATTCCATCTCCTTGTATTTTTGTAATCATGATACAACAAAAAAAATGGAGGAAGTGTTGTTTCCACTCTCCAATCCTGTGTTCGAAGCAGAAGCAATTAGAAGTTTTATTCAATTCCTCCTTGATGATACAACAGGGAACTGAGATCTCCTTGTTATAACGCTCCGCGCTAGATGTTTCGTCATCTAATGTAATTTGTATTTGTGTTCATGCGCAATGTTGTCATTTTTCTAGGGTCAAATCATTTTTATAACAAAGAAAGTGCAAAACTATTTCATTCCTGAAACAAAACAAAGTGCAAAACCATTTCATTCCTCAAACCAAATAAACTGAGAAAACTTGTCATTTCATCCATCCTAGACCATTCCATCATCGACCAAATATGTGCCAAACAGAATAGAGACACAACATGTCCCGTACCAAGTATGCCATGTTTCTACCCTGCTATTTGGGTTCCTATTAGGGCTAGATGGCCAAGGCTTGATGGCAATAGCTTCTAATGTGACATAGCTGACCTAATCATGCAAAAATTCAATGTCAAATTTGTCCTATATGCCATGATAAAAGAATGACAATTGGTACTGCTACTTTGCTACTGTATGATGAATAGTAGCATGCTGAATCATTGTCTTTGTTATCTCGACATCTATTCAAATGAATTGTTGCAGCATGGTGTATTCGCTAAGGATGACGCCATCCACAGGGCATTAAAACAGGGCCATGAATCCCCCTGATTTCATCAAGGGAGTAACGGAAAGTGTAGGAAATCAAAGATATTATGATGACTTGATGTTTGTGTAAAGGATAAGTAAACACAAAATGCATAATTAGAAAGCAACAGGTCCAAATAACTGACCGGGAGGCTGCATGAAGATTCAAGATCCTTGTCATGTACAAGAAGGCACCATGCCATTCGGCAACTCACTCACAGCAGGAGAGACATCTGAAAGCTCCATATTGTTGAAAGAATAATGCAGTTGATCTTTTGAGCTTGATTGGTCAGCAAAATTGTTTTGTTTGTTCAGCACAGGAGAGGATTCCAATCCCTGGTCAAGTTGCATTTTGTTGTTCATGTTAGTCTCTTGTTCTGGTCCCTCTGGTGCAGTAGAATTTTTTGTAGTCTCACTTTTGACTGGCTCTGTCACACTGTCAACGTCTGTATGTTCATTTTCTTCTGTATCAACAGATTTGAGAAGCAATACTTTTGGCCTATTCGGATGCAACTTGCTAGCCTTTACCCATTCCTGTCTTGTTGCTGGAGTGACTCCAGAATCAAGAGTTACCTCCTGAAGGTGTTTGAAACATTCAATTTGGATGTCAGAAAGGCCATGTAGATCTTTGCAGAGCAGCTGAAGTGTGACAAGGAATGGCAGAGCTCCTTCTTCAATTATTGGGAATGTTGGGCATTGCAGCACAATACAAAGGCGTAGCAGCCTGGGGAACCCGTGATCTTTTATGATGAACTTCTCAAGTTCATCCGCAATCAGTTTGAGATACTGCAAGTAGCTCAAATTACTCAATGCTTCAAGAAGGCTTGTTGTAAATTTTGTAGATGAAAGGCATAGTTCCTTGAGACCACGAAGTGATGTAACAAACTGAGGCAATTGGGGGAAGTTGCCGTGTAATTTCAACGAGCTGAGGTAGCAGGGTTCTTTTAAGGAATTTAGTAGATCTTCAGAGCATCCAGTGAAATGAAGTGATAAAGAACGGGTACCAATATTTGCTTCCTTTTCATCCAGAATGAACTGCTGAATGGCCTCCCTAAGATCAGTCCAATCGGTGCTACCTGCAGACAACGTACACCAAATCTTCAACTTTCTCAATTTATTCATGTAACTCATAAGATGCAGAAACCCTTCGCTTCCGTTGCTAGCAAATCCTGCTAGCGTCTGCAAGTTGCTTTTTCCTTTCAAGAGAAACTCTTTAACTTCAGTCTTCTGCTTGACTTTATCCGAGAGCTTAAAATTTCCAAGCAGATGAATTAGGCATGGCAACCCGAAGACTTCCACCGGCATTATCTTTACTTTCGATCTCCTTACATCGAGTGCCTCCAAATCTTTCAATTTGGCAATATCCTTTGGAAGTCTGGTGATATTGCCCCCAAGGCTAAGATATTTCAGAAGCACCAGATTGCATATTTCTTTGAGATGATCATCCTTCAAATCATCACATTTTTCAAGATCCAAAACTCGCAGCAATTGATACTTGCTGAAGTCTAATACAGTTGTACCTGTCTCCCCAAAGACTGCCAGAGACCGTACTAGTGACAAATCAATACCATTGAAGTTATCACCATTTACAACAGTGTCACCATGGAGAGAAAGCCGACGAACATATCTGGGAAGGAACTTCTCATCACAGAAAAAGGTGACAAAGTTATGGGAGATGGACATATGCGATATGAATTCACGCATCATACCGTAAGTTTGGCATGTCTTGACTTTATCATTATTGCTTACATTGATGGGCTCAATGATGTTCCGGTCCATTAGCACATTGAAAGCAGCCATGGAATCTATGTTACTCGATGAAGACAGTGGTTCTACAAATCCCTCTGCCAACCATCGCCTCAACAGACTTTTCCTCCTGATTGGATGATCAGATGGGAACATACCAAAATATAGTAAGCAGGCCTTGAGAGCATGGCCAGGTAGACTGGTGTAGCTGCGGACCAGCACTCGCCGCATCCTTTCAAGTGTTTTATCATTCTCTAGGTGATAATGTAGCCGGTTGCAGAGATCTTCACAGTTAGGCCCTGTTGGCCAGCCATTAGCTTGCAGGAATTCACCTATGGTAACAAGAGCAAGTGGCTGGCCATCACATTTCTTCAAAATTGCTGCTGAGTCTGGCTGCTTGTAATGTGAATACCTCTCTGGGCAAGCTTTCTTGGAGAACAATTGCTTTGAGCAATTCTTATCAAGCCTGCTCATTTTGTGCAAATACCCATTAGCAGAACAGCAGGCATTAGCTACTGACTGGATGGTCGTCGTGACCACTATTCTGCTGCCAATATCCTTATCAACCGGAAAGGCCATTTTGATGCTTTTCCACTGATCTTCTGTTTGAATGTCATCGATAACAATGAAGTACCTGCAAGGCAAGGCAGACCAAGAAAGAATAATTGTAAACATCCCCCTCTGGAGCCACTGTAACCAACAAATTGAAACGAATAATTCATATAACTTCTTGCGGTAGAGCAATTAAGAAGCAGTGAATCATTTTTTTCCATTTTTATTCTACTATAGTAAATTTGAAAAAGGTAAAGCCCATGAGAAATGCACTATATGCATTTGATGACTAAATTAGTGCAGCTAGCACCTAGCAGTTAGCAAGATATAGTATCTGTTCATGATTCACTAGCTAGTTGTTTGTAGTACTTTGCTATTGAAAGTGTCAGTTGCACTGAACTTGTACAAAAAAAAAAAGGGAGACTTGACTAAAATGTTGACCTGAAATTCATGTGAAAAATGGATCAGGAAATTTAAGCAGAGAGTTGAGATTTTTCACCTCTTCTTCTCCAACTGTTGTCTGATATTTACACACACCTGGCCGGCATCCGAGGCCCCACCACCACGGCAAGAACGGCCGTCGGGGTCAAGTTTGCGGAGCAATTCTCCGAGCACCTCCCGTGCACTCCGTTGCGCGGCGCAAACCCACGCGTGCCTCTCGAATCTCTCGCCGCCGGTCTCTCGGTTGTACGCCTCCGCGGCGAGGGCGGTCTTCCCCAGGCCGCAGAATCCGACGATCGCGATCACCTTGAGCTGCTCCGGCCTCCGTTCCGCCAGCTGCTCCAGGAGCTCCTCCCGGTCCTCGTCAACGCCGACCAGGTCCGCCTCGTGGATGCGCGGATCTGACGCATAGGAGGAGGACGGGTAGTCATCCACCTGAGCAGAGGATGACGGCTGGCCGTGACCGGGCGCCGTCGTGTACCTCTGCTTCCGCTGGTTCGCCTCCTCCGCCATCCTCTTCAGCCGCTGCAACTCCAGGGCCAGATGCTGGTTTGTTTGTAGTAACTTCTTGGTTGCCCGGACGGTGCGGGAGAGACGCGACGAAGAGCACTGCTGCTCCGTGGCGGCGCGGTACAGGATGCCGTCGATGCAGTCCTCGATGCCGTGGGCGAGCTCGCGGAGCTCCTCCACGGAGAGCCGCGGCACGGAGGCAGCGGCGCCATGTTCGACGGAGAGGTCGTCGTCGATGGCGCCGACAATCATGCGGAGCTCCTTGATGAGGAAATCGATGTCGCCCTTGACGCCCTTTTGCAGCTTGTGCTTGTCGTCGACGACGAGGGAGAAGAGCCTCGGCAGGATGGCCTTGATGAATCCGCTCAGAAGGGCGGCCTCCATCTTCTTCAACCTCCAAGAATCAACGATCCACTAATCGATTGATCACACGTTCTTGGAGAAATGGAGGCCATAGCAGCTAATCCAGTACTCTTACTAGTCAAGAAGCACCTCTGCTCCACTAGTCATTTGACATGATGACTGACTGGTTGCCATAGGCTCCAGACTTTTTTTTTATTTAGACATTTTAATAAATAATTTTAATAATAAATTTCTCTGCAACTTATTTTCAAAAATAAATTTTTTGGCCACGCTACTTCCACTGACGTGGCCAAATAATGCTGGTGTGGCAGCCTATGCCCTGTGCCAGTCGTCGGGTGGACTGGGTCAAGCAGATGCTGATGTGGCCTCTCTCGCCAAGCCAAGTTCGACGATGGCTCAGTGGCGCGGCACTGCCATGCCATCCCAGCGTGGCAGGAGTAAATTCACCCCCCCCCTTGCCACCGCCGTCCCATTCTTCCTTATTGTTCCTCTCTTTCCTCGCTCCAGTCTTCTCTCCTAACAAACGAACCCGTCAGCGCCCCTCCATTGGAATCTATCGAATCTTTCTCCAAATTGTGTGTTCTTTGGCCCAATTTGAAGCTCTTTTGAGTGGGAGTCCATTCCCTAAGGTATCTCCTTTGATTGTTGATGTTTCTTCTCTCGATTTTGCACATATTTTCATTGTTTAAGGTTGCATGTTCTTGTTTGGAATATGTGGCAATGAGGTACATGGTAGATCGGGGTGTATTATTGAGGAGTATTTATTTATGTTATTGGTATTTATGTGAAGAATACATTTTTTGTTGGAATGTTATGGTTATAATTTGGGTTATACATGGGAGAGCATGAATGTAATATTTTTAGGGTATTTTGATTAGGTAGGGACAATAAGGTTGTGCGTGGAGTACCTATTTTCTTATAGAAGTCGTTGTCTTGCTGTGTCGCATTATTCTATGATGAGTATTTTATTTGCATGTGAAATTTATGCATGTAGATGGATCATGCACATTTGGATGAACCGGTAGTGCTAATGGATAGTTTGATGAGATGAAACAAGATGTGTTAGTGTTTGCGACGAGTCCTATATGGGTACAATTATGTGATGAGGTACGTTCTAAATTGCAACATCTCGAACCTATGAATGTACTAAGAATGGAAGGGTGGTACAATGCAGCGATTGGATCAAGGGAACACTTTGTGATGATGCTCATATCATGTGAGTTGGAGTGGTCGACGTGTGTTGCATGTGTTTCCAGTTCACAACTTCGTTGTATGGATGTTGTGGTTACAACGTATGCTAGAAATCGCAGTACGGTTGTGGTAATGTTTTGGAAACACGTCATAAACATATAGTGAAGCCCAAGGAGACGTTGACACAGGAGCCCCTGATAGTGGAGGCAGATGGACATGCTAATGAGGGTGTAGGCCACTTGGGAGAACTTAATGGACCCTCAAATGGTATTGGTAATACAAATGATGGTCAAGGTATTATGCATGTCAATGTCTCTACGGGTCAGCTGGACGGAACCATTGCTATTTTGAACGATGACATCAACCCATGGTGCTTCAAGTAAGATGGGCGGCAGGGAGATCTCGATGACTGCTCATCGTTGTCTTCGTCACACAATGAAGGGCTAACTTCATTTTATACCGCCGAAGAGTTGCAAAACTTTAAGAGGGCCAATGTCATCTTGACAGAGGTGCCTGCTCTCAGAAGACATTTTCAAGACCGTTCATGCTATATGTGAGAGCGACCTTCGGAGAAGGGATTATGCACCAACGCGTGGAGGATGCCATTATTCGAAAGGGTTTGACGTTTGAGACAATGGAGTCTTTGAAACTTTTCCTGCAAGATTATGCGTTAGGGATAAAAATGGTAAACAAAAAGACAATCTCAACCATTTCTGTATTATATTTTTCTTAGAAACATAATTTGAAATCGTAAAGTTAGAAACTGCTTGATGTCGATAATATTGGAAAATCAAAAAGGAACAAACTAGATCGGAAAATGCGATATCGATTGGAAAATAGTAACTTCTGTCAAAAATTCAACTGTAAAATCACAAAAATAATTTTCCATGAAGGCATCACTCTGATATGACTAAAGCAAAGCAACTATAGCATATCACAAAACATTTCGGCGTCAAACGAGTTGTCATACGGACACAATCCGGTCTCGACTTGTCATGATCAACTTCCAACATAGTATGGACCGACAAAATAAAGCCTGCTGACATGTGCTCCTTTGTATTTTTCGAAGTTAACATAGCAAAACGACAGTTGACTTTCGCCGCCTACAGTTCCACCAGGCGTTGCGCCCTATATATAGATAAACCTTGCTAAAACACATAAGCCGAATACAAGCTCTTGTTATTTCCTTTATTTCCTTCTGCATTCAGGAGGAGCTGACGAGAATGGAAGCTCCATTTCATGAGCATCTTGATTAGAGGAGGGATCCTTTCGCGGGTCTAATTCAACCATGGTGTGACCATCTGTTGTGCACATGCGGTGATCGATGTATACTCGTGATAGCCCTTACGGATGGCATTCGTGGTAGGAGATTCTTCCAATGCCCAAACATTGATCAGGTTTGAAACATTTGTTCCTAGTCAAGTAACTATTTTAGTATATTCAAAGCTAATCGGTTTTCCCTATCTCTCCTACCTTCTTTCGTAGACATTCTGTAGGGTGTGCGACTTTGTTGAGTGGGTTGATACAGAGAATCCATAGAACGACGGAACACGTCGGTATTCCTGTAGTGAACCAACAACATACTACATTTGGAGGAAGGATGAGCACGAACGACACATTGATGTCGAAGCCTTAGACTGGAGGGTAAATCCTATGGGACTCCCTACATGGCGGGTGCATACGGAATGTGGTTGTGGGGATCGATGCTAGATGATAAAGTCTGTAAGACAATGAACTCTAAGGCAAAGATGATTCGTGCATCCTAACATTGTCGATGACGATTTCGTTGTTTGTATCGTACATCTTTCGCTCCCATCAATCACTCATTTCTACATTTAGCTATGTCACCAGTCGTAATGAAGTTGTTCAAATAGAAAGACGTAAGGAAATGTGGCTTCATAAAGTGGATCAACATGGTCAAAGCCGGTTCCACTGGTGGAAGGATAAGGCAACCTGAAACGACGACACAATTCATTCAGGCGTGGATGGAGTATGAATGTCGAGTGCAGTCCGCTAGCTTAGACTAGAGATTCAATCCATTAGGTATACCTAAATGGTTTAAGCATCCAAAATGTGGTTGTAGAGATCGTTGTCAGGTGACTACATCCTTTGTAGAAGGGACATTTCGAAGGAAATATTTCGTTTGCCTCAACATAGACTACAACTTTGTTGTATGTGACAGCCTTAAATTTTTTCAGTTCCGCTGGCTTTTTCATCAATATACATACATTGATTGACTAACTTGAATTATTTGTCAGGCCAATCCAAGGAGGTGCAGATTCACTTTGTGGATCGACAATATCAATCCGAGATATGATGGTGGAAGAATAACTGAAGCTGAAACAGTAGTAGAGTAAATGTGAAAGAAGGAGGAAGGTGCAATACAAGCTGAACGACATAGAAGGGGTCGCTACACTGGCTCGATGCGTTGGGACGGACAAAGTCGTATCGTTAATCACTTCGTCTTCTGAACTATCTTATTGTAACTATGCAAATGCTACTAATGGTGTGTGTTGGTCTATGCAACACGAAGCACAAACTTATTATTCGATTTCAATTGCAATTTCATAAATGAGACTTATAGATAGGTAATAAAATAACTCCTAAATTTCTAACATATTACATAAGTACTTTCAGCTCTTGTTTCATGCTCCGCATGGCTCTTAAGCAATATGCAATTCAACGACACAAACTAATCGTTCTATTTAATGGTGAAATGTTTAGAAATCTCGTTATTACAACCTTAGGGAAAAATAAATGACAAGGGCAGGTCCATCATCCTATTGGGTGCAACGGGGGTACTTTCCTTTCCTCGCTGACTCCGGGCCAGCTTCCTTTGCATGCTTGGCCCTCTCCAGCTTACTTTCTCTTTCGGCTACGCGCTCTTCCTTCTCCTTGCGTTCTTTCTCCTTGATCCTCTTCTGCTCTTCCCCCAACTTGCATGCACACTTGTAGTGATGTTCAAAATGTTACCTAGCCCACCTTTATGTCATTAGAAGATACCCTGCATCATCTGGATGTACCTCTGTATCTATCCACTCATTTCATTATGGCACATCCAATACCTTTGTCCGTACGTGAAATCGATCTTGGTAATTGCAAAACTTAAACGCATTAATGTACCAACACATGGGACGAGGAATGCCAACTAGTGGTTGCTTACAAGGGATGCAACCATTTGCATCCATCTAAACTGTAGCAAAGACAAACAAAATTAACAATGCTTGTACTAGAGTGAAACAAGGAAGGAGGTGTGCTCGGGTCTATTCCTGCCATTCCAGACGACAATGTCGTGCCACTGAGCCTGGCTTGACAAAAGAGGCCACATCAGCATACTTCTTGAGGTGCATAGGCTGCCACGCCATGACCACTGGGGGAGGGGGCTACCAATTTACAAGCTTGAGGGACAAGAAGCCCCCTCTAAGGATAAGGAAGGATTACCATAGATAAGATGAGATAGTACATGATTGGGATGGTAATCTACTAAGTATGGAGATTACATGCCAACATAGCAACCTGCCAAGCACCGAGATATGCAAAGGGAAGCTTGCACAAGGGTGGCCATTTGACTAGGCATGAGACCTTTCCCTAACTAGCAACCCCTATTCAGTGTCATTTTTCCTTTCAATCCCACTGTCTTAGGTTCCTCAAGTACCATGCATGAGCAAGATGACACACAAAGGGTTGGAGAATGGCGAGAAGACACTGTCATTAACCTCTCTTGGTTCTTCCAATCACCAGCACCATCAAGATTGCTGCGTGAAGCAATTTTTCTGGGAGAAAGAGGAGCAAAATGATAAGCAGAGAAAGCAGATGTTGAGGGGGAGCTTAGGCCTTAGGGTCGTCCTACATAGAGGTAGCTCAATCTCAATAACGTCATAGGTGGAGGTTGTTGGGATACGGACAAGATACACTTCTAGTATAAAGTATTGTAGCCTATTATCCTATAATGCAAATATGCAATTCACTCAATTAATTTATTTTTAAGCGAGCAACAATAGACAGTATGATGCTTTATAACTCCGCTGGTCGTCGACCTCCTCGTCGAATCCGACCAAGAGAGGGTCCGATCTGGGCAGCGCCTCTCCAGTCACCTTGGCACCCTGGCCGATGTGGCTTCTTCAAGAGAGGGAGAACGAGAACAAGCCCAGCTGACACTTTCCTTGTAGTGGGCCACTCGGGCAGCGGTGAGGCGGAGGAGAGAAGGAAAGGTAGGTGGTAGCGATGGTGGGTTTGTAGCGTCTGGGTTATCCCTAGGGTTGGAGCGACATGGATGCGTAGGACCGATTCTTTTGGAGTCACACTCAATTCAATTGGTGGAGTAGGACCGATTCTTTTGAAGTCGCACTCAATTCAATTGCTAGAGTATAGACACCACTCAACCTGGACTAAGCAATCTGTCATTAATGTGAGAATGATCCAAGGAAACTAAAAGACATGTGAGAAAGTGAAAATGTACAGCTCTGGCAGGGATCACCTTCACTAGTTTTACAGAGAAGACAAGGGAAGGATTAAGTTTGACCTATTCCATATAATCAATCTTCGACTGTACCAGTTCCACACACAAAATAAATAAACAAAATAAAAAAGAAAATTGCATCCCCGTCCCGGTTTTCTCCTGAACCTGGCTGCAGAAGTGCTCCCCCTCTCTCATTGAGACCGGCGATTTCTGAATTGTAACTTGTGAATCTCTTCTGAATCGCCATGGACGCTCCGGCGAGCTTTTCCTTGGGTGCCATGGGCCCTCTTCTCAGGAAGCTCAATTCGCTTCTACAAGCTCCCGAAATCCATCTGCCAACACCATTGAAGGATGGAGTCGAGCTCCTCAAGGAAGAAGTAGAAGAAATCAGTGGCGCCCTCTTGGAGCAGACCAAGGTAGATTCCCCAAGCCACAAGTCAAGATACTGGACGGAGGAGGTGCGTGAGCTTTCCTACCACATCGAGGATTGCATCGACACCATGATGCCAAGGCTCTCCGATGCCAAGAACAGGTCCAGACCCGTACGCGCCCACAGCTACAGGGTTGGCCGTGTCAGGATTGCTCGGCTCCCCAAGAAACCCAAGCCGAGCACAAGGATCGCGGAGCTCAGGGCTCTTGTGCGGGAGGCCAGCGAGCGGCGCCAGAGGTACCAGCTTGATGACGGCTGCGACTCGAGATCTCATTCTCACCACGAGTTCAGTGCGGACGGCTGGGCTCCTGTGACCTGCAGGAGTATTGCTCGAAATCTCGTTGGCATCGACGAGCCGAATTCGAAGCTTACCAAGTTGCTGACGGACGAAGCAGAGCAGCAGCTGAAAGTGGTGTGTATTCTTGGATCTCCCGGAATTGGTAAGACCACGCTTGCTGACGAATTGTACCGAGAACTTGGATGGCGATTCGAGTGCCGGGCTTTTGTGCGTGCGTCGCGGAAGCCTGACACTAGAAGGATTTTAGAGGTTATTCTCTCTCAAGTTCAGCGGAGTCCACGGCCATCTGAGGCCTGCACGGTGCAAAGTCTGATTGATTACCTCCAGGAGTTTCTCAAAGATAAGAGGTAATTCTTTAGTGCTTACAAACTCTATTTTGTACTAGCTGTAAAATGTTATAGAATTGGCCCTGATAACACATCGATAATCGAACGCCGAAAAAACGTCATAGAAGATCCAATACTAAAAACGACTCTGAGGTACGATATTTGTTAACGAGGTTCAGCCGAAACCTACATCCCTAGGGCACTGATTACGGGTGCTCCTCCCGATCTAACATATTACAGTGTATCCGGGTATCCACGACCCTCCACCGATTAGGCCACAGGCCAATGGTATCCACACCTATGCTACTATCGCCTTGCGGTTAAAATCGGTGTGCCTCTCTATTTAAGAGAGAGCTTAGAATAGAGTCCGACTCTTACTCTATTCAACTCCAAGTCCTAAATTGTTACCGACTTTATACATATATTCGACACAAACTATAACATAAAATAAACTTATTTTATTTTTCTATATGATGGCCACAACTTCAAATTTTATCCGCTACAGTTGATTTATTACTTTTTCTTTAAGAAACATATGAATAGTACAGCTCCGTGTTTTTCCTTGCAATTCAGATATGTAGTGTTTCTAACAGAGCTATTGGTGGAGTTCTTTTAACATCATTTCAAGTGGATTGTATCAGTACTAACAGTCTGTGACCTTAAAACTTTATTTACTACTCCCTCCGTTGTATAATACTCCTAACTGCAACTCAAGCGTTTAAAGGGCAAATTACTATGGAAGGAAAATAACATAAATGCCCCTTATTAAATGAGGGGTCGTAAGGGTAGGATAAGAAAACAATCTAAATGATGGTGGGTAGAGGAAAAGTAGAGTTCTAGGATTGCACTTTCTGTGTAATAACAAACTTTGAATGCTAAAATTGTAAAAGAAAAAAGTGGAGGAACAATTGGATTCTATTCTAGTTTTTTTTCCCAAAAAATATAGAGATCATTCAATTTCATTTATCCTTGTAATTCAGCTATGAAGTGCTTTTAGCTATTTATCATGATAGATTTAGTTATTATCATGAGACTCTCAGAGTAATCCCATTTCCCTTTGCAGGTATTTTATTGTAATCGATGAATTATGTGAAACAGCAACATGGGATATTGTTAACAGTGCTTTCCCAAAGAGTAATAATTGCAGTAGATTGCTAACAACGACAGAAATTGAGGAACTAGCTCTGGAATGCTGCGGTTATCATTCTGACAATATTTTCGGGATGAAACCTCTTGGTATCCTTGATTCTGCAAAACTGTTCTTCAGTATAGTTTTTGGCTCCGAGCAGCAATGTCCTAATGAATTAAATGAAGTTTCATATAGGATTATAAGAAAATGTGGTGGTTTGCCACTAGCGACCATTACTATATCCGGTCTTTTAGCAGGCCAACCAGATAACTCAGCTCTATGGCAGCAAGTAGATAAATGTCTATGTTCCAACCTGAGCTCATCTCCTACTTTGGAAGAGACGCTGAAAGAAGTAATAAAATTTAGCTACAGTAGTCTTCCGGATCATTTGAAGACATGCTTTCTGTATCTTACTTTATATCCAGAGGGGTACACTATTTTGAAGGGTGATTTGTTGAAGCAGTGGATAGCTGAATGTTTCGTCCCTGTAATAGAAGGAAAAGACACAGAGGATGTTGCAGAAAGCTGTTTATATGAGCTTGTTAATAGGGGGATGATCCAACTTGTGCAAATTGACTACAATGATCAGATGGTATCCTGTACAGTGCATCACATTGTATTTGATCTTATCATTCACAAGTCCAAAGAGGAGAAATTTATCACTGCAATGGATTACTCTCAGACAACGACATTAACGATGGAGGTTCGCCGACTGTCCCTCCACTTCAGCAGTGCCAAATATGCAACCAAAGTGGCAGGTATAACACTGTCACAAATTCGTTCATTTGCATTCTTTGGACTCCTAAAGTGTATGCCTTCTATCGTGGATTTCAAGCTTCTTCGAGTTCTAATACTCGAATTCTGGGGTGAATATAGTGGATGCACTAGTTTGAACCTCACAAGACTCTACAGATTGTTTCAGTTAAGGTATTTGAAGGTTTCAAGCAATATTATCATAGAATTACCGGCCCATATGCAAGGGCTAAAATATTTGGAAACACTAGAAATAAATGGAAGAGTATCAGCTGTTCCTCTGGATATTGTTTATCTTCCAGGTTTGCTTCATCTTATTCTTCGAAATGAGACAAAACTACCAGATTATATTGGACGTATCGGATCTCTGCGTACACTATATTTCGACCTTGGCAACAATTCTGAAACTAATGTATTGAGCATTAGCAAGTTGACAAACCTGCAGGATCTTTATCTTACATGTTCTAGGATGCTATCTGATGAGCATCTGAAGAGAAACCTAGTAGCTCTGGCCTCTTGTATCGTGAAACTTGGTAGCCTCAAATCTGTTGCCCTAGCTCCTGGTACTTGTATTTCAGGCACGGCCATTTTCTTTGATGGCAGAAAGAGTGTGTTCTATCCTCCTATCTTGATTCAGAGGCTTGAACTGTTGCCACCCATTTGCCTATTTTCTACACTTCCCAAGTGGATTGGACTTCTCAAAAAACTCTCTGTTTTGAAAGTTTCTGTTAGAGAATTGCTGGTGAATGATATTAATAGCCTCTCAGAATTGCCTGATCTCACTGTTCTTCATTTGCATGTCTGGAGAGCTCCTGCGGGACAAATCATTTTCACGAGAGGGGTACTCCCAGTCCTCAAGTATCTGAAATTCACATGTGGTGTGCTGTGCCTGGGTTTTCAAGAAGAAGCATTGCCCAATCTTCAAAAGCTCAAGGTTGGTTTCAATGCTCATAGAGGAGAACTATATGGTAGTTTGCTTGTTGGCGTTGAGCAGCTACTGAATCTCAAGGAGTTAGCTGGAAGAATTGGTGCAGACGCAGATGCTGAGGAACCTGATAGGAGGGCCGCAGAGTCTGCGCTGAAGGACGCCATCAGAAATCATCCAAGATTTACTAATTACATAAATGTAAAAACGGTTTATGGGTTCAAGGAAGAGTTATATGAGCCTCCAGTAAAACAAAATGTGATCCCAGATAAAGACTTCGAACAACATGGGATCCAAGAGAAAGACTCATCAAGTGAACGACATGGTATTCTGCGAAATGAGTGTTTGAGCCAAGAGAAAGAAATATCAAAGGAACAACCTGTAGTTCGTGAAAAAGAGACAACCGAAGATATTAAACAACCTAGCAAGTTGCCTCATAGTGCTATTTTTGGCCGGGCTTCTGAATCTCCCAAATCAGCTTCAACACTTTCTTTGCACGCATGGAAATCAGGTATTATTCGTATACTCCCCTTCCCAAACATCTTTTCTCCTGAAGGTACGTAACATATATACATCATAACAAGCATGAGCATCAAAGAAATAATGACATCGAAAAAGTAACAAGGACAAAAAAGAGAGAGCCTAAATCCGGCCATATAATTAAATTGGGGGCAGTACAGTCGTAAAGCAAAAGGAATCTTTGACAGAAGCATGCAAAATAGTGTGCTCCCTCCATTCCTATATACTTGTCACCAATTAAGGGTGTGTTCGGCAGTTAAGTGTTGGGAGTTTATTTTCTCCGCACGAAAAACGGAGCGACTCATTAGCACATGATTAATTAAGTATTTGCTAAAATTTTTTTCAAAAATGGATAAATATGATTTCTTAAAGCAACTTTCGTATAGAAACTTTTTTTTAAAAAAAACACATCGTTTAGCAGTTTGAAAAACGTGCGCGCGAAAAAAGAGAGAGATGAGTTGGGAAAGTAAGAGGAAGAACTCAGCCTTATATCTGCCGACGGGCCGCTCGGGCGGTGGCAAGGCGGGAGGGGGAAGGAGGAGCGGCGACGGTAGTCTTCGGTCGCCGCCCGTGTCGCCCTTGGGCGGGAGCTACACGGGGGACTGTTCATCGCCCAGATATCACCAACTCACCAATTCCGGCTGGTAGATTCTAATTTGCACTGGTTTATATGTCTGCAGGAGGTGGTTATGACGCTCTATCACTGTTGTCGTCCTCTAACATCGACCACGACATAGAACCATTCCAAAACCAGGCTGCTGTCCTCCTCTACCGCCTCGTCGACTCCGACCCCGCGGCTCCAGAGCTCCTCTCCCTCACCTGGATGCACTGCCTCGTGGATTCCTTCCTTACATGCATTGGCGAGTTCCGAACCCTCCTCTTGAGCCGCAGCGCCGAGGCCATCAAGCAGCCCCCGCTGGACCGCCTCATCGCCGACTTCTCCGAGTGGGCTGTCAAGGTACTTGATATCTGCAACGCGGTTTGCGATGGTATCTACCTCGTGGGCAGTTGGCGTAGACACGTCGCGGTCGCAACCAGCGCGCTCACGTTGCCCGACCCTGCCGTGCCGCTCACGGAGGGCCGAATCCGGCGAGCTCGCAGAGCGCTCGCCGATCTTACCGTCTGCATGCTGAGCGACCTGCAGGACAGCTTCTGTGGAGAAGTTGTCGGCCAGCGGTTGAGTACCAGACAGGCCAGCCTCTGTGGAGAAGTTGTCAGCCAGTGGTGTGATACCAGCAGCATCAGCAGCAGCGGCAGCGGCACCAGCAGCGAGCAGAGCTGTAGCAGTAGCACTAGCACTAGCACTAGCTCGGGGTCCATTTATCGCGCCCATTTGGGCGTGTACCCTGGGTCGTGGTCCGCTGCCAAGCAGCTGCAGGCAATTGCAGAAGGCTGTGTGCACCATAGGCTATCCGCAATTTTCGACATCGCTGCGACTACAGAAGGACTACCATCCGCAGTGCGCACCATGGGCGATCTGATGTTCGCCATGGCCTGGTTGCTCGTGGTCGCCATCCCTTGCCAGGGCCGCGGTCGCCAGTCTCACTTGTTCACATGGTCGGACACACACTTCCCCATCAAAACGCTCTACGACCGCATCCTCGAGGAGTCCATGGAGGAGGGGCGCAGCAACTCGTGCGGGCTGCTCAAGGAGATCGGCCAGATTGAGCGGTGCTCGCGGCAGCTGCTGGAGATGACTGAAGCAGCAGAGTTCCCCTTGGCCAAGGAGAAGGACGCCGACGTGCGTGGGGCAGCACGAGAGATGGCGCAGGTGTGCGATTCCCTCAAGGCCGGCCTCGACCCTCTTCTCCGGAAGGTGCGGGAGATGTTCCACCAGATCGGGCGCACCCGAGTGCAGGTCAAGCGAAGGGGCCACATTTTCTTTTTTAAATAATGGAAATGGATTATATCTTCAGTCTGTGTATGGACACACGGCCAACAAGTCTCGAAGTGAAAACGAAGGAATTAAAAAAAGACGTGATGGGACAAAGTCCTCAACTTCCGTCAATAAAAGAATCAACCGAAATAACGATTTCAAAATCACATAGATTCATAGATTCTAGCACGAAATTTTGTAGGTACTATATCATCCAAACTAGAATAAAAGCTTCTTGGTTACCAATTTCAAGCATGTAGCATCACTTTGCATAGTATCCTCTTGTTTCTGTGAAAGCATCATATATCAAAAATGGAGCCAATTAAAACACAACAACATAACCTACATAATGTTATATTTTTTATGGTTAAAAACTATATCATTATGGCAATGTCAGATTGACCAACATAGCGCACTAGCTCTAAATAAAATCAATTATTTGACAAACCTACGACTACGAAATTGATACTACGGGTAAGTTTGGACTATACTTATTAAAACATACTTCCTCTATCTCAAAATCTACGACGCCGTTGACTTTTCATATAACATTTCCATTTATTTTATAAAAAAATTATATAAATATCACTTTTTTACTTGTTTTATTAACAAAGAAACTATAATCTTATAACTTATAATTTTACATATCTATACTAAATTTTTGAATAAAATGAATTGTTAAACATTATACGAAAAGTTAATATCTATACATTTTGAAATGGAGGTAGCAGTAAATTTCACAAACCTAGGTATTATAGTAAAGTTACATAAAACCACGAGGCTATTGACACGTGGCATATAACTCCTAATATCATAGTCATACAGTTTACAAAATCACACATTTGACCAATTAATCTTTGATCCATCATTACTAAAACTATATATCAAATTTATAACTTATTTGATCCATCATTTTCACACCCTAAAAAACGCCTAAATATAAATTGTCGTGAAATTTTTTTTTGGAATTTATTTAATAATTAAAGCGAGTGTTTGAGTGAAATCTATGAAAAATTTGAACATTAAATTGAGCTAGATAAAATTTTCCTCAATAAATCATGGCTGGATTTAATTTTTATTAAATTTTTCATAGTTAATTATATTCTCTGGAATTTTCTCGGAATTTTCGGAGCTCAATCACTAATTTTAATAATACGAAGAACATCCTAGTAACTATTTAAATATTAAATTAATCATTAAATGCCTTTAGTGTCCAAGTATTTTCAAATTTTGTCTTCGAATTATTTAAACATTGAAAGTATTTTTTAAAATTCAAATATCATTTTAGTAATTAATTGAATAAAAAAGTAATTTAATTCTCTCCTAGGTCTCTGGGCCGAATCCAGCCCAACCTCCCGGAAAAAGTGCAGTTTGCATCCCTCCTCAAATCGGCCCTTTTTCCCTTGTCTCTCCGGCCCGCGACCTTTCCAAAGTACATAACAGCCCCCTCCGTTCCTTCTCCCGCCGACATGTGGGCCCCACGTGTCGGAGTCGTCTTCCTCCTCCGGCCGTTTCCCTCCCGTGTCCGTGCGCTAGCCGCCGCCTTCCCCCATCAAATCCGGCCGATCCCGTTGCTCGTTTCCAAAATTAGTTGAGGGGTTTTGATCCCCTCAATCTCTTCTTCCTTTTTTCGCAAAATAGGATCGAATCGGCCCCGATTCGCCGCCACCCGATGCCGGCAAGTTTGGGCTAAAACCCTAATTAGTCCGCGGCCTTTCCTTTGCATATCCGAGCCGGACTCCCTCTCCTCGGCCTATTTAAAGGATGCCCGAGGTCTCCTCTCCCGTTTCCACCCTTTCCCTAGCTCGCCGCCGCCCGGTACTCTCTCCCCGCGCGAGCGCTCTCTCTCCGCCGCCGGCCGCCATTTCAGCCGCGTTGCGCCGTCGCCCTGGTCACCGCCGCTTTGCGCCATCACCTCCTTCGGCACCGCACCACCGAGACGAAGCCCGGCCGCACCTCGCTTTTCCCTGGACGCCACCGGAAGTCGCCGCCACCGTGGACCCGTGGCCGTTTGCTGTCGCCGTGCCTCCAGCCGCCATCCACCGCCGACCTGGTCGTCGCCGGACCTCTTCGAGAACCTCGTTGGCATCGCAGCAGGGAGGAGAACCCCGTCTACCCCTCCTCTTCCACCGAAGATCGCCGGAGCGCTGTAGCCGCCGTTGTACCGAACCTCGCCACTGCTCGGAGCTCGCTGCCAGCCACCTCCTTCGCCGTACGTCGTCGCGTAAGTGTTGGTAAGGACGGTCGTCTCGTGCTCTCTTCCCGTGATCTTGGTGTCCGTCGTTGTTGGCGTCATGCTGATGTGGCCGTCCACGTCATCGCCTCATCAGCGCCACGTCGTCTCTCTGTCCTGCATGGCATCCATCTATCCCGGTCCAATCCAAGCCATTGGATCTCAGTCAACTTCGGTCAAGTCGATCTCGGCCGTCCGTTCCTGTGCACGTTCTCTGTGAACTCGGTCTACGATGAACCAATCTAGGACTGATGTCATATTCTTTTTAGTTCAAAAATAATTCAATATGATGTTATAAATCATTTAGTTGTTTTCTTTATAGGATATAATTTATTAAAATTTCATTAATTCATAACTAATTCATACGAACTCGGATGAGAACATTAAGTCTCATAATTCATCTAAATTCAAGCTCTACCTATTTATGCACTTTGAATTATACTGTTTATTTGGTTTTTATTACTAACTTTATTATACTCGTTGTCCTGTGACTTCAGCTTTCCTTCCTTACTTGCATTGGCAAAGTCCGAACCCTCCTCTTGAGCCGCAGCGCTGGGGTGTAACGCCCGTTTTGTCGCGACGTTAGCGGGAAAACTAATTCTATAAAAACCCTATTTGCGAAAGTTTGCTCTTCGGTTGAGTCTTGTCGTGTGCCAGGTCTCGGGTTTCCCTTCTCGTCCTAATCCCGGAGAAAACCGCGAAATCGGATTTCAATTCCGAGTCCTAAAACTCCCTCTCTCTCAGGAAAAGTCCACTTTACCTCCCTCTGCCCTCGGGCCGATTTCCTCTCGGCCTGCTCCCTCCTCCTCCTCTCATTCCCGGGCCGCCGCCGGCCCAGTCCTCTCTCCCCTCGCCCCCTCGGCCTGCCCCTTCCCCCTCGCTCGGCCTCCTCCCTCCCGCTGGGCCGCGCCCGCCCGGCCCGGTTCGCGCGGCCCGAGCGCGCCGGCCGCCTCGCGCACGCGCGCCGCACGTGCTGCGCCAGCGAGAGAGCGTCACTCTCTCTCTTTCCTCTCTCCCTTGCCCGTTCTCTCTCTCGCCGTTCTCTCTCCCTCCGCCCGTTCCGTCCGACCGGCGCCGCCGCTCCCGGCCCCACCGCCTGCGCGCGTGCCGCCAAGGGAGAGCGCGCGCTCCCCCTCTCTCTCCCCCCGCGCGCGTCCTTGCCCGAAGCGGCAATGAGGCCGCCCTCCTTTTTCTCCTTCTCTCCCCTTTTTCCCCGACCACCGCCGGGCCCCTCCTCTCTCTTCGCTGCCGTCGTCTTGGCCGCTAGCGCGCGGTCCCCTCCCCGCGCTCCACCGCCTCTTGGCCGCACCGCCTCTCCCCCGACCAAACCGACCTAGCCCCCCCTTTTTAAACTCTCCTCTGCCCGGCCGCCATTACCGCCACCCCACTAAGCTCCTCTTCTCCTCACTGCCGCCGGCGCCCTCGTGAGCGCCGACGGCCTCGTCCCCCTCCGTGCGCTTGGTCCGCGTAGACCGCGCCGCTGCCGGGCGGGCCCCGCCCTAACGCCGCGCGGTGGACACGGTCCACCGGTCCGGCTGCCCGCGTGGGCCGCGCCCCTCTCCACTCGGCCTCCTCACCCCTTGGGCCATCGGCCCGAGGCGCTCGGTTCGGCCCGTCGGCCCCGAGTCACTCGGGAGGCCGGACCAGGCCGCGCCACTCGGTCACACGCCATCGGCCTCCGGCCCATCGGCCGCTCGGCCCATCGGCCTTCCTCCCCTCGCGCGTCGATCGGCCATGGGCCGATACCCTTCGGGCCGTCGGCCCATTAATTCGGCCGCGCCCATACGATTCCATTGGGCCGTTCTCAGCCGCCCGAAATAAACTCCACATTGCGTCCCTCCTTTCTTTTTCTTTTCCAGGGAATTAATAATTCCTTTTTCCTTTAGACAGAAAATCATTTAATCTTCGGAAATTCATATCTTCTCAACCGTTCGTCCGATTGACTCCGTTCCACTTCCAAAATTTCTCAAAAATCGAGATCTATCCAATGGCACACTTAGTGGTCATTAATAGGGCTTCTTTTTATCGTTTTGTTGAGTTGTCTCGTTTCGCGTGTAGTTTCGGAGCCAGAAGACCCGCCGTGCGCAGATTTCGAGGAAGAAGCTCAAGATCTCGAGCAAGGCAAGTCACCTTTGATCAATTGAACCTATAATTTAAAATTAAGTAATTTGTTTCCGCAAACTATGCATTCTTTAGGTCACACTTGACACCTGGCCTCGGTTTGCAATACAACCGTCAGGCCCTACCTACTTGCTGCATATACCCTCCTTGAATGTTGAATACCCTAACACCCTTGTCACCCCTCAGGTGAGACCTCGGTATTCGCACCCCGCGTACGAATATCGAGACTCCCCTCCAAATTTAAAAATGGTCAACTGGGTAAAACTTGAGTTTACAAAATGCTTGGAAAACCCGACACTTGGGTCGGTGCCTTGAAAATAAAGTGAGTTTCTAAAACTCGCGGTACGGGAGACGTACTGGAGGTACGGTCTGCCCGTTCTCGCTCTAAGGACCGATTTCCTTGGGAATTATATCCGAGCATATGTCAAGTACGACCACATGGGTGATATGGGACGCCCTTGGCTGAGTAATTAGCTAGGCCAGGGAAATCTTGATGCCAAGGGACAAGTGGATTCGCCGGGGTGGTGTCGGGGAGGACCCCTGGGCTTCCTGGCACAGTATGGTCTGGGACCTAACCTGGTGTTGGTCCGTGGGACCCCTCCCGTTGGCATAAGATGACCCTGAGTCGGCTTTCGAAATGCCTTGTCGTGAAAGCCTCAAGGTCGCCAGACGTGGCTGAGGGTCACGGGCTGGGTGACTCGGGGTTAGTAACGTCGTGTGGGTAAAGTGTACCCCTCCGCAGAGGTTAACAACTGTTCGAACAGCCGTGCCCACGGTCATGGGCGGATGTGAGGTGATTCCTTAGTGTAGTTTTGGACAACTCCTTGTGAACTGCTGTTGGTGTGAGGTTTCCCCTTCTGTGCTTGGTTTAAGGCTGTTGTAGCAGCCGGTGTCGGTGAACGATTGGCAGGGAGCCTCTCGTTCCGACATGTTGACTGTGTGGCTGTAGAAGAGCCAGGGTCGGTAAACGATTGGCAGGGAGCCTCTCGTGCCGACAAGTATCAATTGATACATTTTCATTGCTCCGGCCGGATGAGACGCACTTTCTCGTCCGTGTCGTTGAGAAGCACTCACTTAGATGTTTCTGAAAGTCCTAAACTAAAATCAATTGTGAAAAACAACTGGCTTTCCTTTGAAGCTTGCATTAAACACTTAATTCCCCTGACTTGCTGAGTACTCCCGTACTCACCCTTGCTCTATATAATTAAACCTCCCCAGTTCTCGAAGACGAAGAGGTGGACCCTGCTGATGAATAGTTCTTCCAGGAGCAAGCAGACTTCGAGCAGTAGTAGGGTTTCGGCCTTTCCCCAAGGCTTTGCTTGTGGTTTAGGGCTAGTCTTCGCTTTCCGCTTCCGCCTTTTTGTAATGCTGTTGCGAACTCGGGTTCTGTCCGCAGTTCCAACCTTGGTTGTAATCCTACTCTTAATAAAGAGACCGCTGTTGTTGTGATATTCTATCTTCCTGTGGTACCAGCGCTATTTCTTGGAATTGGTACAGGTATACAGGTCAATCTGGATCGCCTTATCCTGGCCTCCGTTCGGGGCTAGTTTGGGGTGTGACACATAGTGCGCACCATGGGCGATCTGATGTTTGCCGTGGCCTGGTTGCTCGTGGTCGCCATCCCTTGCCAGGGTCGCAGTCGCCAGTCTCACCTGTTCACATGGTCGGCCACACACTTCCCCATCAAAACGCTCTACGACCACATCCTCGCGAAGTCCAAGGAGGAGGGGTGCAACAACTCGTGCGAGCTGCTCAAGGAGATCGGCCAGTTGGAGCGGTGCTCGCGGCAGCTGCTGGAGATGATTGAAGCAGCAGAGTTCCCCTTGGCCAAGAAGAAGGACGTCGACGTGCGTGGGGCAGCACGAGAGATGGCGTAGGTGTGCGATTCTCTCAAGGCCGGTCTCGATCCTCTTCTCCGGAAAGTGGGAGAGATGTTCCACCAGATCAGGCGCACCCGTGTGGATATCCTTTACGAAAGAGAGTCCGCAGCTGGGGTAGGTCAAGCGCAGGCGCTTCCCGCTTTTGACAAACCTATGAAAATGATACCACCGGTAAGTTTGGACTACACTATTAAAACTACGAGATTTTTGACACATGACATATAACTGTCGGTATTATAGTCACACAGTTTTATAAAACCACACATTTGACCAATTAATCTTTGATCCATCATTACTATAAGTTCTAAAACTATATATCAAATTTATAACTTATTTGATCCAATCATATATTAATTCCAATTGTAGCTATTTTAAGCATTTTCATTTTGCTATTGTAACCAAGCAAATTGGATAACGACGTGGTTTTCTGAAACTTTTGAACCATAATACTTGAGTTATTACTCACATGCCAAAATCCTCGTGGTTTTGTATAACTTGGGCAATGATACTTATGGTTTTGTGATATTTACTCAAACTTAAAATGCTAAATATAGATACTTATTTTTCCATCAATTACAAAGTATATAACATTTGACTTTTTCTAAAGGTTTTTAAGGTATTACTTAACCACAATTTTAATATTAAAATAAGTTTAAAATCTAGACAAGTTTACGAGATTACGAAATAGTACATTTTAAGAAAAATCTATAAATACATTTTTTTATGGTTTTTAAACTAATTATTCTATAAAAAGATTTTATGGTCAAGTTTAATGTTTGAGGGCATGTTATCCAAAATAGCAGATATTTACGGTCGGAGTGATTATTAATTAGTGCATACTAAGAAAGTGGATGCACTCATCGGAGAAATTAAAGACTACCGCGAAATGCAGGCACCGCAGCTATAGATGGCCAAACGGGCCGCCCGGCCCGGCACGGCCCAGGCCCAGTCGTGCTCGGGCCAAGATTTGTCGGCCCGGCACGGCCCGACCAACACGCCGGGCCGGGCCGTGCCGGCCCATGTGTTTCACCTATGGCCCAGGCACGGCCCAATAAGGGTCGGGCCGTGCTAGGCCGGCCCGAAGGCACGACAGCCCATCGTGCCTTCTTTGAAATAAGTCTATATTCTGTCCCTCCTCTTTGGGCTAGGACATATATATAGCTAAAATAAGTCTATGTTACGTTCCTACTCTTTGGGCCGTGCCATATAATAAGTCTATTTTCCGTCCCTATCCTTTGGGTTGTGCCTTATATATGGTTGAAAATAAGTCTGTTTCTCCTCCCTGAACTTCGTGCCGGGCCGTGCCGGCCTACCATGCCGAGGGAGCAGCCCAGGCACGGCTCGGCTATCGGGCCGGGCCGGCACGGGCACGACCCCAGTCGGGCCATGCCGTGCCTGGGCCAGGCCAAATGGCCGTGCCTTGGGCCGGGCCGTCGGGCCTCGGGCCATATGGCCATCTATAACCACAGCGCTCCGGGGATTTTCGTGCTGGCGTGTTTGTTTCCGGTGATGTCCACGTAGCCCGGCACTGGAGTTGGCCATTTTGCAAAAAGGTCCTTGATTTTTCGGATAATATCTGTTAGGTCCCTCATCGTAGGTCCTGTGTGTTCCGTACTCTTGCATAAAGGCCCAAAACGTCCTGATATATCCTACGTGAAGGAGGTGAAATTCTAAATATAGGACCGCACTCTAAAAAAGGGAAAGTAAGGTATTTTTTGCAAAAGAATACATCACTATCCTCCCTTTCCTGGAAACCCTAGCCGTCACTGTTCCCCACCATTCTCTTGCTCTCTCTCCTTCCTTTGCGGCGGCGCCGCATCGCTTTCCCTGTCTTGCTTCTCCTCGCCGCCGATGCCCTCCCCCCCGCGCTCCCCCTCCCCCATCTCCTAGCATTCCCCACGCCATTACTCCCTTCTCTTCCTCACCCAGTCGAGTTGGGGGAGTGGCCGGTGCTAGGACGTTGTGATGGAGATCGATGGCGTGGGATCGATTTGCTCGCTCGGCCCTTCGCTTCTAGTTGTGGTTTATTCCCCACAGGAAGGAGTCGTCGTTGGAGCTCAACATATTCCGTCTAAGAAGTCATGGCAAAAGTTTGTTCATATGATGAAGACCGTTTATGAGGGTGATCAAGGGCAGGGGCGGACCCAGGATTTAGAGAGGTTGGGGATACGAAATATGAAAGATAAAATAAATTTTGTTAAACACCCAAATGCCTAATAATTGGTTTCTGTAACATCAAACACTAGTGTTTGTACGATATGTAACATATATATAACACAAAACTGAGCCTAAATTCACATTTTCAAAGAATCGATCACAACTTGAAATTGTTTAACATATAGAAGTGCTAATAGCCCCTTCTTCCTCCTTATTTTTGGACCTAGAATTTAAGAGCCAACTGTACTTCTATTCTTAGAAATTAATTAAGCCATTGCATAAGTCTAAATCCTGGTATATATACACTAAGCATATAAGCCATTCCACAAACACAAGTTCCTACTTCCCTGAATGGCTAAATCCTAAGTGTGAAATTGTGAATAACTCAGAAGAGTAGAACAAATCAACAATACTAGAACAAATCAACCAATTCAGTAAAATCACCGATGGCGTCACGGCGCGAAGGCGTGATGGCTGCGGCGGTGGCGGCGCCCGCGCCCGGCGCCCGGCGGATAGGCGCTACGGCGCTAGGGTTCGGCGGCAGGGCGACGGTGAGGCCGCGGCAGGGCCAGGGCGACGGGTGCGGCTGCGACAAGGGCGACGAATCGTCTCCTGCGGGTCGTGCTGTCGTGGGGAGCAGACAGTCCCTCAATATACCCTTCTTATTTTTATCTTTTTTTATGTATACATGTATTATACATTACATATATTTATTTTTTGTCAAAAAAAACTTGGGTATACATATGAATACCGATGTATACACTGTGCGTCTGCAAGTTGCCTTTTTCCTTTCAAGAGAAACTCTTGAACTTCAGTCTTCTGCTTGACTTTATCCGAGAGCTTAAAATTTCCAAGCAGATGAATTAGGCATGGCAACCCGAAGACTTCCACCGGCATTATCTTTACTTTCGATCTCCTTACATCGAGTGCCTCCAAATCTTTCAATTTGGCAATATCCTTTGGAAGTCTGGTGATATTGCCCCCGAGGCTAAGATATTTCAGAAGCACCAGATTGCATATTTCTTTGAGATGATCATCCTTCAAATCATCACATTTTTCAAGATCCAAAACTCGCAGCAATTGGTACTTGCTGATGTCTAATACAGTTGTACCTGCCTCCCCAAAGACTGCCAGAGACCGTACTTGGGACAAATCAATACCGTTGAAGTTATCACCATTTACAACAGTGTCACCATGGAGAGAAAGCCGACGAACATATCTGGGAAGGAACTTCTCATCACAGAAAAAGGTGACAAAGTTATGGGAGATGGACGTATGCGATATGAATTCACGCATCATACCGTAAGTTTGGCATGTCTTGACTTTATCATTATTGCTTAGTAACTGCCTATATCAACATTTGGTCCCATTCGAATGTGAGATTGGCTGAGCTTATTTAGATACACGTAAGGCTGATTAGCGCATAATTAATCAAGTACTAACTATAATAAATTATATTATTTTTAAATAAAATTTTTATATAGAAAACTTATACACAAAACGTACTTTCCAAAAATACTAAACAAGAAGCGTGTTCATGTAAAACAAGGAAGTAGCTATTCCAAGTAGCTCTTTGGAACTCAACCTTAAATACTTTTTTGTATGGTACCTTTCGTCGCGAAGCATTATTTTTTTACTTGTTTTTTCACCGAGTAACATCCCATATGGTCCGCTAGTGCTAAGAAATAATAATGACTGTTCAAAAAACATGTTGTCATTACATAATTATCCGATTGAATTAGGGATGCCTATAAACCTCCGGTTCTCTTCTTCATCGGCAGCCCTTCAACTTATCCGATGCACGTGATACATGATGGCCAAACCAAGGTAATCAGTATCAAGATATTAGATAGAATATTGGATAGAACCGTTTTCTGATTTGTAGTATCATAGTATCAAGATACTATCATAGAATCGAGATACTATCAAATTTAAAGTACATATTTTTATATAAAATATATAATATGTTGTATAAATTTAAAGCAT
The DNA here is from genome assembly GCA_008326285.1 of Oryza officinalis. Lineage (NCBI taxonomy): Eukaryota > Viridiplantae > Streptophyta > Magnoliopsida > Poales > Poaceae > Oryza > Oryza officinalis. Next base: position 50,267,752 of record BDMV01000007.1, on the reverse strand, counting down.
ATAATATTGATTTTGATAAATTAAATTGGTTTTTATGTAAACTTAGTATATTTATTTATATTATTTTCAATTCATCTTATTATAAAATACTAGGATATGGATCAAGATACTGACAACCTCGGGCTAAACACGTGAACGCCTCTAGCTAGCTAGCTAGCTTCCTGGAAGCAAAGCAGGGCGATTAAATATTAACACGTGCACTTGCATGACTGGTAAACGCTTATTCCTCGAGCAAAGAAGGCGATTAGTTAACGAACGAGATAGTAGCGATTAATCACAGCAGACCAACGTACGTGTCCATGCCGTTGTTCCGAAATCCAACATATCACTAAGAAAATCTAATAAGATACAGGGCTAATCGTCCAATTGGACCAAGTCTCCGACGACCTTGCACACCGCCGTCTCTGTTGGCGGCCAGCATCCATGGCGCGTGTGCTACACTTGGGGTGTCCTTGACAGGGACTGGACTAGAGACGACGTACGGCCGACAGGGACGTACGTAGTTTGCTCTAGACTCTTCAAACTTGCTATACTTCGAATCTAAGTTGCAACTTGAAATTAAATTCTTTTACCAACAGTATGGTCCTGATCCTTTCATCTATCTATCTATCTATAAATCTCTGGTCAACAATTAGCAGGGAGGCAGGGCAGGCTCTTTCTTCTTCAACTGAATTACTACCACGGATTCTTGATCCATCTCCCCTGCATTGCTAGTTGGAAAAGAAGCGCCTCTAGCTCAATCTTTCTGAATATCGTTCAGTCTTCTCCAGGTTAGGACGCGATATATATGCTAATTCTCATTGCATTCTTTTCATTCTGATATTAAGGCATGTTCATCACAGGCACGTACGCTTGAATTGATGAGTCCTTTTTTCTTAAATTAGCGGTTCAGAGAGGATCAAGTTAACATTGATTAGCTCCATCTTTCTCCGAGTCCGAGCTAATCCGATATGGACTGTGAAGATAATACATGCTCTCTCCTGGACAGCAGGCTACGGGATACAAACGCGGAGCCAACTGATCTACCGCTGTCACTTCTCAGAGAAATCACCAAAAATTTCTCCGAAAAGCAGGAGATCGGCAGAGGAGGTTTTGGAGTGGTTTACAGGGTTGGAATGACTAATCATTTCTTGCCTCATTCTGTCATGTCCGTTAATCCCCTTCATCTATATTGTACAGTCACACGTCAAAAGAAGCAAGCTAGGACACTTTGCAAAAACATATGTATCTTTTTTTAGATAGTGAAAATATATGTTCGTATACAGGGGGTGCTTCCCAATGGGATGGTTGCTGTGAAGAAGCTTTCAGCTGATATCCAAATTGAAGATCAGTCATTTCAGGATGAGATTGTCTGTCTCATGAGGTCCAAGCACAAAAACATCGTGAGGTTTCTAGGCTACTGTGCAGATACACAAGGGATAATGAAAGAGTACAAGGGAAGATATGTCTTGGCAGATGTACGAGTAAGGTTGCTTTGCTTTGAGTATATACGCAACGGTAGCCTCGACAGACTCATCACAGGTAGTATGATTTATTTCCCTGCAACTGCAAGTGACTTGCCTGATTTGTTTCATTTCCATCTTTAACTGAATTTCGCATTGGACCCACCTGAGGTCTGGGCAGCAAAGAAACTGTTTTCTCCTGCATTTTTTTTCATTTGATTTAGATTATTGGGTGGATTATTATCACAGATTATCTACTTATTATATGAATAAATTAAATATTTTGAAAAATAAATTTGATAAATAGCTTAAAACAACTTGTTTAAGCAATGCAATAGAAGATTTTTTTTTGAGATAACGTGTTTTCCGAAGCATGGGATAAATAATCAATTTTAATAATCTGATAAATAATATGGAAACAATAGGGCTGCTCTCAAAAAAATTTCAAATTGCCCCTTAAAAAGATAAATTATAATAAACGAAATCCGGTGGACCATTCCAATTTCATTCAAGCATGAAAGTCTCAGTAGGTTGTTCTGTTTTTTTATGTTTACACACAGATGAATCTGGTGGACTTGGATGGCCTGAACGTTACAGGATAATTAAAGGAATTTGTCAAGGTTTGCGTTATCTTCATGAGGAACAGAAAATTGTTCATTTGGATCTCAAGCCACAGAATGTATTGTTGGATCAAAACATTGTCCCTAAAATAACGGATTTTGGTTTGTCAAGACTCTTTGATGAACAAAAAACTCGAACTATAACCGCGAACCAGCGTGGAACATGGTAAAGCTAAGTCTCTCTCTTTCTGTAAACATAGGAAATGATCCTATTCTGTATCTTTATTTTTCCTTGTTAGCTTAATGCTGCAAGCAAAATGTATCTGATGTGCGTTATGCAGGGGATATATGGCACCCGAGTACTTGAAACACGGGATAATCACATTCAAAGCTGACATTTTTAGTTTGGGGGTGATAATTCTGGAAGTCATATCAGGGAAGGAGCGTCGGACTGAAAATGTAAGAGTTTATGTCACTACTTTTCTCATACATTTTTGTGCAGAAAATGAAGCAAATTTGTAACCTTTAGCTCGAAGTTATAATTTTTAGTATTCAGAAATCCAGATTTCGATATTTGAAAAGTTAAGAATCAAATTACAAAAAATGCATTTTTTTTCATAAATATTGAAATTCAAGTTCTTCTTTTTCGAGTTCTTGAAACATATTAGCTTCATTACCAAGATATAAGGGATTTTGAGTGGATATGACACATCATATACTAGAATGTGATATATGGCGTGATCTTGCATTTTAACCTGCTCAACTTGCATCCGGTTTATTGTCTATCACAACAACAACAAAAGTTTTAGAGGACATGATAATTTTTTTTTAAAAAAAGAAAAACAGAATAAATCAGAAGAGAAAAAAAATCAAAATACGATACAAATAAAATGCTCAGAAGAAATGTTCCAAATTTGAAACAATGTAGAATACTCCAATCTGTAAAAACTGAAAAATCAGAGGAACTAAAATAGAGCGAGAGAAAAATCCGAAAAAATGCAAATAAATATGGAACCAGAATTAGGGGGGAAATAAAAAAATAACAAAGAAGGGGTTAATTCTGAGAAAACCGAAAATCTGAAAAAAAAAATCCAAAACAAATCGATGTCGCGGCGACGCTCTGAGCGAGAGCGACCGAACCAGCCGGAGAATCTCCTCTTCGCTGTTGCGCCGCCGCTCCCCGCGCCAGCGCCACCGAGCCGAGAGGGAGAATCGAGGGAGGATAGCTCCGCTCGATTTCTCGCCTCCACGCTCCCACTCGATTCGCGGCCGACGTCGCCCGTCTCCGGCGTTGCCCTAGCTCCGGCATTGCCCGACCTCCTCCGTCCACACCTATCCTCCCGGCTGCGTCGGTAGCGCCAAGAAACTCTACAAGGGTTCGTCTTCCTCGACCACGAGCGGAGTAAGTCGCCGATCTAGTGGGCAACGGCTTAACATTGGGGTGGTACGACCTGCACTCCTGTTCAAATTAGAGGGACTCACTATTTTTTTCAGTTTTTTTTTTGTTGGAAAGAAGGCTGACTGGAAATGTATGTAATAGATGGTTTGATCTAACGATTTATGCATCGACAATCTATATATGAAATTTGGTTTCTCGCTGTTCTAATTAATTGAATTTTACAGGTTCATAAAAACTGGACGAACAGGCTACAGAGAACCTTGAGCTATACATCAGCAGAAGCATATTGTCAACAAGTAGAAAGATGCATCGAAATAGCGTCTAACTGCACAGAAACCGACAGACACAAAAGGCCCAGCATAGGGGATGTGATCGATATGCTGAATGCAACAGAGGTTGGTTGCCAAGAAGATGAAACTGCGAAATCCACAGATCTGCTTGGCGTCCACCCTGTCGAGCTCTGCTTCGCTTTTGAGCCAAACAAGTTGATTCCATGCTCACTGCACCTCACAAATAGCACAGCTTACCGTGTCGCCTTCAGAGTCAGTCCGAGGAGGCCAGATAGGTACTTCACCGAGTGGCTCTGTGGTGTTGTTCCGCCAATGTGCACTTACACCCTCATTTTGGTAATGAAAGAGAGGCAGCAGCCACTATTGGATGCAGATGAGTTTGTGTTGGAGCAGAGCAGCATAATGGCTGAGAATGACCTTAAGGTTATCAGCCAAGGAAAAGCCGACACCGAGTACAATACTTTCTTTACAGATATTGAAGAGAAGGATGCTGTTAAGGTGCAAGAGAAGAAACTGAGAGCTGTTTGTGACCCACGAGGAAAGACAGCCTCTGAGGTGAGTCAGATCAAGTATTCAAACAAGAGAAAATTCACAAAGCTGTATGCAGTACTTAGCACAGAAAAGTTAGGTCTTGTCTCTCTGGAAACAGAGTTGGTCCATTTTCATCCTGATGTAGTTTAATTTGCTCGCAACACATATAGTTCTGCAATTAAATCACATATCGATATAATCTTGTTGTATTGATTAGTATTTTTATGGTTGGATCAGATTATGTCCACGATGGACTTCGAAAAAATGGTTACGATGGATGTGCATCTGACTAAGCCATGGTAAGTGGTAATAGTTTGAACATTGTAATGACCATCGCAATGAAGTGAATTTTTTTAGTCCTCTGTTAGTTTGGGTCAATGAGGCATGAATATTTTATGATGTATTTCCACATTACAATTCAGGATTTTAACAGGTCATTTTAATGGGTACATATGTATCTGGAATCATCAGACAAAGGTTAGTCAGTACTCTCATTTGTCTGCTGATAAACAATATGAGATGAATTGTTTGAGCTGATGACAACTGTAGACTTCTTACAAATGTTAGCAAGTTCAAATTTGCATGGAAAACAAGCTAAGTATGTAGGACATATCATGTGCAGACTCAAAGTAAAGATCAGTGCAATCATGTAAATTAATTTGGTGGTGAGATCTATATCGACTACAAATGTTCTACACTAGTTTTGGACTGTGTTTATGAAGAGTTGTTGAATGCCTTTTAATTTCTAGTTCGAACTCAAATTCTCCTGTTTGGGAGAAACAAAAAAATAGGAGGCGTTAGCAATGAAACGCTTCTTCCTCTTTACTTGTTATTTTAAATCCATGCTGTACTTTTCATGATATGACAGCTATTTCTGAACGTAGATAAATGTTGGAAACCTGGAATATCTAGTTTCTCTAATACACATTAGCACACTATAATTACATTACATTTGAGCCTAACTTAGGCATGTCACACTTATCCACAGAAGATGGTCAACTCAATTGAGGTCACAAGAGAACAGGAAGGTAGGCCATCTGAGTTCCAGAAATTTTTCTAATCATCTTTAACCTTACTAGTTTCTTTCACCAAAGTAATTTTTCTTTCTGGAAAACCTTATAATGTCTAATCACTCCAACTGCAGTTTTGACTGCTAAATTTGTTTCACGGAAGCAATGGATTGTGGCGGGAGGTGGCGATGGTCAAATATATGTGTACAATTGTAATACAATGAAGATAGTCACAAGTTTCGAGGCTCTCAGTAATCAAATCACTTCTTTGGCTGTTCATCCAACTCAGCCTTATGTACTATCGGCATCCTATGACCTCATAATTAAGATGTGGGACTGGGAAAATGGCTGGAAGTGCACTCGGGTGTTTAAGGAGGAGCACTCCAGTTCTGTCATGCAAGTAGACTTTAACCCCAAGGATGCTACTGTTTTCGCCAGTGTTTCCAAGGACCTGACACTTAAGGTATGTGTGTAGTTTCTCCTATTATATTAACCGAAGTTTGGGACGATCCATTAGGATAAATTTGTTAATGGGCTTTGCCTGAATGATTGTAAGCTCATGATATACTTGACATTTTCAGATTTGGAGTGTTGATTCTCCCCGTTCTAAGCTCACATTGCGTGGACATTCATCCAGTATAAGATGTTTGGATTACTTTACTAGTGGTGATAAGCAGTATGTGATTACAGGCTCTGATGATGACACTGCCAAGGTATGCTATATCTCTGTAAATAATGGACTCTTCTTTCCTCACGAAAACTTAAGAATATGTTCTGGAGCATATATACAGAGCATTATGTTCTGATGCCTTTCTTATTGAAACAGATCTGGGACATGCAGAAAAAACGTTGTGTTAAAACACTCGAGGGACATGCAAATAGAGTAACCGCTGTTTGTTCACATCCTGAGCTTCCTATACTGATGACAGGTTCACGGGACGGGACTGTTCGTCTATGGAATTCCAATACCTTTAGGTAAACAATAGTTTAGTTTAACCTTGAACTCAGTTTTAAGGCCCCATCTGGAGTCCGGAAACTATTTTCTGGTCTTACAAAGAATTTTTTTTTTCAAAAAAGGGCAGAAGTTCTGCCTCATTTCATTCATAGAAAAGAGAGTTTAACACCAACTGGTCTGGCAATCAACAATTTCATGTGAAACTCATTTGTTAAAAATAGGATCTAATTGTTTGTATAAAAAAATCCCTTATCCAAATAGGCCATTGCAAGGCACAGCTTTCCAGAAACAATATTTTGGCTAATGCCTACTTTGCATTGTTGTATTGCAGCCGTGATCTTATAGATATCTGGAGTAAAATAACAATATGCATGTCTCTCATTTTTTCAGGCTTGAGGGCATTCTTAACTTTGGGCTTAGAAAGGTTCATGCATTAGGATGTATGAAGGGCTCAAGAAGGTGAGCACGGGAACAGTTAATCTTGTTTGAATGCCTGGAATTTTACCAGTTAGCCAGCAAGTTATAGGAGATGAAAAAAATACATTGATTTTTCCTCATCATTTATGTTGAGTCATAATTAAGAATTTGCATGTTTCGGTAATGTACAGTTATGAGCATTACCTGTCAATTTCCTAAAAAGGATGAAATTGTTATGTACCCATATCCTTGTGATCTTTATATTTGGGGTTATGATCCTTTTTATTTTCATGTGTGACGCAATAGGGTTGTAATTGGACATAGCTATGGAATAGCTATTACTGAGATTGATCTTGAAGAAAATGTTACCGGTATGGCCAGATTGGAAGATACCATATGATCAATATACGAGGAAATCTTACCTGTTTATGTCAAGGAGCTCAGTTGGAGCTAGAAAACGAAGTCAGAAGATTCGAACCACTTGCCTGTTTGAGTGATGAGTAACCCTGTTGCCTGTTGTTTCCTTTTCTTTCGTTTAAAGTTAGTTACTTTCAGTTTTGTTCCCGTGCTGGACTTGCGTGCTGTGTTCATGACGGGAGTCCTAGTGCTCTATTTTTTTTTCGCCGGACCAAGTGCTCTATTTTTCAACTATTCAGTTGTTGCTGTGCCTGCTACGATCTAAGTCGTGGGATGGTGCGATCGTGTAGGACTGTTGCAGTGGTTTAGACATTATTCAGTTGTATTAATTCCTTAATAATGGAGATAACCGAGAAAACGCTGCAGAAGTTAGCAGCATCAAAAGAATACTGTCTCACTGTCACCTGTTCTTCGGTTTCGTCAGTTCGACAAATTTTTTGAGAGTGCGATTGAGAGTTCAGACTTCAGAGAGAGAGAGAGAGAGAGAGAGAGAGAGAGAGAGAGAGAGAGAGAGAGAGAGAGAGAGAGAGAGAGAGAGAGAGAGAGAGAGAGATTTGATTCCTGACATTGAGGAGGCCAATGGAAAATTTAACCTGGGTTAATCTGATAAAGTTATGCTATGGCATCCTCTTTCCTGAATTTGCTAAGCTTTTGTGGATCAATTCATATGCTGCAAATATGCTGTGTAATTATGTATATTCCTTTCCATCTGGAACTCGATAATAATTATTCCACAAATGATGGAATTACACAAGTAAGCTTGCTGATAAGATGCAATCCCTAGAAATAACAAGTGAAACAAAAAGCTCAAAACAAACACGAAATCACTATCCAAGGATTATCTGACTATGCATTTATCAAAAGAATTTTATAAAGGAATTCAAATTGGAGTTAGATAATAGTATCAGGGGTAAATAATTTTTCAATGTTTATTTGTAACAACCAATTCTGTGAAGTAAAACAATATTGAATTAAACATTTCTTAGAAACAAGTCTCTTTTTTGGGGGGCAATCTGCATTTTTTTTAAACAAATTGTGGTATTAATTTCATGGTCAGTATACGAAATGATTAAAACTGTTGATTTTTAACACTGTAAAAATCCAAAAAGGCCATTAGTTTTACAGAATCACCATAAATCTTGCCACCAGACATATCATAGTCAAGATCCTGCACTGGTACTGTCTCTTGAGAGTAGAGAAAGAACATGATAATAACTTTAATCCTAGATTCCAAGAGAGAAAATAAACATATCACATCCAACACTATAACCAAGTGGTCCCTGGTTAGGCACACAGCTTGGCACTGGCAGAATGGTGACAATGTCAACTAGTATTACATAATGAGACGATGACTTTGCAGGGTTTGCTGTAGTCAAGTCAACCTGTTCACACCGGCTGCTTCTCCCATCTAGGAAACACTGCTCGTCTTCTCCAGCTCTTCTCCTCGATTGATTCAGAAGAAGATTTGCATCCCTGCTGCCAACTATTCTTCAGGTTAGTGCCCCTGAGAACTGATCAGTGCTCTCCTCACCGGGTTTCTTTGATGAACTTTTTCTTCTTTGTTGTTTTCTTTTGAAAGGGCTTTTGTAATTCTTAGCAGTCACATATTTTTCTGTGTTTGGGTAATCAGAAATGAAGGGTGAATCCAGCACACAGAGAAAGACGGAGAACAAGTCACAGTATCCAAGTACTCTTCCAAAGAATCCAACCTTAGTTTTTTTGAAAGACATCACAGAAAATTTCTCGAGTAAACGAGAAATTGGGCGCGGTGCATTTGGAGTGGTTTATAAGGTATAGTAGTACAATTCTACACATAGTTATCCTGCCATTCTCCACTTCACTGTAATTACTTGACAGATCCATCTTTACATATGTTAAACAGGGTGTACTTGATAATGGGGAGGTGATTGCTGTGAAGAAGCTTGAGAGAACTTCAGGAATTCATTCCAGACGGTTTCAGAACGAGGCGAACAATCTCCTGGAGTTGGAGCACAAGAATGTAGTGAAGTTGATTGGTTCTTGCTGCCAAGCCGAAAGGCAAGTAGTTGAACATGATGGGAAATATGTTTTCACAGATGTGGTAGAGAAGTTATTCTGCTATGAGTATCTACCGAATGGAAGCCTTGACAACTATATTTACGGTAATGCAATCCACCTCAAACTCATAGTCATAGATTTACACCTTTTTTCTTAGGTAAGGAAGCCTGCATGGTGAAAATATCAGTTTCACTGTATTTATCAATTCCATAGGAGTGGCAGAACACAGAAAATTAATTAAAATTATTGCATAAAAATATGGATGGCTTCTAAGGATAATGTTTCTAAAGCTTCTTTTTCCATGGTTATGTTCAGATGAATCGAATGGAATCGATTGGCCCAAGCGCTTCAAAATAATCATGGGTATTTGCAACGGACTACATTTTCTACAAAAGGAGAGGAATGAAGCAATCATTCATATGAATCTTAAACCAAGTAATATTTTATTGGGTGACAATATGGTGCCAAAAATTGCTGATTTTGGGCTGTCAAGGCTCTTTGGCCAAGAGCAAACCCGACTTATCACCCAAAATGTTGTTGGATGGATGTAAGATAAATTCAAGTCTTGTAATTCCATACACTTTGCTTCTTTGTGTTCAACTGTTACATTTGCATTAAACCCATAATGCATAGCTCATACCTTTTTAATTCCACTCAGTGGATACATTGCCCCAGAATATTATTACAGAGGTGAAATATCAGAGAAGTCAGACATATTCAGTTTGGGTATTCTTATTCTTGAGATAGTCACAGGATTGAAAAACGACTCTAGCTCTCAAGAAGTTTCTTCCAGGAATCTTATTGACAATGTAAGAGATATGTATTAATGATTTGGAGAAAGATGTTGATATATCATAGTTAATGCTTTCATCTGGGTTATGCTGTCTGATTCTGTAGGTACGGAGGAACTGGTTAAAAACATCACAAATAATGTCGAAGTATCCATCACTAGAAGCAGATGACCTCCTACAGGCAAAAAGATGCATTGAAATTGGGTTAAACTGCGTGGAGACTGATCCGAAGAAACGACCTACTATAGGTGAAATAATTGTAAAACTCACAGCTAAAGGAACAGGTCAGGAAACCCTTTTTTGTGTCTTTATTTGTTATAAATATAGATTTTTTCTGTTAGTATAGATGTTTTGGAAGCTTGTAATAAGTGGTATTGTTACCAAAAAAATAAGTTCTTATTTAAGAAAAGTTTCATTCAAGCAGTTATTAGTGACGAAGCGATCATACGAGAAGAAATGGAGAAAAGGCGAAAATTCGTAAGTACGCTAACAAGAAACCCGAAGTTACAGTTTTTGGAAGATATCACAAACAATTTCTCCCATGAGCAAGAAATTGGTAGAGGTTCTTTTGGAGTGGTTTACAAGGTATGTTTGGCTTATATTTTTCTCATCTATTAAAATAATCAATGGTTACAGAATGTATTCAATATATTTGACTACACTAACGATAGAAGTTAAGCAGGGTGTGCTTCCAAATGGGGAACTAATTGCTGTAAAGAAGCTTCTAGACAGTGTGACTGCAGTTAGTCAAGACAAACAGTTTCAAAGTGAGGCTGGTATTCTTATTGATCTCAATCACAAGAATATAGTAAAGTTAATTGGGTATTGTTACGAAATACGGAAGGAAGTGGTGGAGAACAACCGAAAATTTTTCTTTGCGGAAACACCAAAAAAATTACTCTGCTACGAGTACTTGCCTACAGGGAGTCTTGACAAGTATATTTATGGTATGATACTCTGCAAACTTCCATCTCCAATTCCCATGTAAATTAACTGAATGTTACTCCCCTTCTATTTATCAACTTGTGTTCAAAGACAGTTAGCACTGATATAAAGTAGAGGTTAAAAATAATCCTAGAAACATCTACTTATGCAAACATTGGCAGATATACTGATACAAAACTCTCAACATTCTTGTTTGAAAGTGACATTATTGTATTCATTTCTACAGGTGAATCCAGTGAACTAAAATGGGACAAGCGCTTCAAAATTATTGAAGGGATATGTCAGGGTTTAAAGTTCTTACATGAGTTGAAAAGACCCATTATTCATCTAGATCTGAAACCTGGCAATGTATTGTTGGATGATAATATGATGCCAAAAATTGCAGATTTTGGCCTATCAAGGCTCTTAGGCGAAAAACAAACACGAACTCGTACTTTAACAGTTGTCGGATCCATGTAAGCTCAATCCTTATTATGACCTCCATATTTTCATTATTGAAGATTTATTGTTTCCCATTGCATTTTCAATCCTATAGCAATTAAAATATTAGTGTTTCTGTAATTCAGAGGATACATTGCCCCAGAATATCTTTACAGCGGTGAAATCTCAACCAAATCAGACATATTCAGCTTGGGTGTTTTGATAATCGAGATAGTGACTGGGTTAAGAGTCGATTCGAGTAGCCAAGATGTTACTTCAAAGGACTTCATTGAAAATGTAAGATAGAATATCTTTTCCTATTTTAAGCTCAATAATCTTGTTTTCAAAATGACCACTATACTGTCAATTTGTATTCTTACTTCAGTCTATCTACTAAAATTTTACAGGTACGTAATAACTGGGCGAAAATGCCACAGATAGCTTCCAACTATCCATTATTGGAGGCAAACTGCCTCCAGCAAGTAAAAAGGTGCATCGATATTGCGCTTGCTTGCGTAGACAAAAATCCAAAGGGGAGACCTTCCATAGGGGAAATTGTTGACAGACTTAATTGGAGAAAATGCTAAATGATCATCTAACATCTACTAGGTGAGAATACTTCAGCTTTTTATATAGATAATGCCAACAATGCAGCTGAATATGTTCTTCCAGATCTAGCGTAAATGTTGATCTTTTTCATTCTAAATTGTTGGAAGCTGCTTGGCAAGGGTCACAGTGACCGACGGCGGTAGCTCTTGAAGGAAGTGCCAAAAATCTGAAGCTGAACAAATCTTGAGTGAACCCAGGTTTCTCTGAATATAGATCTCCCTGAAGTCCTGACTTCCTGCTGCATATAGGTCTTTAATGCTGGTGGCATGAATGTATGATCGGTCATCTTAATCACTTTTTTGTTTATGAGACATGCTTGATGCATGCTCCACGGCAATAATCTCCTTTTATTTTCTTTGCCTGATGTTCCATGATCAGTGAGCTCTTTTCTCCTTCAGTTATGGTTGGTACAATATTGTTCTTTTGTAACATTAACGTATGATTAATTGAGTTTTAATTATTACAAACTTAAAAAATAGATTTATCTCATATTTTAGAACAACTTTTATATAGAAAATTTTTATACGAAACGCACCGTTTAACAGTTTGAAAAGCGTGTCACGAATATCTTTATTTTTTATCAGGAGCGGTGCATACGAAGGCGGCCTCAGTTTCTACAACTTCGGTTAATGTGTCCTGCCAATGCACAGAGACACTCTATCCAAGAATTTTATGACTTGATAATCTGGTTAGATCATGTGGGCAATTTGTTGATAGGATGCATGTAATGTCCCAACTTGTTGGCCTTGGGTGATGCACCCACTCACTGGCACTCATGTCACAAGGAAACTCAGGCATCATAATCAAAATCCTGAATCTGAATGACTCTAGTTTGCTACACGTCTAGAGATCTTCAACAAAACAATACATTCAAACCTGGACTTTCCAAGAAAAAAACAAATGGAGACAACATACAGCATTATTACACCACAATTGCAAATGCAATATGGTATAATGTGGACACACTGCATCAAAAGCCAATCTCAGAGCAAAGAACAGCACGGACTTAACTTATTGTAGCAAACGAACTAGTGGAGCTCAATTAAAACAGGAGCGAATCCCTGTTATCAGACAAAAACAAGGAGTCACTGGGAAAGGCAGCCTAAACAGGAGGTTTCAACATTGATAACATCGCAGGCAAATGCCGTTGATATAAACAGGACATGTTTGTTACATGAAATAAATCTGAAGGCAAAATGGGGCAACACAGAAATTACAAGAGATTCAATGATTCGGGAATGTTTGTATAACGATTTAAAGCATGATACTAAAGAAAACTTTACCGACCATATATATATGCAAATCCAACAAATTACTGGAAAGAACCAAATCTGTGATGTACTTGCACGTAGGGAAACTTTATGCAACATCTATATACAGATATCTGCAACATGCAGCATCTTCTGGCGCATCCCATTACCATTCCATTGAATTTTGAAGTCTTTGTGCAGGTTCGTCAGCCAGAGCTTCTTCAGGGAGCTGAGGGACTCAATGCCTTGAGGGACCTTATTCAGTGTCGGCAGGGACACAATGTACAAGCCTTCGATGCATGGAAGGGCGCCATCCATGATCTTTATCTGGTTGACATCAGGCATCTGCTTCAATACAAGCGTCTTTAGGTGGGGGAACGCCTCTGCATCAAGAACCAAAGTTTTTGCACTGTGCATGTTGTTCAGTCTTAGATAAGTCAGGTTTGACAAGTGTGATGCGAGCATCCCCAGTGGATCTTCACCAAGATGACACCAACTTAGAGCTAAATATTTGAGATATTTACTATGACTACGAAATATTGGGTAGTCCAGAGTCCCCTTGGCCCATTGTCCTCTGATAATTAACCTGTGGAGTTCCGTGGACCTGGGCTTGAGTTTCTCGAAGCAAAGTGGCTCATTCATATCCTTTGCAGAAAGAAGCAAGCTGGAAAGAAGTGGCATATTTGACAGTGCCGTAAAAATACTTGCACAATCAGTGGAACTTATGTTGTCAATCCACACACTTCGTAGTTGCATCAGTTTCTTCAACTGCTCGGCCAAACCTTTGCTAGCTTCCACGGTCTCAAGAGTTTGTAGTTCTGTTAGGTTGGATAGATCTTTAGGTGCTTGCATTCCTATGAAATACCGGAACTCCGACTGCTTTTCATCAGCATATCTATCAGCTAACAGGTGCCTTAGCTTCTTTATTTTAGTGATTCCTCGTGGTAGCTTCTCTATTTTTGTTTGCTTCATGTCCAGAGTGTGGAGGTTTGACAACTTCTCAACAGAATCAGGGAGTGACTTGACCTTCGTGCGTCGTAAACCAATGTAACGCAGATTAAACAAATTCCCTATTGATGCTGGCACTTGAGTGATTTCTGAATCTTGAAGCTCGAGAACAGTAAGGTAGCTTGAGTGAGACAAAACTGAGGACAACATATCAATGGAAGATGTAATTGCTCCAAGTGATACCATGGTTCGAAGACGTAGAAGTTTGAGATTTGGTGCAGTACTATCTTTCCATCGGTATGATGACAGACGACGAACATCCTTATCAATCTCTACCATTGTGCCAAAATCATTTGCAGAGCCAAACTTCTCCTCTTTAGCAGCAGAAAGGGCCAGATCTCGCATAATGTCATGCATTCCACAAGTATTCACCCTGCCGAGCTCATCATACTCTGTAACCTGAAGCATATTCCTGCATATCAACTCCCTGAGATTTCCCTCAGCTACTGCCTCTGGTGTGTTGTCTTCTTTCCTCAGGACAAAGCCTTCTGCAATCCACAGACGCACAAGGCTCTCACGGGAGAGCGGGTAGTCTTCCGGGAATAGGCTGCAGTACAAAAAGCAGTTTCTTAGGTCTCCTGATAGGTCATGGTAGCTCATATTTAAAATTGCTCGGACATGATTGTTCTTTGACAACTCACTTCTAAGTTGATTGTATGCTTGATTCCAAATGTAATGTGACCGTGACCTTGAAGACAAGAGGCAGCCTATTGACACAATTGCTAGTGGAAGGCCCTGACACCGATCAACTATAGATCTGGCAACTTTCACGAGTTCCGTGGGACACTCATGGTCCTTAATGTTATAAAATGCCCTTCTGCAGAATAGATCAAAGGCATGAATGTCACTCAATGGCTGGAGATCAAGGTGACATGTTGAGGAAGCAAGAGCTGCCACATGATTCTTCCGTGTTGTGATTATTACGCGACTTCCTTGGTCATTCTGGAATGCATCACGTATTTGAAAGTATGCTTCTTGGTCCCAGACATCATCGAGAACGATCAAGCATTTTCTACCTCTGAGCATTTGCTTGATTTCCTCTTTCAAATCATACACATCCATTTTGTCAATGTTACCTGACAGTGGTGGTTCTGTGTAACCAACTTTCCTAAGCAGCTTCCTTAATAGAGCATCCACAGTGTAGGTTTGAGACACGACCATCCATGCATGAGCAGAGAAGTTGATCTTTTCACGTTCATACACATTTGTGACCAGGGTGGTTTTCCCCAGTCCGCCCATACCTGACACTGTTATCACCTTGCTGTCCAGCTCGTCGATGTACAGCCATTCAGTCAGCAGTCTCCTGTTGTCTTCGATCCCAACAAGATCTTCATCTTTGACAAGTTCTGGGAAGCTGTCCCGGGACCTCTGTCTTTCCATCTCAGTGAGCGGGTCAGAAACAAGCTGGGATGGATGCAACCACTGATCCTTAAGTTCTATAACTCGTTTGATTTCCTTCTCTATCTTGATTACCTCATTAGCAATTTGAGTGAAAACCAAAACATAATGTGATGCTTTGATGAAGTATTTTTTAAGGAACCATTCTTCCGCCATTTGCACAGAGTAATACGAGTATTTGTCCATGACGTCCTCAACACGGTAGGCCACCTTCCTCACCTCCCCAATCCAACCCTTGACGATTTCATCGGTGAGGTATGTCGTGCCTATCTGCAATATAACTTTGTTCATGATTGTCAATTGCTGCCTCATTTGCTCAATCTTCTCATCCAGATCCTTCAGATTATTAACCTTTTCAGAGAGTTTGGCAATCAAATCTTTAGCGATTTCATCTGCTAAAGCATCACCGATCTTCGTGAGAGCAAGGAGGACCGCCTCTGCCATTTGTGCTGAACAAAACAAAAATATTATCATGTTATGGACATACAAATATCACCCAAAGTTTTTGGCCTCAATTTTACTTTGATGTTGAAAATTGGAAACACTTTTCTATTATCTAATAGTAGATTTCATGGACGAGATTTGTGGCCTCATCAATATAATAATCCTATAGTTCTCTGTATGAAAGATGTAGCACTGCTCACATTTAGAGAATCATACCAATCAATCATGACCGAAAAACATGGCATTACTTTCCAGTGTACGACCACAAAAGGTTAAAGGTATATAAAGTCAGGAAAATTCTATCCAAGACCTCGTAGACCATAGTCAGACCATGATAATAATGACACTACTGGATGAGGCTCATACTGTAGAACTTCTCAATTAAATCAGTAACACGGGCCATGAATCAAGGTTAGATCTAATCTATATTTATGCATTTACTTGGAACAACCTAGCAACTTCAAAAACAAAACTGCTCATGTCTCAGTCACGTCATACCTAGATCGGAAGATACCTTTTTTTTCTAAAAAAAGAAGAGAACTATAGGTAGGTAGAGAGAAACCGGTCAGCAAAGATAAAGCTCCGATTTATTGAGGGATTAAATGATGATTCTTGGAGGATATCTTTTCAATTAAAAATAAGAAATAAAAAATTGCCGGCAGGGAACCAAACTTGGGTGGTGAGGTTCAATTCCCAAACTCCAATTAAAAAAATTGAGATGAAATGTGAGTTCTTTCATTAGATTGTATATATGTAATGCTGTTGGGAAGTGCTTGGATCAGTAAAAGAAACATTATTATACACCAAGCGATCGAATAGCAATTCAAAATCTGCTTGTTTACATCAATTTGAGTATCGATTTACTACAGTTTAGTACTACTTAAATATAATATATCACTTTGCTTGTCTGAGACATTTTGTGGAACGAATGAGTTTGTTGTGGTTCAAAACAAAATAATAAATAAATCAGCAAGGCATTGAATGATAAAACTAGTACTCCCTCAATTTTATATTATAAAACGTTTGATTTTTTTTCTAATCTAACTTCGTTAAGTTTGACTAAGTTTATAGAAAAATGTAGTAACATCTAAAATATCAAATTAGTTTGATTAAATTTAATATTGAATATATTTTGATAATATGTTTGTTTTGGTTTGAAAATATTATGATATTTTTTTATAAATTTGATCAAACTTAAAAAAGTTTAACTATGAAAAAAGTCAAACGACTTATAATATGAGAAACGGAGAAAGTATTAGATAAGCATGTAATATTTTTTGGAACATGGTTGCACTTGTCAAATAAAAGGAAAAATATATTTTACTTATCTAAATTATTTTGCTGAAGCAGTTAATCCTAAACAATTTTTGGTTAGCTTTACTCCCTGAACTACTAAAACTGGCTGGCTTAACCCTCTTATTGATTTGTTGTTTTTGTTTATCCTTACACAAGATGTGTTTTAAACTGAAATTGTGTGAGATCGTAAATAAAAGCATGCATAAACAGTGACTATCTGTACATATTTGTAGCCCCTAAAACCAAAACCAGTTTAACTTCTATAACATATAGAAGTTCTGAAACATGGCGCTTGTGGTAATGCTTTCACCACGACACAGCTACCACACTGCAGCTGCGCTCCGACCTCGGTAACACATTGATGGCGAGCTGGCCTGCTGTCCTCAGGGCCATGGTTTGAAATTTCTGAAATTTCGGACCCCACCAGCAAGATCAAATCTCCCCCAAAATTTTCGGATTTTTTTCAAATATTTGTGAATTTGATTAAAATTTGTTTAAATTCAGTCAAAATATGTTAAAATTTTCAAAATAATTCGGTCAGAAAATACCAAGGCAACCACCAAAATTTCGGCGCATACCAAAATTGCAAACACTGCTCAAGGCCGACCCTGAGTATGGCAATCTAACGATCCGATCTCATCTGCCGTTGACGCTAGGTCGCTGCCCAGCTGCCTCACTCCGCCGGTCGCATCCCTGCCTCGCTGCCGGCCGCCGCGGCTGCAAATCTGCAACTGCACAGTAACGTTTACGCTGATGGTCGCTGCTCGTCGGCTGAAGTGCTGATCTGCTACATCTGCGCGTCGCGGGCAACGCAAAAGGGACATACGGCGCTCGTTAAAGAGGCGAGCGAGCTGGGTGGGTGACATTGCAAATCACATAGACAATTCATCACCAAATATCCAACCCCAAACGAATAGGACAATTTACCTCGTATGATGGGATGGTAGCAGATCAGTGTCTATATAACAAATCACGGATAGCGAGCGCTATTGTAGACGTTAAGTTCTAATAGCAGATTTAAAAAAATAACTATGAATCTATCTATCTATTATATTATTAAGACTTCTAGAAAAAAAGACATCATGTTAACTGTGGAGGTTAGAAATTTTTACATTAATCGGAGAAAAAGAGAAAAATATTGTCCATTGGATTATAATAAATCTAAATTTTAATGGCTAAGATTTAATTAAAAATTCGAAATTAGAGGAGATGAGACGAACACGTTGAATCCAAATCAGACACCAGATCTTCTAATCCAAATCAGAATAGAAAATTAATTTTTCAAATCATTTAAGTAGTAGAGTACAGATTGCAATAGAATTCGTAATAGGTCGGCCGGCAGCCCTACCTAACCAAATCAACTGACCGTAAGCCTTTGGACAAATGTATAGTAGACAGTAGTAAGTACGTCTCAAAAAATTAATTATCAGCATTTAAAAAATTATCAAAAGAAAGTTAATTTCTATCTTAGCTTCCCTCAGTTACAAATAAAGGCTTCTTTATTCACGAAATTTCCAAATCATAGTAATAAAAGATATAAAAATTGCATAGAAATTCATGTGCAAAGCAATTGATAGGACAAGTATAAAAACTATCCTTTGTAGGGTTGGTAGTAAAATACATAAATGCTTAATATTATGTTAACATGACCATGATTTAAATGATTTAATCTATGATAAAAACATATTTAGTATTAACATTTATCGGAGAAAACAAGAAAGATTTACACCATCATATTGTGGTCGGTCTAGATTATAACAACACAAATATATTAACAGATTTAGAAGAAATTTAGAGTTCTACTTACTAACATAAGTCGAAGATGTACTCCATCTATCTATTATATTATTAGATATCTTAAAAAATAGACATCACGTTTGCTCTAGATGCTAAAAATTTAAAACAGAATATGGTAAACAATTAAATAAGTAAATATACTGCATACCAAGAAGAGTATATAACAAACAACATACTATAAATATCCAAAAGTAGGTCTATCTAAAATTTGAAATAAAAAATAAAATAAATTCTTGAATTAGTTTTCAGTACTTATTCCAAATAACTTTAGAAAATTATGAAATTTAGAATAAAGTTGAAATAAAATTCAAAAATAACTAAAATTCATAATAAAAAATATAGTAAGAATCAAAATGTGTTATTGTGATTGATATATGTGCTTAAAAGAAAGGATCAATGTTCACTTTGGATATATAGAAATTACCACGTTAATCGAAGACAAAAATATCTACACCGTTAGATTGTAGTGGGTCTGGATTATAATGATTCAGATTGAGCAATGAATATATAGAAATATTATTATCTTTCTAAAAAAGGTTGAAGAGTTAGAGAAAAAATCATATAGCAAATATCCTCACACAATTTTGGCTGGAGAAAGAATCGGATTTAATTTCTAGCCACCGTTAAAATAAAATGAAGCAGAGTTGGATTGCATATATGTTTGCAGCCAGATCAACATGGCCATCGTACATGTGCTGTCCACATAAACCTGTATTCCCATGCATACACACAACAAACCAATGAGCCTACAAACAAGTGATGGAGCAAGCTGGCAAGCTGTTGGCCCATTGTTAACACCAGAATTTGGTAAGCCCCGAAGTCCTCATCGGCCCAGGATCTATATTGGCTCAAAGCTAGTATCGGCCTAGAGTTCTACATCGGCCGATGGGGGTTATCTCAAACCAACCACCAATAGCAGTCGGATTCTTGTTAGATTCGGGAAGATCTTATTCAGAGAAGACCGAATTTGAGGAGGATGCGGCTTGTATCTTTTAATTAGGATAAGTTTGTTAGTTTCCTTCTTATCTTTAGGAAAGTTTGAGTCATATTCTGTTAGGATTTTTGTTAGCCTCTGGGTATAAATATGTAAGCCCGTAGTTCATGTAATTGTCATCTCACGATCAATACAACTTCGACGCATCGCTAACCTTTACTTTTCGTCTTCTTCGGCGAGTTCATGCCTTTCCCATGAGGGGTAAGTCTCGTTATGGCTGCCTGCGCTGTCGGGGCTAGGGCTTCGACGTTCTAATCTCGTCAACGTAAGCACCTACTATCATATATCTTAGTCAATCTGGTTTGGCTTCTTGATTTCGTCCTATCGACTGAGATTCGTTTTAGGGTTTATGCCGGTACCGACTAAATTGCCTTGCTAGGTCAGATTGGCTAAGATATCCACCACTCTGAAAATCAGTCAAGGGCTTGATTGTTTAGGTCTTGCGTTTCTTTTTATACTTAGTGCTGTATCAGTTCGGTTTGACCTACTAAGTCGTGATTAGAACCGTAATCTCTAGCCTGCTTGTTGGCTGCCAATAAGAGTTTCATCGGGGTTTCAGCCGGTGAGTTATCTGGACGTTGCATCGGCCTAAGAGTTTTACATATAGATTGGATCTGGCCGATGACAACAGAGTATATATTATTTATCTGCTTATTGAGAGTTTATGCCATCGGACCTCTAGCCGATGTGTGCTTTAATCTTCAAATCGATGTTTATCTTATATTTATTTGGATTATGCTATATTGCATTGCTATATCATCATGTTATCATCAGCCGATCGCCTCTATATAGATGCTTGCTTAGTATATGTAACGCCCGTTTTGTCGCGGCGTTAGCGGGAAAACTAATCTGCTAAAAACCCTATTTGCGAAAGTTTGCTCTTCGGTTGAGTCTTGTTGTGTGCCAAGGTCTCGTGTCTCCCCTCTCAGTTCAATCCCGGAGAAAACCGCGAAATCGGATTTCAAATCCGAGCCCTCAAACTCCCCCTTTCTTTCTCTCTGGAAAAGTCTGTTTTACGTCCCTTGTCCCTAGCCGACTCTCCTTCTCGGCCTGTTCCCTTCTCTCTTTCCCCTCCTGGGCCGCTGCCGGCCCAGTCCCCTCTCCTCCCTCTTCGGGCCGTCGCTCGGCCCAACCGCTCCCTCTCTCCCCTTCCTTCCCTGGGCCGTCGCCCGGCCCAGCTCCCTCCCGCGCCAGGCCGCTCGGCCGGTCCGCGCCCGAGCCGGTCCGCAGCTCGCTCTCTCTCTCTCTTTCCCGTTTCTTCTCCCTCCCGAAGCCTTTCCCGCCGGCGCCGTTCCGTCCCGCCGCTGGTCCCCCGCCTCGGCCCCGCCGCTGCGCTGCGCGCGCATGCCGCCAAGGCGCCGAGCGCGCGCGCCCCCTCCCCTCTCCCTTTTCTCCTTACCCGAATCGGCTAGGAGCCGAGCCCCTCTTTTCCCCTCTCCCCTTTTCCTTTTTCCCCGGCGACCGACCGCCGCCGACGTCACCCTGCCGCGCCGCGTTGGCCGCTTGCGCCGGTCCCCGCTCCGCCTTGCCGCACCGCCTCTCCCCGGCCCAAAATCGGCTTTCCCCCCCTCCGAAACCGACCTAACTCTCCCCTACAAAATTCCCCTCGCCCCCGGCCCGCCATTGCCGCCCCCGGAGCTCGCCCCCCCTTCCAACCCGTCGCGCCGCCGCTCCTGCCGTCCGCCGCCGCGAGAGAGGAGCCGGCGCCCTCGTCCTCTTCCCCGGCCCGGGTTCGTGCCGCCTCGCCCGCGCCCGCGCCCGCGCCGTCGGCCTCCGGCTTGCCGCCCCGCCGCGGTAAACCTCCTCTCCTCTCCCCCTCTCTTTTTCCCCTCGTGTTTAGGCCGCTAGGTAGGCCGTAGAGCCCCTCTCCGGCCGCCACCATAGCTGCCGTCCCTCTCTTCGCCCGCGCCGCGTTTCCCTTCCCCTCGCCGACGTCGTCCGCCGCCCCAATCCGCCGCCGTCGCGTTCCCCCGGGCAAGGCCGAGCCGCTAGCTCGTTTCTCCTCTTCCCCCTCTAGTCACCGGTGGCCGCCACTCCCCCCGTCTCACCGCCGCCCGCCGGGACGAGCCGCTCGCCGACGATCCGCCGGAAACCGCCCCTCCCGGGCGAGCTCGTCGCCCTCTTCTCTTTTCCCCTCCCAGCGCGTGCCTACGTGGACGCCACGTCCGCCCGCCCCGGCCCCACGGAGACCGGTCAAACCCCCCCTCGGCCGGGCCGCGCCGCCAAGCCGGCCTCGGACCTCTTTCCCCTTCTCGGCCCAGTCGGCCCGTCGGCCCTCTCCCCCTCGGCCTCTTGTCGGCCTCGAGCCGTCGGCCTTTGGACCCCCCCGGCCCTCGGCCTTTCGCCCGTGGGCCGCGCCCTCAAGCGCCGGCCTGCTCAGCCCCGGCTATCGGCCTCCGGCCCATCGGCCGCTAGGCCCATCGGCCAACCCTCGCGCACCGATCGGCCGTGGGCCAATTCTTTGGGCCATCGGCCGGTCCATCGGTCCCCTTGGCCCAACGGCCTCCCTTGCTCGGCCTAGGCCGATTCCCTTCGGGCCGCCGGCCCAATTAATTCGGCCGCGCCCGTTCATTCTTTTGGGCTGCCCTTAGCCGCCCAAAATAAAGTCTAATTTCATCCCTCCTTCTTTTCTTTTTCCAGGGAATTATTAAGTAATTATTAATTCCTTTTCTTTATTCCAGAAAATCCTTTAATCTTCGGAAATTCATATCTTTTCAACCGTTCGTCCGATTGACTCCGTTCCACTTCCAAAATTCCTCAAAAATCGAGATCTACCTAATGGCACGCTTAGTGGTCTTTAATAGGGCTTCTTTTTATCGCTTTGTTGAGTCGTCTCGTTTCGCGTGTAGTCTCGGAGCCCGAAGACCCGCAGTGCGCGGATTTCGAGGAAGAAGCTCAAGATCTCGAGCAAGGCAAGTCACCTTTGATCAATTGAACCCATAATTTAAATTAAGTATTTTGATTCCGCAAACTATGCATTATTTAGGTTACACTTGGCACTCGGCCTCGGTTTGCAATACAACCGGCAGGCCCTACCCATTTGCTGCATTCACCTTCCTTGATTATTGAATACCCTAACACCCTTGTCACCCCTCAGGTGATGCCTCGGTATCCGTACCTCGGTACGAATATCGAGACTCCCCTCAAACTTTAAAATTGATCACCTGGGTAAAACTTGAGTTTACAAAATGCTTGGAAAACCCGACACTTGGGTCGGTGTCTTGAAAACTAAAGTGAGTTTCTAAAACTCGCGGTACGGGAGACGTACTGGAGGTACGGTCTGCCCGTTCTCGCTCTAAGGACCGATTCCTTGGGAATTACATCCAAGCATATGTCAAGTACGACCACATGGGTGATATGGGACGCCCCTGGCTGAGTAATTAGCTAGGCCAGGGAAATCTTGATGCCAAGGGACAAGTGGATTCGCCGGGGTGGTGTCGGGGAGGACCCCTGGGCTTCCTGGCACAGTATGGTCTGGGACCTAACCTGGTGTTGGTCCGTGGGACCCCTCCCGTTGGCATAAGATGACCCTGAGTCGGCTTTCGAAATGCCTTGTCGTGAAAGCCTTAAGGTCGCCAGACGTGACCGAGGGTCGCGGGCTGGGTGATTCGGGGTTAGTAACGTCGTGTGGGTAAAGTGTACCCCCTCTGCAGAGGTTAACAACTGTTCGAACAGCCGTGCCCACGGTCATGGGCGGATGTGAGGTGATTCCTTAGCGTAGTTTTATTGAACACCTTGTGAACTGCTGCTGGTGTGAGGTTTTCCGTTCTGTGCTTGGTTTAAGGCTGTTGAAGCAGCCGGAGTCGGTGACGATTGGCAGGGAGCCTCTCGTACCGATGTGTTGACTTGTGGCTGTTGAAGCAGCCGGAGTCGGTGACGATTGGCAGGGAGCCTCTCGTACCGGCGTGTGTGAGTTGTGGCTGTTGGAGCAGCCGGAGTCGGTGAACGATTGGCAGGGAGCCTCTCGTGCCGACAAGAATCAATCGATACATTTTCACTGCTCCGGCCGGATGAGACGCACTTTCTCATCCGTGTCGTTGAGAAGCACTCACTTAGATGTTTCTAAAGTCTTAAACTAAAACCAATTGTGAAAAATAACTGGCTTTCCCTTGAAGCTTGCATTAAACACTTAATTCCCCTGACTTGCTGAGTACTCCCGTACTCACCCTTGCTCTATATAATTAAACCCCCCCCAGTTCTCGAAGATGAAGAGGTGGACCCTGCTGATGAAGAGTTCTTCCAGGAGCAAGCCGACTTCGAGCAGTAGTAGGGTTTCGGCCTTCCCCAAGGCTTTGCTTGTGGCTTAGGGCTAGTCTCCGCTTTCCGCTTCCGCCTTTTTGTAATGCTGTTGTGAACTCGGGTTCTGTCCGCAGTTCCAACCTTGGTTGTAATCCTACTCTTAATAAAGAGACCGCTGTTGTTGTGATATTCAGTCTTCCTGTTGTACCAGCGCTATTTCCTGGGACTGGTACAGGCATACAGGTCAATCTGGACCGCTCTATCCTGGTCTCCGCCTGGGGCCAGTTTGGGGCGTGACAGTATACAGCCGATGGTTCGAAACCCTAGCTACATCAGCTGGTACCGGCATCGGCTGAGACTGTGCCATCGGCCCATCGGCTGATCGATTGCTTTGGCTATCGGTCTATCGGCCGATACGTTTTTGCCCTATCGGCCTATCGGCCGATAGATCTTCTGTTCTGCTATTTTGCATATCTTGTCAGTGACAGGATCAAACTGACTGGCACGCTCGCGCTTCATCAATTTTAGAACCTGCACTGGAGCTAAGCAGATCTCCCAGGGCTTCGTGTGTCCGCACGCCGGATCCTCATCGGTGGTACGGATTTGGCGTCAACACCCATACATGTTATGTAGCCTACGTACCATTTAAATTGGATTCAGCATCATTTGGATTGCTCATTGCATGTAAATTATAGCCTCACATATACATATACAACTACAAGCATTTACTCCCTCCGTATTCCTAAAATTAATTATTGACTTAAAATATTATTGAAACATTAAAATCTTTACACCATTCAACCGTTAGCGGGTCTAAATTTCCTTCTCGCATTACCCAGTAACTATAGCAATTTTCCTATCCGAAGGCATGCTCACGAGACAACGAAGCTGATAACCGGTAATGCCTCGAGTTATAGGTGCCGGTTGTTAATCCTAACCAGCATAATTTCGTAGGCTCCGTCAATAATCATGACCAAGTAATGTTTATGGGTCCCATAATAACCAATCAACACTAATTCTGAAATGAGAAAAGCTAAACCAACTTAGTTTGCAATTAACAAAATCAGACGACGGCTAAAATATAAAGTTGGCAACTAGAAACCACATGCATGTACATCTCAACTATTAGTCTTGGCGAGCACATGTGTGGAGCCTGTTCCATGCTCAACATATGTGCCGAGAAATCCTGATCGATTTTTTCAAATCCTAAGAAAACGATTAACAAAACTTAAAGAAAACCAGGTGTAAAAAGTTAGATAACTTATTATGGGTGCAAGCCACGTAAATGCGCAGACTACCTAGCTATTACAATTTAGAAATTTTGTATATGAAAGCTAGAAATTCTCACATTAATAAAAAACGATAAGAGTTTATGTAGGATTACAATTTAAAGTAACTAAAATTCAGAATAAAAAAGATTAAAAAATACTCCATGTATAACACAATATGAGATTAATTAAAATTAAAAAAAAATACAATAAATTCTAAAATTGAAAAAGGAGAAATAGAGTTCAGGTAGAAATAAAATCTTGAAATAACTAAAGATCAGAATAAAAATTATATAGTGTTGAAAGAAAAGACCATCTCGAACACAAACACGAGATTAATTAAAATAAAAATAAAGAATATTCAAAGAAGAGATCATTTATAACACAACACGAGATTAATTATAATTTGAAAAAATATAAAATAAATTTAGTAATTAGAAAAAATAAAAATATGAGTTCAACTAGAAGTGCAATTAAAATTCAGAATAAAAACATAAAGAAAAGTCCATATAGAAAACAGTACAAGATTAATTAAAATTTGAAATAAAAAGAAAAATAAAATTTGAAATTAGAAAAAAAAGAGTTCAAGTAAGAATACAATTTATAAATAACTCAAATTTAGAATAGAAAATATTAAAAAAAAGTCTATCTATGATACAATGGTGGCAAATGACGATAAAGAATGGGACATCATGGCAAATGACGATAAAGAACGGAACATCAGGCAAGCCGTAAAGGGGTAGGATGATGGCGGTTGATGGAGCATCTAAAAACTATAAAACAACACCTAAATACCTAAATGATGATTAGGTTCAATTTTTAGAATCCCAATAATGATTAAGATGAGAGGTGGCGGGCAGGCCGTGAAGGAGTAGGGTCGCGACGGTTGACTAAGACTTCTAGAAAGTAAAAAAAAGAAATAATGATAATCAGATTTAGTTTTTAAAATCCCAATAATAATTAAGAGGGGGACAACGGGTGGGTCGTAAAAGAGTATAGTGGTTGAGCTTGGCAAGACTAAAAACTATAAAAAGAGAACCCGATGAGACCGATTTTTAAAGGTTCCAAAGAGAATGAGTAGAAGTCATGACATACTAGGTAAGCAAATAAAGGAGAGGCAAAGGAGTATGGAGTGGCGGTTGGTGTGATAGTTAAAATCTATAAAATTTAGAACCCGATGATGATAAAGTTTGTTTTTAAAATCTTTTAAGATAACGAGATGACTATTTAGTAAATTTTAATGAAAAACATATGTAAAAAGGATTAGATAATTTTGAATGAAGGCTAGCCGCGCAGTTGCGCGGGTCACCCAGCTAGTTTAAATTATTATATATCAATATTAACACCAAGTTTCGCTTAAAAATTAAATTTACAATACATACTTAATTACTCCTATATTTCATAACATAAAAAATATTAAATAACATATAAATATATAAGATAAAGAAGGTACACGATACAAAGTTTTATTATCCATACATAAAAAACAACATTTAAGTGTGTCCAGCAAAGTCAAAGTCAATAGTGAGCTGTTATAGCGATCGCGAAGCACTCCAGCGGGTTGCTCTAACAGTAGCAAAGCGCTATAACGGCCGCTAAGTAACAACATGCTATGTCTAGTCCGCTACCTTGTAGTAACGATAGAGGTCCGCTATTGCTATAGCGTCTGCTATTGCTGCGCTACAAAAAGCTATTTATTACTTGCTACTCATGCTCAAACGCTTATTAAAAAAGAGAGAAAGAAATCAGGACGTGCGTAAGCCGAACAGGACGTCTGAGAGAGGAGACAGAACAAAGCTTTGGTTTTGCAAAACCACCGGAGCTGAGAGAGGAGACAGAACGAAGCACACATGACGTCTGCCTGAATAAGTAAGCACCATGCCACCATGGATTTGCAAGCGAGGACATGGACGCACCTCGTGAACTCGCGGATGAGAGAGGAGACGACCTTGACTCCACCGGAGCTGAGAGAGGAGACAGAACGAAGCTTTGGTTTTCTCTCTCCTTTTTATGGTTTTCACGGGTCAAGTCGTCGCTACCCTTTTATCGCCAGCAGTGCATTGACCAAGTCAACCGTCCACTCCGGCGGCCAAGTCAATCGCTATCAGTTCCAAGTGGCCAGTGGAGCACGTTCTGTAGGGTTATTCCTCATGACAAGGATGGCACTTATAAATTGATCATTGATTAAAAAAATTGGATCATGTTGAGCTTGTAACTATTTAAAATTTTGAATGATACGATTAGTTATTTGCTCAGTTTGTTTGGAGATACGTGGTTTTTTGTTTTTAATATCTCTTCATCTCGTAATGACAAAAATATTTTTGGTGATTAGCTTAGTGGGGTAACTAGGTCCATAAAAAAAGATAATTTTAATTGAAGCTAGTGTTTTAATGTTGGTCAATTTGACATTGTCCTAAGAAACAAAGTTTTGGTATACAATTGTTATGCAGGTTATTTTTATGTCTTTCTATTGGCACCATTTTTTATCTATGATGCTATCATAATACCATAAGAGGAACAAGTTTCTATGCGTAATGGTGCTATACTCTACTTTGGTATTATGGGTGGTGTAGTTTTATTAGAATTGCTGGCTAAAAAATCTATATGGTTTAAAGTTAGTCAATAATAAAGAAGAGTTGAGAATTTGTCCCATCATCTTTTGTCTTATTTTCATTTTTTTTATCTTTATCATTTTCCTAACAAACTTATGGATTATAGGGATTTTATGACAGAAGCTCTGCATATTCATTTATTGAAGAGAGGGATTATAGGGCCCAAAGTTAAAGTTACATCAATGAGGTTAAGCAGGGAGTGCTTCCAAATGGGGAAGTAGTTGCTGTAAAGAAGCTTATAGATAGTGTGACTGCAGTTAATCAAGATAAACAGTTTCAGAGCGAGGCTGGTATTCTTATTGATCTCAACCACACTAATGTAGTAAAGTTAATTGGATACTGTTATGAAATACGGAAGGATGTGGTGGAGAACAACCGAAAATTTTTCTTTGCAGAAACATCAAAAAAGTTACTCTGATACGAGTATTTGCCTAGAGGAAGTCTTAACAAGTATATATATGGTGATCCTTGCCCTTCCATCTCCAACTCCCATGTAACATAACTGAATGTTAATCCCACTTTATTTATCAACTTGTGTTCAAATACAGTGCTACTTATCTAAAGCATAGATTTTTAAAGAAAATCCTAGAAACATCTATTTATCAAAACAAACGGTAAACATGGACGGTCCTATCACAGTTAGGATATACTGACACAAAACTTTCAACAATCTTATTTGAAAGTGACATCATTGTGTTCATTTCTACAGGTGAATCCAGTAAACTAAATGGGACATGCGCTTCAAAATTATTGAAGGGATATATCAGGGTTTAAAGTTCTTACATGAGTTGAAAAGACCCATTATTCCACTAGAGCGGGATCAGCTATCTCTAACGGGCATTAACCCTCATCACTATCGGGTAGGGCCCCCGTCACTGACCAAAGGCCAGTGATGTGAGAAACTATCTCAATCGGACACAAGGCCGTCACGGATGGACGTTATCTCAATCGGGCCTAACAATATAGCCCGTCACAGATAAGATTGACCAAGAAATACAAGTCAAACCAGGTTGGGTAGAGCCCGTCACGAATGACTAATCTCAATCGGCCAAACTACTCAGCCCGTCACCGATGACTATCATTGCTAACGGGCATTACCAAAGAGCCCGTCACCGATAGGTTTGACCCCACCTGTTGAGTCAAAATATTCCTGGTTCGGATGACTTATCTCTATCAGACTTATATTAGGAGCCCGTCAGGGATGACTATATTCCTATCGGGCTTTCTTAGGAGCCCGTCACGGATGATTATCTCTTTCGGGCATTACTAAAATGCCCGTCAGGGATGACTATGTCAGCAAAAAAAATAAAATTCATTTTTTTGGCTAGCCTCAGGCCTTTGCTAGCCATGCCCGCTGCAAAAAATGACAGTCCCAGCAACCCCATTCCCAGCATTCCTAATTCACAGCCAATTCACAAAATTCTCAGCCAATTCACAGCCAATTCACAAAATTCTCAGTCAATTCATAGCCAATTCACAAAATTCTCAGCCAATTCACAGAATTCTCAGCCAATTCACAGCCAATTCACAAAACCGCCGACATGCATCAAAACCTGTAAAACTGAGCTATAAATTGGAACAAGTATATATGTAATTAAGAAATGCAAATATATACAGAAGAACGTGCATAATTGTATTACAAAGAATATTTACAAAAATCAAATGTTTGTCGCAAAATCATTTCTTTCCGCTAGGACTTGACTCTAAACATTCCTTTCGGCGACAAGAGATCATCTAGTATGAATTGTGCTATCTCCTCTCTAATGATATTGAAGTTGATTTCCGGAATCGCCGAAAGTTTTTCCTGCATGCGAGGCGTCAAGTTAGTCTACGTAATTGGAAAGTTAGTACGAATCGTGCTATCTCCTCTCTAATGTATATAAACAACTGAAGCACACACCTCAAGGTCGAGATACTGCAATTGGAGGTCTTGATCTCCTTTTTCAACGGCAGGAGGGGCAGATACAAGAGTTGGAGGGGGACGTGGCGGCGGCAGTGCCGGACGAGCACTTGGTGCTGGCCTAGGAGTTAAATTTATCTGAATGTTCTGCTTGGGCCATTGGATAAAGGTCCCGCGTGCAGCTCCAAGGGTCAGAACCTCGTCATTTGGTGGGAGCGGGAGAGTGAAGCCAACCCAATCGGGCTTCACCATGTCCACTTGAACTTTTGCATGGTCGGCTAGCAGCTGCCCCCCATGCACTCGGGTCTTCGGCGTGGGCTTGAACGCAAGACCCTCTGCGACAGGAATTGCAAAGTCCTTTGTCACCCTAACGACTAGGGTGCACGATGTGGGTCCCTGCATTAGATTCATACGTATCTTTATAATATGTTATAATGTATTGTGGTTAGGGGAGAACATATACGTTTTGTGTTGGTTTTACCGTTATGTGGTCCACCGCATTGGGGGCTGGTGTTTCTTGTGCCGTCGCCCCAGTAGATGCGCAGCTGCTACGCCTCAGCCACCTACTGCGTGTATGTTCCATACAGTCAGAGCAAGCCTTCTTTCCTTTCATGGTTTGTCCGGAAAGATTACCTAGTGCAGGATAGTCGTTAATGGTGCAGAACAATAGAACTCGTAGCTTGAAGTTATCCTGACCGTATGCATCCCAGGTTTCCACACCTTCTTTCCAAAGAATCTCAAGATCATCGATAACAGGCTCCAAGAACACATCGATATCATTGCCCGGTTGTTTTGGACCTTGGATTAACAAGCACAACATAATATATTTTCTTTTGAAGCACAACTATGGTGGGAGGTTATAGTTCGCAATAAGAACTGGCCAAGTGCTGTGAGAACTGCTCATATCTCCGAAAGGATTCATGCCATCCGTACACAGACATATCCTTATCTTTCTGGGATCAGCAGCAATGTCTTTGTGCATTCGATCGATATTCCTCCATTGAATCGAATCCGCAGGGTGCCTTAGCAAACCGTCGTTCCTTCTATCTTCGGCATGCCAACGCACTAACTTTGCTTCGTTTGGGTTGGCAAATATTCTCTTGAAGCGATCAATGATAGGTAGATACCACACAACCTTCGCCGGACCACCCCGCTTTGACTTCTTTTCCTCCCCCACACTTTTCTTTCGCTTGTATCAAGAAGCCTTGCACACAGGACAAGCATCTAGGTCCGCATATTGCTTGTGGTACAATATGCAGTCGTTTGGACAAGCGTGAATTCTACGGACCTCTAACCCCAGGGACACAGAACCTGCTTTGCTTCATATGTTGTCTCGGGCAATGTGTTCTCTTCAGGAAGCATGACCTTCAATATTCTCAAAAGTTCCATAAAACTCTTGTCTGTCCATCCACTACTTGCCTTCAGTTTCATTAGGTCCAAGGTAGCTGATAATTTGGTGTGCTTTGCCTTGCATCCGGCATATAGAGGTGTCTCGGAGTCACTGACCAACTTGGTGAACTTCATGGAATCTCTCTTGTTGTGAGCTTGCTCCTCAACGTCACATAATATCTCTTGCAGCATATCAGGATCCACATCAACCATTTCACCGCCCAATGGAGATGGTATAAACATGTCATGCTCATCTTCATCTTCATGATTGTCTGCACCACTTCTGTCTGCAGCTGCACCACTACCGAATTCTTGCTCTCCATGCTTCACCCAACATGTGTAGCCCTTCATGAATCCTCGTTGTATCAAGTGAGAGTGTACCTCCTCTCCGCTAAACATAATATCATTCTTGCAATCTCTACATGGACAACACATGTATTTGCTATTTCTTCTTCTCCTATCCTCCTCCGCAACGTTCATAAAACTTAAAACGCCATCTCTATACTCCTTGCAATGACGTTTCAAAGTTGTCGCATTCATCCAACTTCGATCCATCGCTGCAAAATTTAATAAAATATTAGTTAACATACTACTAAATTAAAAAAAATATTACTACCTTTTTACTTACTTCTAAGATTTTTCTGTTTTGCTTTGGAAAAAAATAACAAAAATTCGCCCCCTTCAACCTCCCACCAAAATAGTGAATAGTGGGATAACTTCAGACAACAGTCGGGTGGTCTATTTATAGTGTGCGAAATATATCTCAATCGGACCAATGAACCGACATCTCTAACGGGCGCACAGTTATCTCTAACGGGCATCAACAAAAAGCCCGACACAGATATGAGTCATCGGTGACGGGCTTTAAAGCACATCTCAATCGGGCCATATTTGGAGCCCGTCACCGATGATCCTCATCTCTGACGGGCTCTGTAGACGAGCCCGATTGAGATACGAGTCATTGTTGACGGGCTTTAAAGTCATCTCAATCGGGCCATATTTGGAGCCCGTCACCGATGATCCTCATCTCTGACGGGCTCTGTAGACGAGCCCGATTGAGATATGCTAGGTCATCTCAATCGGGCCTAAAGCTGTGCCCGTCACAGATGAGTGTCATCCGTGACGGGCTATGTGTACTTGGGCCTAGAGTATAACTGCATGAGTACATCTACAACGGCGCAAATTTAGGCCCGATTGAGATGACTTGGTTCTGACGGCCCAATAGTCCAGGCATATGAGGGCCCATCAGAGATAAGAGGATCTGTACTAGTGTAGTAAGGTTGGGTACCTGACTTCTGCTGCATAAAAAATATTTTATGCTGATGGCATTATCCATCTACGTATGGCTTTTTTTTGTCGATGTGAGATGATTGATCCATGCTCCACTGCAATAATCTTCTTTTATTTAGTTTTCTTTGCCTGATGTTACATGATGAGTGGTGAACACTTTTCTGAGTCAGTTATCATGCTGGGTAATAGTGTCATGCTTTGTAACAACTAATCAGTCTTACCAATGCACAACGACACTCCCCATCATGATAATTTTGTGACTAGATCATCTGGTTAGATCTTGTGGGTATGTACACTACTATAGAAAACTTTTTCTGTACGAGGCCTCCGGTAAATTCCAGGCAGGCCGTAAGTGGCGCCGTCTGGAAAAACCGGTCCACCAGGG
The DNA here is from genome assembly GCA_008326285.1 of Oryza officinalis. Taxonomy (NCBI): domain Eukaryota; kingdom Viridiplantae; phylum Streptophyta; class Magnoliopsida; order Poales; family Poaceae; genus Oryza; species Oryza officinalis. Next base: position 50,234,659 of record BDMV01000007.1, on the reverse strand, counting down.
CCCGATCATCGCCCGCACGAGATATTCTATTATCCCGTGCGGGCGTCTTAACACGATCGCACGCGATAATCTTCATTATCGTGTGCGGTTGGATTAAGTCGCCCGCACGAGATAATAGATTATCCCATGCGGGCCGCTTAACGCAACCGCACGCGATGATGCATGCCATATATTGCTTCCAGCCCGAACTTGCCCCATTCATGCCCGACGTTTTCTCTCTTCTAAACTTGACACAAATTAGAGGAAAATGTTTTCAACCTCAAATCTTTGCTTGGGATCCATATACAAAGTGACATGCTTGTTGTCCTCCTTTATTTGCTTCCATTTACTTCAATTTTTATCGATGCAATGCGATGAAATTTGCACTTCTTTAAATGGAGTAGTGTAGACACTTTTTTATTTTTAGCTAACATATATTGTTTGCATGACATGTTTTAAAAAATATTTAGTTGTCCATACCTTTTTAATGGATTCTTGGTAGTTTGCCTCAATTTATTTCAATTTTCATCGGATAAAAGCAAAGAATTTTTTCATTTTTGGAAATGGACTATTTTTTTATTGATTAACTATATTGTTTGCATGTATAAATTTGAATAGTATTTAGTAGTGCATAGTACTTTAATTTACTCTTTGTTTAGTTTTCTTCATTTATTTCAAATTTGTTCGGTGGAATGCGACGAATATACTAGTTTTGCAAATCTAGTAATTATAATTAATTTTTATTTTTTAAATTAATGTTATTGGACTCACTAGTGCACGAAAAGTAATATAATGTCCATTTAAGTCGTATCATTTTTTATATGATTTAATAAAATTCAATTCGACTCATCGGAGACGTTTTTTAGGAGATGGGTCGGGCATGGATGTACGACACAAGAAGAACTTATCCGGCGTTCTTGAAGGAAGCATCTAAATTTGTTGATCAGGCAAAGACATATGCTTGGAGAGAGAACAGGAGGGATATTTTTTGTCCATGCTTTGATTGCAAGAACGAAAAGATGTTGCAAGACCCGAAGAAAATTTTGGGGCACATTGTAGAGCGTGGATTTAAGGATGATTACAAGATATGGACTTGTCACGGGGAAGTCGCCGTTCGTAATGAAGAGGCTGATGTTTTTTTGCTTTGATGCGGGGGAAAATTTTATAATCGAAGACATGTCCCAGGGAACAATCCCGGAATGTGGTGGCTCTAGTATAGATGATGCAGATATTGATTTTGATCTGGAGGATATGTTGCGGCACGTTGAACCAGAGGTTCTAACTTTGACAAAACAAGGGTTGGACAATTGGGAAGCGTTGGAAAAAACAATGAAGGACCTTCTTTATGATGAATCGAAAGGATGTGACAGGGATTATACGATGTTGCGCTCTGTACTTGAACTACTCAGATTGAAGGCCAGACATGGATGGTCGGACACTAACTTCAACGATTTGTTGAATCTGTTGAGAGTTATGCTTTCGAAGTCGAACTTGTTGTCGAGACATATCAAGCCAAGAAACTGATATGTCCATTATCTCTAGGTGTTCAAAAGATTCATGCATGTGTAAATCATTGTATACTGTACCACAAGGAATACACGGATTTAGACTGTTGCCCAATATGTGGGACGAGTCGGTACACGACGGGCAATGGAGCCTCAGATAAAGAGGTGGTCGACCAAGATTCATTGGTGCCAGCAAAGAAAAAGATTTCGGCTATGGTGATGTGGTACCTACCAGTGAAAGATCGCCTGAAATGGCTGCTTTCAAACTGTATCGATGCCGAGTTGATGAGATGGCATCAAGAGGGTCGGAAAATAGATGGTATGATTCGACACCCCGCCGATGCTCGACAATGTAAAAACTTTGATGCACTACACTCGAAATTTGCAAAGGACCCGAGAAATGTAAGGTTTGCCTTGAGCACGGACGGAATGAACCCGTTTGGTGACTTAAGCAGCTCACACAACACTTGGCCAGTGCTGCTCACCATGTATAACTTGCCTACATGGATTGCCAGAAATGAAAGTATATTTTGTTGACTATCCTTATACAAAGGCCAAAACAGCCTGGGATTGACATAGATGTGTTTCTTGAACCATTGATGGAGGACATGCAAGAAATGTGAAAAGAAGAGTTACGAGTGTGGGATGAGTACTGCAGAGAATATTTTACTTTGCGTGCCATTATATTCGTTACAATCAACGACCTGCCGGCAAACTTTTCGCTCTCAAGTCAGCTTAAGGGGAAGTTTGGATGTCTTATATGTATCGACAATACGTCGTACAAGTACCTCACCTCGTCAAGCAAGGTAGTGTACATGCGTCACTGTCGGTTCTTACCACAGAGGCACAAGTGGCGTGCGATGGCCAGATTATTCGACAATACAGTAGAGAACGATCTTCCTCGTGAAACACGAACTAGTACACAAGTCTTCAACATGACAAAGAAGATTAAGGTCGTGTTTGGGAAGGGAAAGAAGAAGGCAGGCAAGAGGAAGAAAACAAGGGATCAAGATAATACAGATACAACGGATCAGGAAAATACGTTGCCTTTCAAGAAGCACTCAATATTTTTCAGGTATCTGGAATACTGGAAAGACCTGGAGATTCATCATGCCATTGACGTAACGCATCTTGAGAAGAATGTGTTCAACAGCACCATTACACTTTACTAGACATCCTGAGTAAGACGAAAGATGGGCTGAAGTCACGTACCGACCTGGTAAATATGAACATAAGGCATGACCTTCACCCAAAAGAGCTGGCAAATGGGAAGATTGATATTCCTCCGGCATGCTACTCATTGACACCAGAAGAGAAAAATGCTTTCTGTAGATGCTTGCATAGTTTGAAAGTCCTGACTGGTTTCTCATCGAACATCAGAAAACTTGTATCCATGAAAAATTTGATCATCTCTGGGTACAATGCTCATGACTGTCACAAGATGTTAACTGTCTTCCTACCTATTGCTATAAGAGCGGTCAAGCCAGTTCACACTAAGGTAGTGATAACAAAGTTGTGCTACTTTTTCAATTGAATATCACAGAAGGTTTTTGATCCTGACGAGTTAGGCCCCCTTCAAACATTCGCAATCGAGACAACGTGCCAGCTTGAGATGTTTTTCCCTCTGACGGAGCATGAAACTCCTCACCGGGAGACCGCGCAGGCCCCCCTTTGCCGGTTCGGCCGGGGGCGCTAAGTGAGGTTCTTCGCCCTCGATCTAAGGAATGTCAGCGAGAGAGGAAACGCACAAGACGCGGGCGACGTAGACAGGTTCGGGCCGCTGAGAAGCGTAACACCCTACTCCTGTGTTCTGGTGGATCTGAGAGTCTCCAACAATACAAAGAGAGTTCGGTCTCTTCAGCGTATTCGCTGGAGCCCCCCTTCTTTCCTAGGCCTGGGCCTCCTTTTATCTGATCAGGGGTCACCACATGGGCCTCTAGCTGCCTAAGAAAGGAAACATTTTTTTTACAATCAGGGCTAGTCTACAGCCGGAAGTGACCTCTGACAGGCATGGTGCACGCCTTCTGCCCTGCTCGCCAGCTCTCCCGGTGGACGCCCTTTTCAAACTTCATTCAATGGCCAGCGACTTCCTTGCCACGCCTGCGCTGAAGTCTGGATTAGATCTGACCGGGACTGACATACCAACTCCAGGAGTTAGCACGCCGGCTCCGGCTAGGGACGAGAGCCAGGAGGCTCTCATCATTCTGACGGGACGGGGCGAGGCGTGCCATCGGCCGCCTGTCGCCACCTAACCCGCGATCTGACCGGTCTGTGACCGGTCACACACCGCGACCAGTCACGGACCGGATATGCATGCGCTGCGCCGCATTAAATGTGGCATGGTGCGCTCGTCTGACCCGCTATAAATGCGGTTAGGTGAGCCCTGCTGTGCTCACCTAACCCGCACACGTGGCGCCAAAATCATAGGGGGTCGGGGCGCCCCAGCCCTCGGGGCCGAAATGGGAGCGGCCCGACCCCTCGGGGAGACAGAGGGAGGGGTGGCCACGTCACCCTCGGGCCCGACCCCCCCCGAGGGGGTCGGGACACGTGGAGGACCGTGGCTACCCAAGCCTCTAGTCATGATACCCCCGGTCCCATGTCACCGACAGTAGCCCCCGGCGTTATGCCAGGGCGACCGCCCCCCTCGAGGGAAGCGCTCGGGCATGACGCCACTCCTTAGGCCCGGTGACGGGTGGGGCCGGTCCCCACAGGCGGACAGGAACCCAACGGTCGCGAATCGCGCGCATCGGCAAGAGAAAACTGACCGACGATAACGAGCGGCCTCTTTAAGACCGCTACATTACTCGAGCAGCGTGGGAATCGGGACGTGCCGGTCCGTTTCGCCTGGGGATATGATGATGGCATTTTTCACGGTCGGCGAGCGCAGTTAATGCGCGCACTATCTGCCCCATCTCAACCGCCACGGCCGCACGTCTGCCGCAAACGGGCGAGTGGGGTTAGTGGAGGCGTGGGCACGAGAAACGAGGGGGCGAGGTAGTGGGCGCAGGAAGCGAGGAGCCGGGCATAGCGTTGGCAAGGGTATAAAGACGCCGAGGAAGGGATTCGTTTCCTTCCTCTCTCCATTTTTCCCCTTGCCTTCGCCACTCGTGCCCTAACTCTTCGTTTCCTGTGCCCTACTCTTGCCGCACGCGCTCGCTCTCAAGCTCCTCCTCCGCCGGCGCCATGGCACGGGGCTCCGCACCGCTCGACGGTAGCGTGCTGCCGCCTTCCCGCATCACGAGCGAGAGGCAGGCCGGGCTGCCGCGCCGATTCATGCCGGAATCTGCCACCGGCCGGGAGGTGGTCACGCTGGGCGAGGGACGCCCGGCGCCAGACTACCCGGGGCGGTCCGTCTTCTTCCTCTCTTTCGCAATGGCGGGGCTGGTCCTGCCATTCTCTATTTTCTTCATGGATATTCTGGAGTTTTATGATCTCCAGATGGCGCACCTCACCCCCAACGCGATAATGACGTTGGCCATCTTCGCGCACCTGTGCGAGATGTTTATCGGGGTGCGCCCATCTCTCCGGCTGTTCCGGTGGTTCTTCACCGTGCAGCCGGTGTCGCCGCCGACGGCAGTCGGTGGCTGCTACTTCCAGCCGCGGGGGCAGGTGCTGAACCGCTACATTCCCTGCGTCCTCCGCAAGAAGTGGGACGACTGGAAGAGCGACTGGTTCTACACCCCCCTCGCCGACGAAGCGCGCCTCCGACTTCCGAGCCAGCCCCCGGCGCAGGCCTCCAGCTGGCGGGCGGCGGTGGATCTGGGGGACGGCTACGACGCCGTTCTTGACCGCCTGGCGGGTCTGCGATCCCAAGGGCTCACGGGGGCCATGGTGTTCGGCGACTACCTTCGTCGCCGGATCGCGCCGCTCCAGCGGCGCGCCCGAGGCGCCTGGGAGTACACCGGGCCCGAGGACCACGTGAGGACCCACCTGGGGCGAAAATGGGACTGGGACCCCGAGGACTTCAGGATGGTGGTCCAACGGGTGCTGAATCTCAGCTCCGTGGAGGCATCCCTCATCCCCCAAGGGGTCCTCCCCCTCTGCTGCGACCCAGAGCGCGCCAACATCCTGGCCATCATGCAGGTGGTCGGGGCGTCGGGGGAACGGGCCCCCCGAGGCCACGATGGCGCGGGCGGGAGCCGCAGGGGGGAACAATCTACCCCGGGAGGGGGTCGTGCTTCTGGGCCCCGCGACGGGGGCCCGGGGGGCAGCCGCCCCGCCGACGCCAGGGGGAAGAGGAAGCAGGGAGGTACTCCTCCCCCATCTCCTCCCCGAGGGGGCGGGGCGGTGCGTGCCAGCAGCAGGCGCCCAGAGGGTGCCGTGCCGGCGCCGCAGCCCGAGGGGGAGCGAAGGAAGAAACGGCTCCGCAAGATGGGGGAGAGCGAGCCATGCCGGGGGAGCCTCATCTCGCCCCCGAGGTGGTCGTTCAGCCGACCTCCCCGCAGGTTCGTTCCCACGCCCACTGCGGCCGTATCTACTCCCCAAGGCGAGTTTTTACTCACCCGCTTCTTTTTGTCTTTGGTTTTTCTTCTGCCTCAGCGAGATCCCGTCACGCCCCCCACGCCATTCCAAGTCCGGCCGGTCCGAGGCCGAGGAGACGGTGACCGCGGAGGCCCGGAGGCGAGAGGCTGACCGACGGGAAGCCGCGGACCGCCTCCGGGAAGCCGAGGAGGCTGCCCGGGAGGCCGCCCGGGTTCGCCAGGCCGAGGAGGCCGCTCGGGAGGAGGCCAGACTCCGCCGGGCCGAGGAGTCCGCCCGGGAGGCAGAGGCGGCGGGTGCACGCCGGGCAGCCTGCCAAGCCCCCGACCCGACTCCGCCCGAGACCATGACGACCCCCGAGGCCACCCACAACGAGGCCGCGGGCGCGCCGCCCGGGCCTGACGCCCCGGGCGACGCGCGGGACGAGCCAGCTTCGGGGGGCGCCCCCGAGGCCAGCACGCCGATCGGCGGGCCGAGCCGCGCGGCACCCACACCGAGGCGGCTCTCCCCTTTGCCTTCCGCTACCCCGCTGAGCGCGGAGCCCCTCCTGCAGGCCCTGGCCACCGCGAACAGCACGGTGCTGGACGGGCTAAGTGCCCAGATGGAGGCCCTGCAGGCGGAGCGGGCGGAGCTCGACGCGGCGTGGGCGCGCGTCGAGGAGGGGCGGCGCTCGGTGGAGGCCATGGTGGAGACGGGCCGCAAGGCCTACCGCCAGCACGCCAAACAGCTCGAGGCCCGTCGTAGGGACCTGGCGGAGATCGCCAGGGAGGTAGAGGAGGAGCGGGAGACCGCCCTCATCGCCACCGCCGTGCTCGACGAGGCGCGGGACGACCTCCGCCTCCAATACGGGACCCGGGCGGCGGAGCTAGAGGAGAAGCTCGACGCCGCCCGGGGAGTCCTCGACGCCGCCGCTGCCCGGGAGCGGCGGGCGGCGGAGAACGAGGCGGCGTCCCGTCAGCGGGAAGAGGCCCTTGAGGCTCGCGTCGCGGCGCTGGAGGAGCGCGCCCGCGCCCTGGACGCGAAGGAGGGCGCCCTAGCGGACCGCGAGGCCGCCGTCGCCACCCGGGAGGCAACACTGGCGGCGCACGAGGCCGCCTCCGCCGAGGAGGAGTCCGCACTCCGCCTCCGCGAGGATGCGCTCGCCGAGCGGGGGCGAGCTCTCGAGGAGGCCGAGGCCGCGGCGCAGCGGCTGGCGGACAGCCTGTTCCTCCGCGAGGCGGCGCGGGAGGAGCAGGCGCGCCGCAATCTGGAAGGCGCCCGCGCCGAGAGGGCCGCGCTGGACCAGCGGGCCGCTGAGCTCGAGGCGCGGGCGAAGGAGCTGGACGCGAGAGCGCACAGCGGCGGGGCGGCCGCGGGCCACGACGACCTAGCCGCCCGCCTCGCAGCCGCCGAACACACCGTCGCCGAGCTGCAGGGCGCGCTGGACTCGTCCGCCGGGGAGGTCGAGGCCCTCCGCCTGGCGTGCGAGGTGGGGCCCGGCATGCTTCGGGACGCCGTCTCGCGTCTAGACCGCGCCGGGCGGCAGGCGGGCCTCTGGGGCGGGCGGTACGCGAAGTACGCCGCCAACCAGGGGGGCCTCGCCCAGCGCCTCTCGGAGATGGCCGGGGTCCTCGAACGGCTCCCCGAGGAGCTCGAGGAGACGATCAAGTCATCCTCGAGGGACCTCGCCCGGGGGGCGGTGGAGCTCGTACTGGCGAGCTACCAGGCCAGGGACCCTGACTTCTCCCCGTGGGCAGCGCTGGAAGAGTTCCCTCCCGGAACCGAGGACGGCGCGCGCGCGCAGGTCCGGGACGCCGCCGACCACATCGTCCACAGCTTCGAGGGTACGGCCCCTCGGCTCGCGTTCGCCCTCGACTCCGAGGAGGAGGACGGCGACGACGGTGCGGACGACAGCGACGGCGAGGCCGGCGGCCCGGGTGCGTCGGAGTGAGCCCCCAAGCCCCCGCCGATCTTAAATTTTACCTTCTTCTTCCGAGGCCTTCAAGCCCCCTTCTTGTATAGACTGGTTTAATCTGCAATCAAATAAAGAGGAAATTTCTATGTCAGTTATGTTTGTTGTGCGTATAAGACGAGGATGGTCTGTGCCGCGGTCCTTCTGAGTCTTGGCTTGAGCAAGGGCTCGTGCCCAGGTCCCAGCCTCAAACGGCGCGGGTCGGGGCTAGTGCCTGGGGAGATCCGCGTGTCGAGACTGGCCAGGCCGGGAGCGCGGTGACCGAGGGTTAGGAGGACCCGATTGTGGGCCTTTGCCGATTCCCCCCCGGAGTTCACCACGCCCCGGGGCACGGCTCGGTTCTGGGCCCCGTTTGGCGGTTTTAGCCGGCCCGGGCCACCGAGGGCAGGGCCGAGCACGAGCGTACTAACTCAAGCCGAGATTCTTCAAAAGGAAGCGACGGCACAGACACGGTCCTCTGGAAATCGAAAGTGCTTTTATTGAAATACGGAAGAGAAAAAAGATAAGTATGTGCATGTGGTAGCCCCCGGCCAACCCTGCACGCCCGGGGGGGGTGCGGGGTTGGCCCGAGCCCGAGACATGACACCCGACCCCCATTAGGGGTAGAAGCGACGAAGATGTTCGATGTTCCACGGGTTAGGCAGCTCTGTGCCGTCGCCCGTGGCCAACCGAACCGAGCCCGGCCGGGGGACGCCGATCACTCGATACGGACCCTCCCACATTGGTGAGAGCTTGCTCAGTCCAGCACGCGTTTGGACGCGGCGTAGGACGAGGTCGTCGACGCAGAGTGATCGGGCCCGGACGTGGCGCTGATGGTAGCGCCGCAGGCTCTGCTGGTAGCGCGCGGCTCGAAGGGCCGCGCGCCGCCTTCGCTCTTCCAGATAGTCGAGGTCGTCTCGGCGAAGCTGATCTTGATCAGCCTCGCAATACATGGTGGCCCGAGGGGACCTCAGGGTGAGCTCAGATGGGAGGACCGCCTCCGCGCCGTAGACGAGGAAGAAAGGCGTTTCCCCGGTTGCTCGGCTTGGCGTGGTTCGGTTCGCCCAGAGCACCGCTGGCAGCTCCTCGATCCACGAATCGCCGTGCTTCTTGAGGACGTTGAAGGTCTTGGTTTTGAGGCCCTTGAGGATTTCCGCGTTGGCGCGCTCCACCTGGCCGTTGCTTCTGGGGTGGGCGGGTGAGGCGAAGCAGAGCTTGATGCCCATGTCTTCGCAGTAGTCGCCGAAAAGCTCACTAGTGAACTGGGTGCCGTTATCCGTAATGATACGGTTAGGCACCCCGAACCGAGCAGTGATGCCCCTGATGAATTTAAGCGCGGAGTGCTTATCGATCTTGACGACCGGATAAGCCTCGGGCCACTTAGTGAACTTGTCGACGGCGACATACAGATACTCGAACCCTCCCGGGGCCCGCCTGAACGGTCCCAGGATATCGAGCCCCCAGACAGCAAACGGCCACGAAAGAGGTATGGTCTGCAGGGCCTGGGCCGGCTGATGGGTTTGCTTGGCGTGGAACTGGCACGCCCTGCACCGCCGGACCAGGTCGACCGCATCGTTGAGAGCCGTCGGCCAATAGAAACCCTGGCGAAAGGCCTTGCCAACCAAGGTGCGCGAGGCGGAGTGGGCTCCGCACTCGCCTTCATGGACATCGGCGAGAAGCTCGACGCCTTGTTCCCGAGGAATGCACTTCAGGAGGACTCCGTTAGCCCCGCGCCGATAGAGGGTCCCTTCCACCAGCACGTAGCGCTTGGAGATGCGACGGACGCGTTCGCTCCCTTCGCGGTCCTCGAGTAGAGTCTTATCTGCGAGATACGCCTGGATCTCAGTGATCCAAGCAATCAATCTAGGGGAGCTGGGAGCGCTCCCCTCGGGTCCCGAGGCCTGGACTCCGACGGGCCTCGGGGGCCGTTCAGGCGCGTCCGTCTCCCCTAGGGGGTCGGGTCGCGCCGACGGCTGGGCAAGCCTTTCTTCAAAGGCGCCCGGTGGGGTCTGGGCTCGCGAGGAGGCGAGCCTTGAGAGTTCATCGGCGACCGCGTTATCCCGCCTGGGCACGTGCCGAAGCTCTATCCCGTCGAAATGGCGCTCGATACGCCGCACCTGGCGGACGTAGGCGTCCATCTGCGGGTCGGAGCACTGGTACTCCTTACGGACCTGGTTCACGACCAACTGGGAGTCACCTAACACCAGGAGGCGGCGGATCCCCAGTCCAGCCGCCACTCTGAGTCCCGCAAGGAGTCCCTCGTACTCCGCCATATTGTTGGTCGCCCGAAAGTCGAGGCGGACCAGGTATCTGAGGACGTCTCCGCTCGGCGAGGTCAAAGTGACCCCCACACCGGCGCCCTGAAGAGACAGGGAGCTGTCGAACTGCATCACCCAGTAGGCGGTGTGAGGCAGCTGCGAGGGGCCCGGGCTGGCCTCGGGAGCTGAGACGGGCTCGGGAGCTGGGGTCCACTCCGCCACAAAGTCGGCGAGGGCCTGGCTCTTGATCGCGTGGCGTGGTTCGAAGCGCAAATCAAATTCAGAGAGTTCGATTGCCCATCTCACCACCCGTCCAGTACCCTCTCGGTTATGCAAGATTTGGCCGAGGGGGTAAGACGTAACCACCGTGACCCGATGCGCCTGGAAATAATGGCGCAACTTCCTCGAAGCCATCAGAATAGCGTAAAGCATCTTCTGGGCCTGAGGGTATCGGGTCTTGGCGTCCCGGAGGGCCTCGCTAACGAAGTAGACGGGCCGCTGCACCTTTCGGCGGGGCCTATCCTCTTTGCCAGGGGCCGCGTCTCCAGGGCGCTCTTCGTCCGAGAGGCCGTGTGGGGCGCACTCGGCTTCTGTGCCGACGACCTCGGGGTCGGAGGGCGACAGGCGCGGCCTTCCCGCAGTGGCCCCGGGGCCATCCTGGGGGTCGGGGGCGCCTGGCACCGTCAGACAAGCAGGCGGAGGGCCAGCTCCGGCCGTCGGGGGCCTTAGGCCGCCGTTCGGCTCGGGGGCCTCTCCTCCCTGCTCTCTCCCGGGTCGAGCCGACACAGGGTGGGGGGGCGCGGAGTGAGGGTTGTCCTCGTCACGCTCCACGACCAACGCCGCGCTGACCACCTGCGGGGTTGCCGCCAGGTAGAGTAGCAACGGCTCATCTGGCTCCGGGGCGACCAGGACTGGGGGAGAACTGAGGTACGCCTTCAACTGAGTGAAGGCGCGCTCAGCCTCCTCCGTCCAGGTAAACGGCCCGGAGCGCTTGAGGAGCTTAAATAGGGGTAGCGCCTTCTCTCCCAGCCTCGATATGAACCGACTTAGGGCGGCCATGCAGCCGGTGACGCACTGCACGTCCCTAAGCTTGCTGGGGGGGCGCATCCGCTCTATAGCTCGTATCTTCTCGGGGTTGGCCTCGATGCCTCGGGCAGAGATCAAGAACCCGAGAAGTTTGCCCGCAGGCACGCCGAACACGCACTTATCGGGGTTCAGCTTTATGCGGGCGGAGCGGAGACTTTCGAAAGTTTCCGCTAAATCCGAGAGCAAGGTCTCTTGGTTGCGTGTCTTCACAACCAAGTCATCAACATAGGCCTCAACATTGCGTCCTATCTGGCTACCCAAGGAAATTCGAGTAGTACGCTGAAAAGTAGGACCTGCATTCTTTAACCCGAAAGGCATTGTCGTATAACAATAGGTTCCTATGGGGGTAATGAATGCAGTTTTCTCCTCATCCTCCCTAGCCATGCGAATCTGATGATAACCAGAGTATGCATCTAGAAAACACAAAAGGTCGCACCCCGCGGTGGAGTCGACAATCTGATCTATGCGTGGCAGGGGGTAAGGGTCCTTAGGACATGCCTTGTTGAGGTCGGTGTAGTCGATGCACATCCGAAGCTTGCCGTTCGCCTTGGGGACGACGACCGGGTTCGCCAGCCACTCCGGATGGATGACCTCACGGATGAATCCGGCCTCCAGAAGTCGCGCCACCTCCTCGCGGATGAAGGCTTGACGTTCCGGGGCCTGCCGCCGCACTTTCTGCCGGACCGGCCTTGCGCCCGGCCGCACGGCGAGACGATGCTCAATCACCTCCCTGGGGACCCCGGGCATGTCCGCCGGTCTCCAGGCGAAGACGTCGGCGTTTGCCCGCAGGAAGGAGACGAGCGCGTCTTCCTATTTGTCGTCCAAAAGACCACCGATCCGGGTGGTCTCGGACGGGCCGTCGCCCAGGGCAACCTCCTTGACCGGGACCTCGTCGCTCGTGACCATCCGCTGCCTTGGGGCGGGCGGGACGGAGGTGCTGGGCCTCTCGTCACCGTCCGCGGGCTTGGATGCCGCGGCGAGGTGGTCCGCGCGCTGCTCCATACAAGCAAGCGCGACCTTGAGGTCGCCATGGACGGTGATGGGGCCACCGGGGCCCGGCATCTTCATCTGGAGATAGGCGTAGTGGACCGCCGCCATGAACTTCACCAACGCGGGCCTCCCCAGGACCGCGTTGTAGGGCAGACTGAGGTCCGCCACATCGAAGTCCACCCGCTCCGTGCGGAAGTTGGCGGAACCACCGAAGGTGACCGGGAGGTCGATATGACCCAGCGGCCAGGTGTGCCCCGGCGTCACGCCGATGATCGGCTGGGACGGTCGGAGCACCATCCCCGGGGCCTTGATGGCATCAAAGGCTGCGGGGGAAAGGATGTTGAGGGCTGCACCCCCGTCCACGAGGACACGCCCCAACTTCACGTTGCAAACGGTGGGGGAAACCACCATCGCGATCTGTCCTCCCCGGGCAACGCACGGCGGGTGGTCGGTCTGGTCGAAGGTGAGGGCAACCTCCGACCACCGCGCCCGCCGCGTCGCCTCATGGGTAGGGGCCGCGGCCAGAAGCTCACGCTTCATGGCCTTGAGGCTCCGGCGAGAAGCGTGAGCACACGCTCCCCCATCGACGGTGGCGACGGTGGCCTCAGGCTCCTGAAACCCCAGGTCATCGTCGCCATCGTCGACGTCCTCGGCGGGGGCCTTCTGCTTGGCCTCACCTCGCCGGTTGCCGGCGGGAGCCGCCGGGGCCCTGCCCTCACGGCGCTCCTGCCTCTTCTCCTCCTCCCACTTCCTCGTCCGCTCGGCCAAACTTTTGACCGCGCGGCAGTCGGCGAGGTCGTGGAGGGAGGTGTTGTGCACGGTGCACCACTTGCCGGTCGGACGCTCCTTGCTAGGAACGCCGACCTCCTTCTTTTTGTCGCCCGCAGGCCTCCCCTTTCGGGGGGCCCGCGAAGCGCCCACGACGGCGAGGACATGACCCTCGTCGTCGGAACGGGCCAACCTCTTCTTCCTCCTCCTGTCCCGTCGCCCTGACCGAGCGGCGGACCCGGGGGCGGCCGGAGCTGCCACACCAGAACCAGAGGAGTTCCAGGTCCAAGCCTCCTCCTTGCGGGCCACACGGTCCGCGAGCTCAAAAAGCTGCGCGGTGGTCTGGGGCTCCTTGGAGGCGATCTTCTCGAGCATGCGGTTGTGCCGCACGCCCCCCCTGAACGCGTAGATCACCGCGTGTGCGGGGATGCATGGTATGGTGTTGCGGACTTGACAGAACCGCTGAATGTACGAGCGAAGAGACTCATCGTCCCTTCGCTGTACCGCGTGCAAGTCCGCCTCTTCGCCTGGGCGCGGATATGTGCCCTGAAAGTTCGTGGTGAACTGCTGGCACAATCGTCCCAAGAGTGGACCGACGCGGGTGGCAAGTTCATTAGCCAACCCCGCGCCTGACCCTTCAGGGCCATGGGGAAGAAATTCGCCATGACCCTGTCGTCACCCCCCGCGGCCTCGATCCCGGTCGTGTAGATCTGGAGAAACTCGGCGGGGTTGACGCTTCCGTCGTATTTTTCGGTGATGGTGGGCCGGAACCTTGGGGGCCAACGGACGTTCCGAAGGCTCGCCACAAAGGCTCGACAGCCGGCACCGCCAACAGGGGACACGGGGGGCCGGCCCCCGTGACCAGACCGAAGTGGCGCTCTGGACGAGGAAGCGCCCTCCGTTGCGTGGGCGGCGCGACGAGCGTCGCGCCGGCGCTCGATATCGAGCCGGGCATCCGGCCCCCCACGCACATCTTCTTGGGTCGGAGGCGTTGACGAGGGAACGGCGGACGAGCGGCGTGTGACGGCCGTCGTTCGCCGCGCCCTCCGCCTCGACGACATGGAGCCGGCGGCGGCAGCGCCCGAGGCCCCGGCGGCGGAGGACCGCCCGCCGGCGTCTAGGCGCTGCTGCGCCGTCATGACCAAGTCGGCCACGTTGTCCAGCCAACGTCGGGCTGGAGTCTCTGGATCGGGGACGACGGGCGGGTGACGCAGGAGCGCGCCCGCAACCTGGAGCGCGCCCTGGGGCATGCCGCCATCGCCGTAGGCGAGGCGGCGACGCGCCCTGTCCCGCCGTCCTCCCCCGTCGCCCGCAAGCGGCGAGGTCGCGGATCCTTCGACCTCCTCGAGCGCCTTCCCCCGCCCAAGACTTCGGCGAGAGGGGGACGGCGGGGTGCGAGCCCGACGGCGCGGGTTCTGCTCCCCGTCGTCACCGCTGGCGCTCGGAGAGAGGCTGTGCGCCACTGCCCGCTCGGCCATAGGGCTGAGCGAGCGAAACTTGGCACACACGAAAGAGGATGAGGGCTTAGAAAGACACACGCGCCCCCTACCTGGCGCGCCAGATGACGGAGCGTGAAACTCCTCACCGGGAGACCCATTTGGTGACTTAAGCAGCTCACACAACACTTGGCCAGTGCTGCTCACCATGTATAACTTGCCTACATGGATTGCCAGAAATGAAAGTATATTTTGTTGACTATCCTTATACAAAGGCCAAAACAGCCTGGGATTGACATAGATGTGTTTCTTGAACCATTGATGGAGGACATGCAAGAAATGTGAAAAGAAGAGTTACGAGTGTGGGATGAGTACTGCAGAGAATATTTTACTTTGCGTGCCATTATATTCGTTACAATCAACGACCTGCCGGCAAACTTTTCGCTCTCAAGTCAGCTTAAGGGGAAGTTTGGATGTCTTATATGTATCGACAATACGTCGTACAAGTACCTCACCTCGTCAAGCAAGGTAGTGTACATGCGTCACTGTCGGTTCTTACCACAGAGGCACAAGTGGCGTGCGATGGCCAGATTATTCGACAATACAGTAGAGAACGATCTTCCTCATGAAACACGAACTAGTACACAAGTCTTCAACATGACAAAGAAGATTAAGGTCGTGTTTGGGAAGGGAAAGAAGAAGGCAGGCAAGAGGAAGAAAACAAGGGATCAAGATAATACAGATACAACGGATCAGGAAAATACGTTGCCTTTCAAGAAGCACTCAATATTTTTCAGGTATCTGGAATACTGGAAAGACCTGGAGATTCATCATGCCATTGACGTAACGCATCTTGAGAAGAATGTGTTCAACAGCACCATTACACTTTACTAGACATCCTGAGTAAGACGAAAGATGGGCTGAAGTCACGTACCGACCTGGTAAATATGAACATAAGGCATGACCTTCACCCAAAAGAGCTGGCAAATGGGAAGATTGATATTCCTCCGGCATGCTACTCATTGACACCAGAAGAGAAAAATGCTTTCTGTAGATGCTTGCATAGTTTGAAAGTCCTGACTGGTTTCTCATCGAACATCAGAAAACTTGTATCCATGAAAAATTTGATCATCTCTGGGTACAATGCTCATGACTGTCACAAGATGTTAACTGTCTTCCTACCTATTGCTATAAGAGCGGTCAAGCCAGTTCACACTAAGGTAGTGATAACAAAGTTGTGCTACTTTTTCAATTGAATATCACAGAAGGTTTTTGATCCTGACGAGTTAGGCCCCCTTCAAACATTCGCAATCGAGACAACGTGCCAGCTTGAGATGTTTTTCCCTCTGACGGAGCATGAAACTCCTCACCGGGAGACCGCGCAGGCCCCCCTTTGCCGGTTCGGCCGGGGGCGCTAAGTGAGGTTCTTCGCCCTCGATCTAAGGAATGTCAGCGAGAGAGGAAACGCACAAGACGCGGGCGACGTAGACAGGTTCGGGCCGCTGAGAAGCGTAACACCCTACTCCTGTGTTCTGGTGGATCTGAGAGTCTCCAACAATACAAAGAGAGTTCGGTCTCTTCAGCGTATTCGCCGGAGCCCCCCTTCTTTCCTAGGCCTGGGCCTCCTTTTATCTGATCAGGGGTCACCACATGGGCCTCTAGCTGCCTAAGAAAGGAAACATTTTTTTTACAATCAGGGCTAGTCTACAGCCGGAAGTGACCTCTGACAAGCATGGTGCACGCCTTCTGCCCTGCTCGCCAGCTCTCCCGGTGGACGCCCTTTTCAAACTTCATTCAATGGCCAGCGACTTCCTTGCCACGCCTGCGCTGAAGTCTGGATTAGATCTGACCGGGACTGACATACCAACTCCAGGAGTTAGCACGCCGGCTTCGGCTAGGGACGAGAGCCAGGAGGCTCTCATCATTCTGACGGGACGGGGCGAGGCGTGCCATCGGCCGCCTGTCGCCACCTAACCCGCGATCTGACCGGTCTGTGACCGGTCACACACCGCGACCAGTCACGGACCGGATATGCGTGCGCTGCGCCGCATTAAATGCGGCGTGGTGCACTCGTCTGACCCGCTATAAATGCGGTTAGGTGAGCCCTGCTGTGCTCACCTAACCCGCACACGTGGCGCCAAAATCACAGGGGGTCGGGGCGCCCCAGCCCTCGGGGCCGAAATGGGAGCGGCCCGACCCCTCGGGGAGACAGAGGGAGGGGTGGCCACGTCACCCTCGGGCCCGACCCCCCCCCGAGGGGGTCGGGACACGTGGAGGACCGCGGCTACCCAAGCCTCTAGTCATGATACCCCCGGTCCCATGTCACCGACACCCTCCATCCTATTTTAATATGATGGAGCATCTGATTGTCCATATCGTCCCTCAGATTATCAAAATTGGTACCCTATACCTACATCAGATGTGGGCGTACGAGAGGTACATGTCGGTTCTGAAAGGATATGTCCGTAACCGAGCTCATCCGAAGGGATCAATGATAGAGGAGTACACAACTGAGAAGGTGGTCGACTGCTGTATAGATTACATCAAGAATGTCACACCCATTGGGATACCCCCCGCTCTACACGAGGGTCGGTTAACTGGGAAGGGGACCGTAGGCAAGAAAATATTCTATGATAACGACTACATTGCTATAGCAAAAGCACATAGTAGCATGCTGCAACAGCTCGCCATCCTCGAGCCGTACATTGAGAAACACATGAATGAGATCAGAGCCTGCAATCCCAGAAGACCGACTCCATGGATCTCAAAGGAACAAAAGCGCAAATTTCCTGAATGGTTGAAGGATCAAAACCTGTCGTTCGGTGAATCGCTCGAGGAAAAACAATGCAGAGGCTGGCAACTGGCCCAAGTAGCCTCGTGACCTCATGGCAAGGGCATGACATCGACGGATATACATTTTACACGATAGGCAAGGACAAGAAAAGCGCAGCTCAGAATAGTGGAGTTCGTGTGGAGGCGTTGGACGCAACAGGCGAGAAGAAGTCATACTACGGCATCATACAAGACATGTGGGAGCTTGACTATGACCTTAACATCCAGATCCCGATGTTTTGATGCCAATGGGTCAAAGACACAATAGGTATATCTATCGATTACTACGGCCTTACGGTTGTGGAACGCAGTAAACTAGGCCACAAGGATGATCCGTGGGTTCTCGCTGAGCGTGTTGCATAGGTTTTCTATGTAAAGGACCCATCCGACGAGCGGATGGACATTACTGTACCGGGAAAGCAACAAATCATTGGCATTGATAATATTGAAGACGCGCCAGATTACAACCAATACGACGACGTACCATTATTCACAAATCTTCCTAACCGGATCAAACACATAGAGCGAAAGTTTGATGAAGACAACTTTTGCAAGAAGCGGACAGACGGTGTTGTAAAAAGTATAAAACGATAGTTTATTTTGTAATCGTTTATCTCTGTGAAAATATGTGAGATGTCGTTATCACATGGAAAAGAAAATATTTTGTAATGGTTTATTTATCGGCGGAAAAATGTTACATGTGTGTTATGTCGTATGGTTTATTTATGTGAAAAAATTTTGTAAAACAATTATATATGTGGTATTTTTTTGAAAATTTTGGTACTTTGTGTGTAGTGTCTTATTTATTTCACTAATAAAGAAAGAAAGATCAGGAAATAAAGAAATAATTGTGTACTATAAATATTTTTGAAAAATTATTTTTGCGTGCGGTCCACTTACAAGAACCGCACGAGATAATAGTTATTGTGTGCGGGCGTCTTAGCCGACCGCACGAAATGACTATTATCCCCTGCGGGCCCTTAAGTAACCCGCACGGGCTAAGAATTTTACGTGCGGGTGTCTTAAGTCGCCCGCACGGAAAGATATTTTTGCGTGCGGTCGACTTAAGCCATCCGCACGCGATGACCGCCCCCTATATGAGGTATTGACGGGCTCCGAAAATTTCTAAGTCCCGGAGAAATTTTATCAGCCCGCCACCAGGCTGCCAAAATCCTCCACCACCGCCTCCTCGCTGACCGCCGCCACCTCATCACCTCGCCCTCGCCACCGGCCACCTAGCTGGTCCCCTCGACGCCACTGCCTACATCCCCTTGCCGCTGGCCTGTCCTCCTCGCCGACCGTCGCTGCCTCCTCGTCGACTGCCGCCGCCTCCTCCTCTCCTCCTCGTCGACCATCGCCGCCTTCTCGCCGACCGCCGCCGCCTCCTCTCCTGCTCTCAGGTGTCACCGTCGTCGTCGTCGTCGCCGGCGCCGCCGTCGCCACTGCCGTCGCGTCATCATTGTCACCGCCACCCTCACCGTCTCCGCCCTCGCCGTGTTGTCCTCGCACTTCAAGGTGAGGACGCTGGCACCGCCACCCTCTCTGTCACCCCTCCACCTCTCTCTTCTCCGGCGCCGCGGCGCCGCCATCGCCACCGCCACTACCACTGCCGCTGCCGCTGCCGACACTGCCGCCGCCGCCCTCGCCGCACTATCGCCGTGGCCGGCCGACCGACCGAACGATCGTAGCAAACGTGTGAGGGAACGTATTAGTGAACGACTGACCGAATGAGCGAACGTATTAGCGAACGACCTAACGACCGAGCGAAAGAATGACCGAACGAGGGAACGTATTAGCGAACGACCGACTAAACGAGCGAACATGGTAGCAAATGACCGAACGAGCGAACGTATTAGCGAACGATCGAACGAGCGTGTAAACGACCGAACGAGCGAACGTATAGTATTAGCAAAAGAACGAAGGACCAAGTGAAAGAACGACCGACCGAACGAGCTAACGTATTAGTGAACGACTGAACGACCGAGCGAAATAATGACCGAACGTATTAGCGAACGATCGATGTATATATTTACAACTTGGGCTATATTTTAGTTGTCCAATGCAACTGTTGTAATTACCTAACATTTGTTTTGTTTCAGGGTTAGAAGCGGGCGACTCTGAAGTTGAATTACGTGATTTGAAGGTCGCCAATCAACATGCTAAGGCAAGATATGTGATATATGAGATCTGACTTGTTAATTCTTATTTCAAGATATTTGTGATACATGTATGTTGTATATTTCTAAAGTTGTATTAAAAAATTAGTGAACATTGTGAATATATATAAGTAATCGAATTTTAGAAGTTCTTCCTAGTTGTGGACATTGTGGATATATATAAGTAAGCGAATTTTAGAAGTTCTTCCTAGTTGTGGACATTGTGGACATTGTGAATTAATTAGTTGTCTTTGGATTAACAAGCTAATTATCATCTCAGTTCTGAATTTGCCTGAATTATAACACGAGGTTTAATTGCCCTTGATTAGTAGTCACGTGCTTATCCTTAATAATCTGGCCGACCAGCGTTGTTGTTGAAATTAAATACTAGTTTCTTATATGTTAATGGGAGATTATTCCATCATTTTATTATAGTTAATTTGAACACCAAAACTTTCTTACTTCTTTGTCAAGACATGCATTACGTACCGTACTCTAATTTTGTCCTACATAGACTGTTTCCTAGACAAATGAACAATGGTTTGATGAAAAGGGCATTCTCATCTTTCAAACATAAAAGAGTTGTCACGACATTATCTAATCATACACGCATCAGATACTATCCAAAGACAACTAACTTTGATGTATATATATGCATTTTGTAGACTTTGTGTGTGACGGTGGCACATAGAAGAAAATGTCGAAGAACAAAGTTCCCTTCGAGACACCCGTACCAACATCGGGCACAAAACCAACAATCAATCAGCTCTCCCCGACACCCGTAGCTGCATTGGGTGCAGAGCCCACAAACAATCTGCGCTCGAAGACACACGAAGCAGCTATCGGAAATGAAGCGGCGCCGAGCGAGGAATCTTGGCGCACACCGAGCGACCCGTTTGAAATAGAACTAGCGCAAATGGCCACTGAGCGACCCGAGGATGACCTTAATTATATTCCTATTGAGCAGACAGTAAGTCTAGAATCCTAATCGTTCTAAATTTGTTAACGTTCCCGATTATAGCCATCTAATGGCTTATTCGTGCAGATGGCTACTCGGCGTCGGTCGAAACGAAAGGCCGGCCATATTACCGTCAGGGCTCAAGCAAAGGCGGACACAACCACATCGGGTCCAGGTCCAACGGGCATGTCAGCAAGTGGAGGAAGATGTGCAAAGAAACGACATGGTGAGAGGAGCAGGAACCAACTGTCGAAGGAGACCTACTACATTGCTGCTCTGAACGAAGATGGGAAGCCCGTCGAGCTGAAACACGTGATGGCCAAGTTTAGCAGCGCATGCGGGACGGTGGCAAGACTTCATGGGCCGCTGAACATGGATGAGTGGAAGGACGTTAACCAACACATCAAGAATTTAATGTGGGAAGAGCTGCAGAAGTATCTTGTGTATCCACCTGGATCAGAGGTCATTGCGAGCAGATTTGCGTTGAGTACAATGGCCCATTGGTGGTGACAGTGGAAGTCTGACATGAACACTTATTATGTTCAGAAGAATAAGTCTCCATTTAAAAAATACGGCAATATCCCGCCAGTCGAATGGGACAAGTTTGTGGCCAAGATGACAATACCTAAAGCTCTGGCAAGGAGGAAGAAGATGTCAGACCTGGCGAAGAAAAACATATATCCACACCGATTGGGGTCTAGTGGATACGACGATCACGTGGACCAATGGTGAGCTACGGAGGAAAAGTTTGCAGCTCAAGGCAAACCGTTGTTGGTCCAGCCCCTAAATCCACGCACTCGAAACTGGGTATGGGCGCGAAGTACGGGGCAAGTGACGGATGAGGGTGAAATGCTTTTCGAGTCTCCTGACATCGAGCATGTGACCACGTCTCTCCAACAGATCATCGAGAAGGAGAAGATAGGGGAGTGCATCGCTAGAAGGGAGCATGACAAGCTCACCGCTGCTTTGGGGACTGCCGAACACTCCGGGAGGATAAGAGGAAAATCTTCAAGGACGAGTTGGAAGGTAGGGTTTCCAAAGGAATTCAAAAGTTACAAGAAGCGGGATGCCTACAAAGCGAAGTTGCGTGAAGAAGTCACCGAACAAGTAACCCAACAAGTCACCCAACAGTTCTACAGGCTAGCCGCACAACATCCCCAAGCCTTCTCGAACTTAGTTCCTCAAGCCAAGCAGACGGTGCAGATCCCGAGCAATGTCGGGTCCATAGAAACAACACCCTACCCGATCGATCTTATTACCGGTCCGACACCGGTGCAGTCTTGTCGTTCTGATAGGCAGAGCCGGGAAAACGAAGGAGGTTGGGTCCAAACTAGCGATACCAGGGAGACAGTTCCATCACAACCCAATTCCGGAAGACTACGCAAGGGTGCAAGTGGGAAGGGTTAATGCCGATCAAATGTCGTTGGAGCTGGACATCCCAACACCAGAGGGGATAGAACTACTCGAAAATGTGGTGAACCAGTTTATCCTTTGGCATCGTCGAGACATCATCCTCACGGGACAGACAACATTGACGACCCCAGCTCCATCGGTGCCACAGACGGCTGCCCCTCCAGCACCGCTATCCCCACCGAATTCCCCAACCCCACCAGAATCTCCTATCCCACCAAGATCTCCTATCCCACCAAGATCTTCGTTCCCAAAAAGAGTACCTTCTCCACCTGCAGAGCCTGTCGCACCAGATTCCCCAACTCTGCTACCTCGGCAGCCGTCTCCTGCTCATCAGTCGCCTCCTACTCCACAATCTGCTCTCGTGCAACCTGTGCCACCTTCCCAGGAAGATGCATCTATCCAAAAGCCAAGTACTTCGCAAGCCCGCAAGCTCATACCACAAATGGTTTCTACGTACAAACCGAAGGAAATGGCAGATTATGAGGCGATGATAGTTTTCAAGTCATTTAGGGGACAGGGTCCGCCAAAGCCAAGCGCACCTGAACCGCAAGCGGATGCACAGAAAAGCGTACTAGGTCATGCAGACAAAATGCAATCTTGGGATTCTACAGAAGTGCCAAAGGTGTACGAATATGGCATGCCGTTCTTGCCGTTCCACGTCATGCTCGAACTCCCATGGCCAATGTGGTTGCTGCATGATTGGTATCTAAAAGCAACTGAAAAGGGTCTCGAGATGATTAGTGTCAAGGTCCCGGATAACGCTTTCGTCGAGGGACGGAAACTTCATCATCACTTTCAATGACCTACATGCCTTCTTTAAGATGGAAAAAAATGGATATCAATCTCGTCGACGTGTGGTGACTGTAAGTTTTTGTTCTTGTTTGTTGTTGGCGAATGTGTGCCAACAAATTATAAGTCATTTAACTTGCATAATTTCTTAGGTCACAATGGGTAGACGCCCAAAGAACGGGGACCTCAATAGGCTACACCAACCCGACGAGGGTTTGCATGACGGCCCACACTGTGAGGTTAAATCTGGATGGTCCGCAACTAAAGGATAAGACGCCGGAGGAAAGACAAGCATATGTCGACAGGTTGCACAAGAATAAAAGGGTCGAGGTGGCAACTTACTTGGGACAAGCTATGCTCACGCACGCAGACAAAAGAGTCTTGATGGTCCCATACCACATAACGTAAGCAACATTCCCTTTGTTCCATTCATATAATATCATAGCACATCAAAATATCTACCAGATGTCTTATGTAATTCATAAACCGTGTTTGCAGCAATCACTACATACTATTCCTCGTATATTCAAGGGACCACTTGGTCGTAGTTCTTGATCCGGCCCACTACGAAGAGCAGAAGTTCATGGAGTTCCTTGTCTTGCTGAATTTGTAAGTTTGAAACAAACCTCCTGCATACCATACTGCTTAGATGTAATTTTAAAGTTAGCTCAAACAAATATTTTATCTTTGTAGGGGACATGACTATTACAAAAGACATGGCAGATTCGTAAAGGATCAAAAGAAAACAAAACTTCTTGTAAAGGCACGCTAGCCGGTATGTGATCATATATTCGTTAACTTAATGATGCGATTGTTAGTTTTTAATACTGACGTGTTTACTATTCTTACGCAGTGTTACAAGCAACCCCGGCACTAGCCTATGTGGATATTATATGTGCGAGATGCTCAGAGTTTGCAGGAGATATAGAACTGAGTTTACAGATGTAAGTCATCGTGCTCCTTATATATACGAACTAGTTTGTTTAAGTTGATTTTAATACATATCATTTTTCTTCTATTTTCAATAGCTCCCGAGCATTCCGTGTACCGCAAACCGGTTCGACAAAAAAACGCTTCTCAACTTATGCGCGGACTTGTGCCGGTTCATTCGTCGCAACATCTGCAATCATCTAGGGGAGTTCTATGACCCTGATAGCGAACTTGCTTGCGACGACAAATTCAAACGCTTAAGGGAGTGGGAGAGAGAACATGCAGTATATTAAAAAGATCTATTTGTGAGGGAGGCAGAACTTGTAATATTTGTTACACTAGCAATGTAACTACTTTCATATGTGTACATGTATATATGCTATTTAATTATATATATCGATGTTTTATATGGTTTAACTTGTGATATTTTCATTATAAAATTTAATCGTGTTTGTAATTGAGCGTGAATAACCGCGACTAGATTTGCTAGTGTACCATTCATAAACACAACAACAAAAAAAAATACAAGTGCATACGAGATCTTTTCAAACGGCTAGTATGTGCTAGGGCGTCTGCAATAATACATCTTCCCGTGCGATCGGTATAACTGGACCGCACGGGATAAACGATTATCCCGTGTGGTCGAGTTAAGTGGACCGCACGGGAAGATGTATTTTTCCGTGCGGTTGAGCCACCCGTACGCGAAAATGTTTATTTTCCCAGACCCCTGGGTGCAGACGGGCAAGACCTCCGC
Source organism: Oryza officinalis (assembly GCA_008326285.1). Taxonomy (NCBI): domain Eukaryota; kingdom Viridiplantae; phylum Streptophyta; class Magnoliopsida; order Poales; family Poaceae; genus Oryza; species Oryza officinalis. Next base: position 50,210,396 of record BDMV01000007.1, on the reverse strand, counting down.
ACAAAAAAACGTGTTTTGACCGCACGAAAAAATAGAATCTGTACTAGTGGTAAAACCATGGGGCTGGACAAGGAGTTTTGAAAAGATGCTTGTAGTGCATCAGTGAGCAATGGGGCAGGGGGGGATTGATGAGAGGAGGGTGATAACCTAGTAATCCTAACTTCATTCTTCCAAGGTGAAAGTGGTCGCCAAACCTCCTCTAGTGAGGCTGGCCAAACATGCAAGAACGAACCTCATGTCCGTGTCTTAGCTTTCACCTTTCAATGAAACAGTTTCCCACGATGGCTTATTACATGGAAATCATCATAATCATGGCATGGAGTATTTGGCTCACAAGAAACAACAAAGTTTTCAGAAACATTAATCCATCAACAGAAGCTTGCGAAGATAGATTTAGAGTTGAATTTGCCTTGGTTATCCATAGAGCAAAAGAATCGGACAGAACACACATGCAGCAATGGCTAGAAAAAACTTTACATAATTCCTGTAGAGTTGTTACATTTGTTTTTTTGTTCTTTTCCTTACACACACGCACACACTGCATGAGCCTTTCCTACAGTAATTTCCTCCAAAAATAAAATCCCCACGATGCTAGCTAGCACAGGCTCTGGTTTGGTAGACTTTCAGGAAAAACAATACACAGTGGAGCCTGGATTTCCAAAAACAAAGAGCAAAGGGAGACAACAGTTTATTATTAACAACATGGCAGTTAATTATGCTCATAGCTTCCATTCCCATTAGTTGGAGAGTCAGTCGGTTAAGAGCCATGATACCATGATTGGATCTTACATATTGATGTACAGTACAAGTGGCGTCAGACAGGCCTGTTGGCATTGCAGGGGATGAAGAGGTCAAGTCAACTCGTCCATATAAATCCACACAGTACCGAACCCAGCAAGGAATTGAACCACACCACACATCCTCTCGAAATCATCTCCTCCTCGATTGAATTCCAAGCAGCTTGCGCCCCTTGGTTCTACAGGTTAGTGCCGACGCAAACTAAATATCCTCTTAAGAGTTAAGATCTTCTTTATATATGAACCTGAAATTCTAGCATCCTCCAGCTAATATTTCTTAGTTTGCTCTTTTCTTTTCTTTTCCTTTTGAGGGGGGTGGGGGGGGCATTTTTTTTTAATTTTTTAACTAGAAAGTTTTAAAACACGGTGCCATTTGGATGTCTCACGTTTGTTAATTAATGTCCAACTGCATAACCAGCCTAGCTACTATCTGTTACTACTATTAACGTTTGTCCGGCTAGTGTGGAACATCGTTTGTTTGTGGCAAAACCTGTGCCCGGCTAGCTTTACCCCTCCTCTAGGCACCTCAGCTTGGTGCTCCGCGATCAACAAAAACGGCACAGAAGAGCAAAAGGTTGCGGTTAGTGGTGCGCTTTTAACCACCTGGTGGAACGTCTGGCTTGAGAGAAATAAGAGTGTGTTTCAAAACTCCAATAGCTCCGAGAGAGAAGTTGCCTATACATAATAACACAGGACCATGACATGCGTAGAACAGCTTTCAAACCCCCTTGCTGCGAGTGTAATTTTCTTTTTGGGTGCTCCGGCAACTTTTCCTGTTCTGTAAACGCTACTTTTTTTTCTCTCTCTCTAATCAAATTCCGGCAGAGCTCCTGCCGTCGTTTCCTTAAAAAAAACTATTAATGTTTGGTAATTTTCCCAAGTAAGTAAAGGGTGCAGCCTTGCAGTTGCAAGAGAATGACTTCACTGATTTCTTTGAGAGAAAATCTGAGCCTCTCAGATAAAAGGCAGGAAGTATGTAATTCAAACGTATATACTCGATTCATAATCGATTAGTCAAATTCAGATTGTCACATCACATTGTCTTTGCCACTCGATCCGCACTTGCCAAATTGTCAGCTTCAGATTGTGCTACAATCTATTACATGGATTATGTGACTCGTCTGAATAATTTATGAGACGATTGACTCAATGACTCATCTACGTCCATCTAAAAATTAAGAAATCGGAGGCTGTGTTTCACATGATCCCTAGATTTTTGAATCTCAATTTCAATGGGCAAGAAGGGAGCTTTGCATGTCTTCAATCTGTCCAGGAAGAGAGAGGGAGGGAGGAAGGCGGGGAAGAAACTCATAGGCGATGAAGCAACAACGATAGCGATGGCGACCACCATCGAGCTCCAGCAATCGGTGATGGTAGCAATCTAGCGCGAATCTTGATGCAATCCTGGCCGTTAAAAGTAATCGGGCGACCTGGAGCACCACCGCTTCTGATTTTCCAAATCCGGTGGCCTCCGCCGCCACCGCCGCCGCTAAACTCCAAATCCACATTGGTACGCGAAGCCATGGAGGCAGCATCGGGACCCGAAGCCCCGGTCAACGACGACGAGCTCGGCGCCCATGCTGTGGCAAGGGGCTCCTCCCTCGACGGCGAAGATGGATGGAGGAGGAGGGTAAACACGCCGGAGGTTAATTTGGTTCCTTCTTCAGATCTTAATCTCAATCAAAAAGGGGGGGGGGGGTTCTTCCTCCTCATGCACCATCTCTCTCCCCATCTTTTGACGCCCTTCAAATGGTAGCTCCAGCCATCCTGCTTGCTTGGATTTGGATTGCTAATATGTGGGTTTTGTGTACATTTGGCTATGTGAAATTTTTTTTGAAAGGTCTTGTTTATGTTACCGATGACAATACGACTGGGGAAAATAGCTAATCTAATTAGCTAGTTTCTCTTTGTTCATCACATTTGTCAAGCCAATAAATTCTCAAGTTTTAATACCGTTGCGTCCTCTATATATGATTAAAGTTTTAAGTATTTATGATATGAAACTATCTATCATAGAACAGCCCATGCAGATATATGGGTTAATGGTAAAGTGTTTTATTGGGGGAAAAACATATGCATTCTATGTGGACTACTCTTTATGATTTACGGTATTTATTTATGGAACTTGCCTGTTATTTCTATAGTTTTGGATTGCCCAAAGTTGGATCTGGGAATAACTGAGTAGGGTGGTGAAAATATTGTTGTAAGATGTAAATGTTACTGCTGTAGCAGTTCTCCTGTTGCACTGGGTATAGATTCATTATCATGTTTGCTGCATCCTGTAACATGTTTCATGTTTTTGTTGTTCAGCGCTAAGCTAATGGCAGAGGCGGTGCTCCTTGCCGTGTCGAAGATTGGCAGCGTATTAGGAGATGAAGCCATCAACTTTGTCATAGAAAAACTGTCTGCAAAAGTAACTGAACTGAGAGAATTGCCAGACAATGTTAAGCATATCGAGATGGAACTGAGAATGATGAACAAAGTAATAGAAGATTTGGATGCCAAGAATGTCAGCATCAATGTTGTCAAGGGATGGATTGATGAGCTGCGGAAGCTTGCCTACCATGTTGAGGATGTGATGGACAAGTACTCATACCACGCTTTTCAGCTGCACGAAGAAGGATCAGTGACAAGGTTCTTCAGAGGCGGACATCATGTTAAAGTTTTCAGTGAAATTGCTAGTGAGATTACCAAGATAAAGGATAAGATCGAACGTGTTCAGAAGCTTCAGCAGAACTGGTTCCCTTCTGTTCAGATGGTTCAAGGGAACCCTTCTGCAATTGAGCGACAGGGATCTCAGAGCTGCTTGCCGGATCTAGTTCAAGATGATGATCTCGTTGGGATCAAAGAGAACCGGAGAAAGTTGATTGGATGGCTCGATTGTAATGAGCTAGACAGCACAGTGATAACCGTGTCTGGAATGGGCGGACTTGGGAAATCCTCTCTTGTTGCTAATGTGTACGAAAGGGTGAAGAAGAGCTTTCGAGTTGCTGCATGGATCGTTGTGTCACAGACCTACACCATAGATGCCTTGCTGAGGGAGCTTCTCCGGAAGATAGGGTACATAGAGGATCCATTGTCAGCTGCCATGGACAAAATGGACACCCATGATCTGAAAAATGAAATAAGGAAGAAGCTCCAAGGTTACAACAACTGTTTGGTTGTGCTAGATGATGTCTGGAAAAAGGATGTGTATGATCAAATGCACGACATCTTCAAGAATCTCCAAGCAAGCCGAGTTATCATCACGACGCGGAGAGATGATGTCGCATTACTTGCACCCTCAAAGCGTCACCTTGCACTCCAGCCTTTGTGCAGGGCAGACGCTTTTGACCTCTTCTGTAAAAGAGCTTTCAGTAACAGACAGGACAAGGAGTGTCCACCAGAGCTTCAGGAGGTGGCGACATCAATTGTTGATAGGTGCAAGGGCCTGCCGCTAGGAATTGTATCTATGGGTAGCTTGATGTCATCGAAATTGACAGAACATGCCTGGACTCAGACATTCAATCAATTCCGGTGTGAGTTAGCAAAAACAGACAGTGTCCAGGCAATTCTAAACCTGAGCTACAGTGACTTGCCAGGGAACCTTAGAAACTGCTTCTTGTACTGCAGCCTATTTCCTGAAGATTATACCATGTCACGGGAGAGCCTCATCAGGCAATGGGTCGCAGAAGGCTTTGTGGTGAGCATTGAAAACAACATGCCGGAGGATGTGGCCGAGCTAAATCTCATGGATCTAATCACCAGGAATATGCTGCAGGTTGTGGATTATGATGAGCTTGGCAGGGTGAGCACCTGCAAGATGCACGATATCTTGCGTGAACTGGCTCTTTGTACTGCGAAAGATGAGAAGTTTGGTTCTGCAAATGATCATGGCACAATGATACAGATGGAAAAGGATCTCCGTCGTTTATCATCCTGCGCATGGAGGGACAGTGATGTATCAACACTGAATTTTCCGCTTCTTCGCACCTTGATTTCACTTGGAGCCGTAACATCCACTCCTCAAATGTTGAACTCAATCCTCACTGGATCGAGTTACCTTACAGTTCTTGAGCTGCAAGATTCCGCAATTACTGAAGTGCCGAAATCTATAGAGCATCTGTTCAATCTGCGGTACATTGGTTTGCGGCGCACTAAAATTAAGTTACTCCCAGAGTCTATTGAGAAGCTATCCAACCTCCAGACGCTGGACATCAAGCAAACAAAGATAGAGAGGCTACCACGAGGCATTGTTAAGGTGAAGAAGCTGCGCCACCTTCTAGCTGATAAATACTTGGATGATAAGCGGGAAGAGTTCCAGTACTTCGTTGGAGTACAGCCACCCAAACAGCTCTCCAATTTGGTAGAGCTGCAGACTCTCGAGACCGTGCATGCTAGTGATGACTTGGCAGACCAGCTGGACAAACTGAGGAAACTGCAAAGCGTGTGGATTAGCAGTGTGGATGCCGAACACTCTGCAAAGCTTTTCGCTACGCTGTCCAAGATGCCACTTCTGTCAACCTTGCTTCTAAATGCGAGCGATACAAACCAGCCACTTCGCTTGGAGGCTCTCAAGCCGGAGTCCAAACGACTCCATAAGTTGATTGTGAGAGGGCGCTGGGCTGCCACGATGCTGCAGTGCCCAATATTCCAGGACCACGGCAAAAATCTCAAGTATCTAGCTCTGAGCTGGTGTGGTCTTCAGGAAGATCCACTGCTGCTACTTGCGCCAAAGTTGCCGAACCTTGTCTTTCTGAGCCTTAACAGGGTGAGCAGTGTAGAGGCATTGGTTATTTCTGAAGGTTGCTTCCCTAAGATGAGGACCCTTGTGCTGAAGAACATGCCCAATGTCAGCCAGCTGATGATTGGGGAAGGTGCTCTTCCAATTGTTGAAGGTTTATATGTGGTATCCCTTCCAAAGCTGGATAAGGTCCCTGAAAACATCGAATCCCTTGGCTCTCTGAAGAAGCTGTGCCTACTGGATCTTCACAAGAACTTGAAGGCTGATTGGGACAAGAATGGAATGCACCACAAGATGACAAATGTCATAGAGCTCCGCATCTAAGTTTGACCTTTTCCTCCGCTAATAACATTTGTGTTCAGTGCATGCGCACACAAACATCAACAATGTGAATTTGGTGCCTTTTGCCATTGGCTTTTTGTTGGTAGCTCTATGCTAAAAAAATGCACTTGTTATCCTTTCTAATAAGTCCTGAAACACAGGACTTCTTTGTCAGGAAGTACCTCTATCCTCTTGGTTGTATTTCCCTCTTAATTTATTTCATCTGTAAAACTTTTTCTTATCCTTTTGAATTGTATTTGGCATTACGTTGTACCTGTACTACATTCATCTCAATGCAGTGTTTAGAATTGTAATTTGATCACATGTCATTTCTTTGCTAGAAAGGAATTTTGCTTGTGCAGGTTTTTGGAATCAACAATTAGGATAAAAGGGGGTTATGTACAACATGGAGATAATTGCCGAAGAACAAAGCATTATGTGAATATAGTAATTTGCAATGTTAGTGCACAGTTTGGAGCACAGATTTGTCTTTTTGTTTCTTAACGTGCACATCAATTTTTGAGTTGATTTTTCTGAGGTGCTATTTGTAGTCGTCTTGCACATCTCAGAATTTTTTACTTTTTTGTGTGTATATTTAGATGCAGTTTTTGAGTTCGGAGCATGATATGAGAACACCGTTGTGCAACACCTGATTTTCTCTCGTGTAGTGCCGATCCCAGATTGAGAGAAGGGGTAAAACATGAAGCCAAATCCTCTCTAGAGCCGAGCGGGCATTATCACCAGGGNGGGGGGGGGTGGGGGTGGGGGATCAAAATCGAATCGAACTAACTGACATAGAATATTTTGACCATAAATTCAGTCAGTACTTGAAACTAAGAGCATCACCAACAGTGCCCCTAATCCACTCCCAATCCATATGTTTTGGGATTTTAGTCCAAAAATCCGGTCCAACGGTCTCCCTATCCTGCTCCTAAAATTTTGGAGTTCCCTACCCCTTGATTTTCGCTCTGGGCATATGAGGGCGAGGCCTCGCTCCCAATCTTGCGTTCGCGCCGTTGTGATCTCCTTCCCGCACGTGCAGTGAAATGTTGCCGCCCAACGGTTCTTGGCGACCTGGCCGGCGGCGGCTCGTCGTGTCCCGGCGACGGTATCTTCATCCCTGCAGATGGCCGTGAATCAATCGGCGCTACCACAAGCTTCGTCGCCATATGCATTCGTCCTACCGGCGGCCCGTGCTCTCGCAGCAGCAGCACCCTCTTTTTCGCAGTATAGTGGTCATCCGTCGCCGATGACCCAAGGTCCACCGGCGCATGGATTCGGAATCAATCGGCTCGGCGCCCCTCTGCGCCCCCCACCGCCGCTAGCCCCCCGTGTAGGATTGGCGCCTCCCCGACCGGTCCGTCTGCCATCGTTCGGCAACCAGCAGACATCGAAGGTCCTGGGAGAGCAGCAAGCAGCCGTCGACTACGCCCAGGGGACAGCTACCGTGGACCACGACTCGGCCGGCATCAGTTTGGGCCAGGATTGGCATGTTGGTCAAGAAGAGGAGTTCGAGTTCTGAAGCAGATTCAGTTTCCCCGATGGTGAATTTCTGAGCAGTCAAGGTGATTTATCCCTAATCCTCTATACTTGGTCATGTCAATTTGCTCTGAAATGGATTGGAATGCAGTTGTTGAGTGCTTGTTAGGAAGATAAACACTGGCAATGTTAATGAGTACAATAGCATAGCAATTTTTGGTTGAATTCAGGCTTTTGCTCCCTCATTTAGTCATTCAGACATTTCTGCCTGCTAGGTGGTACTACCTGAATGATGCAATAATATGGGGCTGTTGTTGAGAGCTACATCATGTTGCTGATTTTGCTGAATGCATTTTTCCTAATCTGATGAACCCCTACTGTTGTGAACTGAATGCTGCTGCTGTTTGCGCGCCCTCTACTGCTGCTGGCACCGGCTGCTGCTTCTATTGGGAATCTTCTGCTGATCTGGACCTGGTATTGGTGCTGTTTTTTTGTTTCTGTCGATTGCTGCTACTGCTGAAAATCCGGTGCTGCTGCTTTTGCTGTTGCTGCACAAAAAATGTGCAACTGGATGTTTGTGCTGATGTGGCTTAAAAATTCAGGAAGTTCCCCGCTATTATAATCTCTGGAAACAAGCAGATTACTGAATTGGAAAAAAGCAGTTGGTAGTATAACAAAGGGCCCACTTTTTAGATTTAGAGAATCAATTTTAGTCTTTCCTTTGGAGAGATGAGTATTTTCACTCCCTATTTTCAGTTTAGAAAACCCAATAACAGAATTTTGGGGATGGATTATTGCCAATCTGTTGTTGGTGATGCTCTAACGAAATTTAGAACGGGTAATTTGCCCATAGGGCTTGGGGGCGGCGAGGCTCCAGATCCGGAGCTCGACACCAGCATGGTGGTGATGGTTTGAGGAGCATAGTGGCGGTGGGTCTCAGTGGCTGCGGGACGGGGGCGGCGATGACGGCGGTTGCCGGGCTCCAGATCTACAGGAGCTCGACTGGTCAAGAAGCGGTGGTGGGCCTCAACGGCTACGGGACAGCGACGACGGCGTCGGTTGGGCTTGGCGGTGGCGGACCTTCTTCCTCTTCTCTCTCTCGGCTAGATATGAGGTCGCCCCAACCTCCTTCCTCTGCATTGGCAGGAGGAGCTCGACACTGGCATGGTGATGGTGGTCGTGGTTGAGAGAGGCGGCGGCGATGGCAGCGACGGTGCCTGGAGGGGGTGGTGGTGGGCCTCACCGGCGTGGTGATGGTGGCCATGGTCGGCAGCTGCGATGACGACGTCTTGTTTGCATGTTGATGCTGTTCTTAGTTTGTTCTACTACATGCTGTGTGAAAATGGTTGAAAAATTCTTGCATGCTTGTCGATGTAGTGCTCTCTGGATATGGATCTGACATGAATTTGAATCAATGCATCTTTTGGGCCAAAAAAAATAATTTTGCAGGTAGGCGACATCAGGGTGCTGTCTGCGAAAATTGATTTTCTCAGTAGGGTTTCTTAGGGTGTCCGCCTACGAAAATAAACTTTTCGTGCCATGTGGGCGTCCAGCATGGCGAGATGGAGTTACCCCATGCCATCTTGGCAGTGTTCCTCCTTACTTCCTCGAGCACAGTGGCAAATCTTGACGCATCCTCGAGCACAGTGGCAAATCTTGATGCAAAACACAACAGGGCAATCCTAAACATTTGCAACTTGGTGCAATTCTTGACTGGAAATGAGGTATGCACCCTTGTTGAAGTAGCATGGGATAAGTTCATCTCGCCACTCTAGAAGCCCATGAGGCACGAGGAATTGAGTGAATGGCGACAAATTGCTGCAAGGTAAGAAGTTGGAAGAGTAATTGAATTTATAGGGACTCCTTTTTGCACAAAAATAAGTTGCAGGAGGAAGAGTAGAAAGACAGTGACTTACAGGGGGTATTTGGATTTTTTTTCCAATTTCATTTAGAAAAGTAAGTAAATATTTTTTTTGAAGGGGAAGTAAGTAAATATTTTTGTTGTGTCCATTAGGTTTTTAATGGCCTCTTATAGCAAGTTTAATTTGGTGCATATATATGTACATGGCAACTGATTTTCCCTTTTATTTGTAGAATGGAGAACCCACCATGTTGAAAATTTGTATCCTACGTTACTCAAGACTACTTAAATTGACACACTTTACTCCTTAATGAAATTTTTTTTCTCTTCGGAAAAGTCATGTTTAAGTTAAAGTTTTGTGGATGATAGATTGCACTATACCTTACATGTCAACCCTTTTTGAAATTTTTAATCACTATTTACAGAGTTACATAGGCTGGAATCACTTACCATTGATTTAAATAGCGAGTGTTTTATTTTTCCATTTAAAAGCTGTATGGAAACTATCTTGAAAAACATTTAAAATATTCTTCTAACATAGGTTATATTGTCATACACGGTCCTATAAAAACTAAACTTAAAACTCGTTCCATGTATGAATAAATAAAAGTGTTGATACTAGGAACCGGCAATGTGAAAAGGGGGTAGCGCACGAGAGCTAAAGTAGAAGGGTTGAGAAACAAGGGGTTTAGACAGGTTTAGTCCCTCTCGATGAGAGGTAATACCCTACTCCTGTTTGGGGATTTGAATCCGTCGGGTATTTGTTGATGAAAAATCTGCGCTCAGCCAATGATGTCAAATCTGTATTGGCACGAACCAAGTCGACGAACACACGAAGGCCTGGAGATCTACTTAGCTCCAGTGCAGGTCCTAAAATTGATGAGATACGGGCGTGCCAGTCAGTTTGATCCTGCAACTGACAAGATATATAAATAGTAGATCAAAAAGTCGATCGGCTAACAAGCTGATGCCGATACTAGTCGATGTCAATAGGGTTTTAAACAATCAGCTATATATCCAATATCAATAGGGTGGCGATACGTCGAAAGTAGTTGTATTGATCGACATATAGCTTACATAGACCCCGGGTGTACATATTTATGCGCATAGATAGATATTAGTCCTTATTGAACAAGACACAGACTTTCCTAAAGATAAAGTAAAAGATATAAGTCTTATTCGGACTCTAAACAATCTTTCCTAAAAAAAAAGAAAACTAACTTACTCTGCCTAATTAATAGATAACTTGCCATTCCGCATCCTCTTCGAACTCGGTCTTTTCTGAATAAACTTTCTTTAATTGATTAATTTCCTTAACCAAATCCATTAAGAATCCAACTACTAATGACTGATAATTCTCATCATCCGATTTCAGGACTCTGAATGACTTTAGGGCTTACCAAATTTTGGCCTTAACAATATTGTATTGATATGATGATCTTGGGTGTGGTTATACCCTCAAGAGGCCTCCTGTCCACCTTATATAGGTTGAGGGGTAGGATTACAGATAGAAACCTAACCGAATACGGTATCTATTTTACAATATTCCCGAATTAAGACTTTAAGCTATTTCCTTAATACACAAGGAAACATAATACCCAAGTCATAATCCGTTACATATTCTAGAAATATAGCCTATCCCCTATAATCAGTCGGATAGACTAGTCGTGTGGGTATATGGTACTCATAATCTCCATAGTAGCCCCTGAGACCTTCATAGTCGGAAAGATAATCTTCTCTCAAACAAAAATAAATCCAAAGCCGCGTGCTTCAATCACCTCCGCTATAATCTCCCGATTGCTTTAACTTGTCCAGTAGGCTGTGAAGGGCTGAAAAAAAATTTAAAAATATACCTAGGTGCATCGAATAGATGCACCTAATTAGGTATAGCCCTCGACTATATGGTTAGTTAAACAAACTAATCATATAGTCAAGGAATAAATAACTCAACCATCCGAGTGATTTTTAATAATTATAGTCACCCAAGCGACCGAATATAGCATACACGTCATAAATCCCCAGATAATATTATCCCAGCTAAAATACTGACCACTAAATATAAAATATATTGCATAAAGCAAAAAAAAACGACCACATAACAAAACAACTTAAATAATAAAGCCTTTGTTCAGCAGATTAGATACACGACATACATGGTATAAAATCCAAGTAAAGTAATACTCATAAATAAATATACCAACCACCAGAAAATGACCAAAATATATAATTAGCATAAAGCCATAATATCGGTATTTTTATAAAAGATGCACACATATGTGATCCAAAGCAATGATATTGTATCCAATCATATACTTTATAAATCCAAACAATGTCATTATCTTATATAAAAAAGTTAATTTGAACAACTATATATAAAGTTTCATTGTTTGTCATCTTTTAAATTGCATTGTACCAACTTCAAAAAGTGGGCTACGAATTCTTAGTGGGCTTTGGCCCAAAAAGAAATTTCGCCGGTACCCTAATTATAAAAAACCGCCTTGACACTGTACATCATCTTCTCCGCCTGTTCATCTCCAAATTTCCCCTTTCACACTCCTGTTCACCACTGCTGCCGCCGAAGCTAGGGCTAGCAATTTCCTCGCATCCATACCCCAAAGCTAGAAATCAATCCATTCCTTGAGCAGATCCGCCCCACCGCATCCAGTTTCTCCACAAATTTCCCCCCGAAAACCCTAGTTCAAAGCTTCCCAGATTCATCCATGGCGGGAGAGAGAGAAATCTCGTTCGAGCAGTGGGCGGTCTCTGACGTGAAGTATGATAAATATGATTAAGGAAAAAAGTGTTTTTAGAGAGTTAATAGTCACGATGAAATATTTTTAAGGAGTAAAATAACTTTTTCCTCACAAATCGATCCAGTGGTTTTTATTTAGTTTTTCTTGCATCCTATCCAAATGATTATCTTGTGTTCTTTAACAACCATCAAACCAGATACCAAAGCAATTCTCAATAAAATTGTAAGAATCATGGCAAGTCATCCTCCCTTGAAATGGAACATTAATGTTGGAGAGTAATAATTGCACTTTGAATCATGTAGAGCAAACCTTGTTCCACTTTACACTAGGTTTAGTACTTTCCCTTTACACAAAGGTATACTGAAATAAGTTTGACTTTGCAATAGGTTGCATCTTAAAATTGAAACGAAATCTTGTAAATATGAATACAACATATTAAACTTATTAAAATGTTATTTATTGTACTAGGTTTCACGAGGTTTATTCGGATTTTATAAAATTTCATGATTTTTTTGGTAGGTTTGATGATGTATCCTAGTGCTAAACCTGGTACAAAGTGAAACAATATGCAGTTTAGCCGGTGCAAAGTGCAATTTACTTTTTTTAATCTTCTACTGCATTGTACTTACAAGCTTACTAGACTCCTTTGACATTCTAATTTGTATCATATCCAAATGCTAATCTCCAGCGATGTCCTAGTGTCTTTTGATATTTTTATTTGGCATATACATGCTTCTCAAAATTATCATGTATTCTATTCATAATGCCAATTTTCTTGGGAATTTTCAATAATTTTTCTATGCTTGATACAGTTGTAATATGATTACATGTACTCGTTTTCATTCATCACGTAGCTGACCATGAGGATCTTACCTTAAATGATAGGATGCAAGTCGAAGATCCTTTGTCTTCCTCGTCGAGATTCAAGCCTGGTTGAGAGTGGTAGTATCATGAAGATCATCAACGTGAGACAAACTCCTCCATGCAACAAATGGATTTGGCGTTAGGGAAACAAAATGACTCAGATGTGGCCTGCAGACGTGGGAAGGCTTTTAGCACCAACTGAATTGCGTTACCAAAGCGATTCTTGTTATTGGAAGATAGGAACCCTATGCATGTTTTGTTAAATATTCTCTTTAAAATTAATTTCATATTTCTAATGGATTGCTAAATAGTTGTGTTCTTTGAGGGCATTAAATAGTTGAACTTGAGTTACATCAAATAGGTCAGGAGCATCATGGCAAAAAAAGGGACACGATAGCTCAAATACTCCACATTTCCGTCGTTGTTGGCCTGTTGCCATGCTTTGAACATGTCTTCTCAGTAGCCTACAACTGCAAATATGATATGGTGTATTGTAGAAACACAAAGCCAATTTCAGAGCAAATTAAAGAACAACATGGACTCAACTAGGCGTGGAGCTGGACCAATATAGGTGCGAATTGAAAGCCCTTTTGTCAGACAAGGACCAGGAGTCACTAGGAAGGCAATGCAGTCTGAACAGGATCTTCCAACATTGATGACACGACATGCAAATCCATTGATAAAAATGGGACATGTTTCTTGCATGAAATAAATCTCAAAACAATCGAAGCAACACAGAAATTACAAGGGCCTTCTTCAAGTAAAGAAAGCGTACTACATCTAGAGACGGACTTATGCAAACATGCAACATCTTCTGGTGCATTCCGTGTTCTTGTTCCATTGAGTCTTGAAGTCTTTATGGAGGTTCCTTAGCCAGAGCTTCTTCAAGGAGCTAAGGGACTTGAGGGACCTTATCCAGCTTCAGCAGCAACACAATGTACAAACCTTGGTTGAATACTTGAATGCATGGAAGGCCACTATCCATGATCTTTATGTAGTTGACGTCAAAGACAAGCGTCTTTCAGTTTGGGGAAGACCTCTGCGGCATGAAGAAGTGAGGATCCAATGTGTTTCCACTCTGCATGTTGTTCAGTCTAATTAGATATAATTTCCTGCCTTGGATGGGTGGTTACATCTGTCCTATGGTGACCCTTTTTCACTGCTATTATACATCTCTGTAGTCTGTACCTTATGCTTCACTAAGCATTCGAATTATATCCAATGCAGTAGGCCTCTTCTCTGGGATAAGGTTCACACAGTTTACCCCAATTCCAATGCATCTTTTTACCTGTTCGCTGTATATTTCCAGTTTACACGGTGCCGCTGTTGTTTCTAGCCTTTTCATCCAGCTTCCAAGCACCTGCAGAGAGCGACTAATGGTGAGACAGAATGACAGCTTATGAAGGCTAGGTTTATTCATCGTCTTACGTTCTCAGTGAAGCACTGGAACGATGTATCAACACCCTGGGGATAATGCTTACGCCCTGTCATTAACTCTATTATTAAAACACCAAAACTGAATATATCTGACTTGGTTGTGATTAATCCGTTGTTCAAGTATTCTGGAGCTACATATCCTCTGCATCATAACATTAATTAGATCAGTGCGAGGTGCTACTATAAGTACAGACGACATGTAATGAATATATAATCCGATGAAAAAAAAGTAAGATCTCCAGTGGCTTAGCTTACAGAGATCCCACACGAGTTCTGGTGACAATTTGAGACTCTTGTTCAGCAAAGATCCTTGACAAACCAAAATCCGCAATTTTTGGCACCATATTATCATCCATTAGTATATTTTCAGGCTTGAGGTCCAAGTGGACAATGGAGCATTTATCATGAAGGTAAAGCAAACCATGGCAAATTCCGCTAATTACTTGATATCTCGTGTGCCAATCAAGACCAGATGATTCGTCTGAAAAGTAGACATATTTGGAGATTTATATGGACAAACAGGAAGACTCTACTGACTTGACTGGTACCCAAAAATTGACATTCCATCTGAAATTTAAATTATGAATTCATTTTTCATTGAAAGTGTAAAACAAGGATGCAAAGTTTTAGTCTCATACCCTATGTCTGTGCCTTACTAGTTACCACCATGCACGCATGACAAACATACGCTTCAGTTATGACTATGGTTTAAGGCTTTCGTTCTTCAAATTATAATTTAAAGAGTACAAAATCTTGAATTTCCCCCACAAAGAAAATGTCGAATTCGAAACTTCAATAATTACTGATTGGTTCACAACTTCACATGCATACTGAGTTACTGTCAAACCATGTTTCAGCTCAAGATTTGTTTTTGTGGTCAGGACTCAGGCCATGTATGTGCACTGGTTTTAGATAGACTCCTTTCACAGATGACTCCTGAATTGAACATTCCGGAATTGTGTACACATGTAAATGTATAATAGTTCAAGTGATCATATCCATATATATTGGGTATATGTAACTTCCAGGTTCCATCTAAAATTCTCAATCAATAAACAAATGCTATACATGCAACCAATGAAGCACATTTAGATTTTGGAACTCTATCCATAGCCATTCCTTTTAACTACAAAAAGAATAAACTGAGATTCCCACAGTGGTGTTTTTTGTTTGGGGTTTAAGTTGCTCATAACTCTGGACTTAATTTGTGGATCCAGCTAACCGTTCCCCAATCATGCTTGACAATGGCCAACTAGAACTAGGACTTCTCATAACAGGCAGCCGACAATGTACTTTTGTGGTTTATATTTAGAATAAATTTCCCCCAAACAATCACAAACAAACAAGCTTATACACTTCATCGTTGTGCTAGTAATGGCCAACCATGCATGAGCATTGTTGTTTACTTTATAAGGTAGTAATGCTTTATCCTTTTCATTAAAGATAAACTAGTGTACTGAATACTAGTAGCCTTAGAAACTGAAAAGATACCTGAGAGACCACGTTCATCCCCATTGCACAGTGAAGTACATGCTGTAGTTGTCACCTGGCATTTGGAATGACATAAAAGTTCTGTGATTATATCCAGATATGACATTTCTATGAAGATATTAATTTTGAATGCTATAATGCAATACACACTGTGTGATACCACAAATCACCTAAACACTGCTGCTTACACAGGTCGTAGTGGCAAACAGTGAATTTTCTTACTAGTTCCCGTGTTTCATCCTTTTTCATTTCCAAGAATTCATTTTCTATTGGAACTCAAATTCATACAGATGGAACGATTATAGATTAAGATAATAGTGTGTTAATCTTAGGATCTTCCATAAAAGTTCTCATTCTGTTTCAACTAGAAAATAGTTTTTTGAAAGATAGATTGCAAACATCTTTTTTCCTGACTACACGGTGGTACTCTATTGGAACGGAATTCCATTGCAACTAGTCGTTTTAGGAATGGAACGGAACTTATTGTTATCAGAAACTCCAGGTAGAGCTTGCTGCAAGCAAATATGCAACAACAGTACTATTACAAAAGAAAACATACCTCTGCAACATGCAGCATCTTCTGGTGCATCCCATTCTTGTTCCATTGAATTTTGAAGTCTTTGTGCAGGTTCACCAACCAGAGCTTCTTCAGGGAGCTGAGGGACTCAATGCCTTGAGGGACCTTATTCAGTGTCAGCAGGGACACAATGTACAAGCCTTTGATGCATGGAAGGGCGCCATCCATGATCTTTATCTGGTTGACATCAGGCATCTGCTTCAATACAAGCGTCTTTAGGTGGGGGAACGCCTCTGCATCAAGAACCAAAGTTTTTGCACTGTGCATGTTGTTCAGTCTTAGATAAGTCAGGTTTGACAAGAGGCAGCCTATTGACACAATTGCTAGTGGAAGGCCCTGAGACCGATCAAAACTATAGATCTGGCAACTTTCACGAGTTCCATGGGACACTTATGGTCCTTAATGTTATAAAATGCCCTTCTGCAGAATAGATCAAAGGCATGAATGTCACTCAATGGCTGGAGATCAAGGTGACATGTTGAGGAAGCAAGAGCTGCCACATGATTCTTCCATGTTGTGATTATTACGCGACTTCCTTGGTCATTCTGGAATGCATCACGTATTTGAAAGTATGTTTCTTGGTCCCAGACATCATCAAGTACGATCAAACATTTTCTACCTTTGAGCATTCGCTTGATTTCCTCTTTCAAATCACACACATCCATTTTGACAATGTTACCTGATAGTGGTGGTTCCGTGTAACCAACTTTCCTAAGCAGCTTCCTTAATAGAGCATCCACAGTGTAGGTTTGACACACAAACATCCATGCATGAGCAGAGAAGTTGATCTTTTCACGTTCATACACATTTGTGACCAGGGTGGTTTTCCCCAGTCCACCCATACCTGACACTGTTATCACCTTACTGTCCAGCTCATTGGTGTACAGCCATTCAGTCAGCAATCTCCTGTTGTCTTCAATCCCCACAAGATCTTCATCTTTGACAAGTTCTGGGAAGCTGTCCCGGGACCTCTGTCTTTCCATCTCAGTGAGCAGGTCAGAAACAAGCTGGGATGCAACCACTGATCCTTGAGTTCTATAACTTGTTTGATTTCCTTCTCTATCTTGACTACCTCATTAGCAATTTGAGTGAAAACCAAAACATAATGTGATGCTTTGATGAAGTATTTTTTAAGGAACCATTCTTCCGCCATTTGCACACAGTAATACGAGTATTTGTCCATGACGTCCTCAACATGGTAGGCCACCTTCCTCACCTCCCCAATCCAACCCTTGACGACTTCATGGGTGAGGTATGTCGTGCCTATCAGCAATATAACGTTGTTCATGGTTATCCATTGAGTCCTTATTTGCTCAATCTTCTCATCCAGATCCTTCAGATTATTAACCTTTTCAGACAGTTTGGCAATCAATTCTTTAGCGATTCCATCTGCTAAAGCATCACTGATCTTCGTGAGAGCAAGGAGGACTGCCTCTGCCATTTGTGCTGAACAAAATAAACATATTATCATGTTATGGACATACAAATATCACCCAAAGTTTTTGGCCTCAGTTTTACTTTGATGTTGAAAAAGTTTTTGGCCTCAGTTTTACTTTGATGTTAAAATTGGAAACACTTTTCTATTATCTAATATAGTAGATTTCATGGACAAGATTTGTGGCCTCATCAATATAATAATCCTCTAGTTCTCTGTACAAAAAATGTAGCACTGCTCACATTTAGAGAATCATATCAATCAGTCATGACCGAAAAACATGGTATTACTTTCCAGTGTACGACCACAAAAGGTTAAAGGTATATAAAGTCAGGAAAATTCTATCTAAGACCTCGTAGACCATAGTTAGACTATGATAATAATGACACTACTGGATGAGGCTCAAACTGTAGAACTTCGCAATTAAATCAGTAACACGGGCCATGAATCAAGGTTAGATCTAATCTATATTTATGCATTTACTTGAAACAACCTAGCAACGTAAAAAACAAAACTGCTCATGTCTCAGTCACATCATACCTAGATCGGAAGATACCTTTTTTTTCTAAAAAAAAGAGAACTAGGTAGGTAGAGAGAAACCAGTCAACTAAGATAAAGCTCCGATTTATTGAGGGATTAAACGATAATTCTTGGAGGATATCTTTTCAATTAAAAATAAGAAATAAAAAAACTGCCAACAGGGAACCAAACTTGGGCGGTGAGGTTCAATTCCCAAACTCCAATTAAAAAATTTGAGATAAAGTGTGAGTTCTTTCATTAGATTGTATATATGTAACATACTATGCTGTTGGGAAGTACTTGGGTCAGTAAAAGAAACATTATTATACACCAAGCGATGGAATAGCAATTAAAAATCTGCTTGTTTACATCAATTTGAGTATCGATTTACTACAGTTTAGTACTCCACTTAACTATAATATATCACTTTGCTTGTCTGAGACATTTTGTGGAACGAATATGTTGTGGTTCAAAACAAAATAGTAAAGGAATCACCAAGGCATTGAATCATAAAACTAGTATTAGATAAGCATGTAATATTTTTTGGAACATGGTTGCACTTGTAAAATAAAAGGAAAAATATATTTTACTTCCCTAAATTATTTCACTGAAGCAGTTAATCCTAAACAATTTTTGGGTCGCTTTACTCCCTGAACTTAAAACTGGCTGGCTTAACCCTCTTATTGCTGTGTCGTTTTTGTTTATCCTGACACAAGATGTGTTTTAAACTGAAATTGTGTGAGATCATAAACGAAAGCATAAACAGTGACTATCTGTACATTTATACTATCTATATAGTTGATGTCCACTAACTTTTAAAGCTCAACATGCAAATGTGTCATATCATCACACACTAGCAATTATTATCTAGAGTATTTTAAATCACATGCAAATATGCCACATCATCACCCATTAGTAATTATTATCTAGAGTATTTTAAATATCATGCAAACATGACATATCATTTACAATTTTGTTGTATTTTTAGAACTCAATATGCAAGCAATGTCAAATCATTATCTCCACATCATTTTCATATTATTTAAACATATACATATATCATTTCTATAATGTATAACATGCATTCATTCACATATCCCGCAGCAAAGCGCCGGGTATCAACTAGTATTTGTAGCACCTAGGACCAGTTTAACTTTTTAACATATAAAAGTTCTGAGTTTTTTTTCGAAATTGTTTATTAACAAGTTATGATGCCATCTGTCACCCCACAAAATTTCATACTAAAACATTAGTCGCCCGGGCAGTAAATCTATCCTTTGACAATAGTTTAGGGGAGCCAAATGAACTTCTTCATTAAAAGAAATCAGATTAAAATTACTGCTAGGCAGAAAGCAATGATCTGAAGAACTGACCGTGCAACATTTGCACTGTCAATTGGTGATTTTATACGATGATCTAATGCAAGCTCACCTGCTGGAAGATTTGTAGGCCAACTACGAAAGGGAGGTTGGAGAACTCGCGCCCAACGGTTGGTGGTTGGTGTGCTGAACCCTGCAGCATTAGGGAAGAAACGATGAAAACACATGCAAAGACAGCTGATCGTGGCATTGTGCAAAAGGGTCCAAGACTACACACTCAACAAACACCACATGCACGTTCTCTACGCATGATTTAAAATTATGATCAGAGGCATCAACCTCAACAAGTGCATATGTAGTTAGAAAGTTGATAAAGACACCAACACCAATTATCCAGCCATAGACTAGCTTCCATTGGGTCCAAGATTTGGTCCAAGAGGTGGAGTGGCCATCCTGGCACAGCTACCACCACGACGCAGCGCTCTGTGGCGGCGCTCCCGGCCTCAGTAACACATCGACCGCGGGCTGGCCTGCTGGCTCAGGGCCATGGTTTGAAATTTCGGACCCCACCGGCAAGCAGCAATTGTAATTTCGTTTTGAAATTTTAGAAATTTCAGAAATTTCGGTAATTTCGGACCCCCCAACAAGTCATCATCTCAACTGAAATTTTCAGGTTAGAGTTTATTCAAATTGAGTCAAATTTGTTAAAATTTTAAAAATTTTCGGTCAAAAAGTGCCAAAAATCATGAAATTTCGTAAATTTCTGTGCTACCAAAATTACCAAAATTTTCACTGAAATCGAAAGTGCAAACCCTGCCGGCAAGATCAAATCTCCACCAAGATTTTCGGATTTCAAATATTTATGAATTTGGTCAAATTTTGTTTAAATTCAGTCAATAATATGTTAAAAAGATTTTAAAAAATCGGTCAGAAAACACCGAAATTCATGAAATTTTCAAAATTTCGGCAACTACCAAAATTTTGGTGCCTACCAAAATTGGAAACATTGTTCAGGGCCGGCCCTGAGTATGGCAATCTAGCGATTTTCGATCTCATCTGCCATTGATGCTAGGTCGCTAGCCAGCTGCCTCACTCCGCCGGTCGCATCCGTGCCTCGCTGCCAGCTGCCGCGGGTGCAAATCTGCAACTGCAAGTAACGTTGACGCTGATGGTCTCTGCTCGTCGGCTGAAGTGCTGATCTGCTGCATCTGAATGTGAAAGGAGAAGGCGAGCAGCAACTACACCAGACACCACCACATTCCCATCCTTGCTGATTGCCCAAGTTTTGTTAGGTTTTTATATCTCCTGATCAGAGCCCAGAGGTTGAGCTTGGAGCCTTGGACCAAGCTGTGCCAAGGGCGTATTGCCGACTTAGAGCAACTCCAACAGACTACTCATCTCACTCTCCAAGCTAAAATTTAGCAAACTTGAAGAAAAAACATGCTCCAACAGACTTGTCAAGCCAAATGGCCATCCAAAATTTTCACTTGGCTGGGCAAATCTAGCAAGTTGAAACCACGTGCCAACCGTGGGTCCCACCACCCCACCTTCTCTACCCCCTCCCCATCCCCTCTCAAGCCGCTGCATCCACCGCGCGAGCGCATGCTGTTGTTGGTTGTCGTGCCTCCGCCTCCCTCACCGCTGTCGGGGAGCGGTGCACGCCCGCAATCAATTAATTGCTAAGATTTATATTTAGATTTGTAGTTTTACAACTTCGTAAGTTATGAGCTCAAGGACTAGTAATATATTTTTTTTCAATTATTAGTTCATCCTTGATATTATGTCGTCGAGAAAGCATGTATCGGGTAGAAAGAAAAGGAAAAAAAGAAAGAAAAGAGCGGATGATTTGATAGAATAACTGAAGGGGGCAGTGGACAAATTCTTAAAGTAATATTAGAAAGTTTTTCATTGCAATTCAATTGTTTACTGATAACAAGCATTCATATATATGTATAGAGAGAGATATTATTATTTAGATGTGATATTGAGGGCCCTATTTTTAGTTTCACCGGGCCACTGAAATCTCAAAATCGGGCCTGGCTGTCCTCCCCTGCGTCGGCGCGCATGGGCATGCACCGGCGTTGGTGCATTACGACAAGCACGTCATGGGCGACGCAGGAGGGACAGACGGTGCTCGTCAAAGTCTCACAGAGGCGAGCGAGATGGGTGGGTGAAATTGCAAATCACATAGACAATTCACCACCACCAAAGATCCAACCCCAAACGAACATGACAATTTATCAGCAACTACTCATGCTCAAACGCTAAAACAAGAACGAAATCCCCTATGAGATCAGGATCAAACCTAAGTGCGCGAGACGAACAGGACCTATCGTCCCAGAAGGCCAGAAGAGCAGCTCAAACATGCATGACATCCGCCTAACTAAGCACCATGGATTTGCAAACGAGGACATGGACGCACCTTGTGAACTCGCAGTGGAGCTCGCGGATGAGAGAGGAGACGACGACCTTGACTCAACTCCGCCGGAGGCCCGAGCTGAGAGAGGAGACAGAAGTAGAACGAAGCTTGGTTTTCTCCCCTTTCTATGGCTTTTATGGGTCAAGTCGTCACTGTCCTTTCATCGCCAACAGTGTCTTGACCAAGTCAACCATCCACTCTGGCTACCAAATCAATAGCTACTAGAGCCAAGTGGCCACTGGAGCACATGCTGTAGGATTATTCCTCATGACCAGGATGGCACTTGTAAGTTGATCATTGATAAAAAAAAATGGATCTTTGAATCAAAGGATTTTACGAAGGAATTTCATAGGATTCAAATCTTATAGAAAATTTTCCTATATTGCCATTTGATTCAAAGGATTGAGGCTTTCCAAATCCAATGAAATTCTTATGAAATGGCTCACTGCATATAGATTTTGGAGGAAACTTAACAAAAACTCTAACCTTTTAGGCCCCCTTTGAAACGCAGGATTGTCAAAACACAGGAATAGGAAAAACATAGGAATAGAATATCATGTTCATTAGATTCCTACGGAATTTGAAAACACAGGAAAGCTTCAAAACTACCATTTGATAGTCACACAGGAAAAAGTGAAAATTCAAGACATGGGAAGAAGAATACACGAGGTAAGACCTCATGCTATTTTCCACCAAAATTCCTCTACGATAGTCCATTTCATACGAATTTCAAAGGAATTGATAGGAATCAATCATTTGTTTCAAAGGGTCTCATATGATTATTTCTCATAGGGTATAAATCCTTTGGAATTTCTATGTTTTTTCTTTGTTTCAAAAGGGGCCTTAGAAAATTTTCTTTAAGTCTATCTCTCTCGTTTGATTCCTACGTTTTTCTTACGATCCAATCAAATGGTCATTTCTGTGTTTTTTCTATGCTTTACAATACTTTGTTTTACACTTGCATTCTTGTTAGAATCCTGTGTTTTTCCTATTCCTCCGTTTTTTCAATCCTGCAATTCAAAGGGGCCTGCATATTCATTTATTCAAGAGAGGGATTATAGGCCCAAAATTAAAGTTACAACAACGAGGTAGTTTCAGGGACACATGGTGAGAACATATTGAGTGAGAAGACCATAAAATCGACACTCGGTTGCAAAATGATTTCACACCTAGGGGTGGATATCGAGCTGGCTCGGCTCGGCTCGCTCTAGCTCGTTAGGATAATGAGCTGGCTCAACTCGACTCGTTATCTAACGAGCTAAAAGTCTGGCTTGGCTCGACTCGGTTGTAAGCTCGAGCCAGCTCATTTAGTTCGCGAGTTGGATCTGGACGACGCACACGCAGAGCAGGAGGGGCGAGCGAGCGACGGACTTTGTGGCCGATGAATCAAGAAGGAGCACCACGCAGCGGCGCCGGCTGGACCTCGTCAGAGCAGTGGACTCCACAACGACCAATGAATCGAGCAGGAGGTTTTCAGCCACTAGAAGTCTAGAACCATCAAATCATCAATAGGAGAAAAACAAAACAAAGTTCAAGGAGGCTCACCGTGCTGCCCCACTGGTCCTCGGGGACGGCATCCACCCCGCACTGGAGCAGCAGCTCAACGACCTCGGCGTGCCCCTCGCAGGCGGCTATGTGCATCGCCGTGCGACCGTCGGAGTCGAGGAAGTTGGGGTCGGCGCCATCGTCGAGGAGCTCCTGGATCCCCTCTGCGTCGCCCTCGTGGGCCATGTACATCAGCTGGAAGCCCATGACCCTGACCGCCTCGCTCGACCCCTCCTCCGAGCTCTCCCCCGCACCCCCGCCGCTGTCGTGGTCGGGCGCCATCGGTGACCGGCGAGAGACAACTAGAGGAGAGAGAGGACCAGCAATAGATCGAGGGGATTGGGGAACGTACAGTACGGGAGATATAACTCCATCTACGGTAGAGAAGATGGGCCTTTTTCTTGCTTTGTTTCTTATTGGGCTTCACACTTGGGCTGCTCAGTTGCTGTGTTGGGCTCGTTTGGCTCGTGAGCAGCTCGAGCTGGCTCGTTGTAACTAACGAGCTAAACCGCTGCCTCAGCTCGTTACAAAAATACAATGAGTCAGAGTCGAGCCGAGCCGCGCTGGTTACGAGCCAAGCGAGCTAATGAGCTACGAGTTTTTCGTCCAGCCCTATTCACACCTTATCACCGCAGATTGGGTGATGTGAATATCTGATGGGTTCAATTGGTTTGTGTACAGATATTTATAAGATTGAATCACCTGAACTAAAGCCTACCAAATACCAAAACTTTTAGCGGAATTAAAAGTTACCCTCAAAATATGATGGAAATTGGTCTGACTGGTGTGTTTGCTCTGGTCAGACTGCGCCAGAACCTCCGATCTGACTAGTGTAGATCCTTTGGTCCAACCGCCTAGCTTCTGTCATCATTGCTTGATGCCTCGCCGATCTGACCGCTGGGTAGCCGTCGTTCTGACCGCTGTGCTCTTGCCGGTGTGACTGTCGAGCCCAAAAAAAACACAAATCGAAGAACCCTCTAAAAATATATTAACATTATTGCTTCTAATTGTGTTTTCAAAGTGCAACGATAGCACTCATCTTTTAACTTTCGATTAAAATCTAGGCTAAACCCTAACTTTTCTCTCAACATGTCTTGTTACAAAATTGATACTGAGAGGCCTCAACACCTCTTCTATTTATACCCAGAGGTGGTAGCCCAAAAGCCATGAATCCAACTCGTACAAGTAGTCCTAATCCACTAAGAAACATTTCCGTACAAGTATCCAACTCATCAAACTCCAACCATACTAAATTTGGACTCTTCCAAATTTGATTCTTTATACCAGACTCACACAATCTCCTCTTATATGTCGCATGGTCTTTAGCCTAAGCATCCTACATGATATACTCATCATCCAGATGTCATCTTCTCTTAACTTAACTCCTGATCCATCACTGGCAACACTCTCCCGAAGCATCAAGACACATCTACACATAAATAAACAAGAAACCATATCTGAGCACAAGTTCTTCCACAACTACCACTACTACGAAAACAATCTTTCATGGCGTTTGGAAAAACTTTTCTCTGGCGGAAACGAGGTGAAACCGCCAGCTAAAAAGATAGGGGGGTGGGGGTCTCGGGCCGCCAGCGAAAACACATCTTCGCTGGCGGCCTCCTAAAGCTAGCCGCCAGTGAAGATGCGGTATTTTCTCTGGTGGCCATCTTAAGACACCGCCAGCGAACATATTACATTTTCGCTGGCGGTAAGGTGACGTGGCCCGCTAGAGAAGATTCCTACATCTTCGCTGGCGGCCCACTCTAGCCGCCGCCACCCCTAAATATTTTCTATGGCGGTTCGAATGAACCGACATATGTTGACCGCCAGGGAAAATACCATCACCTATATCACCAGTCCAGTAGCAGCCATGGCATTTGAGCACGATTTTCTCTCTCTTGTGAACAAATACATAGAGGGGAAGGTTTTGATCTTCAATCTTTTGAAAGATCTACTGCACCAGAGGTTACATATACTTTCTCATACTCTATTTGTAAAGTTTTTTTTTCAATTTTATTGGTTGTTTGTTGAGATTTTGCATAGCAAAAAGTATGTGACACGGGGGAAAAAAACTATTTTTTATTTGTTATTTGGAGCTTAAAATGGGCAAACTTTGTAAGAAATATTGTGCATGATCGATGTTCCATATATATATCTAGTTTTGATATGTTTATTTGTAGCAGATCTATATATTAGTTAACTGCAGAGAACGCTGAGAAGAAGAGAAAAGGAGCTAGTTTTTTATTTTTTTCTAGTTGTTTGTAGTTTGTAGATTTTTGGCTAGCTTTAATTATCTTGTCTAGATTATAGTGGTTATAAATATTAATTAGTATAATTTTAATGTGACATATTATCGAAAATATATAAAGTGACGAAGTTGTACATATTTTTCGCAAATAATGCATAGATGGCGGACAGAGCATGGATGTCTAGAGAGAGATACCGGTCCTCATACATTGAAGGAGTTGACATATTCATGAAAGCTGCTAAGAAGAATGCTGCATCTAAGAAGACAAAGGAAATTAGATGTCCATGCTTACATCGCAAGAATCAGAAAATTTGGATCGACCCATCTATAATCGAGCAACACTTGGTGATGCATGGATTTGTTGCAGGCTACACAAATTGGTCACATCATGGAGAGATCCCAAGCAAACAAGTTCCCAACCGGGCGATAGTACAGGATGAAGTGTTCAACTGGGACGAGGATTTGATGGTAGTAGCAGAAGAAGGAGAAGAGGAAGTAGAGCCCATTAATGTTGATGATGATGTTGGTGGCGATGATGGTCAGCACAGTATAGTTGATGATGTCGATGATGGTAAAGTTTGCGTAGATGATGGTAATTTTGATTTGGAAGAGATGTTGCGTCATGCTAAACCTGAGGTTGTAGCTGGGTCCGCTCGTGGGTTGGAGAACTTCGAATCATTACAAAAGGCAACGAAGGTTCTTTTGTACGATGAGGCAAATGGTTGCATGAAGGATTTCACATTGTTGTGGACGGTGCTTGAACTTATGAGATTGAAGGCCAGAAACGGTTAGTCGGACAGTAGTTTCAACGATTTGTTGGTTCTGTTGAAGAAACTGTTTCCGCAACCCAACTCCCTGCCAACCAGCACCTATGAAGCGAAGAAGCTTATTTGCCCTTTATCTCTGGGTGTGCGAAAGATACACGCCTGTGTTAACCACTGCGTACTGTTTCGTATAGAGTACGAGGATTTGGACAGATGCCCAACGTGCAACACTAGTCGATACAAAACAAGCCGTAGCCAGTCCGAGCATCAGGATGTTACCCAAGACGAGGTAGAAGACAACAACAAGAAGAAGATCCCTCAGTTGGTCATGTGGTACCTTCCGGTGAAAGATCGATTGAAGCGTTTGTTCTCGAACTCGAGGGATGCCAAACTAATGCGCTGGCATCATGAAAAGCGCAAAAAGGATGGGATGATTCGACATCCGGCAGATGCTCGACAGTGGAAGGAATTTGACAGAAAGTACCATGAGTTTGTAGAGGACCCAAGAAATGTAAGGTTTGCATTGAGCACCGATGGAATGAATCCATTTGGTGACTTGAGCAGCTCACACAGCACGTGGCCAATACTTCTAACCATGTACAACCTCCCTACGTGGCTGTGTCAGAAAAGGAAGTATATTTTGTTGACCATCCTTGTACAGGGACCACGACAACCTGACAATGACATGGATGTGTTTCTGGAGCCTTTGCTGGAGGATATGGCTGATCTGTGGAATCATGGGGTCCGGGTTTGGGACGAATTCATGCAGAATTACTTCACGCTTAATGCAATTATCTTTGTCACCATCAACGACTTGCCCGCACTGTTTTCCCTATCAGGACAGCTCAAGGGGAAAACAGGCTGCGTTATTTGTGTTGATGGTACAGTGTACAGGTATCTTCAGGGATCGAAGAAGCTAGTGTACATGCGGCACCGACGTTACTTAAGAAAGAATCACCCGTACCGCTCCAAAGCAGAATATTTCGACAACACTATTGAGGATGGTGATCCACCAGAACCATGGAAGGGTGATAAGATGTTCACAATAACGAAAAAGCTCAAGGTTGTTTTTGGGAAGGCCAAAAAGAAGGAAACCAACAAGCGGAAGAGAAATGAGGCCAAAGAGCCAGCAAGCGCTAGCGGGCCATTCAAGAAGCACTCCATTTTCTTTAAGTACCTTCCGTACTGGCAAGATTTAGAGATACGTCATTCTATTGATGTCATGCACCTAGAGAAAAATGTCTTCGATAGCACCATGGGTACTTTACTAGACATACCTAGCAAGACAAAGGATGGGCTGAAGTCCCGTAAGGACCTCGTGAATATGCAGATAAGGAAAGAGCTTCACCCTGTAGATGAGGGTAACGGAAAAGTGTATCTTCCGCCGGCCTGCTACACCTTGACAAATGAGGAGAAAAAGGCAATGTGCAAATGCCTACGTGGGGTGAGAGTGCCTACTGGTTTCTCCTCAAACATTAAGCGACTGGTATCCATGAATGATTTGTCATTTTCAGGCTACAATTCCCATGATTGCCATGTAATGCTCATAGTATTCCTCGCTATCGCCATCAGAGCAATCGAACCATTACACGTTAAGGTGGTCATCACAAAGCTGTGTTACTTCTTCAATGCAATCTCACAGAGAGTAATTGATCTTGACGAGTTAGGTCCTCTCCGCACTTTCGCTATAGAGACCGTGTGCGAGCTTGAGATGTGTTTCCCGCCGTCATTTTTCAATATGATGGAACACCTCATAGTTCATATTGTGCCTCAAATTATTGCACTTGGTCCCCTGTACCTGCATCAGATGTGGCCATTCGAACGGTACATGTCCATTCTAAAAGGCTACGTACGAAACCGTGCCCACCCAGAGGAATCGATGATAGAGGGATATACTACCGAGGAAGTCGTTGAGTGTTGCATTGATTACCTAAAAGAGGGGAAAGCAATTGGTTTACCGGTACCTCGACATGAAGGTAGATTATCTGGAAGAGGGACAAAAGGGCAGAAAAGAATCCATGATGATGATTACAAGAAAGTGAAAGAAGCTCATTTCACTGTGCTGCAACAACTCGCGATAGTGGAGCCGTACATAGATCAGCACCTTCAGGAATTACAAGCAATGAATACAGGGCGTTCTGATGCATGGATCATGAAGCGACACAAGGCTGCCTTTACTAAATGGTTCAAGAACCTCGGCCTACCAGATGGCGATACTACGG
This sequence comes from Oryza officinalis, assembly GCA_008326285.1. NCBI lineage: Eukaryota > Viridiplantae > Streptophyta > Magnoliopsida > Poales > Poaceae > Oryza > Oryza officinalis. The sequence goes on along the minus strand of BDMV01000007.1, from coordinate 50,181,622 downwards.
AGGAAAAAACTATTAAGAGGTTGGCTAACGGGCCATCAAGTGTTTACACCTCATGGCAAGCATATGATCTGAATGGGTATACATTTTATACCAAAGCGAAAGACCAAAGGAGTGCTTGCCAAAACAGTGGCCTTCAAGTAGAGGCAATCGACACAACTGGACAAAAGAGCACATACTATGGATTCATAGAAGAAATCTGTGAACTGGACTATGGATCCAACATGCAGATTCCACTGTTCTGGTGCCAATGGGTGAAACACCCATCTGGCGTGGTTGTCGACATTTTTGGGCTGACAATTGTCGACCTCATTAACGTAGGGCACAAGAATGACCCATGGGTACTTGCCGATCGGGCCGCTCAGGTTTTCTATATGATCGATCCATCTCAGTTGAAGAAAGATATAGTTGTCTCGGGGAAACAAAAGATTTTGGGAGTTGATGATGTCCAAGATGTTGAGGCATATAATCAGTACAAGAACATGACACTCTTCACAGACTTTACAAACAACATTAAGGTCGCGGAAGCAATGATTGGTGATTCCCCGAAGCCATACATGAGGAACAAGGGAGTAGGGAAGAATGTCAAAGGTTAATCTACATATGTAATTATGGTGACCTAAGATGGATGATGAATTTTTGTACGGATTATTACCGACTCTTTTTGTAATTAGTTCTGTGGATATTTTTACATTTAGTTGTGCAAAGAAATAAATATTGAAATGGGCCAAACGTTTTTCCTGGTGGTCGAGGACACTTACGGCCGCCAGCAAAAAAGGTTTTCGCTAGCGGCGAGGTAAGCCGGCCGCTAGCGAAAAAGGGTTTCGGTTGCGGGCCGCCTATTCCGGCTGCCAGCGAAAACCTTTTTCGCTGGCGGCCAGGTAAGCCGGCCGCTAGCAAAAATGGGTTTCGCTAGCGGGCCGCATAATCAGGCCGCCAGCGAAAACCTTTTTCGCTGGCGGCCAGGTAATGCGGCCGCCAGAGAAAATTGTTTCGCTAGCGGCCCGCCTAATATGGCCGCCAGCGAAAAAGATTTTCGCTAGCGACGAGGTAAGCCGGCTGCCAGCGAAAATTGGTTTCGCTATATATGGGCGCGCGGGAGTCTCAATTTTCCCTAAGTCCCGAAGGCGCGAAAACCCTAGAGCCGCCGCCAGGCTGCCGAAATTTTCAGCCGCCACCGCCAGCAAAAACCTAGCGCCGTCGCCTCCTTTTCATGCCAGGAGAGCGCCGCCGCCTCCTTTTCCTCACCGCCGCCGCCTCCTCCTCACCGCCGCCCGGCTGCCTCCTCACTGCCGTCGCCGGCCGCCTCCTCACCGCCCCCGGCCACCTCCTCACTGCCACCGCCGGTCCTCACCGCCGCCGCCAGCCTCCTCACCGCCCCCGGTAGCCTCCTCACCGCCGCCGCCGACCGCCGGCTCATCCTCGCCGCGTCCTCACAGCCACCGCTGGCCGCATCCTCACCGCTGATGGCCGCCTCCTCACCGCCGCCGGCCGCGTCCTCACCGCCACCGATGGCCGCCTCCTCACAGCCGCCGGCGGCTGCCTCCTCACCGCCGCTTGCCGCCTCCTCACAGCCGCCGACGGCCGCCTCCTCACCGCCGCCGCCTCCTCTTCTTCCTCTGCTCGCTGCCTCATCCAGGTACCCCTGTCGCCGCCTCCTCTTTTTTCCGATGAATGGAATGGATGAAGGAATGAATGGATCGATGAATGGATGGATGAATCGATGAATGGATGGATCGATGATTGATTGTATGTATAGATGTATAGATGTATAGATGAATGGATGAATCGATGAATGGATGGATTATTGATTGATTGTATGAATGGATGGATGAATCGATGAATGAATGGATTGATTGATTGTATGAATGGATGGATTCATCGATGAATCGATGATCTGTTGTAACCATTTGTAATCGCAGGGGATGCATGTTTATTCACTGAAAATTAGTGGTTTTGTTCTGTTATATGTGATTTGTTTCCATTCACTATTCTTTGTGTGTTGTCTTAAAAATTTAATCATGTGTATATGCAAGGTTAGAGTAATGTCTGTTGTTGCTATTTGCTGCATAATGTGTTTTGTGTTTCATGTATTAATAATTAATAATAATTATAATGTATGTTATGTTTTGCTAGCTGATGCATGCCTTATCCGTTCCCCGTTTGCTACTGGTTGCTACTATTTTCTCAAGTACAAAAGTACAAAAAAAATATAATAAGAACTACAAAATTTATACTAAATACTATTTTAATTAGATGGTATAAGATTAAATGTATTGGTTATAGGACAGAGCGAAACTTAATATCCAGAATAATTGGCTTAATATGTTCCTTTTGTTCTAGGCGCACAAGAATAAAGTGGCATCAAATTTGGACTTGAGTTAGTGGCAGTCAATTGGTCTTACCCTAGTATATGGAAAATAATCCCTGGTTTTCTTGAAAAGGTCACTGACTTGGTTGTGTTAATTTCAGAAATGGCATCAATCACTTGTTTACCATGATGTCACATTCATGCTTGATATGAATGAATTTTTCACTGGACAAACTGATTTGGAGAGCTTGGAGAAGATTTGAATTTGGAAACATCAAATTTAACTGTAGAGTTATATCTATAGAAGTTGTAGCTAGACTGTTTTATTTTATATAAACTAGTACTCTGTACAGTAAAAAATATATTTGACATTTAGAATAAGATTTGATCAAACATTTAAAATTGGACCATCAATAATGTTTGCTAGTTTAAAAACAAAGGAAATAATGTATGCAAATTTGTCTCGAAAAGTACTACCGCAATATCATAAATCTATTAGATTTTATAAACTTACTTTAATATAAAATTGAGTATCGGAACTTCAAAATTTTGACAGAATCTTGTCTTAAACATCAATATGACCAGAGGAAGTAACTTTTTATGGCGCCAAAAAGGAATACTATGGCAATTTTCAAATCTGTTCCTAATTCTTTTCTTCTCCCAACTTTGTAACTCCTCCATTCAATTTCTGTGCAAGATAAATTAACATGGATTTTTCTGGTAGTGGACAAAAATACCTAGATTCCATTTTCTTTTGTTTCACACAAAAATTCTTTATATTTTATTCTCAGTAAAATAAACAAAGTCAGTTCAGCCGAAATTAGTTTGAATTTTTAGGAGGTCAAGACTTACTAAATAAATTCTGGAAAAATTATATTAATTCATGATAAATAGATTAGTATTTGAATAAATTATATACCCTGCACACTTTTATGTAATAAAATGCACATCTGGGAAGTGTAACCGTTTTGCCGATTAGGGTTTTGTATTAATATATAATTTGACCGTTTTGACCTAATTGTTTGAGGTATCATATGTACATATTAAATTGCACCAAAATATGAGAATATCTTACACATTACAACTTGTGTTCATGCAAATATGAGAATATCTTACATGTCGAATCATTTTGAAGAAAAAGAGAAATTCTAAGTCATTTATATATGTATGTAAAATTTGATCATTTATTTTCCTTTTTATACATACATGTATGTAAAATCTGATCACCTTAAAAGGATATCAACGGAAAAACCGACCGAAGCGGAACCCTCGGGCGCCAAGGGCAAGCAAACTCCACCGATGGTTGAGGAGGATATTTGCACACAAGTAGTCGCGGAGGAATCATCGCCGTCAAGTTCCGATGAGGAAGGGAGTGGATCGTATCACTCGCCGAGTGACCCCCATCCTTCTCCTGCAAGGAAGAAAAAGGGTGGGAGCGACAATGAAGAAGTCGACTCCGACTACATCCCCCGCGAACCGGTGGTACGCAACATATTGTATATGATTAGTTCTGATCGTATTAAGTATATATATGGATTATAACCGATGTCATGTGAAATGCAAATATAGAAGAATGCTCCACGCCGATCTAAAAGGAAAGCCCAAGCCGCACCCGAAGCGGAAGCCAAAGCTGGAGCTGTCGTGCGTGTCTCAGCTTCAAGTAAACCCAAGAAAAGAAGGGGCAAGCGAGGGAAGAACATGTTGTTGAAAGAAGTCAGCGTGCTGACGCGGATCAGTGAGAAAGAGGAACCCCTATCACCCGAAGATTCATGTTCCAAATATAGCAACTAATGCGGGGTGATAGTTAGGGATATCGTGGAGATCACATGGAAGGATTGGAAGAAAGTTCCTGACACTACAAAGAACAGCTGTTGGACGTCGCTACAAAGCAGGTTTGAGTATCCACAAGGGACAGACGACGATGCAGCGAAGGTCTATGCACTCAAGACCATGGGCAAGCTGTGGCGGAACTGGAAAACAGACCTTAACAAGAAATATGTTCAGAAGGGACATACGCCGTTTACGGAGTACGGAAAGATAACACCAGCCCAGTGGGATGAGTTCGTTGCCCTGAAGACATCGGCGGAGGAAAAGGAGAAGAGCCAGAGGATGTCTGAACAAGCAAGAAGGAATGAATATCCTCATCGTTTGGGATCGACCGGTTACCGTGCAGCGGTTAAGAAGTGGACAAAACAAGATGAAGAGATGGAAAAGGCTGGGAAACTGGCTCCTATGAAAAATCACAACCCACGAACCAGGAACTGGGTGCGTGCAAGAACACCGGCCTTCACCCCGGAGGGGGATGTAGTCTTCAAGGATCCAAAGCTCCAGGAGGTAGCTGTCAAGATGAAGAACATCGTCACGTAGCAAGAGGCCGGGATGTTCGTGCCAGATAGAGACCGGGACGAGCTGACCTATGCGTTGGGCAACCCGGAGCACTCTGGCCGTGTCCGGGGAGTATCCTCAAAGACTAGCTGGAAGGATGGATTCAAAGAGGATGCTCATACCTATAAGAAGCGTGATCGCTATAAGGAGGAGATAGAATCCCAGGCTAGGGCAGCAGCTCGTGAGGAATGCCATAGATATTGGAGCCAGAATATGATGCACGGTGGTGTCGTTTCGCAGCCTGATCCGAGCTATCCGATGGACGATGTAACGGAGGATACTCCTTGCAAGCTCTTGATTCCGGTCGGCAGGGCAGGAAAGAAAATACAGGTTGCAACTGGGAGGTTCATACCGGGCCGTAGATTCCATTGCCAAGACATTCCGGATGACTATGCCAAGGTAGAGGTCCGGACGGTCAATGAGGCTCACCGGATGCACGAGATCGACATTCCAACACCCGAGGGGATTGTGTACCTTGGAGATGCCGTTGACCAGTTTGTGCTGTGGCACAGGAATGATATTCAACTAGGGTCAATGGATGGAACGGATCGTCCGCCAAGGATACCGGTGTCACCACCTCATCCACCAAGGGAACAAGAACCGAGGGATCCTCCAGTTTTATCACCTCCGCAATCAGATCAACTAGTTGCATCACCTCCAAGATCAGAGCCTGCTGTTGCATCACCTCCAATTGAAAAGGAGACAGAAGTACAATTAGGGCTTGAAAAGGATCAATTGAAAGTACAAGTTCAAGAAGTGCCTCCAGCACAGCAATCAGAGTGTGCACAATCAGGGCCTGAGCGGACAATGCTCGATGAACTAGACCCATCGCAAACACAGCCATCGCAACCGGAGGAACCTAAGGGTGCCGATGTGCCAGTGATGGTAAGGACACACAAGCACAAAGGAAAAAGTGAATCGAAGAAAAGATATATGATAACGGCATTCCGAGGAAGGGACAAAGATATCAAAGATGCCGATTTTGATGACAGAAAGTTAACAGGCCTCAAGCAAACCATGGAAGATTATCTTAATTATATCAACTGCCCGGATGTGCCGCATGAGTTTCAGAATGGCCAACCATTCATCCATGCCTGGCAACTAACAGAAGGACCGTGACAACACCATCAGGGCAAGCACCATAAAAGGCCTTTCATCGTTCATAGTTGCCGTGCAAGAGAACATCTTCTGGAGCGGGCCATGCCTATTCCAAGTCTATTTCTCCGATATGCATGCCCTCTACCGTCGGAAGAGGCTCGACGCCAATTTGGTCGGCATCTGGTGTCTGTAAGTGCATGACTGGAACGTGTCAATAAATCATTGTACCTATGTGTGTACCTAATTTGACCTTACATTTTTTGAAGGATGAATTACGTGCAAGCCGAAGCGATGCGAAAGCCTGTCGGCTACCTAAACCCGTGCCGGATAAGCAAGCCGAACCACACCTACCTGCTAGACGAGAACAAGCTACCGGCACATGTTCAGGCGATGACGCGGCAAGAGAGGGACACATATATAGAACAAAGGCATCAGGAAAAGATTCTCGATGTTGCTACTTATGTAGCTATAGCACTTGAATCTACGCAGGACAAGGAATGCGTTTACGCGCCATACGCCTTTGAATAAGTTTTCATATCAACTACGAGTATATACATATAATCACGGCTGGACTAACCATTTCTTTTGTAGCGACCATTGGATAGTATTTCTTCTCTATCTAAAGTACAATGAAGTCATCGTCTTGGATTCTCTTGATAAAGAGAGCAATACATATCAAGAAATGCTCAGAATTATCGATCTGTAAGTTATATGCATGGACGTTTCTTATTCTTATATATTCTCATGACATGTTGTTATCTTTGACGAATTTAAATTAATTATCTCTGCAAACAGTGCATATAAAGGTATTACCAGCAAGGCGGACAACGGAAAAACTCCAGACAACGCATACTCATCCGCAATAAGTGGCCGGTAAGTAAATTTGGATGCCAAACAATACTACTTAATTTTTATAAATGCATGTGTTTTTCCATTTAATTAACTAATATACTTTATAATTGATATTGAAAGTGTCACAAGCAACCGGTGGGAACCGTACTATGCGGATATTACACCTGCGAATACCTTAAGGTCAATGGGAGATATTGCGCGAATTACGACGATGTAAGTACAAACCGTTAATACTCTTGTTAAGTTAATCGCTAACTTGCATTACTGTGAACAATTTCGTAATTTGTCATGATCTCGATCCAGCTTCCAAAAATTCCCAAGTCTGAAAGGAGCTCGATGATAAATCCATTGAGAACATACAACAGGACATGTGCTACTTCATCCACCGTGAGTGCGCACATCAGCTTGGGAGGTTTTTCGACCATGATGGAGTTTTGGCCCTGCCGGAGAACGAATGTCTGTCTAACTGGAGCAGGAGTATAATATAGATAGGTTTCACGCGTATGTATATCGCTCGGGTTGTAAGACATTCAACTACTTGTATATGTGGTATCGGTCCAATTCTATCTATATAGGTGCTTTGATATTGTGTATATATATATATGTATATATTAATCTTCATATATTATTTCCGCATGCATGTATATTAATCATCAATGGTGGCTGCACGAAAAGAGAACATACTTTATCGATAGCTCGATTAGTTATATCATCCACGTGTGACTCTAAAATAAATAAACAAAGGTTAGAAAAAAATAATATATAATATTTTTTTTATAAATATTGCATCTTCGCAGGCGGGCCACGTGTCAAAAATATGACGATGTCCTATTTTTACTGGCGGGCCATGTGTCTTTTCCAGAAACTGATGGGCTTTTTTCCTAGCGGGCCACGTGTCCAAAAAGAGTGTAAGCCGCCAGAGAAGAACATTTTCGCTGGCGGCTGTCTTAAGCCAGCAGCCAGCGAAGATATGGCTTCTCTGGCGGCTGACGTAAATTGGCCGTCAGAGAAAATAGTTCTTCTCTGGCGGCCGACATACAGCGACCGGTAGCGAAGATATTTCTTTACTGGCGGTCTATAACCGCTAGCGAAGATCTTGATCTTCACTGGCCTTTGCTTTGTGGCGGCCCCAATTGCCGCCAGCGAAGACCAAAAATGGCCGCCACGAAAAACTGTTTCCGTAGTAGTGTACCTTGACTCAACATTAGCACACCACAGAATTACATACGCATAGAAATCATCTAAAGTCATGAACACGAGATAATCACAAGTATCCAAAGAAATAACTCGAAACCAACTCTGAATTCCCAGTTAGACCATCTGGCTTAGCCGGTCTAACCACACACTACACGCCGGTCTAACCGGTCTACACCACCTATATAGTTACCGCTTTTTAGTATAAAACCGGTACCTATGTGGTATTATAGGTGCCAGTTATAATCTAAAGTGCTATGTGATTGTCCATATAGGTGTCAGTTCTTTAAAATAACTAGCATCTATAAGTGTTATATAGATGCCAGTTGTTGATCGGCCTGTACACATGGCCCCAGCTATAGGTGCCGGTTTATAATAAAAACCGGCACCTATATATCGGGAAGAAAAAAAATAAAAATGACAGGACCTACTTATTTCACATACAAATAGATACAAAAATTCTAATCAAATTCATTCATCAACATACACATCCATCCACATTCACATTCATCAAAATTTACATAAACATTCCACATCCATTCATCAACATACACATATCAACGTAGTCACATTCATAGTCACATCCAAATTGACATCAATTTCACATCCACATCCCCGTCCCCATCCCCACACACACATATATACATATACATATACGGTACCACTATATGAAACGTTGCGCGCTAGGAATATCATGGCGCACCTCCAAACGTATCTTGCATCCGAGCAATACCCCTCCCCACTCGCCTCCCTCATCCCGCCTCGCTCCTATCTTGGTAAAAAATTTGCTAGCGCTACATCTCCTGTTTTCTCGTTGGTTCTATTCCGGGTCCAATTGGACCGACCGGCCTATCAAATATTAGTAAAAAAATTACTAACACAAATTTAGTAATAATTAATATTTTTTCTCACAATCTATTTACGGTGCATACTATCACACACAATCAAAATTATTCAACCATGCAAATCAATCGTACTTTCCACAGGAAAAAGATACAGATCGAAAAGAGGAAGAAAAAGAAAGAAACTCATCTCCTCCCTGTGTCCGCTTTTTCCTTTTTTTTCCATCACGTCCAGCACCGCTTTTTCCTCCTGAATTTAAGTTAAAAACCGCCGTTATATCTCCGTGCAAAACTCTAGCATCAATCTTTGATAAGGTTTCTAAAAAAAACTTTGATATAGAGATTTTCTTTTACTTATGGTAAGGGTTCAAATCTCAAATCAATCCACAATAATCTTTCCTTTAGTAATTTGTTTAAGTATGGTAAGGTTCAAATCACAAATTACTCCACAGTAGTTATTTCCAATGTTTACTTCAGTAAAAAAAATCGTATAGTTCAAATCTCGCATCAATCTGACTTTTTTTTACCTGTGTTAACAGATCTGATTTCTGGAGAAAGAAATGCAAAACTCCCACAATCATCGTTCAAATATGGGACTGTCTATGTATCTGCCTGCTGAACTTTTTTTGAGATTTCAGCTGAATTTCTATCCGTACAAATTTAACACGTGTCATGATCTCCCATGCTGCTTCCTGCGCGCCTCCCACGCGTCGGTGCGCCTCTGGTGCCGCCTTGTTGGGTCTGTTATGGGCTTCATGCCTATTTGTTTGTCTGTAAAAAGGGCCGAGCAAGCACACTGGCTTGCCTGTTTTGTTCAAGGACAGTTGACAGTTCTGAGTATATCCAGCAATACATAGGCTAATAATACAACCATCAGTCCTAAAGACAAGGCTACCAATATTACTAAGTTATAGAAACAAAAGATGAGACTATCAATAGAACTAAACTAGTCCCTTTCCCGGAAGATTAACAAACAAGCAGTCATGATTCAGGACTCAATTAGCTGATTTTCTGAAACAAAGGTGTACTTGAATTGCTTCCTACAATTTTTTTCTGAACATGAATAAGATTACATAAATATGCGTACAATGAATAATCTGAAGAATAAGATTACACTGATTGTAGTGCCAAATGTGCTAATGGCCTCATGCAATAATCAATCCTAAGATATGACTACCAATATTGATAAGTTACAGACTAACTGACTGACTAGGTTGTGTGTTGTGTGCAACACTGGTACAGATCCTCTCATCTGTGACAGGTTTTCACATGCCTTAACTTCGTGGGCCGTCAGAACGAAGTCATCTCAATCGGGCCGAAATTAACATCGTTGTAGATGTATCCGTTCGAGGTGCATATACCTATAGCCCGTCACCGATGACACTCATCTGTGACGAGCACAAGGTTAGGCCCGATTGAGATTACCTCCACTATCTCAATCGGGCCCAAGTATAAAGCCCGTCACAGATGAGTGTCATCGGTGACGGGTTTCAAATAAGGCCCGATTGAGATTCGTTTAAACGCCCGTCACCGATGATACATATCGATGACGGGCTTTCTTTTACGCCCGTAAGAGATAACTATGCGCCCGTTAGAGATGTCGTTTATTTGGCCCGATTGAGATATATTTTGCACACTATAAATACTCCACTCGACTGTTGTCTGAAGTTATCCCACTGTTGACTATTTTGGTGGGAGGTTAAAGGGGACGAATTTTTGTTTTTTTTTCAAAGAAAAAAAGGAAAATATTAAAGTAAGTAGTACTTATTAATTTAGTAGTACTTATCTCATGAGATGTTAACTAATGTTTTGTTCATTTTTGCAGTGATGGATCGAAGTTGGATGTATGCGACTACTTTCAGACGTCATTGCAAGGAGTATAGAGATGTCGTATTAAGTTTTATGAACGCTGCGGAGGAGGATAGGAAAAGAAGAAACAACAAATACATGTGTTGTCTATGTAGAGAATACAAGAATGAGAATATGTTTGAAAGCAGAGTGGACATACACTCTCACTTGATATAACGGGGATTCATGAAGGGCTACACATGTTGGGTGAAGCATGGAGAGCAAGAATCGGAAAGTGGTGCAGTTGCAGACAGAAGTGGTGCAAATAATCATGAAGAAGGAGATGAAAATGAGCATGACATGTTTATACCATCTCCATTGGGCGGTGAAATGGTTGATGTGGATCCTGATCTACTGCAAGACATGTTACGTGACATTGAGGATCCAACTTACAACGAGAGAGATTCCATGAAGTTCAACAGGTTGGTCAGTGATTCGGAGACACCTCTATACGCTAGATGCAATTCAAAACACACCAAATTATCAGCTACCTTGGACCTAATGAAGCTGAAGGGAAGTAGTGGATGGACAGACAAGAGTTCCACAGATCTTTTGGGAATATTGAAGGCCATGCTTCCTGAAGAGAACACATTGCCCGAGACGACATATGAAGCAAAGCAGGTTCTGTGTCCCCGAGGTTAGAGGTCCGTAGAATTCACGCTTGTCCTAACGACTGCATATTGTACCACAAGCAATATGCTACAATATGCGGACTTAGATGCTTGTCCTGTCTGCAAGGCTTCTCGATACAAGCGAAAGAAAAGTACGGGGGAGGGAAAGAAGTCAAAGCGGGGTGGTCCGGCGAAGGTTGTGTGGTATCTACCTATCATTGATCGTTTCAAAAGAATATTTGCCAACCCCAAGGAAGCAAAGTTAGTACATTGGCATGCCACAGAGAGAAGGAATGACGGTTTGCTAAGACACCCTGCGGATTCGATTCAATGGAGGAATATCGATCGAAAGCACAAAGACTTTGCTGCCGACCCCAGAAACATGAGGATATGTTTGTGTACGGATGGCATGAATCCTTTCGGAGACATGAGCAGTTCTCATAGCACTTGGCCAGTTCTTATTGCGAACTATAACCTTCCACCATGGTTGTGCTTCAGAAGGAAATATATTATGTTGTGCTTGTTAATCCAAGGTCTAAAACAACCCGGCAATGATATCGATGTGTTCTTGAAGCCTGTTATCAATGTGATCTAATGCACGTAGAGAAGAATGTGTGCGATAGTTTGATCGGGCTACTGCTGAATATGCCCGGGAAGACAAGGGACGGGTTGAATGCGCGCCTAGATCTATAGGAGATGAACATTCGCAGTGAACTTCAGCCTATTAGGGATGAAGAGACAGGGAGAGTGTACCTCCCGCCAGCGTGCCACACATTGTCGAAGGATGAGAAGATCGCAATGCTATCATGCCTGGCAAATATTAAAGTTCCTTTAGGCTATTCAGCGAGGATCAGTAAGTACGTTAAACTGGAGGATCTAAAACTGGTTGGAATGAAGTCTTACGATTGCCACATGCTAATCACACAGATCTTGCCAGTTGCTATCAGAGGCATTCTACCACCCAAAGTCCGTCACACGATCCAATGGCTCTGTGCCTTCTTCAATGCAATCGGTCAGAAGATTATAGATCCTGAAGAACTAGATGGGTTGCAACCCGATATTGTCAATACCCTATGTCACTTGGAGATGTATTTTCTACTGTCTTTCTTCGATATCATGGTTCATCTCCCTGTTCATCTAGTAAAGTAAACAAAAATATGTGCCCCAGCTTTTCTAAGGGAGATGTACCTGTTCGAGAGATACATGGGAGTTTTTAAGTCGTATGTTCGAAATAGAGCAAAATCGGAGGGAAGCATCATTGAAGGGTACACGACGAAGGAGGTTCTTGAGTTCTGCGTCGATTACATGGCCGAGACTGATCCTATCGGAGTTCCTGCGTCTCGCCACGAAGGAAGGTTGGCAGGTGTTGGCACAACAAGCAGAAAAAGAATTGTTCCTGATCAAACTTCCTAGGCACAGGCTCATTTCGCTGTGCTGCAACATATGGCTGAAGTAACCCCATACTTTGAGAAGCATTTAGTGAAGGTCCGACAGGAGAATATGGTTCGATCAGATATGTGGATCAACAGAGAACACAATACTCGCTTCAACAAATGGTTCAAGAATCGTATCGCACGGTCGACCAATGGCCCAAGTGAGACAATTCGCAGGTTGGCAAGGGGCCCATGTTGGGATGTTGATACATGGCAAGGGTACGATATCAATGGGTACACATTTTACACCGTCACATAAGATGAGAAAAGCACAGTTCAAAATAGTGGAGTTCGTATAGATGCATATCAGGATCAAGCTGGATCTAATACATACTATGGTCGCATAGAGCAGATCTGGGAGCTGAACTACATGAACTTCAAAGTCCCTTTGTTTCGTTGCAGTTGGGTGAATATTCACACTGGTGTCAAAGTCGACAAGGAAGGATTCACTTTAGTGGACGTAGCCAAGGTTGGATACGCCGACGAACCATTCGTCCTAGCGAAGCAGGTCGAGCGGATTTTCTACATAAAAGACCCCGCAAACAAGAAGTTGCACGTCGTTAGGGATGGCAAGCGAAGAATTGTTGGGGTTGACAACATCGTCGATGAAGAAAAATACAACCAGAATCTTCATGTGACACCTCAGATCGCCCTTGAAGATGATCCCGAAGACGATGTGGCATACGCTCGTTCAGACCATTCGGAAGGCATATCCTTGTAAATGAAGTCTTTGTAATTTGTAAATTGTTATAAGTAATGAAGTATTTTGTTTCAAGCCATTCCAGTAACTTAAACCATGTTTAATAGGGCATTTGTTAATTACACATGATTATTATAATTTAATAACAATTTTATACTATTTTAACAAGGCATATTTTAATTACATATGATTTTTAAAATTTAATAGCAATTTTACATTATTTAAAAAAGTGATTTGTTAATTATATGTGACATATGAAATGTAATAGCAATTTTAAATCGGGAATAAGTTAATTATAAATGATTTTATAACTTAAATATCATTTTTAAATACAATTAATAAGGAATATTTTAATTCTATACTGGGGTGAGCTTATCTCTATCGGGCATATAACTAATGCCCGTTAGAGATGAGATTATCTCTATCGGGCGTAGTATTTCTGTCCGTCACAGATGTGTGTCATCGGTATCGGGCGTATTACAGGTGCCCGTCACGGATGTGTCTCATCCATATCGGGCGTAGTACTTGTGCCCGATATTGATGAGCTTGGACCAGGGTTACAGTCTCCAGATCTAAATCTACCGCCACCTCCTCCCTCTCACTCTCACTCTCTGTCCCAATCGCCGCCGCCGCCTCCTCCCTCTCACTCTCACTCTCTGTCCCGACCGCCGCCGCCTCCTCCTAGACGCCGCCGCCTCCTCCTCGACGCCGCCGCCTCTTCCCTCCAAGATCGGCCACCTCCTCATCGACCGTGGCCCCGCGCCCCCGCCGACCGCGGCCTCTCCCCACCATCCCTGTTAGGCCGCCTCCGCCGAAATTGCAACGGTCACCTCATCGGCAACGACAGGTACCCTGAAGTTCATCAACATCAACATCTGCATTTTCCCTTTTCTGCTAAGGTCAGTGAACTTATCCCAAAACCACAGCCTCAAACAAGATAGGATCATAGGGGATATTTCGAACTATATGTGTACTAATTCTTGATAGTAAATGCTTAAGGGTTAAAGGTATATGAATTATAAGTTGCATGCAGCATAATGAATAGAACTTGAATAGATCGGTGAATGAAAAATGTGGATAAGATATAATATGGATTATGTGCCATGATTGTTGTTCTTTTGTCTTGTTAGATTCATTTCTATAGTGTAATTCTAGAATGCAAGTTCATCTACGTAATTAGTACTTTAAAGTTATATACTGATATACTTTTCATTCACATAACCTTTCCAATCATCTTTTCAATCACATATCCTTCAATCATGTATGGACCATGTACAAATGCATGGCTTCAATGGACCATGTAGCTCCTTTCTATATTAAATAAAAAATAATAAAAAAAAAAGAGCAAACTCTAGTTTTTTTTCTTTATGTTATAGATAGAAAAATCTTTCGCAGCATGTTTTCATAATAGAATAACCGAGAATTCTGGTTAAGAAGAAACTTGATAGATCATGCTGTCTTAAGTGAAATATACTTCATACAAACTTTCATGGAATATATAGAGTAGTAGACAAATCCATATAGAGATGAGAGTATTGTGTTCATTGAGTAGTAGAAAAATGTGCCATGTGCAGCCACACAAAGCTGAGAAACTTCCCACCCATGATGAGCTGCCTTGCATGGTTCTCGCCACGGGACTTGCCGGCGGCATATAGGAGAACCCCAACACATGCGCTAACATAAATTTACAAACCTAACAAAACTATAGCACTATAGAATTATTTTTCAAGATAAATTTATACATGATTTCCATCCAACATAAATTTAAAAAAATTCTTTATTATGTTCAAAAAGTGTTGATATGATTTTAGACCAGAGGGGATCGAAACACTCAAACACATTTTTGTATTCCTCCAGGGAACCAACAGCTACATTTTTTGTAGGTGTTGGTGATCTAGATTTTCTTTTTTTATTAAACTAACTGCATCCCGACCGCCGTAATATACGGTTTATTTGTCACATTAATCAAGATATACATGTGTAGTACACCTTTTTCTAACTTTTTTGCCGTACAACAGTTATATAGAAAATGTCGCAGCAAGGCGAACCCATGTCAGCGACTACTAGTGGGACAACATCGAGCTGGACTCCTAGGACCCAGAATAAAATTCCTAAGGAAGTATACACCATAACAGAGGTGGACGATCTGAGATTTCCGACGACTCCTGCGAAAGCTGTCAAAAAGTTCTCAACGATATGCGGAGTCCTAGGGAGGCGAAACTTCACCATTTTGAAGGACCACATCGATCTGGTCCCACAGGCAGAAAAAGATGAGGCCTGGAAGCAGTTCAAGGAAAGCTTCGAATACCTCCCAGAGGCCGAGGCAAGACTCAAGCGGCAGGCTATCCGCAAGATGGGCAACTTGTGGAAAAATTTCAAGACCACGTTGGTCACCGACTACGTCCTCAACCCCACCTAGCCAGAACCATTTGGGAGGTACTGTCACACCCTGAGGTTCTCCCAAATCGTAAAAATTAAATTTAATAATTTATCTGAGAAATTGTTGAATTAAATCTGGAGAAAAACCCAATTAAATAATGCATTAAAGAAGTGGAAATGGCAAGGTGGAATTTTTCCTGAGTTCCCCATGTCAAAATACATTAACAGGATTTTTAGTGGAATTTTCAGAGCCCTAAAAATAATTTTAACCAATTAAAAACCCTCAAGCGCAATGAATAAATCCCTGGGAAATTCTTTTTCCTTTTCTTTTTCTTTTTCCTCTTCTCGGGCCGTCGGCCCATTTTCCCTTCCTCGGCCCAAGCCGAGCGCCGCTGCCGCGCGCTCCTTTTTCCCCTCCCGGACCGGCCCAGCCGGCCCAGGCCTCTCCCCCTCCCGGCCCCGGGCCGCCTTTTCCCCCCCCGGCCCAAGGCCGCCGCGCCTCCCCGCGCCCCTCCCCTTCCCGGGCCGGCCCGAGGCCACGGCCCGAGCCGCCCGAAAGTCCGCCGCGCCTCCCTCGCGCCGCGCCCGCTGACGCGTGGGCCCGCGGCCGAGTCCGCCTCCGCCACGGCCGCGCCGCCGCCCGCGCCGCCGCGTTTCGCGGGGAGTCCGCAACCGCCGCCGCCCGTGCCCTAGCCGGCCTCCTCCCCTATTTATTTTCCCCCCCCGAGGCCGCCGCCCCTCGTTTTCCCCGCGCCGCCGCCGCCCTAACCCTAGCCCGTGCGCCGCCGTCGCCGAAGCCGCGCCGCCGCCTTTTTCCCGCCGTCGGTAAGCGCCGCCGCCGCCCCCTTTTTCCCCCCCCTCTCCGTCGCCGCCGTGCGCCTTCGGGCCACCGCCGTGCCGCCGCCGCTGCCGCGCGCCCCGCCGCTGCCGCGCGCACCCGCCGCTGCCCCGCCGCCTCCCGTGCGCCGCCGCCGCGAGCCGCCGCCGCGAGCCGCCGCCCCGCCGCCGCCCGCGCCGCTCGGCCCCAAACCCTAGCCGCCGCCGCGCGCCTCAGCCGTCGGATCGGCCACTCGGGCCGATCCCGACCGCCCGCTCCCGTCCCGCGTGGCCGCCACGTGGGCGCCGCGTGGCTGCCGCGTCGGCGCCACGTGTGCGCCACGTGGTGCGCAGCCGCCGCCGCGGCTGACGTCAGCCCTAGCCGCTGACGTCAGCAGTGACGTCAGCCCTAAGGGTTTATTGCGCAATAATTAATTAAGGATTTTTCTGTTTTAGTAAAAACACAGATAACTTCAAAAATTCATAACTAATTCATCCGGACTCCGTTTTAGTCCGTTCAAGTCTCAGAAAATTCATAAAAATGCAGAGAATCCATTAAAAATAGTTTTGTTCTTTGTTTCAGTAGACTTATAGCATGTATTGTTGTTTGCTTTGTTTGTCGTGTAGATTCCGGTAATTCCGATTCTCCGGTTTACTTCGAAGTCGTTGCCGAAGTCGACCCAGCGCAAGAGCAAGGCAAGTCATACTTATTCATTTGATCATGTTGTACCTAAATTGCGAAACAGTCTTATTTTTCTCTAAATACTGCATTGTTTTATAATGTCATCTATGGGATAATTTACCTATTGTACTCAGCCTTATATTGCAATTACCTTATTCCTTTGATAGCTTGGGAAATAATTTGAATACTTGCTATAATAGAACTTGCTTAGCCCTGCTTAGAAACATTAGCTCACAATTGGGTTATTTAAAGCTTCATTAATACTTAATGATGGTTATTTCATGTTGGCTCGCGATGGTTAATCGTGGGTGATTTAATTAAATGTTTCAACTAAAATATTGATTAATGGTGGGTTGTGAGCACATGGTTTTGATGGTCGTGCTCATGACAATTAAGGACCGGTTCGCGGGAAACCCTGGAAGAATTACCGTACTTTCCACAAGCCAGCGTGGGTAATGGCTGGATTCGGAGTATAGCTTTTTCCTAGCCGACGTTCCCCGGAAAGGGTGGGCGTGATGGAGTTGAGTCGGCCGGGGATATACCGGTTGCTTGGCTGCCGGATTCACCAAGGCACGAGAGGGGGCTGCCCGTTGCCGGGAAGCGGAGCGGGGGCGAAACCTGAGGTGTGGTGCGATTGGTTAGGAAGGGTTATGCGAAGGGTCCTGTCACAGCTCCTTTTCCAGTGTACCGTGGTGGTATGTTGGCGCACAGTAATGTGTTGTAGGACTGTGTCTTGTGGGTACAGTTGTACACCTCTGATCAGAGTAAAACTATTCGAATAGCCGTGCCCGCGGTTATGGGCGATCAACCAGATTCACCGTGATTAGTTGAACTCTTAAATAATTTGACTTAATGGAAATGGTTTAGTTCAGGTGGATGGTTGGGCCTGTCGCAACGTGGTGTAGCGTTGGACAGTGATGGTTTAATTATGACTAATTAATTCAACTGTTTTACTGTTTTCAACTATTGTTTTTAAATGCGTATTTTATGCAAAATAACCATTGCAGCTCTCCTTTGTTATTACTTGCATCATTATTTTCCTTTCCGGTATGACTTGTTGAGTACAGTGGGTAGTACTCAGTCTTGCTTTATTTTTCCCCACACCAGAGTTGGAGGTTGTTTCAGAGGAAGACTTTTCAGAAGAGTAGGCTTGTTGCTACCGTCGAGGAATGCCTGTGGTTTGGAGTCGCTACGTTGCGAGTGTTTAGTTTATTAGATTAGTTGTTTCCTTTTTCCGCTGCAGTTTTGTAAGAGATTTTTATTGTTTTGTAAGACGTGGATCTGTATGGCAACTTTGTCATTTGTGTACCCTGGCTGGTCCTGGACAGGGATTTTAATACACAATTTGCTTTGGAAATTCTGGTAGTGAATTTCTGGGCGTGACAAGTTGGTATCAGAGCCGACCTTGACCGTAGGACAAGCCAACTGGAAACCTTAAGAGCCCTCTAAAATTTTTCATGTGCATTTTCCCTTAAATTTTAAATTGTTTTGGGAAAAGTCCGGGAACTGTGGTCTTTGGGATTTTTGAAAAAAAAAAGAGGTTCCTTGCATCAAAATTTTCTTTTTGAGCATATGTTGAGTCCCGTTCCTTTGCCCTCTGTAGATGGCAGGTCATCCCCCGACGCACCGTGGTCAGAATATGGAAGGCTTCGTGGCAGAGCTTGCCCGTATGACTTTGGTTGTAGGGTACCTTGAAGCGCCGGAGTACACCACGATCGAGCCTCTCAGTGGCGAGTTCCCGTTCCGAGTTCGTTTGGAAGTACATGGCTTCGTGGGCACCAATCTTCCCAATATGGTGGTCACCGCTTCAGGAGGATCTGACGAGCACGCCTGTCAGGAGGCGGCTTACTTGATGATGGCCAGGATGCGAGAACTACACGACTACGCTCTCCACAACTCGGCGTACCGTTATCATCCTCGTCGCGGTAGCTCTTCTACCAGCAGCACCTACCGATCTGCAGCGGAGGAGAACGACACTACCTTCGGACGGATGGTCACAGTGATGAAGGGTCTGGACAAGATGCACGCCGATCTCCACAAGGCATCCAAGGCTCTTAATGACCAGAAGTTGATCAAGATTGCCCGCTTGGAGGATGAAGTCGCGCGACTCAAGGCCGATAATGCTAGGTTGCGAGGACACCCAGCGTCAGGAGGACTCAGGATTCGCACCATGCCAAGGAAGAGGACCACCGCTCCTGTACGTATCCAGCTTGCGCCAAGGAATTCACCACCCGCTCCAACGCCAGTTCCGCCGCCGCCACCAGGGTTCGCCATCACCTTCGCCCCGGCGTCTGCGTACCAGGGTCCAGCCAGTGGTAGCGGAGGTTGGTTGCACGCCACACCCAGTGGTAGCAACGGCAGTGGTTCAAGTTCAGAGCCAACAAGTGGAGACACTGCCATGGCGGATTCCGGAAACCGTTCTGAGCATTAGGCTCGTTACCCTTAGTTTTTCGTTTTTCTTAGTTTGATTGCTTGTTAGATGCTGTGTGTTAGGTTTGTTGTTCTGGGGTTTAGCCGATGGTCGATACCATGTGCCTATGGTATGGCTATCTTATTAAGGATTTTTGCGTGCTGTTTTGGAAGTGTTTTAAGTTAGATCACAACAATTACAGTTAAATTAATAATATATTAAAGCTTTGTTCTGAGCAATCTGTTTTCTTTCTTGTCCATTTCTTTCTGCTGGTTTTTCTCCTTCAGATGGTCAACACCAGGACAAGTGGTAACAACAACGGACAAGAGGGATCCCAGACTAATGGAACCAACACCAACGCTCCTCCTCCACCACCGGATAATCCCACTCTTGCTCAAGTGCTAGCTAGCCAGACGCAGATGATGGCGGCTATGATGCAGCAAATGCAGCAGCAGCATCAACAAATGCAACAGCAAATGTTGCAACAGATGCAACAACAAGCTCAACAGCAGCAGCAGCAGGCCCAACAGAATCAACCACCACCCCAATCCAAGTTGCCAGAGTTTCTTCGTGTCAGACCGCCGGTTTTCTCAAGTACTACCAATCCCATGGAAGCGAATGATTGGCTTCATGTTATTGAGAAGAAGCTTAATCTACTCCAGTGCAATGATCAAGAGAAGGTCGCTTTCGCTACCCATCAATTGCAGGGTCCCGCTTCGGCTTGGTGGGATAACTATTTGGTTACCCGTCCACCCGGAACGGAGGTCACTTGGGCGGAGTTTTGCCGCAGTTTCAGGAAAGCCCAAATTCCTGACGGCATAGTAGCCCAGAAGAAGAGGGAGTTTAGAGCGCTCCACCAAGGTAGTAGAACAGTGACGGAGTACCTTCATGAGTTTAACCGTCTCGCACGTTACGCTCCGGAGGATGTGCGCACTGATGCGGAAAGGCAGGAAAAGTTTCTTTCCGGCCTGGATGATGAATTGACCAACCAGCTAATCTCAGGGGATTATGCTGATTTCGAGAAGTTAGTTGATAAGGCGATCCGTCAAGAGGATCAACGCAACAGGATGGATCGGAAGAGGAAAGCAGTCCAA
Source organism: Oryza officinalis (assembly GCA_008326285.1). NCBI lineage: Eukaryota > Viridiplantae > Streptophyta > Magnoliopsida > Poales > Poaceae > Oryza > Oryza officinalis. The sequence continues at coordinate 50,160,970 of BDMV01000007.1, read as the reverse complement.
TTCAGGACGCAGCAGGGAAGTCAACAGAAGCCCCGGTTCACCGCCGGACAGCAGGGTGGACCTACTACAATGATTGTTCGTCAACATCGACCTTACCAGCCTGGTAATTTCAACAACAACAATTCCGGCAACCGCAACAACAACGGGGGACAGCCCAACCGCAACCCGGTTCCGCGTCCGCCAACGGCCGCAGCTCAGCCAGCTCCATCGACTCAACCCAGGAAGGAGTCCGGCGGAAAATCATTTGTCTGCTTCAACTGCAACGAGCCCGGACACTTCGCCGACAAGTGCCCGAAGCCAAGGCGTGCAGGACCCAAGTTTGTTCATGCCCGTGTCAACCATGCGTCAGCAGAAGAGGCACAGGCTGCACCAGAAGTGGTATTGGGTACGTTTCCTGTCAATTCAGTTCCAGCTATCACTCTTTTTGATTCTGGTGCTACACATTCCTTTTTATCAAAGCGTTTTGCTGGGACATATGGGTTGTCAGTAGTGAAACTTAGAACACCTATGTGGGTTCACACTCCTGGGAATGAGATGACCACAGCCCACTATTGCCCCTCTGTGGAAATAGAAATCCAGGGTTCTAAATTTCTAGCCAATCTTATCCTTCTTGAGTCCAAGGACCTAGATGTCATTCTTGGGATGGATTGGTTAACAAGGCACAAGGGAGTTATCGATTGCGCTAGTCGCACTATCACTCTGGTTAATGAGAAAGGAGAAGTCGTGAAATTCCAGTCGCCGACACCCCCGAAGCAGAGAGTGTGCTTGAACCAAGTAGATGGGATGAAACAGATCGCAGAAGAAGGGAAAGATATTAAGAAGTTGGAGGATATTCCTATTGCTAGAGAGTACCCTGAAGTCTTTCCGGATGACATAACCACAATGCCACCAAAGAGAGAAATTGAATTTCGGATTGATTTAGTACCGGGAACTGCCCCGATACACAAGAGACCCTATAGGATGGGAGCCAATGAACTGGCGGAAGTCAAGAAGCAAGTTGATGAGCAGTTGCAGAAAGGATATATTCGCCCGAGTACGTCACCTTGGAGTGCTCCGGTGATCTTTGTGGAGAAGAAAGATAAGACCAAGAGGATGTGCGTCGACTATCGCGCCCTCAATGAGGTGACTGTCAAGAACAAATACCCGTTACCTCGGATTGATGATTTGTTTGATCAGCTAAAGGGAGCAACATGGTTCTCCAAGATAGACCTGCGATCAGGCTACCACCAATTGAGGATTAGAGAGGAGGACATTCCGAAGACGGCATTCACTACTCGGTATGGGTTGTTTGAGTGCACAGTCATGTCTTTTGGACTTACCAATGCACCGGCCTTTTTCATGAACTTGATGAATAAGGTGTTCATGGAATTTCTGGATAAGTTCGTCGTGGTTTTTATCGATGATATACTTGTTTACTCTAAGTCCAAGGAGGAGCATGAGCAACATCTTCGCCTCGTACTTGAGAAATTAAAGGAACACCAGTTGTATGCCAAGTTTAGCAAGTGTGACTTTTGGCTCGAGGAGGTACAGTTCCTAGGCCACATCATCACAGCTCAAGGAGTGGCAGTAGACCCGTCGAATGTGGAGTCGGTTACCAAGTGGAAGCCTCCGCGCACGGTTTCGCAGATTAGGAGTTTTCTTGGACTTGCGGGTTACTACCGTCGGTTCATTGAGAATTTCTCCAAGATTGCCAAGCCAATGACACAGTTGCTGAAAAAGGATGAGAAGTTCAAGTGGTCAGCAGAATGCGACAGAAGTTTTGAGGAACTTAAGAAGAAGTTGGTAACGGCACCAGTCTTAATTCTGCCAGATCAGACTAAAGATTTTCAGGTTTATTGCGATGCGTCTCGCCAAGGGCTAGGATGTGTATTGATGCAAGAAGGCAGAGTGGTTGCATACGCTTCGCGTCAACTGCGCCCACATGAGAATAATTACCCCACTCATGATCTGGAATTAGCAGCAGTGGTGCATGCCCTAAAGATCTGGAGACATTATCTTATTGGAAACCGTTGTGAGGTGTATACGGATCACAAGAGTTTGAAGTATATCTTCACCCAACCGGACTTAAATCTCCGTCAGCGAAGATGGTTGGAATTGATTAAAGACTATGATCTGGGAATCCACTACCATCCCGGTAAAGCTAATGTCGTGGCAGATGCTTTAAGCCGGAAGAGCTACTGTAACTCCACAAGTATGGAAGAGATGAGCAGCCAGTTGCAGCGAGACTTCGAACGGCTGAACCTCGGTATTGTTGAACATGGGTTCGCGTCCGCTCTAGAAGCACGACCAACGCTCGTGGAGCAGGTCCGAGCAGCTCAAGCTAAAGATCCGGAGATAGCAGAGCTCAAGAAAAACATGAGGGTTGGAAAGGCCCGAGATTTCTCCGAAGATGAGCATGGCACGATATGGATGGGAGAAAGACTGTGCGTCCCGGAAGACAAAGAGTTAAAGGAGTTAATACTCACGGAAGCCCATCAAACTCAGTATTCAATTCATCCTGGCAGTACCAAGATGTACCAAGACCTTAAAGAGAAGTTCTGGTGGGTTAGCATGAGAAGAGAAATAGCTGAATTCGTCGCACTCTGTGACGTGTGCCAGCGAGTCAAGGCAGAGCATCAAAGGCCTGCAGGACTGTTACAGCCTCTCCAAATTCCGGAATGGAAATGGGAAGAAATTGGAATGGATTTCATCACAGGTTTGCCAAGAACGTCGTCTGGACATGATTCTATCTGGGTCATCGTGGATCGACTCACGAAGGTGGCTCATTTCATTCCTGTGCATACTACCTACTCTGGAAAGAAGCTAGCAGAACTTTACCTCGCAAGAATCATGTGTTTACATGGAGTGCCTAAGAAGATCGTATCGGATCGAGGAAGCCAGTTCACCTCAAAGTTCTGGCAAAAATTACAAGAAGAATTGGGAACCCGTTTGAACTTTAGCACGGCTTACCATCCGCAAACTGATGGCCAGACTGAGCGAGTGAACCAGATACTTGAGGATATGCTCAGAGCCTGTGCGCTTGATTTTGGAGGAGCATGGGATAAGAGTTTGCCATATGCCGAGTTCTCCTACAACAACAGTTATCAAGCCAGCTTGCAGATGGCACCATTTGAGGCGTTGTATGGCAGAAAGTGCCGTACCCCGCTCTTTTGGGATCAGACCGGAGAACGCCAACTATTTGGGACTGAAGTCTTGAGTGATGCGGAAGAAAAGGTCAGAACAGTCAGAGAAAGGTTGAGAATTGCGCAGTCCCGACAGAAAAGCTATGCCGACAATCGTCGAAGGGAGTTAACTTTCGAAATAGGGGACTTTGTGTACCTTCGTGTCACACCGCTTAGAGGAGTACACCACTTTCAAACTAAAGGCAAATTGGCACCACGCTTTGTGGGACCATACAAGATCTGCGAGCGTCGAGGAGAAGTTGCCTACCAGCTTGAGCTTCCACCCAACATGGCGGGTATTCACGATGTGTTTCACGTCTCGCAATTGAAGAAATGCTTGAGAGTACCGGAGGAACAGGCCAGTCCCGATCAAATTGAGATTCAAGAGGACTTGACTTATGTGGAGAAGCCGATTCGGATTCTCGAAACCAGCGAGAGGAGGACCAGAAACAAGGTTACCAGGTTCTGCAGAGTTCAGTGGAGCCATCATTCCGAGGAAGAAGCTACATGGGAAAGAGAGGATGAACTGAAGGCTGCCCATCCGCACCTCTTCGCCAGCACCTCCGAATCTCGGGGTCGAGATTCCGTTTAAGGGGGGTAGGTTTGTCACACCCTGAGGTTCTCCCAAATCGTAAAAAATTAAATTTAATAATTTACCTGAGAAATTGTTGAATTAAATCTGGAGAAAAACCCAATTAAATAATGCTTTAAAGAAGTGGAAATGGCAAGGTGGAATTTTTCTTGAGTTCCCCATGTCAAAATACATTAACAGGATTTTTAGTGGAATTTTCAGAGCCCTAAAAATAATTTTAACTAATTAAAAACCCTCAAGCGCAATAAATAAATCCCTGGGAAAAAATTCCTTTTCTTTTTCCTTTTCTTTTTCTTTTTCCTCTTCTCGGGCCGTCGGCCCTTTTTCCCCTCGGCCCAAGCCGAGCGCCGCCCCGCGCGCCGCTCTTCTTCCTTCCCGGACCGGCCCAGCCGGCCCAAGCCGTTTCCTCCTCTCGGCCCCGGGCCGCCTCTTTCCCCCCCCGGCCCAAGGTCGCCGCGCCTCCCCGCGCCTCTCCTCCTTCCCGGGCCGGCCCGAGGCCGCGGCCCGAGCCGCCCGGAAGTCCGCCGCGCCTCCCTCGCGCCGCGCCCGCTGACGCGTGGGCCCGCGGCCGAGTCCGCCTCCGCCACGGCCGGCGCCGCCGCCCGCGCCGCCGCGTTTCGCGGGGAGTCCGCAACCGCCGCCGCCCGTGCCCTAGCCGGCCTCCTCCCCTATTTATTTCCCCCCCCCGAGGCCGCCGCCCCTCGTTTTCCCCGCGCCGCCGCCGCCCTAACCCTAGCCGTGCGCCGCCGTCGCCGAAGCCGCGCCGCCGCCTTTTTCCCGCCGTCGGTAAGCGCCGCCGCCGCCCCTTTTTCCCCTCTCCGTCGCCGCCGTGCGCCTTCGGGCCACCGCCGTGCACGCCGCCGCTGCCGCGCGCACCCGCCGCTGCCCCGCCGCCTCCCGTGCGCCGCCGCCGCGAGCCGCCGCCCCGCCGCCGCCCGCGCCGCTCGGCCCCAAACCCTAGCCGCCGCCGCGCGCCTCAGCCGTCGGATCGGCCACTCGGGCCGATCCCGACCGTCCGCTCCCCGCCCCGCGTGGCCGCCACGTGGCTGCCGCGTCGGCGCCACGTGCGTGCCACGTGGCCGCCACGTCGCCGCTCGCCGCCGCTGCCGCGGCTGACGTCAGCCCTAGCCCGGCTGACGTCAGCCCTAATCGCCGCCGCGGCTGACGTCAGCCCTAGCTCGGCTGACGTCAGCGCTGACGTCGCCGCTGACGTCACCCTAAGGGTTTATTGCGCAATAATTAATTAAGGATTTTTCTGTTTTAGTAAAAACACAGATAACTTCAAAAATTCATAACTAATTCATCCGGACTCCGTTTTAGTCCGTTCAAGTCTCAGAAAATTCATAAAAATGCAGAGAATCCATTAAAAATAGTTTTATTCTTTGTTTCAGTAGACTTATAGCATGTATTGTTGTTTGCTTTGTTTGTCGTGTAGATTCCGGTAATTCCGATTCTCCGGTTTACTTCGAAGTCGTTGCCGAAGTCGACCCAGCGCAAGAGCAAGGCAAGTCATACTTATTCATTTGATCATGTTGTACCTAAATTGCGAAACAGTCTTATTTTTCTCTAAATACTGCATTGTTTTATAATGTCATTTATGGGATAGTTTACCTATTGTACTCAGCCTTATATTGCAATTACCTTATTCCTTTGATAGCTTGGGAAATAATTTGAATAGTTGCTATAATAGAACTTGCTTAGCCCTGCTTAGAAACATTAGCTCACAATTGGGTTATTTAAAGCTTCATTAATACTTAATGATGGTTATTTCATGTTGGCTCGCGATGGTTAATCGTGGGTGATTTAATTAAATGTTTCAACTAAAATATTGATTAATGGTGGGTTGTGAGCACATGGTTTTGATGGTCGTGCTCATGACAATTAAGGACCGGTTCGCGGGAAACCCTGGAAGAATTACCGTACTTTCCACAAGCCAGCGTGGGTAATGGCTGGATTCGGAGTATAGCTTTTTCCTAGCCGACGTTCCCCGGAAAGGGTGGGCGTGATGGAGTTGAGTCGGCCGGGGATATACCGGTTGCTTGGCTGCCGGATTCACCAAGGCACGAGAGGGGGCTGCCCGTTGCCGGGAAGCGGAGCGGGGGCGAAACCTGAGGTGTGGTGCGATTGGTTAGGAAGGGTTATGCGAAGGGTCCTGTCACAGCTCCTTTTCCAGTGTACCGTGGTGGTATGTTGGCGCACAGTAATGTGTTGTAGGACTGTGTCTTGTGGGTACAGTTGTACACCTCTGATCAGAGTAAAACTATTCGAATAGCCGTGCCCGCGGTTATGGGCGATCAACCAGATTCACCGTGATTAGTTGAACTCTTAAATAATTTGACTTAATGGAAATGGTTTAGTTCAGGTGGATGGTTGGGCCTGTCGCAACGTGGTGTAGCGTTGGACAGTGATGGTTTAATTATGACTAATTAATTCAACTGTTTTACTGTTTTCAACTATTGTTTTTAAATGCGTATTTTATGCAAAATAACCATTGCAGCTCTCCTTTGTTATTACTTGCATCATTATTTTCCTTTCCGGTATGACTTGTTGAGTACAGTGGGTAGTACTCAGTCTTGCTTTATTTTTCCCCACACCAGAGTTGGAGGTTGTTTCAGAGGAAGACTTTTCAGAAGGGTAGGCTTGTTGCTACCGTCGAGGAATGCCTGTGGTTTGGAGTCGCTACGTTGCGAGTGTTTAGGTTTTTTTTAGATTAGTTGTTTCCTTTTTCCGCTGCAGTTTTGTAAGAGATTTTTATTGTTTTGTAAGACGTGGATCTGTATGGCAACTTTGTCATTTGTGTACCCTGGCTGGTCCTGGACAGGGATTTTAATACACAATTTGCTTTGGAAATTCTGGTAGTGAATTTCTGGGCGTGACAGGTACCCATTCATCACTCGGGTTGTGTGGGAAGAGTTCCATGCCGCCAAATCAACCCCTGAGTCTCGGGCAAAAACCGAGGCCTATAGGGAGTTGCAGGCAAAAAACCTTCACCCGCACCGACTTGGCACCGGAGGCTACGTCGGGAAGCTGCAGGAATGGGTCAAGGAGGATGAAGCTGCTGCAGAATCTAACACGCCGCTAGTTCTTGGTGATATCCCGACCACCCGAGCAAGGAACTGGGCAAGGGCAAGGGTGAAGAAGAATAGTGATGGAACACTTACGTTCCCAAATCCCGAAGATCAAGCGGTGTACCAGAAAATCGTAAGTACAACACGTAGAGTATGTTTCGTTAGGTTGTATCGTACTCTTGATTTAAGTCGTCCTAATTGTACCACAAGTCGACCTGAGTGCTGAGAGATAGGCCTCCTAAGAGGTTTACTCACAAAGACGCGAGGATGACATCCTCACGAAAGCGTTGGGAACTGAAGAACACCGTGGATGGACAAGGGGCATTGGCTCCAATGTTCCATGGAAGGTTGGGTTTCCCCAATACACGTGGCAGTACAGGAAGCACAAGCTTTCAAAGGCGCAGAAAGATGCACGTCTTAAGGAACAACTTCGGGAGGAGATTAGAAACGAGCTCCGAGAAGAGTTCGATGAGAAGTTGTTACAAGTGGAGGCTCGGGTGGAGGCATGCTTCAGGGAAAACGAGCCTGCTGCCGCTCCCATAGTAGAAACGAGCCCCACGCAGAGGCGTAGCAGCTGCGCATCAACTGAGGCGGTGGCACAAGAACCACCAGCCCCCACTGCGGTGGACCACATAACGGTAAAACCAACAAAAAACGTATATGTTGTCTTAGCACCACGGTACATTATAACATATTATAAGGACATGTATGAATCTATTGTAGGAACCCACATCGTGCACCCTAGTCGTTAGGGTGACACATGCATTTGCAATTCCTGCCGCAGAGGGTCTTGCGTTCAAGCCTACGCCGGAGACCCGAGTGCATGGGGGGCAGCTGCTAGCCGGCCATGCCAAAGTTCAAGTGGACATGGTGAAGCCTGATTGGGTTGGCTTCACTCTCCCGCACCCACCAAATGACGAGATTCTGACCCTTGGAGCTGCACTGGGACCTTTATCCACTAGCCCAAGCACAACATTCATATCAATATAACTCCTAGGCCAGCACCAAGTGCTCGTCCGCCGCCGCTGCGTCCCCCTCCAACTCTTGTATTTGCCCCTCCTGCCGTTGAAGAAGGAGATCAAGATCTCCAATTGTAGTATGATACAGATTTTGGGGATGACGGTACAGAGGTCAACAGCAGAGCGCACCTCCCCCCAGTCTCCAAAAAAAGAAAGAGGGCGACATCTTCTCCACCCAAGCTTGGAACACACAAAAGAGCTGCTGGAAGGGGGAAGGAAGAGGTAATGTGGAAGGGCCGCTTCTAGCTCTGAAGAAGCTAGTGGCAAGGCGCCATCAACTCCTCCTAAGTCTCCGGCCGAATTCACATTAGGCATGCCATTGGTTGGAGACGACGCCTTATCGAAGATGGGCCCTGCATGCAAGGAGTTGCACGGGTACTACATGGAGAGGTCTAACGCAAGGAGGAAGCATAGAGAGACCTCCATGACGGGCCACCACGATAGACAGCCGTTCCTCGGCCCTGAAGCCTTCATCGCCGTAGACTTTAAAGATCAATGGGACCTCTACATGGTGCGAGCGGTCGACACCAACCTCCTTAAGTGCTACTCCTTGTAAGTATTCTTGCATACGAGATATGGTAATAACTATCCATATATTATGCTTACCCGGATTCTTGTTTTGCTTCTAGGTTAACTTGGAAGCTTGTCCATCATAATGCACCCCATGTTGCCTTACTCGATCCAGCTGTCGTCAACGAGACAACTATGAACTACGATCAAGCCAGCATGGTAGAATATATCAAGGACTGCTTATGGTCCCGTCAAGACAAGGACTTCATTATGTGTACCTACTCTGAACAGTAAGCGTGTACCCTATTTAGAATCAAATGTGCGACGTGTATAGCTTTAGTATTTAACTTGCAATTTATTAATGTCGTAGTCGTCATTGGATTCTTTTGGTCCTAGTGCCGAAGTGGAGTTTGGTATACTACCTTAACTCCAATATCAAAAAAGACATATACGATTGGTCGGCGATCGAAGCTGCCTTGAACGACGCCTGGGACCAATACGTGGCAAAAGGCGGGAGGCATAAGGAAGGGCATCCCACACTCGGTCACAAAAAAGACTTCCCAATACGTCAACAAGTTGGCGACCAGTGTGGGTTCTACGTTTGCCATAACATGAGGAGCCTCGCAGACAAGGTGACATTTCTCGACCTTGAGGTGTGTGCTTCAATTGTTTATATACATTAGAGAGGAGATAGCATGATTCATACTACATGTAGACTAACTTTCCAAGTATGTAGACTAACTTGGCGCCTCACATGCAGGAAATACTTTCAACGATTCCGGAAAACAACTTCGATATCATTAGAGAGGAGATTGCACAATTCATACTAGATGATCTCTTGTCACCCAAAGGAATATTTAGAGTCAAGTCCTAGCTAGCTCGTCTCTGAATGGTTGAACATTTGCAATGCTTGTGACAAACATTTGCTTTATGTAAATATTCTTTGTAATACAATTTTGAGCGATGTTTTGTATATATTTGCATTTCTAATTACATATAAACTTGTTCCAATTTATAACTCAGTTTTACAGGTTTTGATGCAAGTCGGCGGTTTGGATAGCAAAAAAGGATGTTGAATGACTTATATATGTGAATGGGTCTGTGGATGTGAATGTATATATGTTTGATTTTGTGAATTGGCTGTGCTGTGATGGAATATGTGATTGGACTGAAATATTGACTGAATATGTGATGGAATATGTGATTATGCTACGAATGGGGTTGCTGGGAATGAGACTATACATATATGCTTCTGTCATTTTTGCAGCGGGCATGGCTAGCAAAGGCCTGAGGCTAGCCAAAAAAACAAATTTTATTTTTTTTGTTGACATACTCATCCCTGATGGGCATTTTAAAAATGTCCGAAAGAGATATTAATCCGTGACGGGCTCCAAACAAAGACCGATAGGGATATAGTCATCACTGACGGGCTCTTAATTTAAACCCGATAGAGATAAGTCATCCGAACCAGAACTATTTTGACTCAACAGGTGGATCAAACCTATCGGTGACAGGCTGTTCCGAATGGCCCGTTAGAGGTGGTTAGTCATCGGTGATGGGCTTAGTAGTTTGCCCGATTGAGATTAGTCATCCGTGACGGGCTCCTACCTAATCTGGTTTAACTTGTATTGCTTGGGCAATCTTATCTGTGATGGGCTACATTGTTAGGCCCGATTGACATAACGTCCATCCGTGACGGCCTAGTGCCCGATCGAGATATTTTCTCACATCACTGACTTTTGCTTAGTGACGGGGGCCCTACCCGTTAGAGATGACGCTTGAAGCCCGTTAGAGATAACCGATCCCGTGCTAGTGCAAGATCCTGTGGACTGGGGACTGTGGCTATGCTTTCCAAGGTGCCAAAACAGGATACTAAGGCTGAGTTCGTTACTCAGTACTACCAACTCCAAACAGTGCGCACGGAAAACGGAACGTCCATTAGCGCGTGATTAATTAAGTATTAGCTAATTTTTTTTTGAAAATGGATTAATTTGATTTTTTTAAGCAACTTTTGTATAGAAACTTTTTGCAAAAAAATATACTGTTTAGTAGTTTGAAAAGCGTACCCGGAAAAAAAACACTGTGCGACGCTATGAACTCAAATGCCGAACTCAGCCTAAGGTGTATCTATAGGAAAAAAGCAAAAACTAATTGGAGGAACTACACTTATTATTCATTCAAGATGGAAGTTCCTATTCCTTCTCAGAGTGTATCTCTCCATGTCGTCTGAGGAAGCTGATGGTGTTCAGTCTTTAAAAAAGAAGTTTTGCCGTGATATATTGCAAAATTGAATTTGAATCATTTAGGAATAATAGACTAATGTACTGCATGGTTCGTGAAATGTCAAAAGTAAGTGTGGAATCATTGATTTCATCAAATTGAGATCGTTATAAAAATTAGGTATTATTATGAGATGATATTGGGGGACATTAGCTATACATGTCAAATTACTATTACTATGATTTAGTAGTAATACAGTAGAGTTCAAACAAAGAACTGATTTCATAATTACTTTGATGTAATAGTAGATAACAGACCAGGCTGAAAAAACTAAGTTATGATAGTATAAAATAGAACTAACAAAACTATGTTCTTTTAATAACAATATAACACTATATAACTTTGACTACAACACTCATCTTCAAAAACTAGGTATGGCTACTTATAAAAAACTAAAACTAAAACGGCTCGTAGCTATAAAACAATGCCATGTTTATTAACTAAAAGTTAAACTAACAAACTAAGTACTGCTAACAACTGACAAAACTAACAAAACTAAAATAAATTTGACTAACAAAACTAGGGTAAGTAGTGTTACTACATAATAAAACTTGTCATCTATTCTAGACAAAAAGCCTGAACTATTGAAAACTGACAAAACTAAGTACTTTTCATTTGAAATTGTGAGTGGTGCATTCTAATTGCTCTTGAGTAGTTTTTTTAGATATTTATCTAGCTGGCAGTCTAAATTTTCAGGGGGCGCACAAGGGTGTGGGCCTAACTATTGGCAAGCTCAGGGAGGAATTGTTGTTACTCAAAGTATTTTAAAACTGAACACATAGTTATACTTGCTTTTTGGTTGCACTGACCATGACCTAAAACTGAACACACAATTACTCAATTTGCCACTACGCCTAAAACAAAAATTACAAATAGGATGCACAAAAACCTTTTTTTTGATTTTTTTTAAACTGAGAAAGACAAAATATAAAATAGCAACTACTTCATTAATACGTACTAACAAAACCATGTACTATTAGTAGCTTACAAAACTATAAAAATGATAAAACAACAAATATAACTTGAATTTAGACAAATTGACAGAACTAACATATACTACATAAACGATTTTCCTGGACGAGATACTCGTTAGGTTACAAACGGATCATAACTAACCGCGTCTGCAAAAATTGACCTTTATTTTCGCATACGGTTCCTTAAAAGGCCCGCATGCAAAAATCGATTTTCACAGGCGGACCTCTTAAGCATCCGCATGCAAAAATAAAGGTCAATTTTTGCATACGGTTCTCTTAAAGGGCCGCATGAGAAAATATATTTTTACATGCGGGCCTTTAAGTGATCCGCATGCAAAAATATCTCCTCTTTTTTTCTTCTCCCTCTTTCCCTCCTCACCACTTCAATTTTTTCACCCCTCTCCTCTCTCTCTCCAGATATTTCTTTCTCTCCTCTCTTCCTCTCCTCTCACTCTCCTCTCCTCAATCTCTCTCTCCTTTTGAGTGGGCAGCGTCGAGCGGCCAGGAGGTGCGCTGTCGCCGATGTTGTCGCCGCCGTCGACGACGAGGAGGCGCCGGGAGAGGGCGGCGCCGTCGCCACCGCCGAGGCGGCCAAGAGCGTGCACCCGCATGGCTCGGTGGGCGCGGACTCCAGCGGCGGCGGCGGGCGAGGGCCACGGCGCGGGCGGACGTGGGTGATGGCGGCGGCCCTCCCTCGCCCAAATCGGGCGACGGCCATTCTCCCCTCCCCGATCTGCCGGCGGCGGCCCTCCCCCGCCCCGATTTGCCGGCCACCGTCCTCCCCGCCCGGATCTATCGGTCTCTGCCCTTCCCCGCCCCGATCTACCAGGCATCGTCCTTCCCCACCCGATTTGGCGGCCGGCGTCCTTCCCCGTCCCGATCCATCGGTCGCCACCCTTCCCCGCCCCGATCTGCCGGCCGTCATCCTCCCCCACCCGATTCGGTGGCCGGCGTCCTCCCTCGCCTCGATCCGTCGGCTGGAGGATGAGGACGACGCCGACGACGACTGGACGACGAGGACGGCAGTGGGCCGGGGGCGGCGGTCTATTTTTGGATTTTTGAAATTTTTATTTTTTTTGTGATTTTTTCTTTTTGCATGCGGTCAGCTTAAGCGCCCGCATGTAAAAATCGGATTTTCGCATGCGGTTGCGCTGGCCGCATGCGAAAATCACGATTTTCGCAGACCTTTTTTTCCATGCGGCTCACCCAACCGTCTGCGAAAATACATTTTGACCGTTTGCAAAAATACATTTTATAGTAGTGATAACCTAAATTTAATTTCGCTAACAAAATAAGCGTCAGTAGTGTTACTAGATGACAAAATAACAAAACTAGCTAGGTATGGCTAGTAGATGACAGAACTAGGTGTGACTAGTAGATGACAAAAATAACAAAACTGAAATTTATTAACAAAGTTAATAATTCTTACAGATGTTTGCTAATTGTACTGCTAGTGAACTTAATGAAAACCTTGCATACAAAACTACACATGCTCAGTGCTAATTAATAAAGCTCATATTACCAACTGAAATTTACTAAGAAATCAGCTCATCTTTACCAATTGAAATTTACTAAGAAATTACCTAATCTCCATTGACTGAAATTTGTTAACAAAACTAACCTGACTGAAATGTGTTAACAAAACTAATCATACAAAACTACATGTGTACTAAGTAGCTCTTCATATTACCAACTGAAATTTACTAAGAAATCAGCTCATCTTTACCAATTGAAATTTACTAAGAAATTACCTAATCTCCATTGACTGAAATTTGTTAACAAAACTAACCTGACTGAAATGTGTTAACAAAACTAATCATACAAAACTACATGTGTACTAAGTAGCTCTTATTAGTCCGGAATCTCTTATTTGGCGCAAAACTGAAAGTTACAAAACATGTACGTACTAAGCACTTCCCGTGAGGACAAAACTAAGTGTTGTTAGCTAGTAGCATGCAAATGCTAGTTATTCATATTGCATAAACAAAAACTAGTTATTAAGATATTACTAAATGTAAAAGTCAATGACCTATCATCCTGACAAAATCAAACTACCGAAAAACCCTGTGTATTTAAGAGAAAATATACCGTGATTTTTCAGCGGTGCAAATTTATTAAAAAAAGATATTAGCAATCTATCTTTATATAGCATTGTATAGGGAATGGAAAACCACCTACATGTAATAAGACAACAATCTTCAGAGAGAATTATTGGCTGTTTTGCTTAGAATTTTTTTAGAAATAATATTATTTTAATGAAAAATCGCAAAAATAATTGGCTTTCGGACAAAATCGCAAAAATATAGGCCTATCGAACAACGGTGGTTTGACAGGGCCCAATTGAACGGTGGCAGAACGAGTGGCTGAACCAATCGAATGGCCGTGGTTCGACTGGGCCCAGTCGAATAGCGGCAGTTCGATAGGGCCCAGTCGAACGTCCGCCGTTCGATAGGCCGGCCCTGTCGAACCACGGCCATTCGATAGGCCTGCCTGCCCAGCAATTTTTTTTAATTTGTTAAGAATTGTTTTAAGTTGTTAATACTTAATTAATGATAGAATTTTTTATAATTGATTAATTTGAGAAATACTCATTTGTAATTGAATATTTCGAGAAACACATCGGTTTTATAATTTATTAATTTTAGATATACCCATTTGTAATAGAATAATTTGAGATAGATATACATTGCATTTGTACATGATTAAATTATTTACATACATATTCTTTTTTAATTTTATTGCCATTGTTGGTTTAATGTATTTGCCGTAATTTTATTACGAACGTCGAACGGTTGACGTCGCGCTAGAGGATGGCGGAGAAATAATGCAAGGAGAAGGATGGCATTGTAGCGAAAGCAGAAACCAACTTTATCGATGAAAGCAAATTAACCATTAGTTTTTTATTCGTGAAACACAGACCAACTGAACCTAATCATGACGCATACACCAACATAAGAGGGTTAAGAAATTGCATTGATGAGCTATAAGAAAATGGCTGTCGCGACGAATCCGGGTGGACGTTGGCTATGGATCCCTCCTAAGTCGTTCCACGCGTACTGCAACTTCGTGCTCCTTCATTCGCATATATTCTGTTTGCGTTTCAGCTTCGGTTACTTTTTCGCCATCATATGTCGAGTTGACCATGTCGATCCATAAGTGAATCCACACATCTTGGATTCTCCTGAGAAAGTAATGTAATTAGTGAATGGGATCAGTATAATATGGAAATGCGAGCGAAAATAAAATTAAGTAATTAAGCATGTACTGTACAATGAAGTCGTTGTCTATGTTGGGACAAACGAAATATCTCCTTCCAAATGTTTGTTGTGAAAATGATGTAGCCACCTGGCATCGATCTCTACAATTGCATTTTGGACGCTCATTCCATTTAGGTAGACCTAATGGATTGTTTCTTCAGTCTAAGCTAGCAGACTGTGCTTGACGCTCGTACTCCATCCACGCCTAAATGAATTGTGTGGTAGTCTCAAGTTGTGTTATCCTTGCACCAACGGAAGTGACTCTCACCGTATCGATCCACTTTACGAAGCCACATTTCCTAAGTTCTTCCTCTTTGCACAGATGCATTACGACGGATGACATATAGAAGTATATGGAAGTATCGTTTTGTGGGAGTGAGAACTTAACGGTACTTACGACAAAATCGTCGTCGACAATGTTAGGACACACGAAACATCTTTGACCTCTAGTATGTTGTCTTACGGACGTTATCACCTGACAATGGTCTCCACAAGTACACTCTGGACGCTCTCGCGATGTGGGGAGTCCCAAGGGATTTACCTGCCATTGTAAGGATTTAGCAGCAATTCGTCGTTCGTGCTCATCCTTCCTCCTTAGGTAGTCCGATATTGTTTCATTGCGTGGATACAGGCATGTTTCGTCATGTTGTGGATTCGTCGTATCTACCCACTCAACGAAGTTGCACAACTTACGGTAAGTCTGCGAAAGATTGTATGTTAACGATGTAGGTGTTAAGCATAGTAAAATAAGTAGATAGAAATGATTATTACCTGGTGAATGTTCGGGCATTGGAAAAACCTCCTACCACGTATTTTTGAAGTAAGGGATGTCATGAGTAAACATGGATCACCGCAAGCGCACAATGGGTGGTCGCACCACAAGGGAAATAGACCAGCGAGAGGATTCCTTCGCCACTCCAGATGCTCGCAAAATGGAGCGTCCATTCTCCCAAGATCGATGTGAATTTGAAAGGAAAATGTAGGACAAAAATAACTTGCGTAATTGTTCTACCAGGGCAGGTCCGTCTATATACAGTGACGTAGCAACTGGAGGCAGTGCATGCTCGAAAAGTGGATTGTAACCACGATAGGGTTTTTTGTGAATAGACATGACGAGCACGAGCAACCACACTTTGCCGAAAGGGTAGTCTAGGCCAGCTTGCGTATCGGGTGCATCCGTCACGAAGAAATCGTCCACAAACTGTGTTCGAGGAGAGACAGAAGGTACTGCAGAATGCCCCTGGGAGAACCCGTAGTCGTCACCTGTTGCAAAATAGAGGGAAAGCCACATTATAATAGTTAGTAACTATGCATAAAAATTAAGAGAACGATGATGGTAACTACATTGTAAACAATACTTATGTGTGTGCCGTGTGTACCCTGACTCCGGTGCGCGTGGAGTAACGTAAAGTCCCCAACCCAGTGTGGGTGCCAGGTTATCCCCTGTCGGCAGGTAAGGAAAGTTTGCCGCCGCAAAAGCTCCCGGGATATCGTATACCTGCTGTGCCTGTGGACATTGAGTACGTTACGATCTGGTATAAAACGGAGGTTGAGTACGATATGAACTAGATGTTAAGCAAGGTAAACGCGTTGTACCTGTGGCCGTGGTGGTGCCATACTCAATGCCGGAACCCCAAAGTCAGACGACCTCCCTGGGTGGACGGGGGAGGCGTCTCCTGAAGCGAAGGCCGAGCGTGCGATGGACCGGTGTCATCGTAGGCGCGACATGACGTAGAGGACCGAAACTGGTCCACACTAGAGCGTCGTGGTAGTGGTAGCGATCCCATCCGCCTGGAGGCTATGCCACATCAGTCGCGCTCCGACAGGAGATACGATGAAGTAGCGCCGCAGCACGCGAAGGACGGTCGCCACATCGTCCTGCCTGACTAAGTGAGGTCTCGTCTCTAGTCTCCGTAACAACGTGTTCGACTCAAGGTGAACCTATTCAACAAACTCGGCCTATTGAACGAATAGGGAAGGGCATTAGAACAATTGAACGTGTTCCACATTTAATGATAATCAATGAAAGCAACGATATACTATTGAGTTGTATGCAGTTCGAGGTTGTGGGGCAAACGTGTCCGTGATCATCGGCTGGTGGGGGAGAGATCTATCCCCTTGTGGCGGGAAACACCTCCAGCGTGTAACACTGCGGTACCAACGAAGGTACTGTCCGTACGAAGTACCGTCGTCTGGAGGTGTTTGGAGAACCAAGTGTTCCGCCGCATGTTCCTCCTCCGCAACCGTTGGATCGATCGTCCGAACAATGGTCGCCTCATGAGACAGACTGAGTCCCTTCCAGGAGTACCTGCGTACGACGTAATGAGCATGTAAGAAACACATACAATGGGGTAAAACACACTACTTCAAATTAACATTGTCAGACGTGTACTTACTTGTGGAGGCTAACAGACAATGAGCGTCCACCTCTCAGAGGGTAGTCTTGGTACATGCCGAGCTGTTTAAGAACCCTCTGCACGTGGTATGGCTTGATGTGCACATCCAGCACGATGTGACAAGTGGTCCTCCAGAACTCTTCATTGCGCGTGCAGAGCTGCGCAAGACCATGCGGTGCCCGCTCGACGACATCGTGATGCGTGTACGGGGTCCAATGAACACGGTCGGGCGTAAGCTGATCGAAATCGGCCACGAACTGTGTGTACACACGACGTGTCGTACCGCTCACCCACCTCGGCGCTACAATAGCAAGAAATATATGATTAGTGCCCGTAAATCGAGATAATGCGCAAAATATGAAAGTGCTATGGAAAATGCATTGCAATGTACAATTTACCTCGTGGTGTGTCCACAATGAGCCCATGGTGGGACGATCATCGATGTCTTCAAGACCAGACTTGTACATCTTATCGATGCCGTAGCTTGCGTACGACTCTAGCTGTGGCCTCCCAATGTCAAAGCGCTCATGCGCCCATAACATTAGAAGTAGAGGGCATCCTGTCAGAGAACTTTGCTTGCTATTCCTGGTGCAAGCATTGCAAAGCCCAGCGTACGTTGCTGTAAGAACAACCGACCCCCAACTGTACTGCGGAATCTCCTCAACAAGTAGCTCGGCGATCTGCTCCGTGTAGTGGATGAAGTGCTTGTCCACGGAGTCAGCGTGAGTCCCCGTGAACATCACCCACCCAAACAACCACAGTAGGTACGCGACTAAGTCTCGACGCACTACCCAGTCCTCCTGATCCTCTAGGAAAACCTCCTGGTGGAACTGTTGCAACGAACTCCTCGTGGGGCCATGCCCATCTGTGAGATCCTCTAGCGGAGCAGTCACCACTCCACCAAAACTGGCCAACAGATCAGCCGCCCATCTAGCTTGGACCAGTGTCAGGCCAACTGCTGCACCTGCTATCAGTAGACCCAGCAAAAGAGACACATCTTATAGAGTGGGTACCATCTCTCCAACTGTCAAGTGAAAGGTGTGTGTCTTGGGCCTCCATCTATCGACCAAAGCACTCAGCAAGGCCGCATCAATGTTGAAATGTCGTGACCTTCCACATGAAGGCTCAACCAAGCGTGCAAAGGTTAACAACCCAGCGACTTTCAACCTGTTACATGTCAAATAGAAATAATTAGCAATGTGAAAAATTTTAAATGACAGTACGCTAACAAATGGTTTTTCACATACCTTGGAACCCAACGAGGATCGATACGCCAATACTGATCCAGTCCCCGTATTTTCAACACGTTGCAGAAAGTCCCTCGACTAAGTCATCGCAATCGATGATGTTTATCGATCACCTCATCGATCAGCGGTACGTCATCCCTGTCAGCCATATCTACAAAATGCATGCTTATCAGTGTTATGAGCATCAGCAAGGAATAAAAAGAAATGACAAATTGAGCGTGAAAAATTATGCAACGCGAAATTATAATAGCAGAAGTAAAATACTGATAAATTGAAGTGAACATACTCTAGTGCTGGTAAATATAAATATTACAAGCCAGAAACATGAAAAATTGAGCGTGAAAAAGTTATGCAATGCGATAGTATAGTACTATAGGTAAAATACTAATAAGTTGAAGTAAACACACTCCAGGACTGATAAATATAAGTATTACAAGACGAATAACTAAGGATTATTCCTCTTCGTCGACCTCCGTGTTAGAACACGACGAATATCGCCACCTTCTGCATCTTTGCCTACATTGTACATGCTGCGATCTTACGGGCATGGTCTCTGCCGCATACAATGCAAGCTTTTGGACGCCACGAACATGAGTTCGTTTCAGCTTCATCCATGTGGTTCTTGATTCGACGTGTCTTGCGACGGCTCTTCGTGTCAACTAGCAAATTTGAGTCAGGCACCCAGTTCGCTTCCCCTGGAGGTGGGCGAGTGAAATCGCATACCGCATGCCAACCACGCAATTCACCGCGCCAGGTTGCCTCCCATGCTTCCTTAGTAAACTAAGGCGAGACGAATATGTTCGCATCAACACCACCTTTTGCGGAAGCGGCAAGAACATGAGAGCATGGCAGATGTCGAAGGAAAGGCTTGTTGCAGTTGCATTTGCAAGCATGATAGTCTGGCCACAATGTGCACTCCAATGTGATGTCTGTACTCCCAATACCAACTCCACTCTTGTCACGCAGTCATACCTTAAACAACAACTCCCTATTCCTAGCAGGCCAGACCCTGTGCATTCCCCCCTTCTTGCTTTTCTCGTCCATGTACTATGTGATAGCGGGCTTATACCTTACATTAGGATTGGCAACGTTAAGACTAGCCATGGTGTATCTTTTATAAAGATACTTCTGTGTACCCCTTGTGATGCCCTCCAAGATAGCAACAAGTGGTAAATGACGTGTATTTTTCATCACCCAGTTGTATACTTCTGCAAGATTTGTCATCATCACACCATACCGTGAACCATTGGTATTGTACAACAAGGACCACTTTTCCCTTGGCTCATATTCTATCCAGTCAGTGAAACACTTCGTAGCCCTCCCGCGCTTCCTACATCGAGTAACAGATGGTGATTCATTTGGAATGGGTTCCAGGCCTTCTGGCTCCTCTTGTCAGGCAAGAACGGGTTTTTTCTGAACCTCTTGCATGTGAGTAGTGGTCAACCGATCCAGCTGTTCCCATATAGCGTCGAACTTTCTTTGCTAATTCTGCTTGCACAACTTTTTGAACAGGTCCATTAACCTCTTACTCCTGAATTGTCTGTAAAAATTTGCACCGAGATGTCGCATACACCATCTGCTATGCAAATCTGGCCAGCACACTTCCTCTGTTACATCTTCATTTAGCTGCTATACCGCCGATAGAATGTTGGCATGTCGGTCATGCAGAACACACACATTTGGTCTGTTTTGAACTACATACCTTTTAATGTGACGCAGGAACCATAGCCAGCTCGATGTGTTCTCACTTTCAACAAAAGCGAAGACAACGGGGACGACATGGCTATCAGCGTCGACTCCGATCGCGGTTAAAATAGTTCATCTATAGTTGCCTGTCATAAAAGTACCATCAACATATAACAACAGAATGCAATTTCGGAAGGCCTCTATCATGTACCCAAATGACCAAAATGCATGACGAAGTACATTTTTCCCATTTTCATTAACCTCATCAAGAATAGCCATATATGTACCCGGGTTTCTGGCTTGCAACACCTCCAAAAGTGGGGGAAGGTTGTGGTATGAATCTCATCTCCAGTGCTTTATGCTTCGCCCTCCAAGCCTTGCCGTACGATATCTCATACCCGTATTCTTTCTACACGTCATGCATTATTATGAACGGCGACAAAGAGGTTTTTTTAACAACCTTTGAGTACACCATTTGTGCCACGAATGCAACCGTCATGTTCCTGTGTACCAAAGGGGTATTGTCCAACAAATAGGTATGCTCCTCAACCCTTGAAGCTACCCATAAGTTGTCATGTTGTGGCTTGTAACCATGTAGTCTCCAAGGGCATCCGAGCTTTGTGCACTTCACGTCATACGTCGTCCTATTTCAAACCTTCACCCTAAACTCCCGCCTCTGCAGAAAAGCCCACCTCTTCACCGCGTCTTGTAGGTGCCCTTTGTCGTGAAACATCTGTCCAACTTGCACCTTCTTACAATCATATCGCCAGTGGGCATCTAAACCATCGTTAACCCTCAAACGGCTCATCGATATGGTCGTCCAATCTTCAGGTACGTGTAACGCCTGTTTTGTCGCGGCGTTAGCGGGAAAACTAATCTGCTAAAAACCCTAATTGCGAAAGTTTGCTCTTCAGTAGAGTCTTGTTGTGTGCCAAGGTCTAGTGTCTCCCCTCTCAGTTCAATCCCGGACAAAACCGCGAAATCGGATTTCGAATCCGAGCCCCCAAACTCCCTCTTTCTTTTCTCTGGTAAAGTCCACTTTACCTCCCTCTGCTCTCGGGCCAATTTCTTTCTCGGCCTGCCCTTTTGCTTCCCTGGGCCGTCTCCCGGCCCAGCTCTCTCCCGCCGCCTGCCTCGGCTCACGCCCCCTCTTGCTGGGCCGCGTGCCGCCTGGCCCAGCCGCCTGCCCGGCCGCCTTTTCCCCGCTGGGCCGCGCCAGGCCACCCGGCCCGCACGAGCCGGGCACGTGCGCCGCACGTGCGCCGTCCGCGCCGAGCCGAGAGAGGGCCAGCGCTCTCTCTCTCTCTCTCTCTCTCTCTCTCCCGTTCCCCGTTTCCTCTTTCCCGTCCTCGTTTTCTCTTTCTCTCTCCCGGAGCTCTCTCCCGCCGGCACCCCTCCGTTCCCGTTCCCGCCACGACCACCACCGTCGTCAGTCGGGCCCCTGCGCCGCTGCCCGAGCGCGCGCGCGCGCGCCCCCCCTCTCCGCTTTTTCCCCTTCCCGTTTCGGCAAGGGGGCAAGGCCCCTTTTCCTTGCCCCTTTTTCCCCTTTTCCGACCGGCGCCGGCGTCACCCTACCGCGCCGCCTTGTCCGCTTGCGCCGGTCCCCCCGCTCCGCCTCTCGGCCGCACCGCCTATCCCCGGCCGAACCGACCTAGCGCCCCTACAAAAATCCCCCCCGCTCGGCCGCGTTCTTTCCCCTCCGCCCGGCCGCCATTGCCGCCCCCTGCCGAACTCCACTCTCCTCCTCCTCGCTGCCGCCGCCGCCCTTGCCGTCCGCCGCCGCTGCAGCCGAGGGCGCCCGAAGGAGCTCCGGGCACCATCACCGCCGCCCTCTTCCTCGGCCCGGAGCCGCGCCGCGCCCCCCGCCGTCGCCCTCTTCCCCGGCTCACCGCCCCACCGCGGTAAGCCCCTCTCTCCCCTCCACCTCCCTCCGTTTTTCTTCGATTAGGCCGCTAGGTAGCCGTAGTTCTCCCCCGGGCGCCGCCGTCGTGCCGCCATCCTTCTCCCTAGCTCCGTCGCCGTGCGGCCATGCCCGCCGTCGCGTGGCGCCGTCGTCGGCCGCCGCCGCACCCCCCCTCTCTTCAATCCGCGCCGGCGAACCAACTCCGCCTCATCTCCTCCCACCGTCGGTGCCCGCCATGCGCCCGCTCCGGCTCGCCTCCCCTGCCGGAGCCCGCACTCGTCGCCGGCCATCCGATGCGATTCCCCGCCTCTCCCCCTCTCGGTCCGACGTGGTGTCCACGTGGACGCCACGTCCGCCTGCCCTGGCCCCACGGGAGACCGGTCAAAACGGCCCCCTCTCGCGCATCGGCCGGGCCGCGTTGCCAGGCCGGCCATCTGGGCCTCCTTGGCCGACCGGCCCAGTCGGCCTCGGCCCCTCTCTTCCCCTCGGCCACTCGGCCTTTTTCGCTCGGGCCGCTCGGCCCACTCAGCCGCTCGGCCCACCGGCCTCTCTTTCTATCCGGCCCATCGGCCAACCCTCGCGCACCGATCGGCCGTGAGCCAATTCTTTTGGGCCATCGGCCGGTCCATCGGTCTCCTCGGCCCATCGGCCTCCCTTGCTCGGCCTAGGCCGATCCCTTCAGGCCGCCGGCCCAATTAATTCGGCCGCGCCCATTCAAATCCTTTGGGCTGCCCTTAGCCGCCCAAAATAAAGTCTAAATCACGTCCCTCCTTCTTTTCTTTTTCCAGGGAATTGAAAATTCGTTTTCTTTATTCCAGAAAATCCTTTAATCTTCGGAAATTCATATCTTTTCAACCGTTCGTCCGATTAACCCAGATCCAATTCCAAAATTCCTCAAAAATCGAGATCTACCTAATGGCACGCTTAGTGGTCATTAATAGGGCTTCTTTTGTTGCTTTGTTGAGTCATCTCGTTTCACGTGTAGTTTCGGAGCCCGAGGACCCGCAGTGCGTGGATTTCGAGGAAGAAGCTCAAGATCTCGAGCAAGGCAAGTCACCTTTGATCAATTGAACCCATAATTTAAATTAAGTATTTTGATTCCGCAAACTATGCATTACTTAGGTTACACTTGGCACTTGGCCTCGGTTTGCAATACAACCGGCAGGCCCTACCCATTTGCTGCATTCACCTTCCTTGATATTTGAATACCCTAACACCCTTGTCATCCCTCAGGTGATGCTTCGGTATCCGTACCTCGCGTACGAATATCGAGACTCCCCTCAAACTTTAAAATTGACCACCTAGGTAAAACTTGAGTTTACAAAATGCTTGAAAAACCCGACACTTGGGTCGGTGACTTGAAATTAAAGTGAGTTTCTAAAACTCGCGGTACGGGAGACGTACTGGGGATACGGTCTGCCCATTCTCGCTCTAAGGACCGATTCCTTGGGAATTACATCCAAGCATATGTCAAGTACGACCACATGGGTGATATGGGACGCCCCTGGCTGAGTAATTAGCTAGGCCAAGGAAATCTTGATGCCAAGGGACAAGTGGATTCGTCGGGGTGGTGTCGGGGAGGACCCCTAGGCTTTCTGGCACAGTATGGTCTGGGACCTAACCTGGTGTTGGTCCGTGGGACCCCTCCCGTTGGCATAAGATGACCCTGAGTCGACTTTCGAAATGCCTTGTCGTGAAAGCCTCAAGGTCGCCAGACGTGACCGAGAGTCGCGGGCTGGGTGATTCAGGGTTAGTAACGTCGTGTGGGTAAAGTGTACCCCCTCTGCAGAGGTTAATAACTGTTCGAACAGCCGTGCCCACGGTCATGGGCGGATGTGAGGTGATTCCTTAGCGTAGTTTTAATGAACACCTTGTGAACTGCTGTTGGTGTGAGGTTTTCCGTTCTGTGCTTGGTTTAAGGCTGTTGAAGCAGCCGGAGTCGGTGACGATTGGCAGGGAGCCTCTCGTACCGATGTGTTGACTTGTGGCTGTTGAAGCAGTCGGAGTCGGGGACGATTGGCAGGGAGCCTCTCGTACCGGCGTGTGTGAGTTGTGGCTGTTGGTGCAGCCGGGTCGGTAAACGATTGGCAGGGAGCCTCTCGTGCCGACAAGAATCAACCGATACATTTTCACTGCTCCGACCGGATGAGACGCACTTTCTCATCCGTGTCGTTGAGAAGCACTTACTTAGATGTTTCTAAAGTCTTAAACTAAAATCAATTGTGAAAAATAACTGGCCTTCCTTTGAAACTTGCATTAAACACTTATTTCCCCTGACTTGCTGAGTGCTCCCGTACTCACCCTTGCTCTGTATAATTAAACCCCCCCCAGTTCTCGAAGATGAAGAGGTGGACCCTGCTGATGAAGAGTTCTTCCAGGAGCAAGCAGACTTTGAGCAGTAGTAGGGTTTCGGCCTTTCCCCAAGGCTTTGCTTGTGGCTTAGGGCTAGTCTCCGCTTTCCGCTTCCGCCTTTTTGTAATGCTGTTGCGAACTCGGGTTCTGTCCACAGTTCCAACCTTGGTTGTAATCCTACTCTTAATAAAGAGACCGCTGTTGTTGTGGTAGTCTGTCTTCCTGTTGTACCAGCGCTATTTCCTGGGACTGGTACAGGCATACAGGTTAATTTGGATCGCCTTGTACTGGCCTCCGTTCGGGGCTAGTTTGGGGCGTGACAGAAGATGGTATCAGAGCGCAGCTTTGGCCTAGGACGAAACCCGACGTTAGATGACCGTAAGGATGCTAAGTTCTAAAAAGCTATTTGCGAAAAGCTCGGTTCTTTCTTCTTCTCTTACTCTGTTTACAAAATTGGTTACTGACTTCTTTTCTCTTTTTCAAAATTTGTAGATGGCAGTCAACGCCACCCACAGTTCCCACGGCGTTGGTGAGGGTCACCACGTCGACCAGCTGAGAGACCTCGCTGGCTTCCTTGGCTTCTCTTGTCCCGAGTACGCTGGGTACTCCGTGGACCGCTTCCCTCCCCGCTGTGAGCTGTCCGTGTACCTTTACCCCCGCGGAGGTACACACAGCGCTGGCCTTCGCCCTCACCACTTCAACTTGGCTCGCCCCACGCTCCAGCTCGCGTACCAGGACCTCTCCTGGACCGCTCTGCGTCGCTTGGCCTACGACTACCGTCGTCGCCTTGCAGGTTCGGCCTTCCGGCTGATCCCGCAGCTCCCTCCTGGCCATGCAGACAGTTGCTACCCTTGCCCTTACCGCGAGTCGCACCCTGCGCTGACGCGCATGGTGGAGCTTTCTGGCGCTCAGGCCACTCAGCACGACCTTCTCCTTGAGGCTTACCGCTCCTTGGCTCACCGCTACGCCGCACTGGAGGCCCGCCTTGCTGAGGAGGGTGTCACCTCCGTGGACACTACCTCCTGGGACTCTGGCCGCCTTTGCCACTCCAGCCACCTGTCTTTCTACAGTTCACGTGGCTCTGCTCGCACCCCCAGCAGCCCACGCTCCCCCAGCCCGCGTGTGCCGTACTTGCCAGTCTACTCCCCCTACCCCCACCGTGCCAGCCCCTCCTACACCCCAGGTCACACCCTCGTCGTCAGCCGCCGTGGGCTCCGACTGATCCGCACCGCGCGGAAGCGCGTTGTGGGCTCCTCCACCGTGTTCCGTTTCGACCACCCAGCTCCTACCCCGCCAGCAGGCCGCCCTACTGCCGGCCCTCGACAGGTTCCGCCGGTCCCTTCGCGTGCGCCGATCGACGTGTCCTCTTCAAACGAGCCGACCACCGGAGCCAGCCAGGCAGGAGAGCAGTAGAGTTCGTCTGCTGCAGGTGGAGTTCGAGTGCTAGACCTTTTGTAGCGCCGCCAACTCTTTTGGGGTCGTGGTGAGGTAGTGTGTAAGTGTGTTGTTGTGGGTGTTGTCTGGTAGTCTGGATCTCTGAGGTGATGTGCGTACAGTCAAGCTCGACGCAGCTCTATGACTTGTCCACACCCGTTGTCTTAGGTGCTTTCCGAGTTGAGAAAAGCTTTATGACTAGTGTGTGCTTTCCGAGCTCGTTTACTTTATTTCTTCCCTTTTAAGTGCTGTTCTGTTTTCTTACCTCGCCCTTTTCTGGGAGATTAGATGGCTGCCCGTCCCCATCGTGTGGCTCGTGCTCCAGCTCGTTTGGGTTATGAAACCCGCAGGGAAGAACCAGAATCGGAAAATGAGTCAGGGAATGAACCGGTTAATGCTCCAGCTCAGGCAGATCCTGCAGCAAACCGTGCACAGGACTTACCCCCGCCTCCCCAGCTTCAGGCAGATTACCAGCACATGATGGCAGTTCAGACTCAGATCTTGCAGGGCTTAGCCCAAGCCATTGCAGGTATCCAGCAGAATTTGCAGCCGCAGGCTCCGCACCCAGTGCCCTTTCATAACAACAACCACAGATCCAAGCTAACGGACTTTCTAAGATCCCATCCACCAGAATTCTCTCACACCGTCGAGCCCGTTGAGGCCGACGATTGGCTAAAGGATGTTGAGAGAAAGCTCAACCTTGTGCAGTGCACCCCAGTGGAGAAGACCCTTTTTGCTGCACATCAGTTGAGAGGCTCTGCAGCCGACTGGTGGGAGAATTACTGTAATGCCCATCCAGACGCTGTCAACATTGAGTGGGCAGAGTTCGCCGATGCCTTCCGTGCAGCTCATGTGCCCGAAAGTACCATCGACATGAAGAAAGAAGAGTTCAACCGTCTGAAACAAGGTACAGGAAGCGTCAATGAGTACCTGAGTCGCTTCAACAAATTGGCTCGGTATGCTCCCGAAGAAGTGGACTCCGACAAGAAAAAGATCAGGAAGTTCTTGAAGGGAATCGCAGTAGGGTTGAGAATCCAGTTGCTTGCCCATGACTTCCCCACCTTCCAGCACATGGTCAACAAGGCCTTGCTTCTGGAGGATGCCAGAAAAGAGGCAACTGAGGAATATAAGAAGCGCAAGTCTACCCACCAAGCGCCCCCATTCCGAGGTGCGCCACGCCCTCGTGTTGGACATCCCATGCAGTACCACCAACCTGCCCATCAAGTCAGTCGCCAACCTGGCTTTACTCCCCGTCCACCGGTGCCCCGCCTTACTCCGTCGCCCCAGCAGCATGCCCCTAGTGGCAACACCGCAAGGAACAGTGTCTCCTCCTTCAATTCGCCCACAGGAATGGCAAATGTGCAGTGCTTCACGTGCAAACAAATGGGACATTACGCCAGGCAGTGTCCTCGGAATCAGGGAAATTCTAACCCCGGACGCTCTGATGCTAGCTTCCCCAGGACGCCAGCACCTGCACAGTCCCGTCCAGTCACTCAGACAAGTGGACAAGGTTCTCGCGCCTCCAACAACTTTGGACGAGGTCGAGTGAACCACATTCAAGCTGAAACCGCCCAAGAGGCCCCCGACGTGGTGATGGGTATGTTCTCTGTCAACTCCATACCCGCACTCGTTCTATTTGATTCAGGAGCTTCTCATTCGTTCATATCACAAGCTTTTGTGAAAAGAAATGGTTGGAAAACCCAAAATTTACAAGTACCTATGGTAATACATTCCCCTGGAAGGGATATAAGGGCAGATAAACTATGCCCCAAGGTTGATCTAGTGATAGAAGGGGTTAGCTTCGCAGCCAAACCCATAGTCCTAGACTCCCAAGGTCTGGATGTCATCCTAGGGATGGATTGGTTGGCTAAGCACAAAGGACAAATTGATTGTGCCGATAGGACCATCACTTTGCAAGGACCCGGAGGAAAACAAGTGCGTTTCACTCCCCTCCTTCCCGGAAATCGGTCAACCCTGAACAGTTTGCAAGCCACTCCCTTGGAAATGGTACCCATAGTCAACGAGTACCCCGATGTGTTCCCAGAAGAACTACCCGGGATGCCACCGGATCGAGAAATTGAGTTCTCCATAGAGCTTGCCCCAGGCACCGCTCCCATTGCCAAGAGACCCTACAGAATGGCAGCCAACGAACTGGCAGAAATTAAGAAACAGATCGAAGAACTTCAGAACAAGGGTTACGTGCGACCCAGCTCGTCCCCTTGGGGAGCCCCTGTGCTCTTAGTAAAGAAGAAAGATGGCTCTGAGAGAATGGTGATAGACTATAGAGCCTTGAACGAAGTAACCATCAAGAATAAGTATCCCCTACCACGGATTGACGATTTGTTCGACCAATTGGAAGGAGCCAGAGTATTCTCCAAGATCGACCTACGATCTGGGTATCACCAGCTCAAAATCAGATCAGAAGATATCCCCAAGACCGCTTTCTCAACGCGGTATGGCTTGTATGAGTTCACCGTGATGTCTTTCGGACTCACCAATGCTCCGGCATTCTTCATGAACCTGATGAATAAAGTTTTCATGGACTACTTGGATAAGTTCGTTGTGGTCTTCATCGACGACATTCTGATTTACTCAAGAAATGAACAAGATCATGCAAATCATCTACGGAAAGTAATGGAAAGGTTGCGTGAACACCAACTCTTTGCCAAGTACTCGAAGTGTGAGTTTTGGTTGGATAAAGTAGCCTTCCTTGGCCATGTCATCTCCACCAAAGGTGTTGAAGTAGACCCCAGTAAGGTTGAGACCGTCCTCGCCTGGAACGCACCCAAGACGGTGTCTGAGATCCGTAGTTTCCTCGGTTTAGCGGGTTACTACCGGAGGTTCATCGAAGGATTTTCCAAACTGGCCCGACCAATGACGGAACTCCTAAAGAAGGAAAAGAAGTTTGAATGGTCGGAAGCATGTGAACGCAGTTTTCAAGAACTCAAGAAAAGATTGACGACTGCTCCCGTCCTCACCCTGCCTGACATCCGAAAGGATTTCGAGATCTTCTGTGATGCATCGAGACAAGGTCTAGGATGTGTCTTAATGCAAGACCGAAAGGTGGTGGCCTACGCTTCAAGACAACTCAGGCCCCATGAGGTCAACTACCCTACGCATGACCTGGAATTGGCAGCTGTGGTTCATGCCCTGAAAATTTGGCGTCACTACCTGATTGGAAACAGATGTGAGATTTACACCGATCACAAAAGCCTCAAGTACATCTTTACCCAGAGTGAATTGAACATGAGACAGAGAAGATGGTTGGAATTAATCAAGGATTATAATCTCGGTATACACTACCACCCTGGAAAAGCAAATGTGGTCGCCGACGCGTTAAGTCGCAAGACCTACTGTGCTACCGCCCTAGTTTGGCCGACCCAGGATGACCTGTGTCGAGAAATCGAGAAGTTGAAATTGACCATGGTTCCCACCGGAAACCTTGCCAGTCTTACAGTGCAACCTACCCTAGAAACTCAAATTCGAGAAGCGCAACGAGAAGACGAGGGTATGAAAGAAATGAAGGATAAGATCCGTAAGAAAAGACTCAAAGGCTTCACCATCGACGACCAGGATACTGTTTGGTTCGGATCCCGCATCTGCGTGCCAGCCAAAAAGGAATTAAAGGACCTCATTCTGAGAGAAGCTCATGAGTCAGCGTACTCCATCCATCCAGGGAGTACCAAGATGTACCAAGACATCAAGGAATACTTTTGGTGGGCTGGAATGAAGCGAGATGTTGCAGAGTATGTAGCCTTATGTGACATCTGCCAAAGAGTAAAGGCCGAACATCAGAAACCCGCCGGTTTGTTACAACCCCTCCGAATTCCCGAGTGGAAATGGGAAGAGATCGGTATGGATTTCATTACCGGTTTACCAAGGACCCCTAGTGGGTATGACTCCATCTGGGTAATCGTGGACCGCCTAACCAAGGCAGCTCACTTTGTACCAGTGAAAACCACCTACGATGGGAAAAAGCTGGCAGACCTGTACATGACCCACGTGGTTTGCCGATACGGTTGCCCAAAGAAGATTGTGTCGGATCGAGGCACTCAGTTTACCTCAAGATTCTGGCAACAGTTACACGAGGCAATGGGTACCAACTTAAATTTCAGTACTGCCTACCACCCGCAGACAGATGGGCAGACAGAACGAGTTAACCAGATCCTGGAGGACATGCTTCGAGCGTGTGCCTTGGACTTCGAAGGCACATGGGATCGTTGTCTCCCCTACGCTGAGTTCTCCTACAACAACAGTTACCAATCCAGTATCCAGATGTCCCCAAATGAAGCCCTGTTTGGACGAAAGTGTCGCACCCCGTTGTGTTGGAACGAGGTAGGCGAAGCGCAAGTGTTTGGACCTGACGTTCTAAAGGAAGCTGAAAAGCAAGTCAAGTTGATTCGAGACCGCCTGAAAACAGCTCAGACCCGACAGAAAAGCTATGCAGATAATCGGAGACGTGATCTCGAGTTTGCAGTGGGAGATCACGTGTACCTGCGAGTGTCTCCACTCCGTGGTCTAAAGAGGTTTGGAATGTCCGGCAAGTTAGCTCCTCGCTATATCGGTCCCTACCTCATCACCGCCAGACGCGGCGAAGTTGCCTACCAGCTTGAGCTGCCAGAAGGACTGACAGATGTGCACAATGTGTTCCATGTGTCCCAGTTAAAGAAATGTCTTCGTGTTCCAGAGGAACAAGTTCCCTTGGGAAGTATAGAACTGGAGAAGAACCTAACCTATAAAGAGAGACCAATCAGAGTTCTTGAAGAGGCTGAACGTCAGACTCGAAGAAAGACCGTTAAGTTCTACAAGGTGCAGTGGAGCAACCACTCAGAGGATGAAGCAACTTGGGAACGCGAAGATCTTCTCCGTGCCCAGTTCCCGGAGCTGCTCCCTTAGGTGCTGAATCTCGGGGACGAGATTCTTGTTAGGGGGGTTGGTTTGTAACGCCCGTTTTGTCGCGGCGTTAGCGGGAAAACTAATCTGCTAAAAACCCTAATTGCGAAAATTTGCTCTTCGGTTGAGTCTTGTCGTGTGCCAAGGTCTCGTGTCTCCCCTCTCACTTCAATCCCGGAGAAAACCGCGAAATCGGATTTCAAATCCGAGCCCTAATCCTCCCAAATTCAAATCCTCAGAAAAAGTCCAATTTACCTCCCTTGACCCGGGCTGTCCCCCTTTCCCGGCCTACTTCCCTCTCCTTCCCCTCGGGCCGCTGCCGGCCCAGCCCCTCTCGGCCTGTTTTCTTTTTCCCCCTCTCTCCTCTTCCTTCCCTGGGCCGCCTCCCGGCCCAGCTCTCTCCCGCGTGCCGCCTGCCCGGCCGCCTTCTTTTCCCGCTGGGCCGCGCCAGGCCGCTCGGCCCGTGCACGCCGCGCACGTGCCCCGCACGCGTCGAGCCGAGAGAGCCAGCGCTCTCTCTCCCCGCGCGCGCGCCCTTACCCAAATCGGCTAGGAGGCAAGCCTCCTTTTTCTTCCCCCTTTTCCCCTTTTTCCCGACCGGCCGGCGTCACCGCTGCCGCCGTTGGCCGCTAGCGCCGGAGTGCGCCGGTCCCCTCTCCGCGCCCCAAACCGACCTCCGCGAACCGCCTTTCTTTCCCCCCCGACCAAACCGACCTAGCGCCCTACAAAACCCCCGCCAATCGGCCGCAATTTCTTTCCCCTCCGCCCGGCCGCCATTGCCGCCTCCCCGAGCTCGCCCTTCCCGCCGTCGCGCCACCGCCTTCTTGCTGCCGTCGCCGCAAGAAGAGAAGCCCGGCGCCCTCTTCTTCCCCGGCTCGGGACCGCGTCTCACCGCCGCCCCGCGTCGTCGCCCCCGTCCCCGGCGAAACCTTCTCGCGATAACTCCCGTTCCGCCGTCTCCCTCTTTTTCTCCCCTTCTTTAGGCGCTAGATAGCACCACCGCCGCGCGTTCGAACCCTAGGCGCCGCCCCCGCACCGCCGTCGCTCGTCCTAGCCCGTCGCCGCCGCCGCTCGGGCCGAGCCCCGCGTCGTCGGTCGTCGTCTTAATCCGCCGTCCATCGGCTTCGGCCGCTTTTCTTCCCGTCGGCTCCCGCCGTCGGCTCGGCCGCTTTTCTCCCCGTCGGCTCCCGTCGTCGGCTTCGGCCGCCAGGCCTGCATCGGCCCATCGGCCTCCCTTGTCGGCCCATCGGCCAACCCTCGCGCACCGATCGGCCGTGGACCAATTCCTTGGCCCATCGGCCGGTCCATCGGCCCTCTTGGCCCAACGGCCTCCCTTGCTCGGCCTAGGCCGATTCCCTTCGGGCCGCCGGCCCAATTGTTTCGGCCGCGCCCACTCAAATCCCTTGGGCTGCCTTTAGCCGCCCGAAATGAAGTCTAGATTTCATCCCTCCTTCGTTTTCTTTTCCAGGGAATTATTAAGTAATTATTAATTCCTTTTCTTTATTCCAGAAAATCCTTTAATCTTCGGAAATTCATATCTTTTCAACCGTTCGTCCGATTAACTCCGTTCCACTTCCAAAATTCCTCAAAAATCGAGATCTATCCAATGGCACGCTTAGTGGTCTTTAATAGGGCTTCTTTTTATCGCTTTGTTGAGTCGTCTCGTTTCGCGTGTAGTCTCGGAGCCCGAAGACCCGCAGTGCGCGGATTTCGAGGAAGAAGCTCAAGATCTCGAGCAAGGCAAGTCACCTTTGATCAATTGAACCCATAATTTAAATTAAGTATTTTGATTCCGCAAACTATGCATTACTTAGGTTACACTTGGCACTAGGCCTCGGTTTGCAATACAACCGGCAGGCCCTACCCATTTGCTGCATTCACCTTCCTTGATATTTGAATACCCTAACACCCTTGTCACCCCTCAGGTGATGCCTCGGTATCCGTACCTCGCGTACGAATATCGAGACTCCCCTCAAACTTTAAAATTGATCACCTGGGTAAAACTTGAGTTTACAAAATGCTTGGAAAACCCGACACTTGGGTCGGTGTCTTGAAAACTAAAGTGAGTTTCTAAAACTCGCGGTACGGGAGACGTACTGGAGGTACGGTCTGCCCGTTCTCGCTCTAAGGACCGATTCCTTGGGAATTACATCCAAGCATATGTCAAGTACGACCACATGGGTGATATGGGACGCCCCTGGCTGAGTAATTAGCTAGGCCAGGGAAATCTTGATGCCAAGGGACAAGTGGATTCGCCGGGGTGGTGTCGGGGAGGACCCCTGGGCTTCCTGGCACAGTATGGTCTGGGACCTAACCTGGTGTTGGTCCGTGGGACCCCTCCCGTTGGCATAAGATGACCCTGAGTCGGCTTTCGAAATGCCTTGTCGTGAAAGCCTCAAGGTCGCCAGACGTGACCGAGAGTCGCGGGCTGGGTGATTCGGGGTTAGTAACGTCGTGTGGGTAAAGTGTACCCCCTCTGCAGAGGTTAATAACTGTTCGAACAGTCGTGCCCACGGTCATGGGCGGATGTGAGGTGATTCCTTAGCGTAGTTTTAATGAACACCTTGTAAACTGCTGTTGGTGTGAGGTTTTCCGTTCTGTGCTTGGTTTAAGGCTGTTGAAGCAGCCGGAGTCGGTGACGATTGGCAGGGAGCCTCTCGTACCGATGTGTTGACTTGTGGCTGTTGAAGCAGTCGGAGTCGGGGACGATTGGCAGGGAGTCTCTCGTACCGGCGTGTGTGAGTTGTGGCTGTTGGTGCAGCCGGGTCGGTAAACGATTGGCAGGGAGCCTCTCGTGCCGACAAGAATCAACCGATACATTTTCACTGCTCCGACCGGATAAGACGCACTTTCTCATCCGTGTCGTTGAGAAGCACTTACTTAGATGTTTCTAAAGTCTTAAACTAAAATCAATTGTGAAAAATAACTGGCCTTCCTTTGAAACTTGCATTAAACACTTATTTCCCCTGACTTGCTGAGTGCTCCCGTACTCACCCTTGCTCTGTATAATTAAACCCCCCCCAGTTCTCGAAGATGAAGAGGTGGACCCTGCTGATGAAGAGTTCTTCCAGGAGCAAGCAGACTTTGAGCAGTAGTAGGGTTTCGGCCTTTCCCCAAGGCTTTGCTTGTGGCTTAGGGCTAGTCTCCGCTTTTCGCTTCCGCCTTTTTGTAATGCTGTTGCGAACTCGGGTTCTGTCCGCAGTTCCAACCTTGGTTGTAATCCTACTCTTAATAAAGAGACCGCTGTTGTTGTGGTAGTCTGTCTTCCTGTTGTACCAGCGCTATTTCCTGGGACTGGTACAGACATACAGGTTAATTTGGATCGCCTTGTACTGGCCTCCGTTCGGGGCTAGTTTGGGGCATGACAGTACGTTGGTTTCCTTGTCCCACTGTGTTGTATCTTGCCCTTCCACCACGAACGAAATATATTCCTCGTTCTCCAGTTCCATCTCTTCCACTACCACATCGTTCTCCTCAGCTGCATCAATAGCCAAAGGTGACTCCGGCTCATCCTCAACCCCGTTGTTAAGCGGACAATTGCTACCGGGCACAACTAAATCTACCGGTGCAGTAACCTCCTCTACTGCTACTTCCTCTTGCCTACTCCTGCAAATATTAATCTCTTCCACAACCTCGATATGAGTTTATTCCACCTCCATGCGGCTGGTCTCGCCGGTTCCAACAACATCTATTTTCTTTTGCACCAATAATTTCAGGCTATAACCTTTCTCTCTTACTTTAGCCACAAATTTTCTCCAACTCCTAGTAGATGCAAGCTCTACTACTCTCCACTGCCATCCGTATTCACTCCTTACTGGCCACATGGCTTTTATGATTAATTTCTCCATCAAAGGATCTATCCCGAACATATTATGCAGCCACCCTAGCACGTCGTTCAAAACCAACTGGCCTGATGTATTTAGGGTAGTATCAATGAATGCATATACGGTCAAATCTACCCTGCTATCACAAAGTTGTATTGGAGCGTCGCCATAATACATCCGAACGGGCACATCACCTGACATCTTGAAATAACATGCCAATTGCTATTAATACGTTACTACCTAGTAAAGTGTCGTATGCTCTATGCTTACATTATTGCTCTAACGTATTCAATCTATATTTCATTACTTAAATATAAGTTCCATTCGATTTTAACTAATAATAAACATATAATGCCTCCATTCGATTTTAACTAATAATAAACGTATAATACTTGTACTAACAACCAATAATGATTAAAAAAAATTGCCGTCGTCCTAACGGATTACAAATTTATACTTTCGCTGTCCTTGCTCTTTCCTGCACAGTTACGGACGTCTCCTTCCCAACCGCGTAGTTATTCCCTCCGGTTGAATGGCACAGCTCTACACTAAATTTGACTACTTAAATATAACTTCCTTTCGATTTGTACTAACGCTCAACATTCATTTCTCCCCGATGATAACTATTTCAACATTACGAAATTGCTAATCACCTCAGCAAACATATACTAACTTCGAATTATTTGCAACATACAACTAAATAACTATATATACTAACATTAAACAATGACAAATGGTTAACAGATTATACGTACTAACATTCAACAATGACTAACGATTCACAAATAATAGCATCGAAATAACAAGCCTCATAATTACGAATTAAAAATTCACAACTTAACTTAGGGATTACAAATTTATACCTTAACCACTGCAGCTACTCTTGGCCGTCACCTTCCCTTCCCTTCTAGTGGTGCAATCTCTACGATGACGGTGCGCAACGGCAGCGATGGCAATGGCGACGGCACCAGCGGTGGGCGCAACAGCGGCCTGCGGCAAAGGCTTGCGGCGAGCGAGGCGAAGTGGTTCTCTCTCTTCGGTTCGGGATGATTTGAAACTGTGAGGGGGATATAAAGGAGTCTGTCGAACACCCATTGTTCGACAGGGGCGGTGGGACGGGCCTGTCAAACAGTCGTGTGTTGACAGGTCTCGCGCGTGCTAGGTGGTGGGCCCTGTCGAACTCCCGCTGTTTGACAGGGCGGCCTGTCGTTCAGCCGTCGTTTGATAGGTCATATCGACACACTGCTGTTCGATAGGCCCACCTGTCGTTCCCCCGTCGTTCGATAGGCCCTTATTTTTGCAATTCCACCCAGATGTTAATTATTTTTGTGATTTTTCATTAAAATAATATTATTTCTAAAAAAATTTCGTTTTGCTTGTGCCGAAGCCACAAGTAGAATCAGATCTAAAGCAGACGAGGAGAATCACCCATCCCCCTTCCCCTCAACTTCTTGCCTTTAGGAGAATCATCCATTCTCTATAAAGCACGATAGAGGGGAAACAAACCAAATCAGTAATCTGCATGGATTAGACCAAATTGCCACCAACAAAAATAATCTCCAAAAGCTAAATTGCCTATGTGTCACATTCATAGCGCACACAAAAAAAAGAGCAGCGATCCTGTGAGTATGGTTGACAAAAATCAAATTGTGTTAGGTTCTAAGTTCTAATAGAAAAGTAGGACCGAAACAAGTATGAGGCTGAAAGGGTCACTTAGGCCTGCAGAAAGGATGATGAATAGGTTAATTTAAAACTTAAGTAAATGTGGAAGTAAAGTTTTTTCGGAAATTCCAAAAATCACAAAGTGCATGCACGGCTCAAAGTAAGCTAGATCTAGCTACTCACAAGTATAAAAAATAAGCACAAACAGCAACTAGACTAGTAGCATACAAGTAAGCAAAGCTAGAGGAGAGAGAGGGATTTCATCAAGGTTCTTGCAAGATAAGGTGTTCCCAAAGTTCAAATCCTTGAGGGGATTCTAGTCTCCGTTGAGAAACTTACAAAGAGCCGGGTCTACGCTAACCCTTTTCTCTAGAAGTTACACAAAACACTCCCTCTTTCACTAGTTGTATCTTTTTTCTTTCGGAGGTGAGATCTGACCTTCACAAACTTCTCCTGGCCAAACACAAGTAAATCGGTGGCTCAAGAGTGACACCTAACCATCTAAGAGTCCTCAACCTCCAAGAGTAATAGATGATGCAAGGATCTCTCGGGATGAAGCAAGTGCTCACAAATCTTCATGAAGTCAACACTAAGCACTCACAAAAACTCGAAACCACGACTCTCATACACACACGAAATCCAAACTCAAAGACAGATGGAGAGAAAAATCAAGCAAGCAAGACTTAAAATTGAATCTCAAGAATTGCAAACAAAGGACACCAAATGTTCAATGAAAGTAGCAGCTTTGACTTGGAGAAAAAGAGAACTATTTATAGCCATAGCCACAGACTTGCCCGTTAGAGGCAAAGATTCTATTTTTCAGAAATTTCGAAAATACTTTTCAGACACCGCAAAACACCAGAACAACATCTCGCAAACAAAACCAACTTGAATTTTCAGAACTTTCGAACACATTTTTGGAAATTCCAAAAAGGATTTTCAGACAAGTCCGAAAATATCCAGAACTGAGATTGGCTTCACAGCCATTTTCAAAAATTCCGAAATGCTTTTCAGACAACTCCGAAAATTTTCAGAACCGAGTTTGGCCTCACGGCCACCAGTATCATTTCTCAATTCACAGATACTTACAGAAATTCCGAAAATACATTTCGGACAACTCCAAAAAAACACTAGAAGAGAAATTTTGAGTGAGAACCACTTCATAAAATGACTTTTGAGCACCTAACTTATTCCTTATCATCAATGCATCATCCTCTTCTCTTTTATAGTATGACTTTTTTATCAACAAAAAGTAAATTTTTACCAATAGGTTCTTTGCCGCTTTTGATCAAAACTTCATACATAAGGATATTGCATCGAACATCGACTCATACCGGACTAATATTTTTTTATACAATCTCAATTGCAAGCATGAGTCCTCACTGATCGGATTATTATTAACCACCAAATTAATTAGGCACCTAATGCATTTTGCTTAGTACGAACAATCCCTAAAAAATTCCATTACCAAGCAACAAATCAGAGAAAGGGCTCCACCGACGCCTTGCCGATGGCCGTGGGAACAAGCCGCCCCTGCATCCTCAGCTGCGCTAGGAACGGCCTTGCTCGACTCGCCGTCGGCCACCGGAAATGCTGCTGCTTGGCCAAGCAAAACAGAACAAGCTGTTGAGTCCGTGGCACCCTCGATGATTGATGCGCGTCCGCCAGAGGTGATGCTAATCTCGGAGACGCCGAGCGCCGGGGAAGACGCCAACGGCATCGCGACGGCGCTGCGCCACTACCGATGAGGACTGGCACCGCTTATCCATTCATCTCGCTCTCTCTCTTGGTCCTCTCTTCTCTGCGTGTGTGGCTAGAAATTTGGACACGTTGGTCGCTCTGGCTGCGGGGCTTCTTGGATTTGGGCTTTATTAGAAAAGCAGTTTCGGTTATTTGGTGTGGGCCCGATATAGCCAGCACAAATCTTGGAACCATCTGACCGCAAGGAATTCAGCTGATAACACAACATAAAAACAGCGAGCTGACCTTTTTTTATTGCCACGAGTCCCTCCACAATCATCGTTTAGTGATTTTTTTTTTATCATCACCTATAACTTCCATATACATCATTTAATATTTTTTTACTAACATGATATGTGTATTCTATTTACTTGGACAAGTAATTTTTTTGACTCTACTGGATTGCAATTTGGTACATGTGATATGTGTATCCAATGATACAGTTAATCACGTATAAAAAATTTGGGTATGGTGAAGCAGGCGACGGCTTCGCTCATGCTGCAAAATGCAAAAAAATAAAAAGGAGAGAGAAAAGCAAAAGGGAAAAGAAAACAAAATATCTACAGGCTTGCTACAGGCGTCGGCTCTCTCCTGTTGCCGCAATGTCTCGGAGGCAACGATCGCAGGAGCTCGTCCCATCCTCGAAGCCTGTGGTCGCCGCGATGGCGCCAGCCTCCTCCGTCCGTCCGTCCGCCTCCCCCTTCATCCCCATCAATGGCTGGTTGTGGTGGACGCTGACCACCACAGGGAGGTACATGCAAGGAGGTCTTCGCAACGGAGCCGCATGACGGGCGGACGCCGCATGCCGCCGCCGTCGCCGGTCTTCCCTTATCGCCTTCCTTCAAATCCGTCGGCTAGGACGGATGGTGGATTGGTGGGAGGTTGGGCGTGCCGTATCCCGCTGCCAGACCAACACCTCCTCCCACGTCGCAGCCATCCCCAGCCAGCCGGCAGCCGCCGCTGCTGCCTGGTTCGCCTCGCCATGGGCGGATCTGTGGTGCCGCTGATGCCCAAAATTGATAATTATAGTCAAACTTGTACAGTTATCAAGTTTAAAAGGTTTTAGATCATTTCTTAAAACAAATCATATGTATTTAGAGTTTGTGTTGAATATATGTATACAAATTCAGTTACAAATTGGCCATAGAGTCATGATACATATTAGGATAATAGTAGCCGCATAATGACTTAGTATAGGTGAGAGGGAACAACGGCCAATGGTGTTTGCCGAGGGTCGTTGTAACTCTGATATGTTGTAATTATGCTAGATAAGGAAGAAGTGTCTATGATCAGTATCCCGAAGATGTAAGTTTCAACTAAACCTCATTAACAAATATCATGCTTTGATGTTTCATCAGTTTTGAATCTTCTATCCTGTTTTTTCGTGTTTAGCTACCGGTGTTAATTTTGGAGCTGGTTTTAATTATAACAGTTTATGTACTTCAAACATACATCACTATAGAAGTGATCTCACCACTAAAAGAAGTAACCACGTTTATAACCATACAATCAACCAAACAAAATCAATTATATAAATTGTGTCTCAGCAACCAAACAAAATCTTGCTCTATCACGGGAAGACCTCCAGGACGCCTTCGTCTGCTCGACATGGACTGTGTGTGCCCGCGTGTTTGGGGTGATGCAGTGCTGGATAAAAATAGCTGCTGAATGAGGTTGATCAACTACCTGCAACCAGCCCTGAAGCGCCGCAATCTGGCAACGTCACCGAGGAGGACAGCTACACGCTTACACCAGCTGCCTACAACAAGTAATTTATCAGTGTTGATTACTCCAATCATCCACAAATATAATTGATACTATTATTAAATATAACGGAGTTTAAGGTTGAGATAAAATTAGTTTGATACCTAGGAGCTTACTTGATTGAGAAAAATAATACCTACCGATGCAATTACCTGTAAGCAGTGCAGCGAGCAATAAATACAGGATTGATATGTCATACAAGCAACCACAGAGGGATCCAAACAGTGCAATACTTATTAATCTTTTTATTTCCAAGAAATGCAATACTTAATCTAGCATTACAGAAAAAGGGACTATAGTATATATTTTCACTTTCGAAAAAATAAGTCATGACCAAATGCAGTTTTGCAGCTGAATCGGCAAATCGCACTGGGAACATCCCCTTCTCTGTAAGTAACATCGATGCATCTCTATTTGCACCATCCAAAGCAGGAGCATTTCTGAAATGACCAAAGGGCAAAAAAAAAAAAAGCAAAGCTATGAGATCAGAACGGTTAAAGAATCAGGAATCAGTCATTGTTCTGCATATGTATGGTTAGTGGAGTGACTCACCGTGGAGGCGTGGCCGTCGTTGCGCCGTTTGGTTCTTCTAAATAGTAGGTCATCCTTGTCAAACACCGACGGCGTCTCTTCCTCCACATTGTGTAAGATGACTGTGTAGTCGTCTGCCGGGAGGTTCGAGTCTACGGCGGACGCGACGTCTATGTCCCAATCGCCGAACTTTGGCACGGGTGTCGGGTCCGAGTCCCACTCACCGAACTTTGGCACCCAGGACCCCCTCCTCGGCTGCCAGCGATGGCGGGAGAAGGAAGAAGGC
This sequence comes from Oryza officinalis, assembly GCA_008326285.1. Classification (NCBI taxonomy): domain Eukaryota; kingdom Viridiplantae; phylum Streptophyta; class Magnoliopsida; order Poales; family Poaceae; genus Oryza; species Oryza officinalis. The sequence goes on along the minus strand of BDMV01000007.1, from coordinate 50,120,391 downwards.
TTGATTGGTCGGTGTTGCCGTCGACGATTGTCGATTGAATCGCTTAAGGAGCGAGAGGTATCTGCTAATTCCGTGTGAGGAACTCCTTCGTTTTCTATTTCTGCCTGTGAATGAAGTCATTGGTACTAACTAGTAAAAATTGAACATTATTGCAACATATATAGCATCCGTTTTGTTTTTGCAAATAGAACATAAAATTCGTAGAATCATTCATGGTCCCCTACCATGGTAGGAAATGGACATAATTTTACCATGGTCAATAAAATGAGGCAAAGTGAAAACTGAAAAGGTAATGATGTGTTCTTTTTTTGTTCCATAATTTCGTTACAATTGTTACAAATGTATACTGTTGCTATCTTTACATTTGCATTAATCAGAAACTCGGGTTGATATCTTATGAATTACGAACAACATGTTATCTTATTAAATTAACTATAACAGATGCCACTACATCCTTATGCACTATCATTATTGCTTCAGAAATAAAACACATCCGAGGTGACAATAACATGTATTCTGTTTACCAATTTACTGTGTTTATTTTTGGGTATGCATAAATGTAAATTTACTTCACTATAGCCATTGAGGCGTTGATGATTAAGGCGAGGAACTGAAAAATATCCTCCATTTGGGCAATTACAAATTTACCACTGTTTTGAATCATTATTGCAAACTTGCACACTAGCAAAATTACAAAAATGCCATCAGAACTATCATTCAAATGGCATTGTTGCAAAATATTATAAATTAGTGGAAAATTTGCAAATGCCTAGATGAACTGAAAACTTATTATGCCAGGGCATTGGAGCGATATATCTGAGCGGAGTTCAGCCAGGAGATTAGTGCATACTGAAATGGGATTTATCTGTTATTACTTTTGCCACCTATAAACATATACTATTCGTCAGGTGTTGACAGCTTTGCAGTAGTGTTTCTATAAGAATTTATTCAGGGTCAATATTTTATTTAGCTTCGATAAGGGTTATTTGGATTCGGGAAGCATCTTGTATTTGTCGAGAACGTGTTAATTTCTTACACATCTAGTACAATGTAAGTTTATCAGTCTACATAAAGTAAATGCCCCTCCCCCCTCTTCCTCCTCTCTGTGTGTAAATTCACGATTAACCCTTTTATTCCTTATAGACCATAGTAGTAACATATAATTTATATTGACTACATAAAAATACGAAATGATTCAATTGAAAACTTTTGGAAGCATTCTGGTAGAAATACACACGAGTTTGTTACACCTAGTACCTGGTATGCCTGTGGAACATCATAATTTGGCTCGTGAGGAAACGACGAGTCGCCCTCAATCACTATATCTGTCCCACCTGGCTCATTATCCTTTTGCTTTTCTTCATCTAAAAAAATTGCATTAATAGCTCATCTTCACTGGAAAACTGTATCTGTAACTATATGATCCCAATAGATCATATTTAATACTATAAATTTGTAAAATTACAAATAATTTAACAAAACAACCACAGAACTTTTTTAAGCTGCATTACTGCAAAACTACATATTGTAAAACTTCTATAAGGAGTAAGGACAACCATGCTTGGGAGGGAGAGAATCTAACATATGTAATTTTGATAGGAAAGTGGTACTAAATCAGTAGATTAAGACAAACTTAACCTAAATATATAATTTTGTGACAATTTTATCAAAGTACCTGTAGTTTTGCTAAATTTACTCCTATATAATAGGTTTCTGTCTAGTAAGGTAAATACATGTTAACATATCAAAACCTAATATTCTGGCTCCAGTGAATGAAAAAAGCATGTAATTAATTAGTGATATGGATAACAATGATTTTTTCTCATTATATTACTACATATTATATTTGAAATCATATAAAAGCTAAGATATTTGTGTTTTCAAAGAAGAAAATGTTTACAATAGTTTTGAATTAATAGTCCTGTTGTCAACTTCCTAGTATTATTTTCACAAAAGAGAACTTTCCTAATATGAAACAGTGTTTACTTATTTGTTTTCTTTATAGATATCTAAACTTGTAGAAGTAAATTTTGGTTTAAAGCAATTTAATAAGTTCTCTCTAGAAACGTGACACAAGTTAGCCACATCAATCGCTATGAATTCTTGTTTTTCGATTACATGTATTACATGGAAGATTCATGTGCGTACCACCACATACGCACACCACAGGTATCCTCTTTGAAACACACTAAAGAGATGGAGACCCAATATTAAATCCATGAACTATTAACTTATTTGTGTGATAGTTTTCTTATATAACAAAATACATAGTGGGGACTAAAGTAGAGTACCTGAACGTGAAGATCTTCCTGGTAAATCCGAAATCTTGGAAACCCTGACATTAGCAGCCCAGCAAATTCAATTAAAGCCAGAGGCAACAAGAGAAAATTATATCTTCATATAACAAAGTTTTGTTTTGCATTGTGTCCTCATATAACTAAGTTTTCCTTGGAATTCCCAATTTTGAACTATTGATCTAATAATTAAATTAATTTAATTTTCTAGATATTTTTTTGATGTAAGAAGGTAGAGCCAGCTCTACGTTATAGCCATTTACTAGATATTACAATTATTATTAAAAGAATAGTTAATTTATCTGTATATGTACCAATATACATAATAGTTTAGATCGAATTAAAGTTTATTTGTATGAACAAATTCTTAGGGAACTATAATTATTATTAAAACTAGGTGAAAAGAATCCACCACATTCTTTGTGAAAGCTATAGATCACCGCATTTTTTTTGTAGGATTAGATATCATGACATTTATCAAACAAAAGAGAAATATCTACACCATTGATTTTCAGACAGGTCATAATTTAGATTGGTATGATATTTAATATATTTTTATTATATCGGTATAGATAAATCCAATTAAATTTTAGAAATAAAACTTACATATTATGTAGCAAATACGATTCTAGGTTCAATAAGCAAACCATTGATCTAGACTCATGTGATTGTTTAACCAGTTTTCAATAATTGTTTGTATTTAATTTCAATTTTGTAAATAAATTAATTTACACAAATGAACTTACTATCAATAGCTGATGCACTGGTAATTATAAGTTGGAACGTTCCCAATTGGTAATATGGAATTTTGGTATGTTCTAAGTTCTAATACCTATTGCTACTACCCAGAGGACTGTAAATTTTTTCAAAACTCAAAATCAGTTATTGGAGGAAAGGATAAGCCCTTACTCTTCTTCAACACAATTAATCCATCGTATGTTGAATCTAGAAATCCTCGAATGCTTCTTAGTGGCATCACTTAACGCAAACTCAGCGGCCCTCTTGTCAGATTCCTCTGCACCCACAGCAGCTCCAATTTGTCCAATGATCTCTTGGAGGTTCAACAGGTGCTCAATGCCGGTAAGAATATCACCGTACTGTTCCCCCCTGTGGACATTGAATTCTATCTTGAGCTTCCGGAGATTTGGCATTGCCTCCGCCTGAAAAGCAAGACGCAGCACACCACATCTGAATTTGAAATACTTGAGAATTGGGAATGCCTTGCTGTTAAAGACAATTGTTTCTTCAGTGGATTGCTGGACATCCAATGAGAGAACAGTGAGCTCCTGTAACATTGCGAGGCTATGAACATCACTGCTCAGCAGTTCTCTAACAACAATTTTCAGAATGCGGAGTCTCTTTAACTGTCCGATCCATTTGGGCAGTCTGCAAAAGATGCAAATGGTAGGTAACAACTCAAGTCTCTGAAGACAGAGGGGCGGAGATGAAACGATGCTCGAGCAATCCATGTACATGCTTGTGCCTGAAGAAGGAGCCAGAATAAGAGTTCTTAGTTTACGAAGTTTCCCTAGAGAAGAAGCTAGAGCGGTAAGATTTCTCTTCAGGCGGTTAGACAATTCTGTAGAGCAGTTGAGATGAAGATCTTGCAGGTTCGTCATCTCTCCAAGACCCCACACATTTTGTTCAGAATTATTGCTGAGGTCTAATGACTCTAGAGTGCATAGAGATGCCATGCAGCCAATGTTGTCAGGCAGATTTGCCACATCTCGAAGACGGAAGTGCAATAATTTCGGGAGATGAACAATATCCGATGGAACATTCGCTACTCTTGCATTTATTTGCAGTGTTTCCAAATATTGTAGGCTCTGTATGGTGGCTGGTAGCTTAACGATCATATCAGTTGTAACCTGCACGTATCTCAGTTGTAACAATCTGAAAATTCCTCTGAGATCAAACTCCTCTTGATCACCCCAAAATTCAAGTATTAGAACTCTAAGTTGCTTGAACTCCAAAGTCGAAGGCAGACACTCAGCTAGTCCATAGAAGTTGAGTGACCGAGCTTGTGACAGTGATATGTGCACCGGTTTTGTTGCATATTTGGTATTGCTGACATGGAGAGACAATCGACGGACCTTGAAAGGAAATCTTGTAATAGGTTGAGAGTAATCTAATGCAGTGGTGAAGTTCTCTTCGACAGACATGTCCTTGACAACATCAAATACCATGTGATGGACTGTACAAGACAACACCCCGTCACTGTAGGTTCTGTTATTAGGCTGCATCATTCCCCTGCTGACAAGCTCATCAAAATAGCTATCTGCTACTGCATTGGCATCTTCCCTTTCTGTTTCCCTGATAAAATCTTCAGCAGTCCATTGTTTTACCAAATCGGCCTTCCAGATTATGCACCCCTCTGGATACATTGTAAGATATTGCAGACAGGTCTTCAAACGACAGGGAAGACTTCTGTAGCAAAGGCGGACTATATTTCTGAGCTTGTCTTCTGAAGTGTGATTTGTTGCCATACTAGAAGATAAATGTTTCTGCACATGGTGCCATAGCTCCAAGTTGTCCACTTCGCTCGCCAAAAGTCTGGCTATATTGATAATTCCTAGTGGCAGCCCACCACAATTTCTGACAATTTCAGTTGAAACTTCCCTCAACCGTTCAGAACAATTTTGTTCAGAGCCGAATGCACTGTTCAAGAACAAGTTTACAGAGTCATCTCTGCTAAGAGGCTTCATCTCACAGATATCATCAGATTGATAATCACAGCACTCTAGAGCTACATCCTCAATAGTTGTTGTCATTAATATTCTACTACAGTCCTGTCCCTTGGGAAAAGCACTGTTAATGATATCCCAAGATGTTGTTTCCCATAAACCATCAATTACAATGAAATACCTGCCAAATAATTTCAAAAATTATCATGTTAACATAGTAAAGGGTCCATCTAGAACCCCTGACCTATTAGGCTGGATATTGAACCCATTAAACTTGAGATGTTTTGCAGAGCATTTTTGTCTGTCTAGCATGCTAACTCGGTTATTTTTCCATGGTGGTGCACTGACTAAACTATAAAATATAAGAGAAAAATGGTGTCGCTTAGTGTAGCGAATAAGTTTGATCCGTTCCTAGGGGCACGGCAGGGAATGGTTGGTTGCCTTACCAATTTTAAATATGTAGACACTGCAAAAATGTGATCTTTTTTGCCAATGGACACCATACCCACTATTTTACGATTTCTGGCTATGATGGAGAGAGAAATTTCACGAAGTGGCAGTAATGCCCTTGGGACCAAACTAATATGCATCTCTCACGCGCTGCACATCCCCTCTTCCGAACCCATCAACTCTAGCTGTGTGGCACCAGTACCAGTAGCGGTGGCTACAACGGCGTACTTGTCGCTGACATCACCTCCTGCCTAGGGTTTATAGGTCCGGAAGGGGATGTGGAGCACATAAGAGATGCCCGGTCGAACTATGTATAGATGAGTTCGGTCTTAGGGGCATTCTAGTCATTTCGCTAAATTTATATCTTCAAACCGGCTGTAAATAATAAAATAATGGGTATGTTGTTTGCCAGCCAAAAAAAAAAGTTTTCAATGTCCACAAGCTAAGCCACATTCTCGCAGTGCCCTCTAGCAAAGACCTTGTTTTGGAGTGTCTCATAACAAATTTTGCCATCTAAATTCAGCTCACTACAAATTACGTGGGGAAATTAAGCTGAATTGGAAAATTATGATGGTATAAAACTAAAATAAATGATCATATTTCCGGGAATGAATTTTTGCTTTCTAAAACCGCATCATTTGCACTTTTAAATAAATTATTTGTCCTTGTTAGGGCATTTTTGCAACTGAAATTGGAGGAGGGCCAACTTAAAATGCCTTCTATGTTCTTAAAAAGGTGAAAACTTAGCGTACCTCTTATCTTGAATATGATCACGAATGTTGTCTATAAGGTCTTGCACTGTGCAGAGATCAGCCGGTAGTTGACTATGGCGTCGAAATTGCGAGAGCATGCCTCGAAGAAGCCTTTTGGTATCTGGCATCCTTGAGACCTGCACAAAAGCTCGACACTCGAATCGCCCTCGAAGTTCGCGGAACACTTGTTTGGCAAGCGCAGTCTTGCCCACACCTGCACATCCAAGAACGGAGACTACTTTCAACTGAGGAACGGAATCGTCGGTGAGCTTGTTGGTAAGCTGGACCTTGGATTTCCCCATGCCGACAAGGTTTCTCCCCTTCCAGTTTGGCGCTGGAATTTGGACACAGGTAAATCTCGATGTGCAACGGCCAAGCTCATAGATCTCGTGCCGTTCCCGGGCCTCCCTCACAGAAGCTCCAAATTCCCCAATGCGGCCGCAGTCGAATGATTCCAAATCTGCACCTGAATTAGAGCAGGAGTGCATCGTATTGTCGATGTAGTCCTCAATATCATAAGATAAGTCGCGAACCTCGTTCATCCAGTGCCTCGCCATCATGGTTGGAGTCTCCATCTCTGACAGATCCACCATGGCGGCCTTTACGGCTTCCAGATCTTGTAGGAGGAGCTCGATCCCGTCCTTCACTGGCTCTATCAGCTGCTGGTATTCGGGAGTGAGTAGTACATGGAGCTTCCTGAGAAGAGACCCCATGGCACCCAGGGAAGCACTCGTCGGGACCTCCATGCCCCCCTCTGTCTATCTCGCTCAAGCCTGAAGAGAGAAATCAACAAAGAATCAAACATGGAGATATTTTCAACGAATGGACTTGGAGACCCTTCCAATCTTTAGCAAAAAAAAAAAAGGCATCTCACCGCAATGCAACCGTTGACTTAAAAATTAAAATAACTGAAGGTAGCCCGCCCGCGCAGATGCACCGACATCTTATTTATTTTTTAAAAAATAATGTTAAAAAAGTCATATCTCACTATTTATATTTATATGTCAAAAATAGACGGTACAATTTAAATAAATGTTAAGGATATCTCTTAGATTAAAAATTCACTTTACCCCGATTGCATGTAAATTTCCATATTGTCACTTCAGCTTATAATCATTGTTTAAAAGCCGAATATCTATTATTGCATATGTAGCCTAAGACATTATTAATACACTAAAATATCCATTACTCATAAGTGTTTATGCTCACTTATTTCTAAATCCATATATTAATATTCTAAAAATACCACTCCATATATCAATATTCTAAAAATACTACTTGTACCAATTAATGAGATAAACATAAATGTCTCAAGTGAAGCCGATTGTAATTGTAAGACTTTTTTTTTTGTTGTCGTGAAATATGGGTCCTGTATCGATGTACTCATGCCCCTCCAGATCAATCGTGCCTCTCCAGATCAATTTAGAGTATAATTATAATGCCTAATTTACTATCACACCCTTATAAAGTATTGCATCAATAAATTATAGGTTAAGCAATATTAGTGATGGTGGCCTCTACTGAGGCTACCTCAACCTCGCCCTACTATCCTGTAGCAGCGTAGCAAACTTTATTGTTTATGTTTGTTGTCTAGGAAAGAACAAAGAAAAGATGTAGGCGATAAAAATAGTGTTTTTTTAAGTTTTGACTAGAGTTATGGTATAGAGTAGGCATCATTTTCTATGGTATTAATCATAACTATTCAAATATTTATTTAACAGATAGAATGCTCTGGTTTAAAAATGAATGAAGTTACAAAAGATATTTACTGCCCTTTATGGTAACAAAATTTCTAGCTGCTCCCTTTGAGTGTGGGATCTGATGAGTTCTTTATGCCTTCTAAGGACATGTGCATATACAGTATACACACATCGATATCTCAGATACATATTGATGTCTGTGGGTTTTATAAATAAATGAGCAAACTTTAAACAATTATAAATTACATATATAATAATTTGTTTGAAACATTGTATTTTTTACCAAATCAATAATTTAATATTCATATTGATATTTTTTAATAATAAAAATTATTAAGACGTGCCACCAAGATAACCTCCAGAGCTCCAGACCACCATATTATTGTTTATATTTTGATGAACAATAGAATGCTCTGTTTTGAAAATGAATGAAGTTAATTATTCAATGGTACTAAAAAATTATAGCAAAAAGACATACCATCAAGATAACCTCCAGAGCTCCATAACACCATATTATTGTTTATAATTTGACAAATATATGTAGTTTAGCACTTGATTTGTTTTCAACACCTATTATTAATAATTATATGAGACACCTTTACTAATTTGAAAAATATATTTATTCCTTTCAAACTAATTTACAATAACTAATTGGTGGGTGTATACTTATAGTCACGTTGATGGGGTATATGACATAAATCCATTAATTATGCCTGATATATTAGAATTCCTTAATTTATCGTATATGTCTATGAATAAAATTACCAACTTATGTATCTTTACTGTACGTCTAATGATACACATAGATAACTGATGTAATGCATAGACTTCCCGTTAGCAATTGTAGCTCTACGATTGGCGGACAATGGATTTATGCGTGGAAACTGAGACATTATATTCGAGATTAATGGGACATATTCTTGATAGCTTTAAGTTATACACATAGTAGATTGGACCGGAGCCTTGCATCCATCTTTTGTACTTGTCTTTCTTGCAATATATTCATAATAAAAAATTAAAATATGAATACATGAAGGTAGTTTAGATGACAAATTTAATAATGATAATATAACTCATCACAGTTTCATAACGAACGGAGTATTTTCTTCAAATATTTCATTATATTTCTTATGGGGTCATAGATATAATTTAGTTATCCATGTTTGTGAAGTTATATAGTATAATGGTATAATTAATATTATTATTATTTTTATAATTTCTATGATGATATAAATAAATGATATTAGTTTTCTTACAGTTTTCATTACAAATCTAATAATAAATTTATTTTAACATATCATAATTTCATAATCGAGAGAGTAGTTTTTTTAAAATATCAGTTATAGTGCTTTTTTATATTTCTTATGATTATTTGATTGACATGTAAAATTTTAGAATATGACCCAAAGTAAAATGTTTATTTTTTAAGTTAAAATATATTGCAAAGTACGTCCTCTATTTTAAAATACGGGACATATTTTGTTTTTTAATAAGACTTTGTCCAATAATTACCTTACTATAATATAGCTTTTGTGAAACAAAAATTATATTATAAGATTCATCTTCAAAAGTAATTTTGTTGGTTAAAGTTTTATCTTATTAAAATAAAATATGTCCTACATTTTAAAAGGGAGGGAACAGTTAATACGGGCCTTCTTACTATGTGATAGGAGGATCAGGCCGGGCGGGCGTACATACGTTCATATGTTTTCTTGGTTTTAGTAAATGTTTTTTCGGACTTTTTTTCACACAAATTATACTGTGTTTTCTTTTCTGTTGTACGTACACCCACGGGAGTTAGGCTCCCGTAGGGATGGATTTATTTTTGTGGTGAATAGTGTATGGCTTTTCGTCTTGTTTTCCATGCAATTAATAGGGCTATGTTTTTTTTGTTGTGTATATACGTATCGGAGTTAGGAAGGGATTTAATTTTTTTAATAGATCCAATCTAATGCTCTTTGGTCATCGATTTAAGTAAAAAGTAACGGTTTGATATTTTTTATTAGAATTTCTCTCAATTTAGAGACATCACCCGTGGTAGTTTAGAAACATTTATGGGAGTGCGAGCGGAGGATAAGGCTGGGCGGGCGTATATACGTTCGTATGTTTTCTTGGGTTTTTTTCCCGGTGAATAGTGAATATTTTTTCAGACTTTTTTCCGCACAAATTATACTACGTTAGTTTTTTTTTCTGTTGTACGTACACCTACGGGAGTAAGCGATGGATTTATTTTTGTGGTGAATAGTGTATGTCTTTTCGTCCTTTTTTTCGTGCAAATTAATATTGCTATTTTTTTCTGTTGTACATATACGTGTGGGAGTTAGGGAGGAATTTAATTTCCTTAATAGATCCAATCTAATATCTAATGTTATGTGATAATGGGTCACCAATTTAATTGAAAATCAATTGTTGGATATTTTTCTTTTTTATCAGAATTTCTCTCAATTTAGAGACATGACACGTAGCAGTTTACAGTTTAGGAACGTTTATAGAAGTGTCACGTAAAGGCTTAGAAGCGTTTGTAGAAAGTTTAATAGACTTTTAGTATATAATTATATAGATAGATAGACTGACTAGGAAGGTGGCCCCCTCTGCGTGGGCATTTATGTTGTTGATGGGTAAAAATAGCAAACTAAAGATCCAACAATGTCTATTTTTGTAACATATCTCAAGAAATATTCATCGACTCTTCTATAGAAGATGGATTAAGTTCATACGACTTTTGCATTGAGCAAATATTAAACTATCGCTAACTAATTATCAAGCATATTATTTGTGCACGTACTATGAAAATATGGCTACAAGCAAAAATTGCGAGAACAAGGAACTCAAAATTCCTGAAATTGAATTGCCTTATGAAGGCATATGACAAACAAATTAGGGATAAATTAAAAGTTGAATTTTTTCCCCACTATATGTTCAAGAATTTCATATTTTCTTCATAGTTTGGAAGAACTTTAAAGGTTCTGGTGCATACAAATGACGTACACAATCGCTTTGCTTGGTAGTGCAAAACATCAACATTGTTTGAAGCTAGCTTCTTTTGTTTTCGCAAGTTCGATTGTTTTCTTTGAAACAATATTTGCTTGAAATAAGACCATAATTATATAAATTTAATCAGTAAGGGCACTTTACTTATAAATTTTGTAGTGTTTTGTGGTGAAGTTTATTTTATCATGTAGTCTGGTTATATAAGAATATAGTTTTGTTCAAAAAGTTCAATATGAATTACATCACCAAAATTAATAAAAATTTATAAAACCATCCTGACTACTTAAAAGTTTGATTTGTCTAATTTTTTATTTTAAAATTCATATAAGCATATATTCTCCTTCTTATCAGTGTCTTTGTCATTATTCATAATAAAAAAAACTCCTACAATTCACACATCATGCGTCACTCAATCACAATCATATATAGATGTAAACTATTTGTCATTATTCTTGGTCCGCTCATTCCTCGGTGGTATCCTCCACTCACCCATCATCCCATCATCTTGTGATAGTGTTAACGGCGAAATTTGGTAACCGATTTGGAAAGGAAAGAGAAAGCCGAAGCAGAGAGGAAATATTGAGTTGGAGTCGGACCAGGTTACGTATCGGACCCGGTAGCCGTATCGGACTAGGAAAGGTGTTGCTGTAAAGAGCGTATCGGCCGATACGGATTTGGTGTTAACGTGGGCCGATATGGGTTGTGAATTAATAGCGTCAACGTGGGCTTGGTATGGGCTCGAGATAAGCTTTAAGGGAGTTGCCAAATAGAGATAAAGCTTGGTTTTAGACAATTGTATCTTGTAAATTAAGTAGTTTAGATCTAATCTGTGGCTTAAGTCTGTCGGAAGGACTTGTTTGTTAGTTGTAGATAAGATCGTGCTCTACAAGGGTTCTGTTGTAATCTCGGGTATAAATATCCCGATAGTTTGTACATAGAAACTCTCTCTCAATCAATCACACAACCAGATTAATCTACTTTCGGCGCATCGCCAACCCTCGCAAGAGGTTGACTCCTGACGAGTTCTTGCTTCCCAAGAGCAAGGTAAGAACTCGTACCCGACGATTTACATCGTCGGGGCTAGCGTGTCACTTTAGGCACGTTAAGCCCTGATGATGTGATCGTCGTTTATCGTGTTTTAGCTAATCTCGATGTGGTTTTCTAATTCCGTCTTGCCAGCAGTTAACTCGTTTTAGGGTTTCCTGCTGACGATGATTGAATTAGTTTACTCGTTTAGATTATCTAAAGCATTTACCATCCCCAAAAGCAATCGACGGCTTGATTTTCTTTGTGTTAAGTTTCGATTCACACTTTGAGTTGCTATCGACCTTAGTCCTGTTTTGAGATCTAACACAAAGTCTGCTTTCGATTGTAATTAAGGATAGCGCCGGGGTTTCAGCCGGTCTTACCTAATACATGTGATTATTCATGTTTTTGCATGTGTTTGCCACTTATGCATGTGGATCGACGAATATAAATATATCGGTCACAGGGTGTTCTTTAGATTTCTCTGTGATTGGTGTATTTATATTGGCCGATTGGCTTGTATAAGTTTGCACTAGGGTATTAGCTAGTGTGTTTATCTTCATGAAACTCTCATCGGCCGATTCCAGTAATTTTCCATAGACATGTTAACGTGGGCCGATGAGATTAGATCTGTTTTAATCTTATTATTTTGAGTAAGCCGATGCAGCTTTGCCCTATCGGCTGGGCGATAACAATGTGACATCAGTCTACCGGCCGATCGACCATTGTTTTCTAATACGGTTTACTTGTTTCTTGTTGATTGCAGATCAAATCAACTGGCACGTTCTGCGCATAACTAGGCAAGCCAATTTGGACCTGCACTGGAGTTAAGCAGATCTCCCAGGCCGCCGTGGAAACGTAGAACCCGTTTGGTTGCAAGGCGGGTCTAAATTCTGCGCCAACACGCTTTTGGCACGCCCGGTGGGACCAAAGAACGCAAACTCTGCAACAGCAGCAAGATCTCCTCAAGATGTCGAAGCAGGTCAAGATTTTCGAGGAGAACGTCATCCCTGTGATCGCCGACCAGCTCAACGCAGAGCAGAAGGCCGAGATGGAACAGCTGGTCGAGCAGTTCCAGAATATGTACCTGCAAACATATTCTAGGACTCGGCAAGGCACCTTGATCCAAAAATCCAAGGTAGTTATGCCGAGTCCCGGAGATGGAGCTGGCACGGCGGCGGCGGCACATGACCACGCCGTCAAGACCGAGGATACTGCAGCGCCGACGTTGCAAGATAGGATTGACTCCGCAGTTCATTCTGCGCTAGTCAACCAGTCGGGGATTCTGGTGAACACATTGATCAATACGGTCAAATCGATCCTTGATGGGTCGATTCACCAGTACAAGCCTCAGGGGCCGATTTTCTTACCAGAAAATAAGTTCCCTGCCTATCGGACCCTGAGGAATGACCTGAGCACGGCTCAGCCGACAGCGCCGGTGCCACCCCCATCGGTGCAGCCAACGACAACACTGCCATTGGTCCTTACCAAGCAGACAAGGGGGAGCCCTCAGCATATCACGGAGGAGCAGTATGCACAATGGATCAAGGGGAAGCAACCAGCGATCGAGCCGATGCAGCAAGTTCCTGTCAACCAGCCATCGGTCGGACAGCCGCAAGCCCCAGTTTTCAACAATCCTCCACTACAAGCGGTTTACAATATGCCACAGGGCTACCACCAGCACACCGCAGGGCAATATGGCGCGCAAAACATGGATCACCACTACCAGCCATACTCCCCCAGGCAGTATCAAGCAGAGGGCTTGCAGCAATCATATCAGCAAGACCTCTCACATCGGCCCGCAGGATACTAGGCCGATATGATAGCCGAAGTGATGCGGGATCAGTTCGGCTTGAAGCCCAAGGAGAACTCTATAGTGTATCGGCACCCGTATCCCGAGGAATTTGACAGAGTACCATTGCCAGGCCGATACAAGATCCCGTACTTCTCCAAGTTTTCGGGGCAGGATAATGTCTCGACATACGAGCATGTAAGCCAATTCCTAGCACAGTGCGGAGAGGCATCGACTATTGAGGCTTTGAGGGTGAGGTTTTTCCCTCTGTCCTTGTCAGGGTCTGCATTCACATGGTTTTCATCTCTACCCTGCAATTCCATCAGAGGATAGATAGATCTGAAGAAACAGTTTCACAGGTATTTCTATAACGGCGTACAAGAGATGAAACTGTCCGATCTGACCGCCATTAGACAACGAGTCGACGAATCGGTCCCAGAATATATTCAACGATTCAGGGACATAAGGAACAGATGCTATAGCCTTAGCCTGACCGATTCGCAGCTCGCCGATTTGGCGTTCCAAGGATTGCTAGGGCCGATACGCGAGAGGTTCTCCTCGCAGGAATTTGAAAGCCTAGCTCAACTAGCACAACGGGTATCGGCCCACGAACAACGATTCCAGGAGGCTAAGAAATTTGCAAAAAAGATCAATACAGTCTATCAGTATGGCTCCGACGACGACGACGACGACGATGTCGATGTCGACCTGGCCGAGTGGGCCCAGATGAGGAAACCTACAACTTGCCAGTGGGTGAAGAAGGGCGACAAAGAAGACAAGTTTGACTTCGACATCAACAAGGCCGATAAGATATTTGATCTATTGTTGCAAGAGAAGCAAATTCAACTGCCAGTAGGTCACGTATTGCCATCGGCCGAAGAAATCAAGAAGAGAAGATATTGCAAGTGGCATAACTCTTACTATCACCATACCAATGAATGCAAAATCTTCAGACAACAGATTCAATCGGCTATTGAACAGGGCAGAATTAAGATTGATGACGCCAAGAAGCCGATGAAGATAGAAGGACACCCGTTCCCAGTTAACATGGTACGGGCGGACAGGGCCGACGGCGGTGGCCATCGGACCGGCAAGCGACCTTATCAGACCTCTGACGGCCTGATCAAAAAGTACCAGCGGAGGCGTGAAGATCAAGCTCAAGACCACACCGATCAAGATAACTCTTACGACCCACATTGGGAATGCGAGTTTTTCTGCTTTTGCTGGAATGAGGGGATGAGGTTGCCATCCATTCAGGAGTGCCCTGCGTGCAATGGGGCAGAAGATTACTATCAGGGCAGCTCAAGCAGGCAAGCGCATCGGCCGGCCAAGCAAAGAAAGTCTGTACATGAAAGGCTAGGGCCGATGCGTCAAGAACAACATATTGAAGACGAGGAGCAGGTCCAGAACCCCCAATGGTGCCCAAGCGATGTGTTCACCAAGACCCAAAAACGGCGGGTTCAGAGGCTAAGGAGGAAGGAGCAAATACAGGAGCAACAAGCGACAATAGCCCATCGGCCGGCTAAGACCAGGAAAGAATGGAGGATAAAATCCACGGTGGTCACGGCCGATGAAGGCACCTCCGATATAGCTCGGGCTTCTGCGGCTTCAAAAGGTAAGAGAGTAGCATCGGCGCCTGTTAACATGGTTTTTATACTGCCAGCAGAATACAGCGTGCAGGCGGCCGATGAGGCAATGGCCGACGACGAACAGTCTTCGGCTAGACTACAGTTGTCACCAGATCAAGCCATATTTGACAAGCCAGTTGACGACAGCTACAGACACTTGCGGCCGTTGTACATCAAGGGATTCATCAACGGGCGGCCAATGACGAAGATGCTGGTCGATGGCGGCGCGGCGGTAAATTTGATGCCATACACAACCTTCAGGAAGCTTGGAAAAGTACCTGAAGACCTTATCAAGACAAATATGGTGTTAAAAGACTTCGGTGGCAACGCGTCCGAGGCGAAGGGGGTCCTAAACGTGGAACTCACCGTGGGCAGCAAGACAGTACCCACCACCTTCTTCGTCTTCGACGGGAAGGGTCCCTACAGCTTGTTGTTGGGACGGGATTGGATCCATGCAAACTGTTGCGTCCCTTCAACAATGCACCAATGCCTCATGCAATGGCAAGGGGACCAGGTTGAGATCGTGCAGGCCGATCGGTCAGTACACGTGGCCAATGCCGATCTCGCAGTATGGGAGATGGAGGGAATCGACTGCTTGTCCGGGCGAGTCTGGGACGCCGGTTTCCTCAAAGTAACTGACTGCGACATCGAGACGATTGAAGATCAAGACAAGCAGTTACTTTAACAAAGATGTGCCATCCACCGTTGAAGATGAACAAGCTAGTCCCTACACAGATGATGCGGTGGACGAGCTCGATGGCAAGCTGGGACAGGGTTTTACGTTGGCCGATGAACTCGAAGAGGTTGACATAGGAATAGGTGATAGGCCTAGGCCGACGTATGTAAGCGCTAACCTGCCAAAGGAATACAAGAGTAATCTTATAAATCTGTTGAAAGAATTCGTGGATTGTTTTGCATGGGAATATCATGAGATGCCAGGATTAAGCCGATCGATTGTAGAACATCGGCTACCAATCAAACCAGGCTATCGGCCATTTAAACAAGCTTCTAGGAGATTTAAGGCCGATATGCACGAAGCTATCAAGGCAGAGATCACACGACTTTACGATGCCAACTTCATCAGACCTTGCCGATACGCAGAATGAGTCTCCAATATAGTTCCAGTAATGAAGAAAAACGGCAAGCTCAGGGTATGTATCGACTTCAGAGACTTGAACAAGGCAACACCAAAAGACGAGTACCCTATGCCGTTGGCTGATTTACTTGTCGATGCCGCGTCTGGGCACAAAGTTATCAGCTTCATGGATGGAAACGCAGGCTACAACCAGATTTTCATGGCCGAAGAAGATGTCCACAAGACAGCTTTTCGATGCCCGGGGGCAATCGGCCTGTACGAATGGGTTGTCATGACATTTGGTTTGAAGAATGCTGGGGCTACATATCAAAGGGCTATGAATTATATCTTTCATGACCTTATTAGCTCTTTGATTGAAGTTTACATTGATGATGTCGTCGTGAAGTCAAGAGAATATGATAGGCACTTGGCCGATTTACGCAAGGTACTTGAAAGAGCGAGAAAGTATGGCTTAAAAATGAACCCTAACAAGTGTGCCTTCGGCGTATCGGCCGGTCAGTTTCTGGGTTTCTTGGTCCACGAAAGAGGAATCGAGATCACACAGAAAAACATCGATGCTATAAAGGAAATCAAGCCTCCGATGACCAAGACCAAGTTACAATCTCTGCTCGGCAAGATCAATTTCGTTCGGCGCTTTATATCAAACCTGTCAGGAAGAATAGAGTCGTTCACTCCGTTACTGAAGATAAAGGACGATGAAGATTTCATATGGGGTGATAAGCAGCAGAAGGCGCTGGACGACATCAAGGAATATTTGAGCTCCCCATCAGTTTTAATTCCTCCACAGAAGGGAGTTCCGTTCAGGCTGTACCTATCGGCCGATGAGAAGTCTATCGGCTCAGTCTTAGTCCAGGATATTGACAGCAAAGAGCGAGTTATTTTCTATCTCAGCAGGAGGTTGCTGGATGCCGAGACAAGGTACACGCCGGTAGAAAAGCTCTGTTTGTGCTTATATTTTTCATGTACTAAGTTGAGGCATTATTTACTTTCCAATGAGTGCATTGTGGTAAGTAAGGCCGATGTGATGAAATACATGCTATCGGCCCTCGTATTAAAAGGAAGAATTGGGAAGTGGATTTTTGCCTTGACAGAGTTCGACCTACGGTATGAATCGGCTAAAGCGATCAAGGGACAAGCCCTAGCCGATTTTATTGTTCAGCACAAAGATAACTCAATTGCATATTCAGATATTGTGCTATGGACGTTGTATTTCGATGGGTCTGTTTGCAGACATGGATGCGGTATCGGCCTAGTCATCATATCCCCTCGGGGGGCAAGCTTCGAGTTTGCTTTTACTATCAAGCCTTATTATACGAATAATCAAGCCGAGTATGAAGCTGTTCTCAAAGGCTTGCAGTTATTACAAGAGGTCGAGACCGATTCCGTAGAAATCATTGGTGACTCAAAGTTGGTCATTCATCAACTTTCCAGAGATTATGAGTGCAAGAACGATATTCTCAAAGTTTACAATGAGGAATGCATGGCGTTGCTACAAGCTTTCAAGATTGTGACGATGAGGCATATACCAAGGAAACAGAACTTCGAGGCCAATGATTTAGCTCAGGGGGCATCGGGATACAGGCCGATGACTAAAGATGTTCAGATTCAGATTGCCACCGTGAATGCCGATGATTGGAGGTCCGATATCATTTAGTATTTGAGAAATCCTTCTCAATTGGCGTCACGAAAAATGAAGTATAAAGCTTTACGTTATGTCTTACTGGATGACGACCTGTATTATTGGACGATTGATGGTGTCTTGCTCAAATGCTTAACTATTGAAGAAGCCAAAGTTGTCATGAGCGAGGTCCATGAAGGGATTTGTGGAACACATCAATCGGCCCATAAAATGAGATGGCTATTAAAGCGCGTAGGATATTTCTGGCCAACGATGCTAGAGGATTATTTCAAGTACTATAAAGGATGTCAAGATTGTCAGAAATTTGGAGCAATTCAAAGAGCACCAGCATCTGCTATGCATCCAATCATAAAGCCGTGGCCGTTTCGTGGATGGGGCATAGATATGATCGGCCAGATAAACCCGCCATCAAGCAAGGGACACAAGTATATTTTGGTGGCTACAGATTACTTCACGAAATGGGTTGAGGCCGTTCCCCTCAAGAAGGTTGATTCCAAGGACGCAATTTAGTTTGTCAAAGAGCATATAATATATCGATTCGGACTTCCATAAACATTGACTACAGATCAAGGATCAATCTTCGTGTCCGATGAGTTTGTGCAGTTTGCTGAGAGCATGGGTATTAAATTATTAAATTCTTCTCCATATTACGCGCAAGCTAATGGGCAGGCAGAAGCTTCCAACAAGACTTTAATCAAGTTGATCAAGAGGAAAATCGATGAACAGCCGAAACGGTGGCATACCACGCTAGCCGATTCCCTTTGGGCATATCGGATGGCTTGTCATGGTGCAATCCAGGTGCCACCTTATCAGCTGGTTTACGGGCATGAAGCTGTGCTGCCATGGGAAACCAACATCGGCTCAAGGAGAATTGCCTTGCAAGACGACTTGACAGCCGATGAGTATCATAACCTTATGGTCGATGAGCTGGACGATTTGGCACATGTTCGATTGCGGGCATTGGAGAAAATAAAGCGTGATAAAGATCGAGTTGCTCGTCATTATAATAAGAAAGTTGTTGCCAAGTCGTTCGAGGAAGGGGATCTTGTCCGGAAATTAATAATGCCGATCGGTTCTCGCGATAACAAATTCGGCAAGTGGTCACCTAATTGGGAAGGTCCTTTTCACATTCATCGCTGCGCTCCCCATAATGCTTATTTGCTCAAGGGATTAGATGGACAAGTTTATGGTAGAGCTCTCAACGGCAAGTACTTGAAGAAATATTATCCGAGCCTATGGATTAACTCATGATCGGCCCTCCAGCCGGTTTATGATTACAGCCGATGTGTTATGCATCGTCTTTAGATGGTCGATATACACTATCGTCCTTAGTTCAAATTTTACAACACGAGCCCTCATCTTCTAAAATTTGGGGGGCATATATATATACAAGCGCGGAATTTTTCAAGGAATTCTTCAAGGAATTTTTCAAGGAATTTTCACATTGGATTTTTTCAGTTCGAGATCGAATTCGGCTTTCTGGCCGATGAGACTGTTTATAGTAGAGGAATATTTATTTGCAGGACGGATTTCAAATTGGACTTTTCAGATTAAGATCGAATTCGGCTTTCTGGCCGATAAGATTAAAGGATATTTGGTTCGCAGGAAGGATTTCACAAATAATATTCAAGTCAGAGTTTTCAGATCAAATTCGGCTGCTTGGCCGATAAGGTTTGCATTTACACAGTATAAAGACAAAATATGCTACATCACCCTATGAAGTCTGCAATAGCTGCAACGGCTTTACGGCGGATCTGCTCGATGTCTTCGATAGCCTGGGCGTCATCGGCCGTCGACCCTGGGATCGGCTTCAACGATTTGCTCAGGGTCGCAAGGTACTTGGCCGATGCTTTGAGCTTTGCCGTCTGGTCTTCTATGGCTTTAGGCGAGGCAACTATCCCGGCTTCGACTTCTTGGATTTCTTGACGAGTGGATTTCAGCTTCGATTCTAGCTCCGCCTCGAGACGACGGAGTTCTTCAAGTCTGTTTTTCAAGACAATCGGCTTCACCGCTAGCTCGTCCAATCTGGTCTTGTCAGCATTGACTTGGGCCTTGCTAGCGGACAGAGCCGATTCCAGTTGGTCGCGCTCTCGTCGTTCTGCGAGTCTTTCTTTGGCCTTGTTGAGCTTGAATCGGTATTGCTCCAAGAAGATGGCCGGTGTTAGGACCTCCATCAGGTCTTCAGGCAGTTCGTCTTGAATTTCTTGTACCCTGACCCTGATGGGGGTGCAGTCTTCCACCAAGTACTCCAGCGAGGACTCCAGCCGATTGGCGATGTCAGTCAGCCGGTTCTTCAGATCGTCAGAGATTGGTGCCCTGGCCGTGCTAGGTAGTTCCTTGTCCTCGTCGTCAAGAAACTGGCCGATATCAAAGGAGAACATATCGGCCAGGTTCTACAAATATCAACATGGGTCGAGGTTAGCCTTATTAAACAAGAACCGACAGAAAGGGGATCCTAGTAATCTTAGTTACCTGTGTTGGAGCACCAGTGGTCCTTGCATCGACCTCCCTTTGCTATGTCGACGCAGTAGGCGAGGGGGGTTGGCCGATGTGGTGAAGGTGATGGAGCCCTAGGCTAAAAAAGCAAGAAATTGGTAAATGGGGTTATATAAATAGCAAGATGATGAAAAAATCAACTCTCACCGAGACAGTTGGAGAGGGTGGTGGAGAAGGAGAAGGAGTCCTCAATTGGGCCTTGGCTCGTTCGCGCCGTTGTAGAGTGGCTTTCTTGGTCCTTGATAAAGGGGCCGATCGAGCTCTTTCCTTCAGTACAGATGACGCCGCAGCCTGAAAAGGATGTGAAGTTAAAGTATGACAGTACAAGGGCGTTATGTAAACACGGAGAAGAGATTATATGTGCCTTACGAACTGCGTGTCTGGTCCTTTTTGGTTGCGGGGCATCGTCTTGGTCATCGGCCGGTGGGATTTCAGCAGCTTCGGCCGATGGCTCCTGGGTGGTTTCGGCCGACGGCTCCTGGGTGGTTTCGGCCGACGGGTTTTCTTCTTTATGTGCGTCGGCCGCCGCTGCGTCAACCTCCTCCTCCATCACTTGTTCATCGAGGAAGTCTTCCAGGGAGGGGTCTAGCTCTTCGACATCGGCCTGATCATCGGTTCTAGCCTTTTTGCTGGTTTTTTGTGATTTACTTTTGCCTGGCGCTTTCCTCTTAGGGTTTTCTTTGGGCATCGGACCTTGGAGAAGCGACGCCAGCTTTGGGGCGGTTTGGCCGATGATCAATTCCTTGATGGTTGTTCCCGATGGGGCTAAAGCCTGATGATAGAAGATTTCTTGCCCGCTGTTGCTCACAGATGGAATCGGACCATCGGGGACTTGAGGGTTGATGTTTTTGATGAGGTCCGTCACATAGAATCTGGCCGATTGGTGGAAAATATGAGCGGCCCACTCTTGCCACCATGCCTGGAAGCTAATGTGGACAAAGGAGCTTAGATGCAGCCGATCGCAATCGCCGAGATTTGGGAGCTCGATCTCAAACGCCTTGCTCATGACCAGCGCCGATGGAACCGTGCCTCTGCTCTCTAGGAGTTTGTGAAGATATAAGCTAACAGGGAGTTGCCCAAGCCCGCACTGTCGAGCAGCTACAATTGGGTTGTAAAACTCATAGGATAGGCTAGTGCTTCTTCCCTGAAATATGCCTACTGGGAGCAGGCATGGAGTGAGGCCGATCATGAATAATTCCCTTGACTCTGAATCATCATTCACCAAGCTTAGTTGAAGATCGTCAGGTAGCTCAAAATCTCGGTCCGATGTGTACACAAACATGTCCATTCTAGCTGATGGAGGGCCGTTGAAGAAGCAAATAAATGATGTAGCCATGTCCTCGGCCGATTGGTCTGTGCCTGGGTAGACAGAAGCTGCTTCCCCATAGGACATGCACCTCCTGGTCCTGGGGTCTTCATGATCAGCATATTTGGAGGGGAAGCGGGAGTCCGATAACGGAGGCCGATTGACCATGGTGTTGGTGTAGATGGTGAGCCAGAGCTGAACAAACCACCATGGTCCTCCATGTGCCACGGTCTGTTTTAGCATCAAGTCCTGTGTGGAAACATGGAGTAGCCGGTAGACGGTTCCCAAGAGGTATCGGCCCAGGGGGATTTGTTTCTTGTCGACCAAAGCCTGAGCCAAGTGTTGACAGTTCGTAGTACGGCCGTAGGTCGATCCGCAAAAGACAAATCTCTCCAACCATAATGTCAGGAAAGCTACGTGTTCTCGTTCTGAGACCGATCCCTATTCCATGTGTTCAGAGATGTACCCAGACCAGCCTCCAATCTTCTTGGTTTTCAACTTGTGGCTGCTATGAATCAGGAGGCTGAAGGGGTTGATCTCGGAATCAATGTCCAACCCTGTTAGTATCTTGACGTCGATCAGAGTGGGGGTCATCGGACCTTGTTTGAACATAAAGGCGTTCAAGGTACTGGACCAGAAGTAGCTAGCAGCTGACATAAGTGGCTCGTTCTTCTTGGTATCGGCCAAAGACAAAGCGATGCATTGGCCGATCCCGATTTCGTCCCAATGGACTTGCTTGGCAGCAGCAATCCTTTTATGCCAGGTTCGGTATCCGTTGAGCTTTGAGGGCCAAGACTTGAAGGTATGTTTCCATGAAGACACATTGGGTTTGACCTGCCTAAAAGGGATTCAGTCTGTTTCGGCGTTGATTAGCCAAGTTGGGTCGCAGTCGCCCATGGGGCCTAGCAGAAAGCGATGGGATTTGTCGTTGGTCGGGATCAAGATTTGATTTTTGAAGACCTATGTCACCAGAACAGCGATGGAATAATAAGACACGGGGGGCAAGAGTAAAACCCTAACTTGGAGAAATCGGCGAAAAAAGTAATAATGCGAATTTAGAAAGGATTGACTCACCACAGGGATCTCGGAGGCGTTAAACGGTGCGGAGGCCATGGCTGTTGCTGAAGAGGTTGGTGTGAAGGGGGTTGATGTCGACGGACGCCGAGGGGTCGCTGGAGTTGAAGAACGTGAAGAGTTTGTTGAATCGGCAGCGGAGAAATGCAAATCTGGATCTGCGCGGTTTTCAGGCAAGCCCTAGCAAGGAAGTCGATGGGTTTCTTGGAGCTAATTCCGCCACATTATATAATGAAGCGGAATTGGGGGGCATGTGTTAACGGCGAAATTTGGTAACCGATTTGGAAAGGAAAGAGAAAGCCGAAGCAGAGAGGAAAGATTGAGTTGGAGTCGGACGAGGTTTCGTATCGGACCCGGTAGCCGTATCGGACTAGGAAAGGTGTTGCTGTAAAGAGCGTATCGGCCGATACGGATTTGGTGTTAACATGGGCCGATATGGGTTGTGAATTAATAGCGTCAACGTGGGCTTGGTATGGGCTCGAGATAAGCTTTAAGGGAGTTGCCAAATAGAGATAAAGCTTGGTTTTAGGCAATTGTATCTTGTAAATTAAGTAGTTTAGATCTAATCTGTGGCTTAAGTCTGCCGCAAGGACTTGTTTGTTAGTTGTAGATAAGATCGTGCTCTACAAGGGTTCTGTTGTAATCTCGGATATAAATATCCCGATAGTTTGTACATAGAAACTCTCTCTCAATCAATCACACAACCAGATTAATCTACTTTCGGCGCATCACCAACCCTCGCAAGAGGTTGACTCCTGACGAGTTCTTGCTTCCCAAGAGCAAGGTAAGAACTCGTACCCGATGATTTACATCGTCGGGGCTAGCGTGTCGCTTTAGGCACGTTAAGCCCTGATGATGTGATCATCGTTTATCGTGTTTTAGCTAATCTCGATGTGGTTTTCTAATTCCGTCTTGCTAGCAGTTAACTCGTTTTAGGGTTTCTTGCTGACGATGATTGAATTAGTTTACTCGTTTAGATTATCTAAAGCATTTACCATCCCCAAAAGCAATCGACGGCTTGATTTTCATTTGTGTTAAGTTTCGATTCACACTTTGAGTTGCTATCGACCTTAGTCCTGTTTTGAGATCTAACACAAAGCCTGCTTTCGATTGTAATTAAGGATAGCGCCGGGGTTTCAGCCGGCCTAATACATGTGATTATTCATGTTTTTGCATGTGTTTGCCACTTATGCATGTGGATCGACGAATATAAATATATCGGTCACAGGGTGTTCTTTAGATTTCTCTGTGATTGGTGTATTTATATTGACCGATTGGCTTGTATAAGTTTGCACTAGGGTATTAGCTAGTGTGTTTATCTTCATGAAATTCTCATCGGCCGATTCCAGTAATTTTCCATAGACATGTTAACGTGGGCCGATGAGATTAGATCTGTTTTAATCTTATTATTTTGAGTAAGCCGATACAGCTTTGCCCTATCGGCTGGGCGATAACAATGTGACATCGGTCTACCGGCCGATCGACCATTGTTTTCTAATACGGTTTACTTGTTTCTTGTTGATTGCAGATCAAATCAACTGGCACGCTCTGCGCATAACTAGGCAAGCCAATTTGGACCTGCACTGGAGTTAAGCAGATCTCCCAGGCCGCCGTGGAAACGTAGAACCCGTTTGGTTGCAAGGCGGGTCTAAATTCCGCGCCAACAGATAGTCATATAAATCATTTTTTGTCTAATTTATCTACTTATTTAGTTTACATAAGGGTCAGCACCACGTTGCTCCTCCCTCGTGCATGGGGCACAAGGTCCAAAATGTTTTTTTTCTCAAAGCAAGTTCTTAATTAACACATTAACACATATAATTAGAATATTACATATGTAATACTCCCTCCATTTTAAAATGTATGACGCCGTTGATGTTTCACACAACATTTAACCATTCGTCTTCTTCAAAAATTTATATAACTGTCATTTATTTTGTTGTGACTTATTTTATCATCGATCAAACAGAATATAATCTTAACTTATAATTTTATATATTTATATTAAATTTTTAAATAAAACAAATGGTCAAATGTTATGTGAAAAGTCAACGGCGTCATACAATTTGAAAAGGAGGTAGTATATATGTATGTGACACAGGGTAATTTTTGTTCTAGCTTTACCCTGTTTATAGAGAGAAATTAATTATATTTAACTCACGGTGTTTGATTCTTCTTCTCTCTACATCACATCTTCGCGATTTGTTTTCACATTATTAAAAAACAATTGTTTGATGATTTTATATGTCTTCACCTTGGCAAAGCAGTAGTGCTACAGCGTTGTCGGAGATCACCTTCCTACAACGGGAAAGAGAAGATTCCCCTTTGAAGATCTGGCCAGAGGATGAGTGGAAATTGAGTTTTGGGTGTATCAGAAAAATCAAGCAAAAATGAACACAAAAGAATTATACATGTTTAGGCCGCTCGGAAGAGTAATACCTTACTCCTATTGTTTTACTATGTGGATGCTAAAGTTTTACAGTGATCCAAAAGCCCTCCAAAAGTCTCCATTTACCTGTTACTACTCCTTTTATAGTCCAAGGGGGAGCTTACAATGTCATAATTATCTCGATAACTCCTATGCTACATCTTATCATTATTCCCTCTGACATCTTTGAATTGAAGAGCTAATTTCTATAGACGGTTGTCTTTTGTCATGCCCCAGGCTCTCAGTCAACAGATCCCAGGTGTGTTGGAGATTGCTTCTTTCACCATGCATATGGACCTAGATCAAGTAGACCCAAGTCACCTATCAATAGAATTACTGCTATTCTTTTTTCCTGGGCAGCAAAGCTATGAATCGCTTCACTGGCATGCAGCACGTTACCCTATCCCTGTAGCCTTTAAATAATGAGGCATTACCAATGACTTCATACTTTGCCACATCGTGATTGCATGTAATCCTCTAGGCGCCACCCTATAATCGGTATGATGATGTTACTCTTGAACAAATCGTCAAGCGCACCATTTCATACGAACTACAAGCGGCGCATACATATTTGTGTCAAAAAACATTAAGTCTTTGGCATAGATTTTCATGAAAATCCCAAGACAACTCCTCTTCTCGTGCTCATCGTTTTGTCGTCGCCCTAGTCCTAGATCCATCCTGAGAAATATCATTTTCTCAGGGTGTTACATTCCTACGCAACTTACCCCGGGGCCTAGGTAGAAGCGGGCCACGTGGCACCTTGTAAACATATGTCCTGTACGTTTCCACACTCTTCTCAACATAAAAAATGTGAGACTATAAGAGAGGCGAGGTGCTCCGGGGCCTGGGTAGGAGCGGGCCACGTCGTACCTTATATGCCCAGGTAGGAGCGGGCCATGTCACATCTTATATATGTATGTCTTGTAGGTCTCAACACTTTTCTTAACATAGAAAGTGTGTGACTACAAGAGAGATAAGGTGCCCCGAGGCCCGGGTAAGAGCGGGCCACGTCGCACCTGGTAGACATATGTCTTGTAGGTCTTCACACTCTTCTTAACATAAAAAGTGTGTGACTACAAGAGAACCAAGGTGCTTTAGGCTTGGTTAGGAGTGGGCACATGTCGCACTTTATAGGTGTATATCTTATAGGTCTCAACACTCTTCTCAACATAAAAAGTGTGAGACTCTAAGAGAGATGAGGTGCCCTGAGGCCTAGGTAGGAGCGGGCCACGTCGCATCTTATATATCTATGTCTTGTAGGTCTCCACACTTTTCTTAACATAGAAAGTGTGTGACTATAAGAGAGATAAGGTGCCCCGGGGCCCGGGTAAGAGCGGGCCACGTCGCACCTGGTAGATATATGTCTTGTAGGTCTTCATACTCTTTTTAACATAAAAAGTGTGAGACTCTAAGAGAGACGAGGTGCCCTGAGGACCAGGTAGGAGCGGGCCATGTCGCATCTTATAGATATATGTCTTATAGGTCTCCACACTCTTCTTAACATAGAAAGTGTGAGACTAAAAGAGAGACGTGGTGCCCCGAGGCCCGGGTAGAAGCGAGCCACATCGCACCTTATAGATGTATGTCTTGTAGGTCTCCACTCTCTTCTTAACACAGAAAATGTGTGACTACAAGAGAGTTGAGGTGCCCTGGGGCCCAGATAGGAGCGAGCCACGTCGCACCTTATAGATGTATGTCTTTGTTGGCGTAGAATTTCAACCCGCCTCGCAACAAAACAGGTTCCACGTTTCCACGGCGGCCTGGGAGATCTGCTTAGCTTCAGTGCAGGTCCAATGGCTTGCCTAGGTGCTTGTAGGGCGTGCCAGTTGATTTGATCTGCAATCAACAAGATTAAACAAGTAAACCACATTAGAAACAATGGCCGATCGGCCGATAGGCCGACGTCGCATCGTGGGAGCCTAGCCGATAGGGCAAAGCTATATTGGCCTACTTGAGGTTATAACATAATAGGATTGGTAAACAGATCTACTCCCATCGGCCCATGTTAATGTGTTTGTGGTAATTTGACAGGATCGGCCGATGGGAGATGCACAAAAATAAATACACTAGCTAATACTCTAGTGCAAACTTATACAAGCCAATCGGCTAATATAGATACATTAACCACAGAGAAATCCTAAGAATACCCTGTAATAAATATATTTATATTTAATAATTTCTGAGATCCCCGTGGTGAGTCAATCCTTTCTGAGTTCACATTTTCGTTTTCCAACCAAGTTTTTCAAACTAGGGTTTCTACTCTTGCCCCCTGAGTCTTATGTTTCATCACTGTTCATATGCCGTAGGTCTTCAAGAACCAGATCTTAATTCCCACCAATGACAAGTCACACCGGTTCCTTCTGGGCCCCATGGGCAATCCTGACCCAACCTGGTTGATTAACGCGGAGACAAACAGAATCCCCTTCAAGGAAGTGAAACCCAATGCCGCTTCATGGAAGCACACTTTTAGATCTTGGCCATCAAAGCTTAATGGCTACAGAACTTGGTACAAAAGGGTTGCCGCGGCCAAGCAAGTTCATTGGGATGAAATAGGAATCGGCCAGTGCATCACTCTATCTTTGGCCGATACCAAGAAGAACGAACCTCTCATGTCAGCAGCCACTTACTTTTGGTCCAGCACCCTGAACGCTTTTCTATTCCAGCAAGGTCCGATGACCCCAACATTGATAGATGTCAAGATGCTGACAGATTTAGACATACATTCTGAGATCAATCCCTTCAACCTCCTCATTAACAGCACCCACAAGCTAAAGACCAAGAAGATTGGAGGTTGGTCTGGATACATATCTGAACATATGGAACAAGGATCTGTCTCAGAGAGAGAGCATGTGGCTTTTCTGACTCTATGGTTAGAAAGATTCGTCTTCTGCGAATCAACCTGTGGCCCCACTTTGAATTGTCAACATTTAGCTCAGGCCCTAGTTGGAAAGAAGCAAATTCCCCTTGGCCGATATCTCCTTGGAGCTGTCTATCAGCTGCTTTATTCTGCCACTCAAGATTTAATGCTAAAACGGACAGTGCCAGATGGAGGTCCATGGTGGTTTATCCAGCTCTGGTTAACAATTCACACCAACACCATGGTCGATCGGCCTCCATTATCAGACTCAATCTTCCCATCGGACTATACTGACAATGAAGATCCTTCATCAAGGAGATGCATGTCCTTTGGAGAAGCAGCTTCAATTTATCCTGGAGCAGAGCAATCAGCCGAAGAAATATCCACCTAGTTCGTCCGATTCTATACTGGCCCTCCATCAGCCAGGATGGACATGTACGTCTATCCTTCAGACTCCGAGTTTGAGCTCCCTGCCGATCTGACCCTGAGCCATCTGAATGATGACATGGTTTCAAGGGAGATCTTCATGATCGGCATCACTCATTGCCTGCTCCCAGTAGGCGTATTCCAAGGCAGGAGCACCAGCTTATCATACGAGTTTTACACCCCCATGGTGGCTGCCAAACAATGTGGGCTTGGATAACTTCCTATCAGCCTACACTTCCATCGGCTCCTAGAGAGCAGGGGCATGGTCTCATCGGCCCTGATTATGAGTAAAGCCCTAGAGATCAGAGCACCAAACTTGGGCGACTGTGACCGATTATGGTTGAGCCCTTTTATTCACATCATCTTCCAATCATGGTGGCAGGAATGGGCTTCTCATCTCTTCCATCAATCGGCCAGGTTCTATTTAACAGAGCTCCTTGACAATATCAGTCCCCAGGTTCCTGACGCCCCAATGCCATCAATCAGCAACAGTGGGCAGAAAATCTCTTATGCTCTAGCTCTGGCTCCATCAGGAAGAACTGTCCTGGAGTCAGTTATCGGCCTTACTGCCCCAAAGGTATCATCACTGTTCCAAGGGCCGATAACCAAAGAAACTCCTAAAAAGAAGGCACCAGCAAAAGAGAAAACTCAAAAAACCAGCAAGAAACCCAGGACTGACGATCAAGCCGATCTTGATGAACTAGACCCCTCCATGGAAGAATTCCTCGATGACCAAGTAATGGAGGAGGAGGTCGACACAGCAGCTGCCGATCTGCCTGAAGAAGAAGATCCATCGGCCAACACCGCTAAAGAGCCATCGCCTAGATCAACCACGACGATTCCACCAGCCGATGACCAAGCCGACGCCGCTCAACCAAGGAGAACCAGACATGCAATCCGCAAGGTTAATATAATCCCTTTCTTGAATTTATGCAGTCCCCTTCTGCTCGTGTGTTATAACTTAATTTCCTCCCTAGGTCGTCGCATCGTCTCTACTTAAAGCAAGGACTCAATCGGCCCTTTACTAAGAACTAAGAAGGCAACCTTGCAAAAGCGCGAACAAGCCAAGGCCCGATTGAGAACACCTTCTCCTTCTCCACCACCCTCTCCGATTGCTTCGGTAAGAGTTAATCTTTTACCTCAATCCTCCGATAATATGGATCTGATCACCATTTTCTTGCCTTTCCTCAGCTGCGAGCTCCATCACCTGCACCACATCGGCCAACCCCTTTGCCCACCGTTTCAGGACAACAACAGGAGGCCGATGCAAGCACAGTCGATGCCCTTTCACAGGTAAACCAGATCACTTCGAATCCCTTGCCGATTTTTGTTTGACAGGATTAACCATGCCCTATCTTGATGTTTGCAGAGCTTAGCCGGTATGTTTTCTTTTGATATCGGCCAATTTATTGATGATAAGGACAAAGAGCCACCCAGCACAGCCAAGGCGTCAATCTCTGAAGAATTGAAGAACCGGCTGTCTGATATCGCTAATCAGCTGGAATCATCATTGGAATCCTTGGTGGAGAACTGCAACCCCATCAGGAGTAGGGTACAAGAAATTCAAGATCAACTACCTGAAGACCTGATGGAGATTCTGACGCCGGCCATCTTCTTGGAACAATACCACTTCAAGCTCCACAAGGCTAAAGAGAGAATCGCGGAGAGGCGGGAACATGAAAGCTTGGAATCGGCCTTAACTGCCAGCAAAGCTTAAGTTAATTCTGACAAGACTAGGTTGGATGAGCTGACTGTTGAGCCGATCGTCTTAAACAATAGGCTTGAGGAACTCCGCCGCCTCGAAGCAGACTTAGTATTGAAGCTAGAAGCAACCCGCAAGGAGATCCAAGAAGTTGAAGCCGGGATAGCTGCATCACCCAAGGCCATAGAAGATCAAACGGCGAAGCTGAAGGCATCGGCCAAATACCTTGCGACCCTGAGCAAGTCCTTGAAGCCAATTCTAGGGTCGATGGCCGATGACACTCAAGCAATAGAAGACATCGAATAAATCCGTTGTAAGGCCATTGCAGCTATTGAAACATTCATAGGCTGATGTAATATACCTTTCATATTCTTCCTATTCTTCCTGTAAAAGAAAACCTTTTGTTCTAACTAATATATATCTCATCGGCCAATTAGCCAAATATGATCAGAACCGAAAATTTTTTTGAAGTCCATAAATTTGAACCTATCTGATAAACTTGAAGAACCTCAAAGAATGCTTATATATATATGCCCCCTAAATTTTGGAAGATGAGGGCTCATGTTGTAAAATTTGAACTAAGGGCGATAGTGTATATCGGCCATCTCAAGGCGATGCGTTGTACATCGGCTGTGATCATAAATCGGCTAGTAGGCTGATCATGAATCGATCCATATGCTAGGGTCATATCTCTTTAAATACTTGCCATTAAGGGCTCTGCCATAAATTTCTCCATCCAATCCTTTTAGTAGATAAGCATTGCGAGGAACACACCGATGAATCTGAAAAGGACCTTCCCAATTAGGTGACCACTTGCCGAATTTGTTATCTCTAGAGCCGATCGGCAATATTAATTTCCAAACAAGATCCCCTTCCTCAAATGACTTGGCTACAACCTTTTTGTTATAATGACGAGCAACTCGATCTTTATCACGCTTTATTTTTTCCAAAGCTCGCAATTGGACGTGTGCCAAATCATCTAACTCATCGACCATAAGATTATGGTACTCATCGGCTGTCAAGTCGTCTTGCAATGCAATCTTTCTTGAGCCGATGTTGGTCTCCCATGGCAGCACAGCTTCATGTCCATAAACCAACTGATACGGCGGCACTTGAGTTGCACCATGACAAGCCATCCGATACGCCCAAAGGGAATCGGCCAGCGTGGTATGCCACCGTCTCGGCTGTTCGTTAATTTTTCGCTTGATCAACTTGATTAAAGTTTTATTAGAAGCTTCTGCCTGCCCATTAGCTTGCGCATAGTATGGAGAAGAATTCAATAGCTTAATGCCCATGTTATCGGCAAACTCAACAAACTCATTGGACACAAAAATTGATCCTTGATCGGTCGTCAATGTTTGTGGAAGTCCAAATCTGTATATGATATGCTCTTTAACAAACTGGATGGCATCCTTGGAATCGACCTTCTTAAGGGGGATGGCTTCAACCCACTTTGTGAAGTAGTCTGTAGCCACTACAATATACTTGTGTCCTTTGCTTGATGGTGGGTTAATCTGTCCGATCATATCTATACCCCATCCACGAAACGGCCACAGCTTTATGATTGGATGCATAGCCGATGCCGGCGCTCTCTAAATTGCTCCAAACTTTTGACAGTCTTGACACCCTTTATAGTATTTGAAAGAATCCTCTAGCATTGTCGTCCAAAAATACCCAACGCGCTTCAAGAGCCATCTCATTTTATGGGCCGATTGATGTGTTCCACAAATCCCTTCATGTACCTTGCTCATAACAACTTTGGCTTCCTCTAAACTCAGGCACTTGAGCAATACACCATCAATCGTCCGATAGTATAGATCATTATCCAGCAAGACATAGTGTAAAACTTTGTATTTCATCTTTCGTGACGCCGATTGAGAAGGATTTCTCAAATATTCAATGATAGCATACCTCCAATCATCGGCATCCACGGTTGCAATCTGAATCTGAACATCTTTGGCCATCGACCTGTATCTTGATGCCCCCTGAGCTAGATCATTGGCCTCGAAGTTCTGCTTCCTGGGTATATGCCTCATCGTCACAATCTTGAAAGCTTGTAGCAACTCCTTGCACTCCGTATTGTAGACTCTGAGAATATCATTCTTGCATTCATAGTCCCCAGAAAGTTGATTGATGACCAACTGTGAATCGCCAATAATTTCCACGGAATCGGCCTCGACCTCTTGTAATAACTGCAAACCTTTAAGAACAACTTCATATTCTGCTTGATTGTTAGTATAATAAGGCTTAATGGTTGACGGAGTGTGGAACCCCTCACCGGGAGACCGTGCGGGCCCCCCTTTGCCGGTTCGGCCGGGGGCGCTAGGTGAGATTCTTAGCCCTTGATCTGAGGGATGTCAGCGAGAGAGGAAACGCACAAACACGGGCGACGTAGACAGGTTCGGGCCGCTGAGAAGCGTAACACCCTACTCCTGTGTTCTGGTAGATCTGTGTGTGAAGGGATACAGAGAGAGAGAGGGAGTTCAGGCTCTAGAGCAAACTGGCCAGAGTCCGAAAAAATCTCCCCTCTTCCTAGGCCTGGGCCTCCTTTTATATGGCAAGGGGTTACCATATGGGCCTCTAGCTGCCTAAGAAAGAAAACACTCTTTTACAAATAGGGCTGTCCTATTGCCGGAAGCTACCCCTGACAGACGTCGCAGCACGCCTTTGCGCAGCCAGCCGGCTCATCCGGGGGACGCCCGCTTCAACCTTCATTAAATGGCGGGTGACTTTCTCGCCACGCCTGCGCCGAAATCCGGGATGAATCTGACCAGGACTGACATACCAACTCCAGGAGTTGGCACGCCGGCTCCGGCTAGGGATGAGAGACAGGGGGCTCTCATCACTCTGACGGGACGGGGTGAGGCGTGCTGCAGGCCGCCTGTCGCCACCTAACCCGCGATCTGACCGGTCTGTGACCGGTCACACACCGCGACCGGTCACGGACCGGATAGGCATGCGCTGCACCGCATGAAATGCGGCGTAGTGCGCTCGTCTGAACCGCCATAAATGTGGTTAGGTGTGCCCTTCTGTGTTCACCTAACCCGCACGCGAGATGCCGAGACCAGATGGAGTCGGGGCGCCCTAGCCCTTGGGGCAAAAACGGGGCAGCCCGACCCTGCGGGGAGGCCGAGGTGGGAGCTGCCACGTCACCCTCGGGCCCGACCCCCCGGGGAGAGCGGGCCACGTGGATGACTGCGGCCGCCTAAGCCTCTAGCCACGATACCCCCGGTCCCATGTCACCGACAATGGTGAACACAAATTCGAAGCTTGCCCCCCGAGGGGATATGATGACTAGGCCGATACCGCATCCATGTCTGCAAACGGACCCATCAAAATACAACGTCCATGGCACAATGTCTGAGTATGTAATTGAATCATCTCTATGTTGAACAATAAAATCGGCCAGGGCTTGTCTCTTGATCGCTTTGGCCAATTCATACCTTAGATCAAACTCTGTTAAGGCAAAAATTCACTTCCCAATTCTCCCTTTCAACACGGGGGCCGATAGCATGTATTTCATCACATCGGCCTTACTTACCACAATGCACTCATTGGAAAGTAAATAATGCCTCAATTTAGTACATGAAAAATATAAGCATAGACATAACTTCTCCACTGGCGTGTACCTTGTTTCGGCATCCAACAACCTCCTGCTGAGATAGAAAATGGCCCTCTCTTTGCCGTCAATGTCTTGAACCAAAACTGAGCCGATAGACTTCTCATCGGCCGATAAGTACAGCTTGAAAGGAATACCTTTTCGTGGAGGAATTAGAACAGGTGGGGAACTCAAGTACTCTTTGATATTGTCCAACGCCTTCTGCTGCTTGTCACCCCACGTGAACTCTTGATCGTCCTTCATCCTCAATAACGGAGTGAATGGCTCTATTCTGCCTGACAGATTTGATATAAAGCGCCGAACAAAGTTGATATTGCCGAGCAGAGATTGTAACTTGGTCTTGTTAGTTGGAGGCTTGATCTTTTTTATAGCGTCAATATTCTTTTGTGTAATTTCAATTCCTCTTTTGTGGACCAAGAAACCCAAAAACTAACCGGCCGATACGCCAAAGGCACACTTATTAGGGTTCACCTTTAGACCATATTTCCTCGCTCTTTCTCGTACCTTGCGTAAATCGGCCAGGTGCATATCATACTCCTTTGACTTTACGACGATATCATCGATGTAAACTTCAATCAGTGAGCCAATAAGATCATGAAAAATATAATTCATAGCTCTCTGATAAGTAGCTCTAGCGTTTTTCAAGCCGAATGTCATAACAACCCACTCGTATAGGCCGATTGCCCCCGGACACCTGAAGGCTGTCTTATGGATATCTTCCTCGGCCATGAAAATCTGGTTATAGCCTGCGTTTCCGTCCATTAAGCTAATGATCTTATGTCCAGATGCAGCATCCACTAGCAAATCGGCCAAAGGCATAGGGTACTCATCTTTCGGTGTTGCTTTGTTTAAATCTCTGAAATCAATACACACCCTGAGCTTACCGTTTTTCTTCAGTACTGGAACTATGTTGGAAACCTACTCCGCATATCGGCAGGGTCTGATAAAGTTAGCGTCGTAAAGTCTTGTGATCTCTGCTTTGATAGCTTTATGCATATCGGCTTTAAATCTCCTAGGAGCTTGTTTAAATGGCCGATAGCCTGGTTTAATAGGTAACCGATGTTCTACAATCGATCAGCTTAATCCTGGCATCTCATGATATTCCCATGCAAAACAATCCATGAATTCTTTCAAAAGATTTATCAAATTACTCTTATAATCCCTTGGCAGGTCAGCACTTACGTACGTCGGCCTAAGCCTATCACCTATTCCTATATCAACCTCTTCAAGTTCATTGGCCGACGTAAAGCCTTGTCCCAGTTTTCCATCTAACTCATCCACCGCATCATCTGTATAGGGACTAGCTTGTTCACCTTGGGCAGTGGATGATACATCTTTGTTAAAGCAACTGCTTGTCTTGATCTTCGATCGTCTCGATGTCGCAGTCAGTTACTTTGAGGAAATCGGCCTCCCAAACTCGCACGGACAGGCAGTCGATTCCTTCCATCTCCCAAACTGCGAGATCGGCATTGGCCACATGCACTGACCTATCGGCCTGCACGATCTCGACCTGGTCCCCTTGCCACTGAATGAGGCACTGATGCATCATTGAAGGAACGCAACAATTTGCGTGGATCCAATCTCGTCCCAACAACAGGCTATAGGAACCCTTTCCATCGAATACAAAAAAGGTGGTAGGTATTGTCTTGTTGCCCACTGTGAGCTCCACATTCAACACCCCTTTTGCCTCAGATGCGTTGCCACCAAAGTCCTTTAACACCATATTGGTCTTGATGAGATCTTCAGGTACTTTTCCAAGCTTCCTGAAAGTTGTATATGGCATCAAATTTACTGCCGCGCCGCCGTCGACCAGCATCTTTTTCATCGGTTGTCCATTGACGAACCCCTTGATGTATAACGGCCGGAGGTGCCTGTGGCTGGTATCGGCTGGCTTGTCGAACACGGCTTGGTCTGGTGACAACTGTAGCCTAGCCGAAGATTGTTCTATCTCCTCGTCGGCTACTGCTTCATCGGCCATCTGTACGCTGTATTCTGCTGGCAACATGAAAACCATGTTAACAGAAGCCGATGCTATGCTTTTACCTTTCGCAGACGCAGGAGCTTGTGTTGATTTTGAAGCGCCCTCATCGGCCTTGACCACTGTAGATTTTATTCTCCACTCTTTTTTACTCTTGGTGGGCCGATGGGCGGTTGTCGCCTGCTGCTCCTGGATCTGCTCCCTCTGCCTCAGCCGCTGTACCCGTCGTTTCTGAGTCTTGCTAAATGTGTCGCTTGGGCACCACTGAGGGTTCTGGGGTTGCTCGTCGTCTTCATCCTGACGATCGTGATGCATCGGCCCTAACCTTTCATGTACAGATTTTCTTTGCTTGATCGGCTGATGCGCTTGTCTACTCGAGCTGCCCTGATGAGAGTCTGCTATGTCGTTACATGCAGGACACTCTTGAATTGTTGGCAACCTCATTTCTTCGTTCCAACAGAACTGGAAGAACTCGCACTCCCAATGAGGATCATAGGATCTGTCTTGGTCAGAGTACTCTTGTGCTTGCTCCTCCCGCCTCCGCTGGTACTTCTTGATCAAGCCTTCTGAAGTCTGATGAGGTCGCTTGTTGGTCCGATAGGCATCGCTATCGGCCCTGTCTGCCCGCACCATGTTCACTGGGAATGGGTGCCCTTCTATCTTCATCGGCCGCTTGGCTTCATCAATCTTGATCCTGCCTTGTTCGATGGCCGATTGAATCTGTTGTCTGAAGATCTTGCATTCATTGGTATGATGTGAATATGTGTTGTGCCACTTGCAATATCTTCTCTTCTTGATCTCTTCGGCCGATGGCAGTATATGACCTACTGGCAGCTGAATCTGCTTCTCTTGCAAGAGTAGATCAAATATTTTATCGGCCTTGTTGATGTCGAAGTCGAACTTATCCTCTTTGTCGCCCTTCTTGGCCCATTGGCACATTGTCGGCTTCTTCGTTCGGGCCCACTCAGCCAGATCGACGTCGGCATCATCCTCATCGTCTTCGTCGGAGGTGTATTGATAGACTGTGTTGATTTTCTTCGCAAACTTCTTCGCCTCCTGGAATCTTTGTTCATGGGCCGATACCCTCTGTGCTAGCTGAGCTAGGCTATCAAATTCTTGTGACGAGAACCTTTCTCGTATCGGCCCCAATAATCCCTGGAATGCCAAATCGGCCAGTTGAGAATCGGTCAAACTGAGGCTATAACACCTATTCCTTATGTCCCTGCATCTTTGGATGTATTCCGGGACCGATTCGTTAACCCTTTGCCTGATGGCAGTGAGATCGGACAGCTTCATCTCTTGTACACCGTTGTAAAAGTATCTGTGAAACTGTTTCTCCAGATCGATCCATCCTCTGATGGAATTGCAGGGTAGAGAAGAAAAACCATGTGAACGCTGACCCTGATAAGGACAAGGGGAAAAATTTCACCCTCAACGCCTTCACAGCCGATGCCTCACCACACTAAGCTAAGAATCGGCTAACATGCTCGTAAGTGGAGACATTATCCTGCCCCGAAAACTTGGAGAAGTCCGGGATCTTGTACCGATTTGGCAACGGCACTCTATCGAACTCCTCAGGGTAGGGGTGCCGATACACTGTTGAACTCTCCTTGGGCTTCAAACCGAATTGATCACGCATCACTTCGGCTGTCATATCAGCCCAGTGCCCTTGGGTGAATCCCGTGGACTAGTGAGGGAGTTCTTGGTAGTAGGGCTGCTGAAAGCCTTCCGCCGATATTGCCTGGGGGAGTATGGCTGGAAATGGTGGTTTAAGTTCTGTGCATCATACTGCCCTATAGCGTACTGCTGGTAGCCTTGCGACGCATTGTAGGCAGCTGCTTGTGGAGGGTTGCCTGGCTGAGCAAACTGAGGTTGTGCAGCCGGTGGTTGGTTGATTGGAACTTGTTGCACCAGCTCACTCATCGGCTGTTTCCCCTTCGTCCATTGTGCGAATTGTTCCTCCGTGATGTGCTGGGGACTTCCTCCCGCTTGCTTGGTCAGAACCAGCGGTTTGGTTGATGTTGGCTGGGCCGATGGAGGTGGAATCGGCGCCGTTGGCTGTGAAGCCATACTCAGATCGGTCCTCAAGGCCCGATAAGCAGGGAACTTGTTCTCTGGTAAGAAAATCGGTCCTTGAGGCTTGTACTGGTGAATAGAACCATCTAGGATTGACTTAACCGTATTGGTCAATGTGTTCACCAGGATCCCTGATTGGTTAACTAACGCAGAGTGAACTGCGGAGTCAATGCGGTCTTGTAGCGTCGGCGTGGCGCTGTCTTCAGTCTTAACAGCATGGTCACGTGCTGCCGCTGACGTGCTGGCTCCGTCTCCAGGGCTCGGCATTATCACCTTAGATTTTTGGATAGGGGTGCCTTGCTGAGTCCTGGAGTACGTCTGTAGGTACATGTTCTGAAATTGCTCGACCAGCTTGTTCATCTTAGCTTTTTGCTCCTCATTGAGCTGGTCGGCGGTCACAGAGACGACATTCTCCTCTGAGATCTCGCTCTGCTTCGACATCCTGCAGTGAACTTCTTATTGTTGCGAAGCTTGCGTTCTTGAAGTCCCACCTGACGTGCCAAAAGCGTGTTGGCGTAGAATTTCGACCCGCCTCGCAACAAAACGGGTTCCACGTTTTCACGGCGGCCTGGGAGATCTGCTTAGCTCCAGTGCAGGTCCAATGGCTTGCCTAGGTGCTTGTAGGGCGTGCCAGTTGATTTGATCTTCAATCAACAAGATTAAACAAGTAAACCACATTAGAAACGATGGCCGATCGGCCGATAGGCCGACGTCGCATCGTGGGAGCCTAGCCGATAGGGCAAAGCTATATCGGCCTACTTGAGGTTATAACATAATAGGATTGGTAAACAGATCTACTCCCATCGGCCCATGTTAATGTGTTTGTGGTAATTTGACAGGATCGGCCGATGGGAGATGCACAAAAATAAATACACTAGCTAATACTCTAGTGCAAACTTATACAAGCCAATCGGCTAATATAGATACATTAACCACAGAGAAATCCTAAGAATACCCTGTAATAAATATATTTATATTTAATGATTTGCTTGTACAAGTGGCAAATACATGCAAAAACATGAAATAATCATATGCGTTAGGTAAAACCGGCCGAAACCCCGGTGCTATCCTTAGTTACGATCGAAAACAGGCTTTGAGTTAAACCTCGAAACACGACTAAGGTCGATAGCAACTCAGAATGTAGATCGAGAATTAACACAAAGAAAATCAAGCTGTCGATCGCTTTTGGGGATGATAGATGCCTTAGATAATCTAGACGAGCAAACTAATTCGACCACCGCTGGGAATAAACCCTAAAACAAATTAATCGCTGGCGAGACAGAATTAGAAGGCCACATCAAGATTAGCCAAAACATGATAAACGACGATCACATCGCTAGGGCTTAACGTGTCTAAATCGACACGCTAGCCCCGACGATGTAGATCGTTGGGTACGAGTTCTTACCTCTGCTCCGGGGAAGCAAGAACTCGTCGGAAGCTAACCTCTTGCGAGGGTTGGCGATGCGCCGAAAGTAGATTGATTTGTTGTTGAATTGATTGAGAGAGAGAGTTTCTATGTACAGACTACCGGGATATTTATACCCGAGATTACAACATAGTCCGTGTAGGACACTATCTTATCTCTAACTAACAAACAAGTCTTTGCGGCAGACTCTTGCTAAAGATAAGATCTAAACTTACTTAATTTACAAGATACAATTGCCTAAAACCGAGCCTTATCTCTATTTGGCAATCTCCTTGAAGTTTATCTTGAGCCCAAGCCAAGCTCATGCTAACTCTATCAGCTTCCTGCCTCTATTGGCCAACAGCCATATTGAATCCGTATCGGCCGATACACCCTTTCTGCTAGTGCCTCTTCCAGTCCGATACGCTTGCTGAGTCCGATACAAGACTTGGTCCGACTCCAACTTAGCCCCTCTTCTCTGCGTCGGTTTTCTCTTTCCTCTCCGAGTAGATTACGAAAATCTGCTGTTAACAGTCTTGTAGGTCTCCACACTCTTCTTAACACAGAAAATATGTGACTATAAGAGAGATGAGGTGCCCTGGGGCCCAGGTAGGAGTGAGCCACGTCGCACCTTATAGATGTATGTCTTGTAGGTCTCCACACTCCTCTTAACACAGAAAATGTGTGACTACAAAAGAGATGAGGTGCCTCGAGGCCCGGATAGGAGCGGGCCACGTCACACCTTATAGATGTATATCTTATAGGTCTTCACACTCTTCTGTGTGAGACTATATGAGAGGCAAGGTGCCCCGGTGTCACGCCCCAAACTAGCCCCAAACGGAGGCCAGTATAAGGCGATCCAAATTAACCTGTATGCCTGTACCAGTCCCAGGAAATAGCGCTAGTACAACAGGAAGACAGAATATCACAACAACAGCGGTCTCTTTATTAAGAGTAGGATTACAACCAAGGTTGGAACTACGGACAGAACCCGAGTTCGCAACAGCATTACAAAAAGGCGGAAGCGGAAAGCGGAGACTAGCCCTAAGCCACAAGCAAAGCCTTGGGGAAAGGCCGAAACCCTACTACTGCTCGAAGTCTGCTTGCTCCTGGAAGAACTCTTCATTAGCAGGTTCCACCTCTTCCTCTTCGAGAACTGGGGGGGGATTTAATTATATAGAGCAAGGGTGAGTACGGGAGTACTCAGCAAGTCAGGGGAATTAAGTGTTTAATGCAAGCTTCAAGGGAAAGCCAGTTGTTTCTTTTCACAATTGATTTTAGTTCAGGATTTTCAGAAACATCTAAGTGAGTGCTTCTCGACGGCACGGATGAGAAAGTGCGTCTCATCCGGCATGCGAACTGGTGCGTGGGGCGAGCCAAGTTGAAGTGGTGAGGGCGAAGGCC
Organism: Oryza officinalis; assembly: GCA_008326285.1. NCBI lineage: Eukaryota > Viridiplantae > Streptophyta > Magnoliopsida > Poales > Poaceae > Oryza > Oryza officinalis. The sequence goes on along the minus strand of BDMV01000007.1, from coordinate 50,079,568 downwards.
AGCGCTGTGTGTACCTCCGTGGGGGTAAAGGTACACGGACAGCTCACAGCGGGGAGGGAAGCGGTCCACAGAGTACCCAACGTACTCGGGACAAGAGAAGCCAAGGAAGCCAGCGAGGTCTCTCAGCTAGTCGACGTGGTGACCCTCACCAACGCCGTGGGAACTGTGGGTGGCGTTGACTGCCGTCTACAAATTTTGAAAAAGAGAAAAGAAGTCAGTCACCAATTTTGTAAACAGAGTAAGAGAAGAAAAAGGGAACCGAGCTTTTCGCAAATAGCTTTTTAGAACTTAGCATCCTTACGGTCACCTAACGTCGGGTTTCATCCTAGGGCCAAAGCTATGCTCTGATACCATCTTCTGTCACGCCCTAAACTAGCCCCGAACGGAGGCCAGTATAAGGCGATCCAAATTAACTTGTATGCCTGTACCAGTCCCAGGAAATAGCGCTGGTACAACAGGAAGATAGAATACCACAACAACAGCGGTCTCTTTATTAAGAGTAGGATTACAACCAAGGTTGGAACTGCGGACAGAACCCGAGTTCACAACAGCAAAACAAAAAGGCGGAAACGGAAAGCGGAGACTAGCCCTAAGCCACAAGCAAAGCCTTGGGGAAAGGCCAAAACCCTACTACTGCTCGAAGTCTGCTTGCTCCTGGAAGAACTCTTCATCAGCAGGGTCCACCTCTTCATCTTTGAGAACTGGGGGGGGTTAATTATGTAGAGTAAGGGTGAGTACGGGAGTACTCAGCAAGTCAGGGGAATTAAGTGTTTAATGCAAGTTTCAAAGGAAGGCCAGTTGTTCTTTTTCACAATTGATTTTAGTTCAGGACTTTCAGAAACATCTAAGTGAGTGCTTCTCGACGGCACGGACGAGAAAGTGCGTCTCATCCGGCCGGAGCAGTGAAATTGTATCAATTGATTCTTGTCGGCACGAGAGGCTCCCTGCCAATCGTTCACCGACCCCGGCTGCTCCAATAGCCACAACTCACACACGCCGGTACGAGAGGCTCCCTGCCAATCGTCACCGACTTCGGCTGCTTCAACAGCCACAAGTCAACACATCGGTACGAGAGGCTCCCTGCCAATCGTCACCGACTTCGGCTGCTTCGACAGCCTTAAACCAAGCACAGAAGGGGAAACCTCACACCAACAGCAGTTCACAAGGTGTTCAATAAAACTACGCTAAGGAATCACCTCACATCCGCCCATGACCGTGGGCACGGCTGTTCAAATAGTTATTAACCTCTGCAGAGGGGGTACACTTTACCCACACGACGTTACTAACCCCGAATCACCCAGCCCGCAACTCTTAGTCACGTCTGGCGACCTTGAGGCTTTCACGACAAGGCATTTCGAAAGCCGACTCAAGGTCATCTTATGCCAACGGGAGGGGTCCCACGGACCAACACCAGGTTAGGTCCCAGACCATACTGTGCCAGGAAGCCCAGGGGTCCTCCCCGACACCACCCCGGCGAATCCACTTGTGCATCAAGATTTCCCTGGCCTAGCTAATTACTCAGCCAGGGGTGTCCCATATCACCCATGTGGTCGTACTTGACATATGCTTGGATGTAATTCCCAAGGAATCGGTCCTTAGAGCGAGAACGGACAGACCGTTCCTCCAGTACGTCTCCCGTACCGCGAGTTTTAGAAACTCACTTTATTTTGAAGGCACCGACCCAAGTGTCGGGTTTTCCAAGCATTTTGTAAACTCAAGTTTTACCCAGGTGATCATTTTAAAGTTTGAGGGGAGTCTCGATATTCGTACGCGAGGTACGGATACCGAGGCATCACCTGAGGGGTGACAAGGGTGTTAGGGTATTCAATAATCAAGGAAGGTGAATGCAGCAAATGGGTAGGGCCTGCCGGTTGTATTGCAAACCGAGGCCAAGTGCCAAGTGTAGCCTAAACATGCATAGTTTGCGGAATCAAAATACTTAATTTAAATTATAGGTTCAATTGATCAAAGGTGACTTGCCTTGCTCGAGATCTTGAGCTTCTTCCTCGAAATCCGCGCACTGCGGGTCTTCGGGCTCCGAGACTACACGCGAAACAAGATGACTCAACAAGGTGACAAAAGAAGCCCTATTAATGACCACTAAGCATGCCATTAGGTAGATCTCGATTTTTGAGGAATTTTGGAAGTGGAACGGGGTTAATCGGACGAACGGTTGAAAAGATATGAATTTCCGAAGATTAAAGGATTTTCCGGAATAAAGAAAAGGAATTATTAATTCCCTGGAAAAAAGAAAAGAAGGAGGGATGCAATTTAGACTTCATTTTGGGCGGCTAAGGGCAGCCCAATGGAATAGAATGGGCGCGGCCGAAATAATGGGCCGTCGGCCCATGGCCGATCGGCGCGCAAGAGGGGATAGGCCGATGGGCCGGGAGCCAATGGCGGGAGGCCGATGGCCGAGCGGCCGATGCGGGGAGAGAGAGGGCCGATGGCCGACTGGGCCGAAGAGGGAAGGAGGCCGAGGCCAACTTGGCGGCGCGGCCCGGCCGATGGATCGGGGGTTTGATCGGTCTCCTGGGGCCGGGACAGGCAGACGTGGCGTCCACACACATCGGACAGAGAGGGGGAGGAGGAGCAGAGGGGGGGCGCATCGGACGACCGACGACGTGCGGGAAGCTCCGGCGAACTTGTGGCGGATTGGCGGGGCGGCGGGCACCGGCGGCGGGAGGAGATGACGTGGAGTCGGTTCGCCGGTGCGGATTGAAGAGAGAGGATGCGGCGGCGGCCGACGACGGCGCCATGCGACGGCGGGCATGGCCGCACAGCGACGGAGCTAGGGAGAAGGATGGCGGCACGACGGCGGCGCCCGGGGGGAAACTACGGCGCTCCTAAAGCCCTAGACCGGGGAGAAAGAGGAGGCGGAAGGGGGAAAAAGAAATTACCGCGGCGGAAGGCGCTCGCCGGAGATGGGGGTGACGGCGCGGGGCGGCGGTGTGGCGCGGTCCCGGGCCAGGGGAAGAAGAGGGCGCCGGGTTCCTCTTCTCGCGGCGGCGGGCAGCAAGAGGGGCGGTGGCGCGACGGGGCGGATTGGAAGAGGATAGAGCTCGGCGGCGGCGGCAATGGCAGCCGAGAGGGGAGGGGGATTTAAAGACGAACTAGGTCGGTTTGGGGGGGGGCGCGGAGGCAGTTTGAGGAGAGGGAGAGGCGGTGCGGCCGAGAGGCGGAGCGGGGACCGGCGCAAGCGGACAAGGCGGCGCGACAGGGTGACGTCGGCCGGCGGTCGAAAAAAAGAGAAAGGGGCAAGGAAAAAGGGGGTTTGCCCCCTTGCCGAAACGGGCAAGGCGCACGGGGGAGAGAGAGGGAAAGGGGACGCGCGCTCGGCGCCTTGGCGGCACGCGCGCAGAGGCGGGGCCGGGAGCGGCGGCAGGACGGAACGGCGCTGGCGGGAGCCGTTGGGGGAGAAGAGAGAGAGAGGGAAGAACGGCGCGGGAGCGGGGAGGGAGAGAGAGCGCTGGCTCTCTCTCGGCTCGGCGCGTGCGGGGCACGTGATCGGGGCGCGCAGGCCGGGCGGACCGGGCCGGGCGGGTGTGGCCCAGCGGGAGGGAGAAGGGCGCGAGCCGAGGCAGGCCGATGGGGAGAGCTGGGCCGAGAGACGGCCCAAGGAAGAAAGGAGGGCCAGGTGGCCAGAGAAGGGGACTTGGGCCGAAGGGGACTGGCCCGAGTAAGGAGGGAGCAAAAGTAGACTTTCTGGGAATTGGGGTTTTGGAGGAATTTAGGGTTCGGAATCGAAATCCGATTTCGCGGTTTTCTCCGGGATTGAACTGAGAGGGGAGACTCGAGACCTTGGCACACAACAAGACTCAACCGAAGAGCAAACTTTCGCAAATAGGGTTTTTAGCAGATTAGTTTTCCCACTAACGTCGCGACAAAACGGGCGTTACACCCAGGGCCCAGGTAGGAGCGAGCCACGTCGCACTTTATAGATGTATGTCTTGTAGGTCTCCGCACTCTTCTTAACACAGAAAGTGTGTGATTACAAGAGAGATGAGGTGTCTCGGGGTCTCGAGTAGGAGAGGGCCACGTCGCACCTTGTAGATATATATCTTATAGGTCTTCTGATGAGGACATCAACACTATCGATACATCCATATCTCCACAAGTTCAACCTTCTCATGGTCCTATTACCCGTGCTCGTGCACGTCAACTCAACTATTAGGTGCATTCGTTTTTGAGTTCATGTTCATCTTATTTATACCCCGGAGATGCGTGCACTCTTGTTTTACTCAGGAATGATGGAGAGGATCAAAAGGGGAAAGGATTCGCGCGGCCTGGATTCGGACTACAGGACAGCGCCAACTTGTGACGACTGCCACGACTTCATGTGAACTCCGATTTGGGCGTGTGCATACTTCATGGAAAACTTATCAAGTCTACTTTCAAATGGATCCAACCTAATGTCCATATCTATTGTGGAGCGGCCTCAATCATCGTTTTACTACCGAGTCCTTTTCTGTCAAAGGTGCTGCGTCATCTTGTTTGAGCCTAATGGACTGTGTATCAAGTTGGGTCTATTAAGGGCGTGTCCTAGGGTTAGATCATGACCCCAACACCCCTATGGTCATTCTCCTCCTCTTTTAATTCCTTTAGTTGCCGTCAAAAATAATTGGGTTTTGTTGATTAGAGTTACTGACTTGCTACTTGCATGCAGCGTGCGTGTTGGCTAAACCATCCGTCTGTTTGTTTTCGGAATCCTACCATATTGTGATTTCTTAGTGAAACTTTCAACTTTATCTAGCAATTCAGTGCCCTCGTGGCCAGGTTGTCGCGCACCGCAAGTTCGTGACGACCATTGGAGGTGGTGTATCAGTTGCTAAGACGCAGCGTCTTTGGACAGTTGTAGTCGGGCTGTGAACGTCGTCTCCATCCCAATCGAGTTATCCAATCCACTCATCGAAAGATCGGGTATCAAAACCTCACGGGTTCACATCATCTCCACATTCTTCTTAACACAGAAAGTGTGAGACCATAAGAGAGACGAGGTGCTATGGGGCCTGGATAGGAGTGGGCCACGTCGCACCTGTTTTTGTTTTAATAAAACATATTATCACCATATAATATGATAACGTGACAAAAACTGCCTTGTGATATGAAGAAAGGGATACCCTAGTTTCTATTTCTCCAACAAGTGTCATGATCACCTTAGTTGTCTTAAGTACGATGCTTCGTCATGCGTGCAGGCTTTGTTTTTTGTAAAAGATAAATCTGATGGTCTAAATAATAGGTCCACCAGTTTAATTAAAAATTGATGGTTCAAATATTTTTATTAAAAAATAATCTAAAATATTGGGTACAATATAATATAATAGTGTAAACTTTATTTTAAATATTATAGAGCTAATTTATTTATGTCTGTTTGTAAAGAGTTATATGTTGATATATTCCATGTTTTTAAAGCAACTATTATTTCAAATTTATGATCAGATAATACATGGAAAAAAGGAAAAAAGGGAAAAGAGGGAAGGTTAGGTACATACCTCCTGAACCATAGTGTCTCTGTTCGGTTTGTTTAAAAAATCTAATCTAACGGCTTATAATTTTGGACGCACAAATTTAAATGAAAATTGAAGGATAGATGTTCTGTTTTGTTTTCATATTTTTTATGATTTTTTCTAATTTATTAGAGTGTCACGTGACGATTTGAGAGCGTTTTGAGGAAGTTTAATGGGCATTTAGTATCTAAAAGATAGATTATTGTTGTGAATAGACTAAACTTTAGAAACTTTAATTATGAATGATTATTAAAATATTTTTATTAGAAACATAGAAATGATATTTTATATTTGTTAAAATAATTATGGTCATCATAAAATAGTGGTCATAGGACCATAATGTAATTACAAAATAGTGGTCATACTCAGAGATGGCGAGGGACCCCGCTTCCCGTTCTCCGTGGTGAATTTACCTCACTACTATAAGATATAAGATAAGATTTTCCTAAATGGAAGGGCCGATAGGTTGCAGACGGAAAATAAATGACCGCACCTGTAAAAATTGGTCCACCGGAAAATTTACATTAGGAAACAGGGATGGTTAGAAATTGTTCTTCATGGAGAATTAAATGAGGGAAGTCATCTCTTCGTCGGGTTTCGTGGGGCGTCGATGGTCATACAAAAAATAATTATTTCTAAAATATTAAATAATTTTAATATATTCGATATTAGACTCGTTTTGTCACACATTTTGAATAGAATATGATGGTTAAAATGAATATTAAAAGTAATATACGATTTGAAAGACATAAGTCACGAAAGATTCTATAGAAAAAAAATACAGTGTAACGGTCCAGCCTCTTTAGAATGTATGTGAATTGACATAACAACTGACATATGGCATACGGTCTTCTTTTTTGATATTGGAATTGTCTCGTTTCTCAGTTTTTTTTGTCAGACATCCACATGCTCGTATTTTAGACTACTAATAAGACACGGGCACACTATTTAGATTTCAGTTTTGCTATACATTTCTCGACAAATTTTCTTCTAAAAATTCGACAGATGTAAATATAGTGTAATCTTAGTATAATTACATTGTAATTTGCATGTAACTACAATACTTATATCTAACTTTCAAAAATCTTACGATATGTTATTTTCATGAAGAGGAGGTCATGGGACGAAATCTGTGTGTATTGTGATTTATTTTTCTCCGCTTGCACAAATTTTAAAGAAAATATAACGGCTTCAAAATTACATAAAAATTATATACATTAATATTATATTATATTTATATCTGAAAATTTATCGATAAATATATAGATAGTTACCCAGCTCTTTGTAGCCTTCAAAAATCAATACAGTCCCTTGTCTTTCCCAAGCTAGCATACGAGTCAACCAGTCAACCCCGATGCAAAAGGGGATCGAATAGGAAGGCAGCCAGTCGAGTAGCCAGAAATCGCAGATGGAGGCAGCTCTTTTGAGCGGTTTGTTCAAAATCCTCGCGTCGAGGATGTTCTCGCTGGTAGATCAGAAGTACAATCTGTACAAGGGATTTAAAGGCGACGCTGAATTTCTGATAAAGGAGCTCCGCATGATCGCCGGTGCCATTGACGAGCAGCTCTTGAGGACGGAGAGTCGTGGAAGCGTGCTGCTTTTGTCGATTGAAGAGCTTCGCGACCTGGCTCGCGACATAGAGGACTGCATAGATCGCATCGTGTATCAGGAAACTCGGGAGCAGCAAGCTTCTCGTCTCAGTAGATCTATCAATTCCGTCACGGGAATGCCCAGCAAGCTTCTGTTGGCCAAAGAGATGCAGAAGCTGAGGAAGAGAGCAGACGAAGCGAAAGAGCGGCGAGAAAGATACACGGTGGTCGGTCATCAGTCCTCCCCTGTCAGCTTGGATGAGCAACGCCCCGGTGCATCTGACGGGAAAAACCTCCAGGCTGATCTTGTTGGCATCGACGTGCCCCGAGAAGAGCTTCTGGAGCATTTGAAAGAAGCCGAGCCGAAGAAGCTTAAGGTGATATCAATTGTTGGGTTCTGCGGCTTGGGGAAGACTGTACTTGCAAGGGAGTTGTACAACAGCGGTCTCGGCCGGAGTTTCAGTAAACAGGCTTGGGTTTCTGCGGCACATGGTGATCCGAGCGAGGTGTTGAGGGAGATAATCCGACAACTGGTGTCTAACCCGCCATCGGTTGCCTCCGTTGTCGACCTAGACCAGCTTATTGTAAATCTCAGTGATCAGCTGACCAACTTGAGGTATCAACAATTCTTCTTCTAATTAGGCTTATTTAAGTTCCACATATTCTGCTCCATTTTTTCATATCCGTGATTCGATTTATGTTTCCCTTATGCTATTCCGGTTTCTTCAGATTGTTGATATGCTTGAGAGTGGTTATAGAGACTTAGAGAACAGAGTTTCTTTCTTTGTTTTTTTAGAAACTACAGTACGGTAATACTGTTGTCTTGGAGGGTATAGACTATAGAGTGTTATCACCTTCGCAATATCTCCAACTATCATGGAGATATATCATGATGTATGAAGATATATACGTCCAGTCCTCAGTCCTATATCCGTCTCTGTCTCCCTCTCAGGAAAGCAGGTGGCTAGGCTTATGGTAGCTGCGCTGCGCTGAGGTGAGGTAACGCCCGGTGTATTATCGAGTTATCATGGTTGTATAGTCGTATCACGATGGTGTTATCGAGTTTCAGGGTGCTATCATAGAGATAGCATCATGCTCATTTCATAGAGGTATTATTGCGTTTCACATTGCTATCATGGTACATTGGTTTTATCACCATATAACCTTATATCGTGATACTACAGTGTATCATATAGCTCCACTCCAGTGTATCATGGTAACTTGGCTTTCAGTTCTAGATTTGGAACTCTCTACTGTTCTGTGTGTTTAGTTAATTACAGTGTAATAGCAGTGTGTATAATCATGTGTGATTGTATAGTTTCCAGGAGTTATATACTCATGTTATCTGCCAAACAAACAACAAACTATAGACTATGCAGACAACTAATCTTAACCCGGTAAAATAATTCAGTGTGGGGCCTATGGATTGGACTATTACAGTACAGTGAAAGCAGAGGCTGTTCTTGCTTGGCCCATGGTTGTTATTTGTTCATACAGAGTGGATTTCTACTAATGTCCATCCCCTTTTGTTGTTTCATGTTATTAGGTATTTCATTGTAATAGATGACATGCGAAAAGATTTGTGGAGTACTATTGAATCTGCCTTCCCCAAGGATGATTTCAGCAGCAGAATAGTGGTGACCACAACAGTGCAATCAGTAGCTAAAGCCTGCAGTTCAGCCAACGGCTATGTATATAAAATTAGAAGGCTAGATAAGAGACACTCAAAAAAATTGTTCTTGAAGAATGCTTGTCCGGTGGAATATGCAGATTACATTCAGCCTGATTCAGTACGGATTTTGAAGAAATGTGATGGTCAAGCACTTGCCCTTCTTACAGTTGGTCAATTCTTGCGAAAAATGGGCTGGCCAATAGAACCCAAGTGTGAAGATGCTTGCAACCAGCTATGCAATCATCTGGAGGATGACGACACCTTGGAGAGAATGCGACAGGTGCTGATTCATGAGTACTCTACACTATCTTGCCATGCTCTCAAAGCCTGCTTGCTATATTTTGGCATGTTCCCCAGTGGTCACCCAATCAGGAGAAAAACACTACTCAGGCAATGGTCAGCTGAAGGATTTGTAGAAGCACTACCTTCAGGTTCTATTCCTGATCCAGCAGCTAAAAATTTCAATAAGCTCATGGACAGAAATATCATTCAACCCGTTGATCCAAGCAGCAACGAGAAGGTGAAGACATGTCAAACTTATGGCATGATGCGCGAGTTCATTTTGCTCAAGTCTATTTCTCAGGATTTTATTGCTGTCTTTGGTGACAAGAAGCTCCAATACCAACATGTCCGTCGCCTTTGTCTCCAAAACAATAGTGCTGTAGATGGCAGCAATCTTGACATCGATTTAACTCTTGTCCGATCTCTGGTAGTCTTTGGGAAAGCAGGTAAAGCTATTTTGGATTTCAAGAAGTATCAACTGCTTCGAGTCCTAGATCTTGAAGAATGCACTGACTTGAACGATGATCATCTCAGTCATGTGTGCAACCTTTTTCTTCTAAGATATTTGAGCCTTGGGGGCAAAGTCACCAGACTTCCAGAAGAGATAACTAAACTGAAACTTTTGGAGACACTTGATCTTAGGAGAAGAAGGGAGGTGACTATCAACCTGTCAACAGAAGTCATCAAGCTACCATATTTAACTAATCTGCTTGGAAAGTTTAAGCTCCTAAATAAAGCCAAGAGATTGAACGAACTGCAGAAGTTTTTGTCCATAAACTGTAGATTGCAGACACTAGCAGGATTTAGCACAGACGGAAGTGAAGGATTTCCAGAACTTATGGACCACATGAAGCAATTGAGAAAGGTGAAAATTTGGTGTACTGAACTATCAGCAAGTACTTCTGGGTTTACTAATCTTCAAAATGCCATTCAAAAATATATACATGACGAACAGAATGGATCCAATGATCCTCGCTCTTTGTCACTTAACTTTGATAATTGCCCTGAAGACTTCCTCTACCAGATAAAAGCTCCATGCTATCTTAGATCGTTGAAACTACATGCTAAATTACTGGAATTGCCCCAATTTGTGGTACTATTGCGTGGCCTCCAGGAGTTGTGCATTTCATCATCAGCTAAAAAATTGACGATGGGTCTTCTTTCAGCTTTGAGTAACCTGAGGAAATTGAAGTATCTCAAGCTGATTGCAGATCAACTTGAGGAGTTCATTATTAAGGATAATGCATTGCCAAGCCTGCTAAGCCTATGTTTTGTGCTGAACCATCCTACATTCCCGGTAATCAAAGGAAATGCTTTGAGGTTTCTCAAATCACTCCAGCTCCTTTGTGAAAATCTAGATGGCCTTTCAGGGATCAATATTGATTGCCTTAAATGCCTTGAGGAAGTTGTTCTTCATCCATGTGTGAACAAAGCAACAAAAGTTACATGGGAAAGGGCAGCTAAGGAACATCCCAATAGGCCAAAAGTTTTGGTGCTTCAAACAGTTGATCGAACAGATGGTGGCCATGAAAAAGATTCAGATGCGACCCCAACTGAAATTGTGACAGAGGAATCTACTGTTGCATCACAAGAACAGGAAACAGGAAACGGAGCACAGATTGACAAACTGAACTATGCTACCAGTAATATGTCACTTGCAATGGTTTCCCCTGCTTTTACTGAGCCATGCAGCGTTGGGAATGGTGTGGAGCCCTCTTGTGCCTGACGAGGACACGGTCAGTTTTGTGGAATAATTCCCTTCTAGATCTGTTCTTATTGCAACAAAGTGAAATAAAATTTGCGAAAGAATTCTACTGAATTGAATATGGAATAAATTTGCAACAAAATTCTACTTTATTACAACTCTGCAGTGTTTTTTTCTGTAAAGTGCAAGTTTATAGTTGATTAAAAGATAAAAGTAAGAAAATTTTAGAGAACCGTACAAATGGCTTTGTATTCCCCAATAATTTCATGTGCTTATATTTGTTAGTTTCCATCAATCAGCACGTTAGGCTGACTCTGTGTTTCCAACTTAAGAGATTCATGCTATCGTAATTGGAACCTACAAATTTGATACACCTTCTGATTTCAAATATAATTCGTTTTTGATGCACACATGAATTGAAAATTTAGCTTCAAATTACTTGTTACATCTATTTATACTAGATCGGAAAATATGCCATTTCTTTGAGAGGGATAGGATTTATTTTATTTGGTGTGGCTAAATATGGTAGAAAAAGGATGAAAAAGTGTCCAGGTTATAAAATTACTTAGTAAAGAGTTGAGAGTGATAAAACAACTTGTATTTACATTCAAAATCAGAGAGAGTACTAATCTAGTTGGTTGCAGTTTTTTTAAACCAATACTCCCTCTGTTCCTTAATATAGGGTGTAACTGCTTTTTCACCAAATTCCCTAATACAAGTTGCCATGTGAATTGCAAGCTGCTTTATGCTGTCGCTGATGATTAATCCGTATGGCTTCTGTTTTCTTTTATTTTTAAACAAATGCTTGGCCAGATTATGTGTGTGTGTACCTTTTTCTTTATATTTCTCTATTCAATTTTGTCCAAAATTGCTACAGTTGGGCCTTGCTTTAGTACTACTCCAGGGAAAAACTTAGCAGATCTTATAGCTCCTAAGGAAAGGTTTTCGCGCACATAATTATATATAGACCCATATCCCAACTGAACACCAACGCACTATTTGCATCTAAAGTTGTAAGCATTTCATGTCTTGGAGGTAGTTGGACGACTCAGCCACCAACCTAGCATTGATGACTAGAAAACAGCTTTGACCTTAAGTAGCGACTAGTTCAAAACTTTTGTTTTTCCAAAACCTGTTTTCATGTTTAGTTTGGTTCTTCTTTCTCAAGAGAAATAACCCTGTTTCTATATCAGTGACTATAAAAATCAGGGTGTGTGAATACAAAGCGGTTAGAAAACTTATTGGAGTGGTTTTGCAATGCTCTTACTCTCTAACTGATCAACTGTGAAACTTTGTTCATTGTCCAAAGTGGTCAAGTCCTAAGTAGACCATACTATGTTTTGAACCACACACAACCCACCTAAGGTACGTTGTGTCGTGTTATATGGAATACCATTTGGTTGACTGGTAAGTGTTGCATACTTGTGTTTCATGGTGAGATTAATAGAAGTACTACTAGGGAAAAGTTTTCATTTGTAGTCATGTATGCAACATTGCTAGAAAAAAGTAACTATACTATAATACCGAAGCCAAAAGGAATCGCAGCAAGTTATACATGCTGCAGGGCACTTTAGTTAATATATGTACCTGAATTAGCTGAAAATCTCTTTACCCAAATATAGTATCATGACGGCCATTTTGATTTTGCAGTACATTGGAAGAATTCGTTTGTGGATTGTCAGTGCTCTGAGCTGATTTGCTATGTTGGTACTTGGTAGTACTAGAATCTCACAAACAAATACGGCTCATTTCAATGTTGAGGAGATATATTGACGACATTCCGTTGCTTCCGTTGCAATATCTGTGCTCATTTGTACTTCAATTGCAAGGTTTGTCTTTCTTCGATTCAAATCACTGGACATCTGTCTGGTCAAAATGAAGTTCACCGGTTGTTCTTTGTTGTTAGTGCTTGTAATTGGTGTAACATATTCAGAAACACATTGTTGTACCTTGTGCTAAATGAGAAACTATATATTTGTTGTACCTTGGTGCGGTGCAGCACGATTGCTGGTCTGTATCTGATATGCTACTTATGTTTTTTTAAAAAAAATATCTTTTTAATAATATAGGAATAAACCTTTCAATAAATTGCTTTTCTCTTGCAAATCTTAACCTTTTAGCTTTTAGGCACACCTAGTTACCTACATCCTGCCATTGCGAATAAATTTGTGGTTGACACCACCATGCCCATTATCTACAACGCTTCACAAGGGCCAAATAGGCAATTGCAGAGTGTATGGTGATCACACTATGCATAGCATAGAGTGGTTCAATACTTCAATGAGGGAAATGATATCCTCTGACGTAATGATAGAGATGTGGTTCCTGACATGTGGGCCATACTATCCTTAGGTCCACAGTTAGTGACAACGTCGCTGGGAAGTTAACATCAGAGGAACCTCCTTCAATGAGAGGTGTAGGATCGAAAAATACCAAACAAACCTACCAGAGGGGGATGAATGGAAGGAAAAACCAAAAAACCAAAACTTTTAGCGAAAATAAAAGTTACCCTCTAACCTGATGAAGTTGTACCGATCAGACCGCCGTGGCGTCACCGGTCAAATCGCTGCACTGCCGCCGGTCAGATCGCCTCCAAACTGCCGGTCAGACCGTCGGGAATCGGAGAAAACACGTATCGACAAATTTTTGAAAGTAGATCAACTTTATTGCATCAATATGTGTTTACAAAGTGCATCTAAAGCACTTCTCCCTCAATTCTCGAACTAGATTAAAGCCTAGAAGCAAACTCTATCTTTTCTCTCCAAAAAAGTCGATATTTAGAGGCCTCAACCCCTTATCTATTTATACCTAAAATCTCCTACTCAAAGTAGGAGTACAACTCCTAGTAAGAGTAGAACTCCTAGTTCCACGAGGACTCAAAACCCTCACTTTCCAAATCAAATTACAATTTATCAAATTATAATTCTCTCAAACTCTCTCAAACAATCCAGTCGCATCATGCATCGGCACGCATACACCACGCATGCATGCATGCAGTACTGCCATGCTACAGTACCTCGAGTACTGTAGCAACCATATACTCTTTTTCTTTTCTTCATATTTCCTTCGCGAACACCGACGCTTGCACGCACACCTCGTGAAGCCCGTTGCGAAGATCTCTCCCACACGATGTCTATCCATCGTGTGTCATCTCGTATCTAACTTCGTCACCCGGCATTCTCAACCGTCTAGACCTCAACTCCTCCCTGAGTCTAATCCCGATCCTACCGTTGACCGAAGTTGACCTCCAATACTCCTGCACACAATCAGACACAACCGTTTCTGGGCACAAATATCACAACCCGACCCACATTAGTCACACGCACTCACACCAACATCCACAAATATTCTCAAACCAATTTATCGAATAAATCATTTGTGAAGCCAATTGTTCATCACAAAAATATTAATCATAACAATGATTTCACAATCTCCCCCTTGATGAACACATTGGCAATATATCCAAAATGTAAATTTGTGTTTTTGAAAATAAAAACAAAAATCACAAAAGTGAAAAAGAAAACCTTTTTTCCTTTTAAAAGAAAGAATTTCTCCCACAATCAAAGCACAAAATTGACTATTTTTAAAATCGAAACAATTCAATCCTCCCCCTTTCAAGAAGCATGCATTTTGTATATTTCTCTCCCCCTTTGACAATGATTTCATCAAGAATTTTAAAAAAGAAATAATAACCAATTAAAAAAATACCATGATGTCATGATTGCCACTTGTAGTATCCAAATTTTTATTTTTTTTTCTTTTTTTTTCAAGAGCTTTAAAGTGTACCTAAAGCAATTCATGATTATGTGTTGCAAGACAAAAGAGATAAATTCATCAACTAGCTAACAAGTATGCATTAGAGTATAAACATGAATCAAAGATATTACAATTAAGCTCAAATCAGCAATAAAGATTAATAGAGGGTAGTTTCTTGGTGTAATTCAACTCCTTTCAACAGTGATGGCTCCTCTCACTCGCCGTGGTCGTCAAGCGACCGTGCAAGATTCTGAGAGTGAGCAAGAGGAGTCCAGTGCCGAGCGTTATGCTCAAAGTGAGGAAGAGGAAGAAGAAGAGGTTGAAGGGGCTGAAGTGGATGAAGAAAATGATGATGATGATGGCAGTGATGATGAGGAGGATGATGAGGAAGATGATGAGGGACCTCTTGACCCTTCCATTCAGTTTGTGCTCAACTTGAGAAATGCCACTTAGTATCAAATCCTTCGCCATCATGATCAATTCCGGAGGCCCAAAGACACTCATGATCAGAGGTTCCACACTTAGTTTCAGAAGTCTGTCTTTGAGCAGGTCTATGCAAGAAAGGCTTTTGCTGAGCACAAGTGGATCAATTAGAGGAACATCAATGAGACTCCTGAGTTTGAGGACTTACAGAGGATGTTCAAGGCAGTGGAAATTGACCAGATCGTGACATTAAGGCAAGATTATGATGAGGAGTTGATCCGGCAGTTTTATGCCACAGTTTGGGTCTCAGGGTCTTATGATGCTATGAAGTGGATGTCAGGGACTATGTAGTGCTCTATCACTCGGCGTGAGTTCAAGGATCTATTGAACATCCGGTTCAATAATGGGGATGATCTGCATGAGGAGCACGCCCACAACCCGTTCTCCATTGATAACCTAGCACAGTTCTATGAGGATGGGGGGAGGCACACCTTTGGGAAGGTGGCGGGTTTGAGGACCATCCCAAGCGTGGTCAACCGCATTGTGAGAGCTATTATCCTCCCTAGATGTGGGAACAATGATGACATCTGAGGAGTTGCATGGCATGTGATTGATGCCATTTTGGAGGGACGCCGCTTTGATGTCATAAATCTCATGATGCAAGAGATAGTTATCTCTAAGGGGACTTTTGGACAAGGGATATACTATGCACCATACATCATGAGATTGATCCAAAATAAGCTTGGAAATGTTGGAAACAATTTGAAGGAGCACAAGCAATACAAGCCAAGGCTCCAACTTTCAACTCCTAGAGCCTCTAGAGTGCGTCAACCCACATTTGATCAAAACGCAAGCTCTAGTGCTGCACCACCTCCTCCTCCTCATATGTTTGATCCAAATGCCTTCTTCAATCCTCAATATGCCTACTTTGGGATGCAACCTTATGAGTACTTCAACCCGGTGCTTGGGGCTATAAATACCCTAAGTGATAACATTTCAAGATTAAGCACCGGGCAAGAAGCCATGTATGAGGATGTGTGAAGTTTGAGAACGGATATTGGGAGATTGAATACGACGGTTGGAAGGTTGAACACTCGAGTTGGTGCTTTGGATCAACGAGTTCAAATTTTGGAGAGCACTCATGCTTTTGTCTACCACCGTCGCCGTGATTCTTCTCACCCATCCTCTTTGGCTCGTCCTTCTTCTCCTCCACAAGAATGAAGGTCTTTTTGATGCTTGATGCCAAAAGGAGGAGAAGAATGTCTTCTAGGCTATTTTTATCTTTGGGATAGGACTAGTAGTAGTGAGGTTAGTTACCTCCTATCTAGTAGGCTAAGATAGTTGGGCTATATTATGTATGGGTATGGGCTATTACTCTATCTTGCGTATTTTTATCGTTTTGTTTAACTCTTGTGAGATTTAGGCCCTTCGTGGTCTTGTAATAGCTTAGAGAATTCTTCTTGTGGATTGGATGATCCTTGGATGAACTCTATATGCTTTAATGGTTTTATGGACATCTTGTGATCTCTATGCTATGATGGATGATTATTGTCTTTGTGATATTCTTTTGTGATCATCCTATGCTTGTATGAGATTTATGTGTAATGTTCATCCAATCCTTGTTTTATTTGTGACATGCTATGTTGCATTGTGCAAAGTATAGTGTAAACTCCCTATGTCTTTTGTTTGACCCTTGTTATTGTTATGCACATGTTTAGAGGGAGCTTATACTATCCTTAGCTCATTTGTGTTCTTATGATTCATGCCTATTATATATTGGTGGTGTTTGTCATCAATTACCAAAAAAGGGGAGATTGAAGCATCTAGGCCCCGTTGTTAATTTTGGTAATTAATGACAAGTGCTAATTGTGGACTAACGATTCTTTTGAGTTACACATATTTGAGTTAGGATCACACAATATGAGTGCATGGATGATCACCGAGGACGTTTTTCGATGGTGCAAAGTGAAAGGATTGAAGACGGTAAAACTAGCGGTTATATTTTAATTGATCGAGAAATTTGGGCGATCAAATTTGCTAGAATTTATTTATAGCTTTGCCGTACTATCAAGGGGGGTAATGACCTAGTCAAAGAGATGATCAAAATGTCATATTAGGTCATTTGCACTTAAGTCTTGGTTTGCATCTTTAATTTTCTCCTGTTGACTGTCCCTGGGCGGTCTGACGGAAGTGTTTTATCCGGTCTAACCGGGCCTTTGCGCCGGTCTAACCGTGGCACACTAGCCGATTTGACCGGCCCTTCTTGGCGGTCTGACCGGCCACTTGCCGTCGGTCTGACCGGCAGGCTGGAGGTTGGATGGCCGTCTCTGGCCTGGCGATCCAGAGTCGCCAGAGCCGCAACCGGTCAGACCGAGCCGATGGCAGTCTGACTAAGCCGTGGGCCGTCTGACCGGCCTTTTGGCCTCCGGTCTAACCGGCCCCCTGGTCCCAGTGTATTTAAATGCAGTCCAACGGCTAGTTTTCCAGCCGTTGCGAAGTAGTATGGTCTGACCGGCAATACACAAAGTTGGTGGATTTCGTCCCCAACGGCTAGTTTTGGGGGTTTGGGGTATAAATACCCCCCATTTGTAGCAAGGGGGTTCTCTTGGCACTTGTTTCAATTGCATACACCCCTTGTACTTCTCCCACACTCACTTGAGCCTTTGTTCATCCTTTAGTGTGGTTGAGAGTGGATTAGCTAAAAGTCAAGTGCATTTGCTTTCTTGTTGAGCTAGTGTGGCACTTGATCATCTCCAAGTCGGATCATCGCTTATCACTCTTGGAGGTTGCCGCCTCCTAGGTGGCTTGTGGAGGTGCTTGCCCGGTGACCTCTCTAAGGAGATTATGGAGGAGGCCCGGTGCCGATTGTGAGTGGTTTGGAGTTCACCACCTTCGGAGTGAAGGAAGAACTACCCTAGTGAGCGAGGCTTGGGTAGTCCTCTCCGTGGGCCGGCTCCCACCTTGCCCACCCCTTGACGAAGGGGGCGCGCGGTGGCTTCGTGGTTAAGCGGTGGAGTTGGGCTTGCCTCAACGGGAACGTAGGAAACCGGCGAGTTTCCGAACCTTGGTGAAAAACTTCTTTGTCTCTTGTCCCTTTACTTATTGCATTTACTTTTGTGCAATTTACATTTCTAGAGACATACTTGAGCCACTATCACCCTAGGTTTGCAAAACATAACTTAGTTGATTAGTTAGACTTGTCCCTTACCAAGCCTAGAAACTTAGGTTAGTTTTGATTAGGTGTTATTTATTTTTAATCACCTATTCACCCCCCTCTAGTCGACATCTTTGATCCTACATTGTTTCGCAAAAACAATCTCTCTTTTCTTTTTCTGTTTACGGGCAAGTCTAAAACAAAAACCAACCAAATGTCCGTCTTTTCCACAAAAAGAACAAGTGTACTTCTCATGACAAGAAGTTTTTGAAGTAGATGGTTTTGAAATTGATGGTTTCTCAATCAAAGACTTTGTTTCTTGAACCATTGACGAAAGAGAAGGCAAAATCCCAGCAGATTTAAAAACCGTTTTCTTTGGTTCAGGTTTTATTACAACTTCACCTTTTTCAGTTATGCTCAAAACAGCAGGTTGGTGAGTTGTAAAATAGGCATTAGTATCAAAACCTATACCACGATTATAAGTGCTCATTTTTGATTGATCTAAAATCAAGTTAAGTTTCTTTTTACCATCGAAAAACCTTTCCAAAGAACTTTTCAAATAAGAAACTTCTTTTGTCAAATTTGCATAATTTTCACAATCAACCAAAACACCTTTGTTCTTGCGACACTTAGAACACGAAAGCACCTCATCACATTTCACAATGTTTCCATATACTCAACACGTCCTAAAGCATCTTTCAATTTCATCTCATTCAAAAAGCACTTTGAGAAATTTTGAGAAATCAAAATATCCTTGTGTTGTTTAACCCTTTTTGCACTCAAAACATTGAACAAAGAACTTACACAAAAAGCAATTTTATATTTTTCAAAACGTTCTTTGTCAAAATCAACTCATCAACAACACGAGCATGCAAAGCAAATCCAAGAGCAAAAGAAGACTCGAGCTTTTTGGTATTTTCAACCTCAGATTTCATTTTCAAGCAATTAACAGAATTAACATCTCGTAAAGCATTAATTTCAGAAAATAAAACTTCACAAGATTTGCAATCATCATCATTAGGAATCGAAGATTTTAATCTACCAATTTCAGCATTTAGAATCTTAATAATATGATCCCTCTCATCAAGCATATTAGAACATGTTTTAAGTTTCTCCGCAAATTTGAAAGCAGCATGTTCTAATTGATCTTAGCTAAGCTTTTCTTCACTATCACTATCAGATTCATCCTCATCAGAACTTGCATTGCGAGCAATAAAAGCTAAATCAACAACATGCTTACCTCTCCCATTGCTCTCTTTTTCTGAGTCTAATTTATCGCTCTCACAAACTTCTATGAATTCTCGAATTAGCCTTTGCATGCAACTCTTCTTCTTCTCCTTTTTGATATTCTTCTTGTCCACCTCCTTCTCCTTGTTCACCTTCTTATAGTTAGGACAATTGAACTTGATATGATTCAACTCTCCGCACTCAAAGTATCGAACGGGTCCTCCTCGTTTCCTGTTCTTTACTTTTTCAAAAGCTCGAGAAACTCTGTTAGCAACAAAATCCAAGTCCTCCTCACTGAATTCCTCCAGTTGTTCATCGGACAAGGCATTAAAAGCAAAAAAAGCTGCCATTGGAGAAGTATCTAGAGAAGATCCAGATGAAGACACCAAAACAGTAGATTAGAATCAGTTCTTTTTAAAAGAATATTCATCTCATAAGTCTTTAATTTGGTATATAGAATATCCAAAATCAAAGTGTTCATGTCAACTGATTCCTGAATAGATGTAACTTTAACATCCCAAATCTTCATATCAAGAGCATTCATAAAGTGGCGAGCAATCTCAGATTGAGAAAAATTAATCTCATAAGAAACATCAATAGATCTAAGATTATTCAAAATCTTATTAAAATGTGCCAAATAGTCATCCAAAGATTCACCAGGATTCATCTCAAATCTAATATACTCCTTTTTGAAAATATATTTTCGCAATTCTTTAATATTGGAAGAACCAGTGTGAAAATCATTTAAAGTTTTCCAAATTGCATTAGCAGTAGCAAGATGCGAAACACGATCAAAATTAGAGCGAGAAATTCCATTGAGAAGAATATTACGCGCTTTGCAATTATTTTTAAAATCCAGTTTATGAGCAGGGGTGTCAATACGAGCAGGAATCTCATAAGATTCAGCAACTTTTAACCAAATATCATAACCTTGAGATGTAATATAAGATTCCATCTTTTTCCTCCAAAAATCAAAATCAACTCCATCGAAGACATGAGGTTTGTTTGTAAACTTTTCTGCCATAGCAGCAGATCTAAAGATCGGTAAAAATCAAATAGAAAAACGTGGCTCTGATACCACTTGTAGGATCGAAAAAGACCAAACAAACCTACCAGAGGGGGGTGAATGGTAGGAAAAACCAAAAAACCAAAACTTTTAGCGAAAATAAAAGTTACCCTCTAACCTGATGAAGTCGCACCGATCAGACCGCCGTGGCGTCGCCGGTCAAATCGCTGCACTGCCGCCGGTCGGACCGCCTCAAAACTGCCGGTCAGACCATCGGGAACCGGAGAAAACACATATCGACAAATTGTTGAAAGTAGATCAACTTTATTGCATCAATATATGTTTACAAAGTGCATCTAAAATACTCCTCCCTCAACTCTCGAACTAGATTGAAGTTTAGAAGCAAACCCTAACTTTTCTCTCCCAAAAAATCGATATCTAGAGGCCTCAACCCCTTATCTATTTATACCTAAAATCTCCTACTCAAAGTAGGAGTACAACTTCTAGTAACAGTAGAACTCCTAGTTCCACGGGGACTCAAACCCTTACTTTCCAAATCAAATTACAATTTATCAAATTATACTTCTCTCAAACTCTCTCAAACAATCCAGTCGCATCATGCATCGGCACGCATACACCACGCATGCATGCAGTACTGCCATGCTACAGTACCTCGAGTACTGTAGCAACCATATACTCTTTTTCAATTTTTCTTCATATTTCCTTCGCGAACACCGACGCTTGCACGCACACCTCGTGAAGCCCGTTGCGAAGATCTTTCCCACACGATGTCTATCCATCGTGTGCCATCTCGTATCTAACTTCGTCACCCGACATTTTCGACCGTCTAGACCTCAACTCCTCCCTGAGTCTAGTCCCGATCCCACCGTTGACCGAAGTTGACCTCCAATACTCCTGCACACAATCAGACACAACCGTTTCTGGGCACAAATATCACAACCTGACCCACATTAGTCACACGCACTCATACCAACATCCACAAATATTCTCAAACCAATTTATCGAATAAATTATTTGCGAAACCAATTGTTTATCACAAAAATATTAATCATAACAATGATTTCACAATAGGGATAGGAAAAAGAGAATGATGTTTAGCAAGGCTGCAGGGCCTACTTGCTCACATGCACAGGAGAAACTATACCAAGTGATATAGACTGTATCATAGTGGATTAGGATAATCTAATTTGGTGCAAATAGGAACTGCTTTTAGATATTTTGGCGTTTGGCAAACAGATTTTCTTTTAATCTATATGTCGCAAACAGTAAAACCACTAAGAGAGACATGACAGTTAAGTAACACATTTTATATAACTGTAATGTAACTAGTAAAACAAACTACAACGATAAGTAAAATAACAAGCATAACGCAGTGTAGCACAACCACCATAAAGCCTGAAGTTGTGAGGTCTTCCAACAAAAATGCTGGATATAGGGGATATAGTAGTTCACAAGTGAATAGCACAGTGACCAGAAAGCTAGACTGTATAGATGGATGACCAGAAGCTTAAATCCTAACCATATTATATACTTGCATTGATGCATAACATAATAGCATGACAACATTGGTCCTACTATCTTGTTTCATTTCAAACACAGAGATTAATATATCTCCAAACACAGAGATTAATATATTGGCAACAGTACATGCAAATGAGGTCTTATAAAAAAAAATGGATGTGTTCTTACATACTCCGTACAATAAATATCAAAGTAAATGAAACTACACATAATGTACAGAGGCACCGCGAACGCAAAAAAGCTAGGAATGATAGGCAACTCATCGGAAATCGACACCTGCTGCAAACAGAGGAGCAAAAGAAAAAAACTACAAACGGCACCAGTCAGCCGCATCTAAACACGAACCTCTGGAACATGCTGCATCTTCTGATGCATTCCGTTCTTGTGCCATTGAGTTTTGAAGTCCCTGTGCAGGTACAGAAGCCAGAGCTTCTTCAGGGTCCGAAGGGATTCAATGCCCACAGGGACTGCATCCAGCTTCGAGAGGGACACAACATACAAACCTTCAATGGATGGAAGTGCCCCATACATGATCTTTAGCTGGTTCACATTGGGCATGTGCTTTAAGACAAGCGTCTTCAGGTGGGGAAAAGACTGTGCTGAAAGAACCAAAATGTTTGCACTATGCATGTTGTTCAATCTCAAATAAGTGAGGTTCGGCAAATGCAAAGCGAGCATCCCCAGTGGATCTTCACCAAGATGACACCAACTTAGAGCTAGATATTTCAGATTTGTGCCGCTCCCATGAAATATTGGGCAATCGAGTGTACCCTTAGCCCATTGCCCTCTGATGATCAGTCTGTGGAGTTCTGTTGACCTTGGCCTGAGAGCCTCGAAGCAGAGTTCCTCATTCTCGTCCTTTGCGGAAAGAAGCAAGCTAGAAAGAAATGGCATGCTTGATAATGAAGCGAAAATATTTTCACAATCAGCAGAACTTATGTTGTCAATCCACACACTTCTTAGTTGCATCAATTTCTTCAGCTGCTCAGCCAGGTCTTTGCTGGACTCCACAGTTTCTAGAGTCTGCAGCTCTTGCAAGTTGTAAAGTTCTTTAGGCGCATGCATTCCAACAAAGTACCGGAAATCTGACTGCTTCTCATCAACGTATCTATCGGCTAAAAGATGCCTTAACTTCTTGATCTTAACAATACCTCGTGGTAGCTTCTCAATTTTGGTTTGCTTGATGTCCAGCGTATGGAGGTTAGATAGCTTTCCAATAGACTCTGGAAGTGATTTGACCTTGGTGCGTCGTAAGCCAATATAACGTAGATTAAACATATTCCCTATAGAAGTTGGCACTTCAGTAATCTCTGAGTCTTGCAGCTCAAGAACTGTAAGGTAACTAGATCCAGACAAAATTGAGGATAACATCTCAAGGGTCGATGAGGTTGTTGAAAGTGAGATCAGGGTCCGAAGGTGCATGAATTTAACTGTTGATACAGTATCATCACTCCATCCACATGTCGACAAGCGACGAACTTCCTTATCCATAAGCAACATTGTGCCAACATCATTTGCTGAACCAAACCACTCCTCTTTAGCAATAGAAAGAGCCAATACACGCACAACGTCATGCATCTTACAGGAGTGTACCCTGCCAATATCATCATTGTGCACAACTTCCAACATATTCCGGTGGATCAGTTCCATAAGGTTTCCCTCTGCGACATCCTCTAGCGTGTTCTTTTCTTTGCTTAGCACAAAGCCTTCTGCAACCCACAACCTCACAAGGCTCTCCCTTGTCATTGTGTAGTCTTCAGGGAACAAGCTACAGTATAGGAAGCAATTTCTGAGGTCTCCTGATAGGTCATGGTAGCTCAAATTTAGAATTGCTCTGACATGATCATTGTTTGCTAGCTCAGTCCGAAGTTGTTTGTATATTATATTCCAAACAAATTCTGCTGCTGGTCTTGAAGACAAAAGGCTTCCTATCGTTACAATTGCTAGTGGTAGGCCATGACACCTATCCACTATAGAATTAGCAACTTTCTCTAGCTCCTTGGGGCATTTGTGGCCCTTGTTATAGAAAGCCCTTCTACAAAAGAGTTCAAATGCATCAGTGCCATTCAAAGGCTGGAGGTTGAGACGGCGTGCTGAGGTAGCAAGGGCTGCAACATCATTCTCTCGTGTTGTGATGATGACTCGAGTTGCTTGAAGATTCTGGAATGCATCTTGCATCTGAAAGTACACTTTTTTGTCCCAGACATCATCCAACACAATCAAACATTTGCTATCTTCAATCTTTTTCTTAATTTCTTCTTTCAGGTCATGTGCATCCATATTGTTCAAGCTATCAAGTGACAGTTCAGTAGACCCAATCTTCCTAAGCAGCTTTCTTAATAGAGCCTCCATATTGTAGGTCTGGGAGACAACAATCCATGCATGAGCAGCAAATTTGACCTTTTCACGCTCATAAACATTTGTGACTAATGTGGTTTTTCCCAACCCACCTATACCAGATACTGTTATCACTCCTCTATCTGGCTCATCAGAGTACAACCATCCAGTCAGCAATCTCTTGTTGTCTTCAATCCCCACAAGATCTTCATCTTTGACAAGATCTGGGAAGTTGTCGTGAGACCGCGGTCTGCCACTCTCAGCAAGCTGGTTGGGATTGAGCTGGGAAGGTTGCAACCACTGCTCTTTAAGCTTTATAACTTGCTGGATTTTCTTCTCTAACTTGACTACCTCCTCAGCAATATCACTAAATACCATGACGTAATGAGAACCTTTAACGAAGTACTTCTTCAAGAAACCTTCTTCCTCAAGTTGAAGAGCATGATATGAGTACTTGTCCATTACATCCTCAACATGGTAGGCTAACTTTCTCACCTCTGCAATCCAATTCTTTACAACTATATCAGTGAGGTATGAGGTGCCTATCTGTAGTATAACACTGTTCATGATTGTCAGTTGCCTCCTTATTTCTTCGACCTTCTCTGGCAGCTCCTTCAGATTAGTAACCTTTTCAGACACCTTCGCAATGACAGCCTTGGCAGCTTCATCTGCTAAAACGTTGCCAACCTTTTTGACAGCAACAAGCACTGCCTCAGCCATTTGTTCTGAAAGAACACATGCCATCATGTTACAAAAGAAAACAAACAAGTGGCTTGCAATTTCTAGTCTCCAATTTAACTTATATATCAAAGAAAATTTTTATTTATTGATGCCTTTAATTATTACTATTTTCCTGGAGAAATGTGTGCTTTTATTGGACAGAACTCCAATGGTTTCTGCATGAAATGCGTGGCACTGTTCAGACTTGGATAATAATGGTCCACTGTGCGAAAAGAAATAATGGTACTCATGCACCGTGTACAACTCCTAAGGTATATAGAGAAATTCTTTTTCCACAAGCATCTATGATCTCATAGAACGTTGTATGAGAAGCTAATGGCATCTCATAAGATACAACTCAGCAAATAAATGACAAGCTTTAATTGATTTGCTCATGGGCACAGAGAAGGATTCCAAATCAGAATGGTAAACAGTACCATATATGAAGGCCAGTTCTAAGCTGTATTTCATTAATTTACTTGGAACGATTTTTTTTTACACCTTACATTGGAGTTCAGAAATCGGCCATGAGATTTTCTGGACAAACTATGCTTTTGGAAGACCTCTCCTGCTTGGGTCAGTAAAAGAAACATTGTTATACTGTTATACATCATGAAGTATAGCTATTTTGTATGTAGTTGTTTACTTTAGTTTGAGTATCCATTTATTACATTTTACCAACTATCATACATGCACTTTAGCTGAAGCAACTTGTGGGCTGAGCATAGTTCATACATATTCAAAGAAATAACTAGTTCATCAACAAGACAGTGAGCAGAAAGACTATACATTAGACAAGCAAGTTTAGCAGCATTTCCTGGAACATTAGACTAACAACTATGAAGAACAAAAAAATGATCCAAAAAACTGAACACAACCAATACACTGCCATACTAGTGATTAATAAGCTTGCTCACCTGCTGGAAGACCAGAGAACAGGGCTGGAGCCGAGCGCAGGTGGCCAGGTGCTGAACGGTCAGTGTGCTCAACCCTGCAGAATCAAACAAGAGAGGATGAGAACACAGTCAGGAAAGCAGTTTGTGATCGTGCACAACCGGGGACAAGATTTGGCCACAAAAAAAAAAGAAAAGAAAAATGCTGTCTCGTTGCCCCCCTCCGCCAGAATGCCGCGCGCAGGCCGCAGAATCACATCGGACGTTGGGTGTTGGCGTAAAGGCCCTCTCCTCGCCGCGTACGTCGGGCGCCGCATCGTGGCCTCGCCTCGCCTTGGAAAAGACGCTCTTAGTCGGGAAGGCGCATTCTGACGAGCACTAAGCGGGCGCCTCAAGGGGGGAGGGGAGTAGGGGACACAGGGTGTTCGTCCGAAAGGGGGAGAGGATCAATCGTTGCAAAGTCAACTCGCGTACCAAGCCGTCAACGAAATGCGGATCGAAATCTAGAGAAGGAGTCCTTCGCGATCTTCGGCTGATACTAAAGTCGCCGAGCACGAGCGAATCGAGACAACAAAAATGCTCAGCGGCGAAACGGCTCTGCAGCATGAACTACTACTAATCGCTCCCAAGCTTCATGGATTCTGCAAGCGAAGGAATGCACGCACCTGATGAATCAATCGCAAGGGAGGTCGCCGACGAGAGAGGAGGAGACCTTGACCCGCTCGGAGCTCTTGAGCCAGCTGCCTGCAGCTTGGTTCTTCTTTTCTTTACCTTTTTCTTATTTCTGTCTGGGTCAAGTCGTCGCTGTCTTTTCCGGAATTTTTTTTAGAAATATTATTGTTTTAATGAAAAATCGTAAAATTAGTTGGTATCCGGATTTATTCATTAAAATAGGGACATATCTAACGGTGGAGCATTGATAGGCTGGGCAATCGAATGGGACGCGTTCGACTGGGCCCATCGAACTACGGGAGTTCAACAGGGTGGCGTTCGACAGGCCCCACCGCCTAGCATCCACGGCATTTGTCAAACCGCGGGCGTTCGACAGTCCCCCACCGACCTTGTCAAACAATCGGAGGTTGACAGGCCCTTTTATATGGCCTCCCCACCGAGCCGGTTGTCCACAAATTTTCGAAGGAGCTCAGGACCACATCGTCGTTGCCGTCGTCGGGGCGCCGTCGCTATATGTAACGCCCTAGAAATTTCGACCGTCGAAAATGAAACCCTAAAATGCGAGATTTCAAAAACTTTGAATCGAATTGCATCATGCCGCGTTTAATTGCTCGTCTATTCGAATCTTTATTTGCGGAATTTAATTAATTGAAATTAATTAAGCATGAACCCTAAATTGGCTAAATAAATAATTAAGAAAAGTAAACTAAAAATTATGTTTTGGGCAAAATTGTAGTATGGAAAACATTCTATATAAATGTCATCAATTTATATGGGTAAAATAAATTTGAATAGGAAATTATATATATATATATATATATATATATATATATATATATATATATATATATATAAAGTATATAAATATAAAATATGGAGACATAAAATATTGGGCGATTCTTTAGGGTAAAATAATACAAATATTGAGCAAAGTTCAATTGTGTGAAAATTTGAATTTTTGGACGAATTTTAAATTGGAAATCAACTCAATTTTGCAAAAATCGGAAAAGTACTGTTCACCAGCCCCTAGGTGTTCGACCGGGGACCCTAGCCGTCCCATCGCCGCTGCCGCTGCCGCGCCGCACCCTCGCGCCCCACACCCGCACGCATCGCCATCGCCGCTCGGCGCCACTGCCGCCTCTGCCGCGCCTCGCGCCCCGCGCCCTAGCCATCTCTCCCCTGCCCTCGCGTCCCACGCCGCCGCGCACCGGTCGCATCCCCTCTGCCGCTGCTGCCGCGCCGTCGTGTCCCCTCCGCCCTCGCACCCCACGCCGTGCCTTGAGCTCCGCGCGCCGTGCGCGTCACGTCGCCGCGCGCCGTCCCCTCCGCGCCTCTCCCGCGCCGGCCTCGGCGCTCCTCCATGCGCCCGCTATAAATCCCCCACCGAGCCCTCCCCTTTCTCCCACACCGTCCCGAGCCCTCCCCTTCCTCCCCGCACCACCCCGAGCCCCTTCCCTTCCTCTCCCCGCCTTCCCCTTTTCTTTCCCCTCTCCGTCGGTCGTCGCGCCGCAATCGCCACCGTGTCGCCGCCCTTCGTCGTCGCCGCCGCCGGTGAGTCCCTCCCCCTCTCCTTCGCCATCCGCCGCACCCGACCGAGCTCGAGAGAGAGAGGGAGAGAGAGCGAGCAGAGAGGAGTCGGGAAGAAGAAAGGGTGAAGGAGGAAGGAAAGAGATGAGAAGAGAGGAGAGGCCGCAGAGAGAGAGAGAGCTGAGAGAGAGGTAGAAAAAGGAAAAAGAAAAGAAAGAAAGAAAAAGAAAAGAAAAGAAAAAGAAGAAGAAAGGAAATAAAAAGAGAGAAAAATATTTAGGATAAAAATCTATTTCTGGAAAAATATTTAGGAAAAATTTGGGATAAAATCTATTCTTCTAGAATAAAATTGTTAGGAATAAATTATTATATTAGAGGGTTAATTACTATATTAGGATTTAAAATACATTTGTTTATTAGATGAAATTATTAGAATAAAATTTAAGCCTACACTCTCTACTTCATGTGGGCCTAATCGATTTAGGAATTATTAGTATAATATTAATATACTATTAAGGATAATATTATTTGGGATGAGATATTTAGAATTTAGAATAAAATTTGAAATTAACAATTATTCGAGGTGAAATATTTTTAGTCAACAATCAAAAAATTTGGAATAAATTAAGTTGGAATAATACCACTCCATAATTAATTGAATCGATTTAAATATGGGAATTCAAATTATCGTAACTCGCTCATTTTAACTCGGATTTTAATGAAGCTTAAACCCAAATTCACCTAAAATCATAGTCTAGATTTAGGAACTACTCTTGCGATTTATTTGGCATTTTGGTAATTTTATTTGGAATTCTAACCGAATTCCATCAATTTCTCTCGTACGTAATTCTAGACCCCGAGGGAGTTGCGAGTCCGATCGAGGATCAAGACCCGCAAGGCTTCGAGTAAGGCAAGTCATCACTAAACCTTGAATATGTTGATTCCAATTGCGAACTTACTTTGTTTACAAATAAAATTACATGCAATGGTGAATATCCTACTTGTTATTGTGCTATGCCTTTGACTATTGTTTACCTTATTTCCTTGTACTCATAAATGCGTGTGATTCCCTAGTCATTTATGATAAATGCTTAGTAATGCTAATTTAGATTCATGCATTCTCATATTTATTAAATGCTATATGCTTGGGCAATTACCTTAGGGAAAGTAATTGATATGCAGCTTGTGGAGACATGAGTGCCACATTGCCATGACATTGATGACATGGTTTGCGAAAGGAGAAATAAAACTAAACAAATATTTTGGACTGGGGCGGCTAGATGACTTGGGTGGAATCCGGTTAAGGCTAGTGCCGTCCCTGGTCAACTAAGGACCAAGCCATGAGATAAACATGAAACGAGCTAGTACAACCGTACTTCTCGATGGGTATAGACCTAGCAGATTAAATAGCCGAACGGGGGCGGTACCCCTGCATAGTGGTTCACTTAGGTGTGTGAATAGACGGGGAGCCTACAGGTGGGTAACCATTGGTGGGTAATTGAATTAAAGCTGGACTTAATTTCAATTTAAAGAACGAGTGAGTTTTCCCCTCCTAGGAGCGTCAGAACTCCTCCCACTGCTAGAAACCGTGTACGGCTAGAGTGTAGGAGGGCTTAAGTTCATGGAGCGGGTACTGCCAAAATGAGGTTATTGAAAGGCTTTGCCGTGACGCATCTCATTCGTTGGGACTTTGGCTCATGTGTTGGGCAAGTCACGGAGTACGGGTAAAGTGTACATCCACTGCAGTGTGAGTAAATCAAATCTATTCGAATAGCTGTGCTCGCGGATATGGAGCACCGGGACAAGTTTTTCGCTTGGCTAGACTCTAAATTTTAAAATGATGGGATGGGCATGCATAATGATTTTTATGTGCTGGTGGTTCAACTTCTCCAGAAGCGAGAAGGGGTAGACCCCAAAAAACCATGACAAACCAGTGGCGGGAAGCTATTTTTGGGATCACAATGGATGGTGGACAGAACCGTCATTGATTAATAAACTATGGTATTAAAACTTGATCAGTCTATGCTAGGTCTTAGGCTTGTGAAAAGAATTGCAAAACTAGCTTTACGCAAAAGAACCATAGTCGTTCCTTGATTATCCCCTATCATATGCATTGTTGCTGTGGTGGCTTGTTGAGTACGGTTGGTACTCACCCTTGCCATATGCAAAACATTCAGATGTGGGCGATGAAGTCCCCGAAGACCCGTACGAGTACTACCAGGAGGGTATGGAAGACGATGGCGCTCAGTAGGTCTTAGACTCGGTTGTTGCCTGTGGCAATGGCGTGCCGCTGCCTTGACTCCGCTGCCTTATCTATATTCTGCTTTAGCTTGAATTCCGAACCGTTTGGTCCCTTGTTCTAGACTATTGCCTTCGGGCGCTATATTGTAATATTTTGCGTAAGACAATTGGTGTATGTACTCTTGATGATTCAGCAATGTAATCGTAGCTACCAGACTACTCGATCCAGGAAAATAGTACTATGAACACGAGTGATTCCTGTTACAAAAACAGGGGTCCACACTATCACGTGGGAGAGCTATCACGGCCGGGCGGGAAGGGGAGGTGACGGTCGGGAGGAAAGGGATGGCCGGTCGAGAGCAGCAATGGTGGTTAGGGTATGAATTTGTAATTCCTAAGTATGAGGCTTGTGAATATTAAAAAAATATTTATTTCGGCGTGTTCCTAGGCCTATCGAATAGCCGGCATTCGACAGGCTCATGCTGGGCACCTGTCGAACTGCCCCTGTTCGACAGGCCCCAGTCGAACAGCAGCCGTTCTATCAGCCCGCCCACTCGCATATTGGTCGTTCGATAGCTGTCTGTCGAACTACGCCAGTTCGACATGCCCCTATTTTGATGAATAAATTCGGATGCCAACTATTTTTGTAATTTTTCATTAAAATAATAATACTCTAAAAAATTTGTCTTTGCCGTGTCCTGATAATTTTTGGGATTTTATTGGAAAGGAGACAAGGTGAAGTGGACTTGTGGAGTACCACTACCGTCCAGGAGTCCACGCCGGCAGGGTAGTGTTCTTTTCTAAATTGATTTCTGTAACCACGTTTTTCAAACTACTATTTCGTGTTTCGTGTGAAAATTTTTTATATAA
This sequence comes from Oryza officinalis, assembly GCA_008326285.1. NCBI lineage: Eukaryota > Viridiplantae > Streptophyta > Magnoliopsida > Poales > Poaceae > Oryza > Oryza officinalis. The sequence continues at coordinate 50,048,445 of BDMV01000007.1, read as the reverse complement.
AAGTTGTTTTAAAATATCAAATATATCCATATGTTAAGTTTGTAATAATTAAAACTTAATTATATGTCAATAGCTTTCTCATTTTACGTGCGCCAACTTATTTTTTATAGATAAGTTTCAAACACCACCATGTCAGCTAGTCAGTGGACCATATGTTCTACTCCAGGGCTACACCTGTTCAGTTGTTTGACATACCGTGCAAAATTAAATGAAGCCAAATGTAAATGCTGAAAACTAGATTACAATGAAAAAACAAAATCAAATCCAAATTTAAGTTTTAAAATTTAATTTTTGGCTGTGGCAGACTGAAAATTTAATGTCTTCCGCTTTAGGCTCTATTCGTTTAATCCTCAAGAGAAGATTAGAGAAAATTTATTTCATACCTGTTATAATAGCGTGGAATTATTTCCTCTTAAATCTCCTCCAATTATTTTTAATCCCATCCGAACCGAACAAGCACTTATGGGAAAATTCGAATGACTTCCTGTATTAGCGATTGCCTTGTTTAATATGGATTATTGACCGAATTGATTTTGTGTATTATCTACTTTATTATAGTGATAAATTAAATATTTTAAAAAATAAACGTAACAGATAATGGTATGAGCAATACAATTTATTTTTTTTATAGAAAATACATTTTAGCAATCTGCACCAATAATCCGGTGAAGTAGCTGAAAAAACCGCTCTAATGGATTCTTACTATGGTGTAAACATGTCCCTCATGCATAAGGGTGGGGCCAGTGGACATTTACAATGTGCTAAAAAGTGGATAGTAAAGAGGCTTATTACATGGTTCAATATTGTGGAGCTAGATGGTAAAGTGGGTAGTGGTATCATCGAGCAGTAGCATTATTACTAGACAACAAGCAATAAACAAATATTAAAGGAAAGTTTAACTATTTGTCACTTGGGACTCTTTAAATGCCACTCTTATCGTGGTTTTACAAATTTGCCATCAAAAAGAGAAACATTCTTGACAATTTGCTATTTTTGGTGATGTGACATGCCAACTCATGCTGCCAGCATGGATAGAGCGTATTTACCCTCATATGGGCCCTGCAAGTCATCCCATTTCTTCTTTTCATCTCTCTCCCCTCCCTCCCCTTCCCTTTTGGCCTTGTGCAAATCAAGCTACCACCATAGGGAAGAAAGGGTGAGGGCGAGATTGAGTTGTTGTCGCTGCACCCCATGCCCCCATCACTGCACGTCCCCAAGCTGGATTGCTGCCACCGCTGCACCCCCGGGCTCAGGGGCAATCCCCAAGCCGGATTGATGCCACCGCTGCGTTCCTTGGCTCAAGGGCGGAGCTAGAATAAAATGAAGAGAAGTGCCACTCACTTGCTTTACTCTATTTTAGACCGAGTTTAGACTGATACGAGTGCCTGAGTTTGGATTGAGGAAGACACACATATTGTGAAAATAGATTAACTATAGGTAAAAATATTTCTTGACCGGGTTTCTGGGCACCCCTCTATTCTATGTAGCTCTGCTCCTGCTCGGGCTAGAGCTTGAGTTATCGCTGCTAACTCAGACCTGTTGCCTCCTCGATGATGCTTCACTTACTCAAGCCTCTTTGGCCGCCGCTGGCCTCCCCTTGTCGCATCACCGAAGGAGCTCTCCGTCGCCATGGATCTCGCCACGAGCAATCTCAGCTCCACCGTCATTGACCTCCTCCAACGACTAGCGGAGAGAAGGCCCTCCTCTCCTCCGCAGGTAAGAACAGATAGCACAACGGGACAACAAATCGACGGCAACGACGGCTACACCTACTCCTACAAGGGCCCATGCACTGGCGACAACCTCATGGCGGAGAGCTCCTCGGGTTGATGTGGATGGCGAGGTGCCAACTCCGCTGTGCGATAACAGAGAGAAAGAGAGATGAAGGAAATGATGTCTTGTGGGGCCCTCAGGAGGTAAAATGGACATTCATACGCTCCATCCACGTTGACGGTGTGAGTTGGCGCACCACGTTAGCAAAAAAGACGAATTGTTGAGAACATTTCTCTCTTCGGATGTAAATTGTAAAAAGTGGTATTTGAAGAGGTTCCAGAGTGGGCAAATAGTTAAATTTCCCAATATTAAAACTCTCTCTTCTCTCGTCCTCCTCTTTTCTCCATCCATCCATTTCTCTTAATTGTGGGGCACAACTTACAATCTACAATCGTTACAACTAGAATAACTACAATATAGTTTTATAGGATCCACCCTTACTACCTAGCTTGTAAACATATATTGAGGATCCTCTAACATTATTAGTTTTGGTATACAGCGTTATCACATACGGATGGCTCTCAAATCAACCTCAACAACGCCAATGCCATAGGGACATCTCTATGCAATATTGATTTGCACATTATTTTGGGTAAAAAAAATGGAGGTGCTTTAGTGGTAAAATTTGAGTAAAAAATAATGGGCTCTAACTTTTGCTTGGGGATTCATTTTTTATTCACTCACATTGCTAATTGGGAAGAAATACGGCAAGAAGCTACACGCCTCGTTACTCAGGAAATCCTACAATAGGAGTTTAATTAGTTACCAGAGGGAGAAAAATAAGGGTTAATTGAATCCATACCATTTTAAATTTGATGATTTTGAAATATACCATTACTATTCAACCACCTAAAAAAATATCATCATAAATACGTTGAAATCAAAAATATACTACTACATACCCTTTTATTATATTTTTTATTTTTCTTGAACCACCCTTATCTTCTACCTTCATCCCCTTGCCTTTCTCCTGTCATCTTCATCATCAATGGCCATCCCGCGCTTGAACTCCATCGCCGCCGGCCATGCCACCTCGCTTGAGCTCCACCGTCGTCCGCGCCGCTCGAGCTCCGCCTTCGGCCGTTCCGTCATACTCGAGCTTCGCCAAACAGCCGCGCCACCTCGCTCGAGCTCCGTCGCCGGCCGCGCCGCTCGAGCTCTGCCACCGGAAGTGCCGCCGCGAGCGTCGCGCTGGCGCCGCCACTACGCTCGAGTTCCGCCGCCTACCGTGCCTCAGAGCTCGAGCGCCGCCGCTGTCCGTGCTGCCGCGCTCGACCTCCGCCGAGAGCGCCACCATGCTCGACCCGTTGCCACTCCCACTCCCCTGCTCACCCCGGTGGCCAACCTCGTCGGGTAGCTGAGTAGATGCTTGTCGCCTCGAGCGGGCACCGGCAAGCCACTCTGCCTCGTCTAAGCGTGCATTCGTCTAGATATTTTTTTGGCAGCTTGGCATCCTGCTCTCGAGTGTAGGAGGAAGAAGAGATGAGCACGAGGGGATGAAGGTAGAAGGTAACGGGTAATTTGATCCAAGAAAAATAGAAAATGTAGCAAAGAGGGATGCCGTGACATATCTCCGATTTCAACATATCTGTAATGGTATTGTTTCAATTAGTTAAATAGTAATGGTATATTTCAAAACTGCCATGTATCCAATTAACCAAAAAGAAAAGGAGAAATCAAACTATTGTTACTCAACTGTAGATGATGAACACCCAACTTCTAGTCTGTAAACAAATATTTTTATTATGTAAACCTTTTTATTTTGATATTTTAAAAATAAACCCTCCAAAAATATACTTTTAGATCCAAAACTTTTGGGCACTCCAAGTTAAGTGGCGTGGCATTTGTTTAGTGCAACTCCAACAATGGCCTGAGAAGAGCCGCCATGTTTTTTTTTTTTGCCAAGCTGGCAATCCGTGCTCAGCAAAATTTTAATGAGAAGTGGCTCATTAAGCTTACATATTGTGGCTTCTTGACAAATAGCAATAATCAAAATACATCATGGTATTTAACAATTCTAGTTATTAGCTGGAGATGGTGCGGTACCATAGATTCCATGTGACAGAACCATGATTCAGTATATAAGACAACTACAAATAAAAACTTGATACCGAGTGAGTTATAGAACATCAGAAAAAACGATAGCTCGCTTAGGTTGTCAAACATAGCAAAACAAGTATTTAAGCCTATATCACATCCATGTAATTCGATCGAGTAATGAGTATATTACTTGCCTTTGAAATTGATGTAACATTATTTCGCTTTTCTACAAGTGCTGCAGATAGCTGCGCCAGCAACATGTACAGTCCAGTTGCAAAATTTTACGGACAAGAAAAAGGGTTGGGTCGAGGAGCAACAAAGAAATTTGGATTTATTTTCAGAAAAAAAGGAATTAAATTCAAGATAAACATGAAATCTACCTCAGTACTAAATAAAACAACAAACCCATTGTTGGTATTTGACAACTATGTGGTAGAATATTCATTTCAATAAAGGAGAAAACAAGTTGGATTAGAATGGACAATTTCACAATTTCATAAATTTCGCACTCTGATGATACGAATGAACAATTGGTATCAACTATTAAATGAATAATAAAAAATAAGCATCTTCAGTTTCAGAGATTGATCAGCAAAGCTTTGCAATACAACACATAGATCTGAGCTTTATCGCTTCAAGCAAATTTGCTTCAGTTTTCCCATCGAATTTACGATCACGCCCGCCGCCACACTTGTTGGTCTAGCTCTCAGCTTGGCCTCCGGCGAGGCATGGGCAGCTGCAGAAACGAAAGAGAGAATCAGCAAGAGCAAAACATCAACCAACTCATAAAACAAAGCACAGAGTGACGAATCGATATGAAATCTAATACAGTATAAATAATTGTTGTTCAATTTTTGAAGAACAAATTGGAGTACCATTTGGCCAAGAAGCTCGGTCTCTCCGGCGCCGGCCGTGTAGGAGGTTGCTGCTGCTGCTGGTTCGCCGGACGCCCGACGAAGTAGTCTTCTCCCCCCAAAACGAAAACGAAGCAAAAGTTCAGCAAAAGAACCAGACAAAATCGACTCCTTTTGTGTCCAAAAACGATTATATAAAACGAAAACGAAGCAAGGTTCAGCAAAACATCGGGCAAAACCGATTCTTTTGTGGCCAAAATTTGATCAAATCGAGCTTGCACCGATGCACGTACCACCAGGGATCTGCGCGTTGGTAGCACGCCGCTGCTCGTCGGCGCCCTGCTGTTCTTTCGCGGGCTCCGCGTGGTTCATCGGCCGCCCCACGAAGTAACCTGCAACAAACGAACACACACCCCGAAAAATTCTTAGACTGATAGAGAAGCAAGAATTCCTTTAGCATATTTGATTGATACAAACAAAAAAAAGAAGAGAAGAGAAAGCTTGTGAGTGAGTGACATGTACCAGGAACATCGCTGCTCATGGCGGCGGTCGACGGATCGACGGTCACCGGCGGCTGGTTGGTTCGTAGGAGGAGAAGCTACTGAGCACACAAGGGGACGGAGAAGACGACGAAGAAGAGGGGAAGGAGAGGAAGATGCTTCCTTCCTCCCTCCCAGGCTGGCATACGCCAATAATTCGCGCAGAGATTGATTTTTCTCTCTTTAGGCCGCGACGACCCAAAACCCAAGTCGTCGCCCAGATGGGAAGGGGACAGAGTAACAAGTAGTATCAGCAACTAGCGACCACTACTACCAGAAGACGACCAGTTCAGTAACTAGAGAGTATCAGTCATTTGCAAACATGGCATGAGATGAGAATATCAAATCACTACTATTTGTTCCTTTTTCACGATACTGGCAACCGTTTTAGTTAGGACTGATACTCTGGATCTTGTTAGTTGTCATGACAGGGAAAACTTCACTGTCTTACTGATATTTGGGCCATGTTAGTTTCGCTGCAAGCGAAAGAGATCGGGCTCTTCTACCTTTAAAGTCATGTGACTTTATTACTAACATATGAGCCCGATGAACCATAAACCTACGTATCAATGATAAAATCAATGATAAAGGCATGATTGTGGGGTACATGGTACCCGGGTACACAAGGAGAGGCCCTTGGGCCATACAACATGGGGTGGGCTGAGAGCCCTAGGCCCATGAGGTACACTTGTAAACTAAGAAAGATAAGGATAAAGCAATCAATCCTATCCCTTGTAAAAAGATGGCAGACACCCGGATTATAAGGGCTACCTTACCATCTAGCCACCGGCTGCTCTAGCTCTATATAAAATGCGCCGGAGGAAACCCTAAGAGGTTACGCACTCCCACATACATACGCACCATCAGCCATTCCCTTGCTGATCTGTGCACCATGATACAGATCTAATCTCACACAACTGAAGCAGGGTATTACCTCATCCTGAGGGCCTAAACCAGTATAAACATCTGTGTCACCATCTCTCCTCGATCTTGTGCACCCCATAAATTATATTGCCGATACTAGAAATTCGACAGTTGGCGCGCTAGGTAGGGGGCGCTCAATCATTTTTTTTCTCAAGGAGGAGATGGCAGTTCATGGAGTCGCCTTCGTGAAATCCGCCACATTCCTCACTGCAACCCTCATCTCCTTTGGCTCCATCAAGTTCGTCGCCAATGACTCCGACCAACTCGTCCAGGTGAGCCCTGGTGTGATTGGACACACCCAAGCACTATGCTTTCCTACAGGTATTGGGTTCCGCTTTGGCTCCGTTGACTTCACCGCCAACAAGACCGGCGTACTCAGGCCTATGCCAACACGTGCTCCGCCGTCGATTGCGGCACCTCAGCTACCTTTTGGCGTCAACAACCTCGCCGCCATTGCCACCAAACTCGTCGCCGCCAACTACTACAAGAAAGGCGCACCACGACCCCGACGATCTCGACACGGCCATTCAACGTATCTTCGGCCCCAACTACCCCGTGAGCTTAGGCCCCGCTGGGTCGTGTTCCTCGACGAGTTTGTACGCCCCTCCGACTCAGAGATGGAGAGTTCCGGGAGCACCCCGACATCACGCCGCCCGCCACGTGACGTTTTCGTCGTACTCCAATCGGAGACGGAGGCCGAAAAGTAGGAGCGCAAAGAGGAGCGCCGCATCAGGCAACATTAGGAGGAACTAACCCGACGCATGGAAGAGCTACGCCAACGCGGCCAAGCCACTTGGGACGCCATCCTCCAGACCAAGCTGGGTGAACACGACGTCTTCATGACGCCCCAGCACAACATCTTGGTGGCCAAGGCACTACTCGACAACATCAACATTCCTGAGAACCCGATCGTCAACTCCACGATCACTCAAATCAAGGCCATGGTGGAAGCCGCCGCTGTACAACACGTGGAGATGGCCCCCACCACCTCCACAGCTGGTGCCTCATCTTCAAAGTGTCCGTCTCACCAACAGCTCGATCATCACCAGGCCTCCCAAGCAGGGAGCTCACATCCAAGTCTCCGCACCAGCAACATGCGCGACAAGATCGAGTCCAACTGATGACTCAATGCTGACCTCCGCAACGTTATGAATGAGCGGCGTCGGCAGCAGGACGCTAACCGGCTTCGCATTCACGACACCGACGTCGAAGGAGGGTGCCGACGCGCCAAGCGCATGTCGGACGGTCGCATCATCGTCCGCCATCCAATCCAAGATTACGTGGACCTCTCTCCCGAGCCACTACACTGCCGTGATGACCCGATCGAGGGCATCCTTGCCTTCACTGAACCACTCCACCCAGTACCGTGTCCAAACAACTTCAAGCCCATGGGCATCGACAAGTACGACGGCAAGACCGACCCTGGAGTCTGGCTCTCCGTCTACTCCATCGCCATCCAAGCAGCCGGCGGGGATCAGCTTGCCATGGCAAACTACCTACCAATTATGCTGACACCATCAACTCGGGCCTGGCAAACTGGCCTCCTCGAGTACACCATCAACAGCTGGGCCAAGTTGAGGGCTCAGTTCATCGCCAATTTTCAAGGCACCTTTCCTCACCCTGGCACCCAATGGGACGTCTACCTGATCACTCAGGGTGACGACGAGCGCTTCGCCGACTACATTCGTCGCTTCACAGAACGCAAAACACAATCCCTCACGTCAAGGACACCGAGGTGACGGCAGCCTTTCATCAAGGTTGCAAGAATGAGGACTTCATCAAGTGGTGGGCCCACAAAACTTCACTCGGCAGGAGCGGCGTCATCAGCGTCCGTCAGATGTTCGACCGCGCCAACAAAGATGCCAACTCCGAGCTAGCGGTCTACTCACAAATCAAGAAGCGGCCGTCTTACCAACCCCGCCGCGACAACACCGACTCGCCCCGCAATAGACCTCCCAAGCGCAAGAGCGAGAAGGAGGTTAACGTCGCCGAGCACAGTAACAGCCAGCGGCGCTTCAGGCCGCCTAGATCTGACAACTTCAACAAGCTCATGGATGGTCCCTGCTTGTACCATCCCAACTCGAAACATTTGGCTAAAGATTGCTGGAAACTCAAGCAGTATGCGCAGCAACTCCACACCGACAAGCCTACCCAGCCGAAGGAGACACGCAAGCCAGCACAAGATGACGACAAATCCAAGTCTCCTAGCTTCCAACACCCTCACGCCAAGCTCAACCACATATACGGAGGCCCTGACGCCTACGAATCCATGCGAAAGTAGAAGCTCACGGAGTAGGAGATATTGTCGACACATCGCAGTACCTCCGGTGATCCGAAACCGCCATCACCTTTGACAGCTCCGACCGCTTAGAGCATGTGCCTCACCCGGGCCGCTATCCACTCATCCTCGATCCAATCTTGGAGGGCGTTCGCTTAAAAAGGGTACTCGTCGACGACAACAACACCCTCAACATTTTGTTCTCCAAGACCTTCAAGGACATGGGGCTCCCACAATCCCTACTCCGACCCAGCAAGTCACCGTTCCACGGCGTCATCCCTGGCACTTCATCGACTCCACTCAGCCAGGTCACCCTTCAGGTCACTTTCGGCAGCCTTGACAACTTCCACACTGAGAGTGTGGTTATTGAGGTCGCCAACTTTGAAATGGCCTACCACGCCATCTTCGGCAGGACGGCCATGGCCAAGTTCATGGCTGTTCCCCACAATGCCTACGCAATGATGAAGATGCCTGTGCCTAACGACATCATCTCCCTTCGGGCTGACATCAGGCAATCTTTCATCTGCGACAAGGAGAGCTACGACATGGCCCAGTCCATCGAGGCTTCACTGCATCAAGAAGCCATCGCCAGTGACGCATCGACGAAATTAGCTGGCGACGCGGAGTTGTCGGCCGCCAAGGCCTCCAAGATCTCCATGGACGCGTCCAACGCTCCCACCAAGAAGATCATCCTCGACCATGCTACTCCCGCCAAGACAGCCGCCATCGGCACTAGCCTCAGCACCAAATAGGAAGACGCGCTCGTCACCTTCCTCTAGGCCAACAAAGAAATTTTTGCCTAGAAACCCTCTGACATGCCTGGTGTCTCGAGGGAGGCTGCCGAGCACTCTCTTCATGTGTGTCTTGACGCCAAACCCATCAAACAAAGGCTACGCCGATTCGCCCCAGACAAGAGGGAAGTCATTAGGGAGGAGTTAACAAAACTTTTTAGCCGCTGGCTTTATCAAAGAGGTGTATCACCCAAAATGGCTAGCCAATTTGGTTGTTGTAAGAAAAAAGAATAAACAATGGCGTATGTGCATTGATTACACAGATCTCAACAAGGCCTGCCCTAAAGATCCATTCGGCCTACCCCGCATTGACCAGGTGGTTGACTCCACGGCCGGGTGCGAGCTGCTCTCCTTCCTTGACGCCTACTCAGGCTACCATCAGATCGCCCTTAAAGAAGATGACTACCTCAAGACCTCCTTCATCACTCCATTCGGTGCCTACTGCTACATCACCATGCCCTTTAGGCTCAAGAATGCCGGCATAACATACCAACGAACAATGCAGAAATGCCTGCACAACCAGCTAGGCTGCAATGTGGAGGCATACGTGGACGACATCATCATCAAGACCCGAGTGAAGGAAGACCTCATCGCCGATTTGGAAGAAACCTTCAAATGCCTACGCACCTTCAAGATGAAACTCAACCTCGAGAAATGTACCTTCGGCGTACCATCGGGCAAGCTACTCGGCTTCACGGTCTCCAGACACGACATCGAAGCCAATCCTGGCAAGATAGCAGCCATCCACTCCATGGAGCTGCCTATGGATCTGAAGGAACTACAAAAGTTGACTGGGTGTGTGGCGTCACTCAGCCGTTTCACCTCCCGACTTGGCGAGCGAGGCATGCCATTCTTCAAGCTCCTTAAAAAGTCCGACAACTTCACATGGACTGACAAAGCTCAGGCTGCCTTCGATGACTTCAAGCGATACCTCACCAGTCCACCCCTCCTAACGGCACCACTCCTAGAAGAACTCATCCTACTATACATTGCTGCCACATCAAGTGTCGTCAGCATAGTGCTGGTAGTGGAACGAGATGAAGAGGAATCTGTGCAGAAAATCCAACGCCCGGTGTATTTCATCAGCGAAGTCTTCGGTGACTCGAAGACTAGATACATCCAAATCCAGAAGATGTTGTACGCCATATTCATCACCGCATGCAAGCTCCGCCACTACTTTCAAGCTCATCCAATTTCAGTCGTCACTGCCTTTCCCCTACGAGACGTCATGTTCAACAAGGAGGCCACGGGGCGCATTCCCAAATGGGCATTCGAACTAATGGTGCTCGACATATCCTTCCAACCAAGGGTGGCCATCAAGTCATGGGCTCTAGCCGACTTCATCGCCGAGTGGACTAAAGAATAGCAACCGGGCATACCAGCTGACCTGGCACATTGGCAACTCTACTTTGATGGTTCCCTCATGAAGACCGGCGCTGGCGCAGAGGTCCCGCTCATATCTCCCAAGGGAGAGAAGCTTCGCTATGTCCTCCAGATACACTTCCTTGCCTCCAACAACGCCGCCAAGTACAAATCCCTCCTACACGGCCTGCGAGTGGCCACCACACTCGGCATCCACCGGGTGGTGTTAAGAGGTGACTCCCAACTCGTCGTCTACCAAGTAATGAAGGACTGGGATTGCTCTGATGACAAGATGGCGTCTTACTGCCAAGAAGTACGAAAGCTGGAAGAAAAATTTGACGGCCTCGAGCTCACTCACATCGGCCGTGATGACAACGCAAAGCTGACTCCCTGGCTTGCCTGTGGTCTAAGCGCGAGCCGGTCCCACCCGGAGTATTCCTCAAAACTCTCAGCAAGTCCTCCATTAACAAAGCGAAGAACAAGCTCAAGCAAGTCCTCATTGTCATGGATGATTGGCGGACACCACTGCTGAAGTATATCAAAGATGGCACTCTACCCTCTGTAGGTCTGAAGCTGAGAAAATCTCCCACAAGAGCATGTCATACTGCATCGTTCATGACGAGCTATACCGCCAGGGAGAAATCAACATCCTGATGAAATGCATATCACAACAAGATGACAAGGATCTGTTGAAGGAAATCCACTCGGGCATGTGCAGCAACCACGCCACCTCGAAAACCATCGTGGGGAAAGCTTACCGACAGGGATTCTACTTGCCAACCACCATCACTAACACCAAAGACATCGTCTGCACCTGCGAGGGCTGCCAGTTCTTCGCCCACAACACTCACATGCCAGCTAACGAGCTCCAGACCATACCAATCTCATGGCCCTTCCCAGTCTGGGGGCTCGACATGGTGGGCCCATTCAAGAAAGCTCCAGGAGGCTTCACTCATCTCTTCGTCTGCGTCAACAAGTTCACCAAGTGGATAGAAGCGAAGTCGGTCGGAAAGATCACTACAGCCAACGCCCAAGAATTCATCAAGAGCGTCGTCTACTGCTTCGGCGTACCCAACCGCATCATCACCGACAATGACACCCAGTTCACCGGCTCTGTCTTTCAAGAATTCTGTGAATAGCTTGGCATCAAAATCTGCTATGCATCTATCGCCCATCCCATGGGCAACGACCAGGTGGAACACGCCAACGGCATGGTACTCCACGGCATCGAGACCCACATCTTTGACCGACTAAAGCCATACGTGGGCAAATGGGTACAAGAACTACCATCTGTGCTATGGTCACTCTGCACCACTCCAAGCCGGGCAATGGGATAGACCCCCTTCTTCTTGTGCTACGAAGCCAAAGCAGTCCTCCCAGTAGAGTTATCACTCGGATCCCCACGGGTCCGAGCCTACAGTGAAGACGACGCAGAGCGTGCGGCGCAAGAAGACACCATCCGACTAAAGGAAGAACGCTAAGCAATCATAATCGAATCAACAAGATATCAGTAGATGCAACGCAAATACCACAGCCGCAACATCCGGGAATGCTCCTTTGCCGTGGGGGACCTCGTCCTCCAACGAGTGCAAACAACTAAAGATCAGCACAAACTCTCTCTAACTTGGAAAGGGCCCTACACGGTCACCGCCATCCCCTGGTCGGGCTCCTACCGGTTGGCCACCATGCAAGGCGAGGCGATCACCAACTCCTAGAATATTGAGCACGCCGATTCTACGTGTAACGTTCATCATGTGCAATAATACTGGCCCCAAGTGTTCCACCCAATGTTGCATCCACCCGCACCCGGCTACTTCTACTTCACCAAGCCGCTTGCCCAGGGGCTTTTAAACCACCCAGCGGCACAACGGATCACTGCGGACTCGGGAGCTTGACCTCCCTCGTCGTCTGGGTGCTACTCGCCCAGGGGCTTTCAAACCCTTAGTGGCCTACTCGGCCTTGGCCATGTCTTAACCGACTAAGCGAGGTGTACCGCTTACCCGCCTGCCCGGGGGCTTTCAAACCACCCAGCGGCACAGCAGACGGCTATGGACTCGAGGACTTGACCTCCCTCGTGATCTGGGTAGTACTCGCCCGGGGGCTTTCAAACCCTCAGCAGCCCACTTGGCCCTAGCCATGCCTTAACCAGCTAAGCCAGATGTACCGCTTACCTACCTGCCCGGGGGCTTTCAAACCACCCAGCGGCACAGCAGACGACTACGGACTCAGGGGCTTGACCACCCCCGTTGTCTAGGTACTACTCATTCAGGAGCTTTCAAACTCCCGGCATCCTACAATGATCCGACTACGCCACTCGCTCGGGGGCTTGGCGTACACGGACCCAACACACAAGCATCGTCAACCAAAGCAGGCTATGAGCATTATAAACTTCTATGCATAAAAGTTCTATTCATAAGTCCGACTAACTGTTTCACATGAGACAAAGGCATAAAAATGTTTACAGGTCCAAGTCCTTCACGAGCGCGATGGCAGCTGACGCAACCTCTCCCAAGAGCCGGTCCGCATCCTCCTCGGTGTAGTCCACCACATACCACTCCTCAACGGCATCAAGGTTGACCTGGGGATAGTGCGACTTCACCACGGTGAGGCTGTGGCTAGCACTGATGTTGGCCACCGATTCAGACAGCCGGCGAACAGCCGCCGGCCCTTTCGGAACCAACTCCGCCGCCAGTTGGAATGGGTCCTTGTCTTCACAACGGGACGGGAAGAGCAGATGCAGGGTTGGCACCAGCGACTGCACTAGCTCCTCATGAAGACCCTTGGCAGCGTCCAACTCTCGCTAGAAATGGTGGAACTGCAAGATTGTGTAGTGCTGTGTGCTTCTTCACCAGCTCATCCGTCAGAGCCGCCTGTTCAGCAGAGGCCGACTCGGATGCTGCTTGCACGGCTATCAAGGCAAATACAGTCAACAACGGCAGCGTTCAAACACAAGTAGGGTACACATTACAAGACTCACCATCCATCATAGCCTGCGTAGCCCGAGCACCCTCCTGGGCCTCCTACAGCTGCCCTTCCAGTTCGGCGATCCGAGCCCGTCCGCCAGCTGCCTCGCTTGGTCCACCCACCTCTTCCACTCTACCGCCTCGCGTCTGCCCCTTTCAAGCTCATCCTTGATTGCAAAAAAATACACATTGTCAACAATGCCATTGTGTTGACATAGTAACTCGGCCAAAGCAGCTTACCATTCTTCCTCAGTTGGTAAATCTGATCCTAGAGCTCCCTCTCCCGATGATGTCCCTCCTTCGCCTCCTTCTGTCGCTAGAACTCCACCCGCTACATGGCCCGTCGGATCTACTCAATCTCAGTGACATTGTCGAAGACGCTCCGTAGCGCCTCACTCTTAGTCGACGAGCGATCGACAATTTTCTATAGAAATCACCCAAAAAAATCAAGTCAACTCCATGCTACGATGCCTACAGTTGTCCTAACACGGAGTCGGGGTCTACCCGGCTCAAAAACAAGACAACACTACATGATGACACGGCGCACCACCCCCTGGCGCTACGCCATGCCGTTGGGGGCTACCCGGCCAGACACAACTAAAGATAAGTGCTACTTTCTACTCTACTTCAAGGCACAATGATTACTTTCATCTAGTCCTGAAGTCGAGGGCTAAGGGACATAGCTACTAACCTGCATTTTATCCAGCAGAACCAGCCCTGCCTCATACATGGTTGTGGCATCAGCCTTGTCGGTGGTGGCGTCGAACCCCTTCTTCATTGCATCCTTCTCCTTTTTGCCCTCCTGGAACCAGGAGGCTTGGAGGGGAGGGACATACTAGGTCGATGGAAGCGCACGTTGCTGACGCGGAATTTCTTCCACGGCTTCCTTGTCCTTGCCAGCCAGCTTCTTCTCGGGCCAGCGGTGTGAGGGTGCCTGAGGACTAGGCGGAGGAGAAACTCATGAAGGAGAAACTCATGGAGGAGACACTCACTACGGAAATGGCGAGGCGGCGCCGAGCCCGTGGTGGTACCATCGTCCCCGTCGTCGCATTGTCACTCGGCTCGCCCGAGTCCTATGCAATCTGTCTGGCCGCCTCAGGCTCGAAGGAACCTGCCTCAGTGGTTCCCAGCTCGGCCTAGGGAGCAGTCTGTTGAGCTGACTCGGACTCGGCTTGAGCAAAAACATTGTTGGCATCTGCCGCCGATGGGAGCTTGCTCAGGTCGTCCTGCGTCGAAGACCTGCGACATCCACTCGCCGTCAATCTCTATGAACCTACGACTCCGTCGCCCGCAAATGAACAAGAAAAGAGAACCACCACAACTCACCTGGTGGACTGCCGAACCTTGCAGACCCCAATTCTCGTTCCCTTAGGCGGGCTGGGTGATGCCGCCTTTGCCGCTGCTCCAACCGCCTCCGAGGCCTTAGCGGCAGCTGTCGCTGCCCTCGTCGTCACCCTTGGAGTTCCGGGCGATCCTGGTGAGCTTTCATCCTTCTTCTTCTTATGGACTGGGTCAGGACTCACCACCACGTCTTTCCCCTTGCCGGTCATCTTGGCCGACTCCGGAGTGGCTGGGCTGTCGCCGATCTTGGGCCCACCAACCGTACGCCTGGGTTCATTCGTCCCTGGCTGCTTAGAAGCCGTATGCTTGGGAGGCCGGCCGCTTGGAGGAGGGTCATCGGCATGCCTCTTATTCGAGGCCCCGGGCAGCGGGGGGTTGGAGATGAATGTCGTGGCTCCCTGCATCCACATACACAATGAAGATCGCAATCTAGTTTACGCACATACATAAGGTGGGCTTGAGACTAGCATACCTCAGGTCGCTTCTTGCTGCGGTTGAGAGGATTGGGACACCCTTCTGTACTGACTAGTGTCCTAGGCTCGAAGAAGTGGTTTAGCCTTTCAGCGGCCTGGTCATTGTCAACCAGCTCTCTGCTCTCCCGAGTCAGGTCATCCTTTCCTGAGTACTTCTAGGCCGGGTGGGCTCAGCTCTTTAGTGGTTGTATCCTCCGTGTGACGAAGTTACAGGCCACACCAACACCAGTCAAGCCAGTGCCGATCGGAAGACGCACTCCCCTCAGTAGCCCCCTTACTTGGTCCATCTCGTCGCGGCTGGGGAGTGTGGACCAGCAATCCGTCACAACTGGGGCATGGTCGGTATACGATGGCAGGCCGGTAAGTAGGTTGGAGCAATAAAACCACTTGGAGCACCACCCCTTGTTGCTGGACCTAAGTGGGAGATCGAAAAATTCCATCTTCCGATCTGTTTGGATCTGAATGCCACTTCCTCCAACTACCATGGGGTTCTTCTTCCCCGGCTGCGGCTTGAGTTGGTAAAGGTAGTGGAAGAATGTGAAGTATGGGGGGATGCCACAATGCGCCTCGCACAAATGCACAAAGATAGCAATTTGAAGGATGGAGTTGGTGTTGAGATGGTGGATGTTGATACCATAGAAGTGGAGAAGCCCCTGAAGGAAATCACCGGCTGCGAGACCAAGACCGAACCTGAAGAAATGAAGGAACACCACGATCTCGTTGGTGTTTGAGGTCGGGAACTCTTTCCCGACAGCCTCTCACCAACCGATGAGCTCTTGAGGAGGGAGGATTCCTTCTTCCACGGCCTCCTCTAGTGTCGCCGTCGTCATCGTCGACCGCGCCCAGGAAGCAACCTGATCGGGGATCGGAACAGACTCCACCGTGGATTGAGACATGGCGACGGCGGAAGGCAGATGACTTCGATGGGAGGAGCGCCTCTGGGTCCCGCCGGAATCGATCCGATCTGCCCGGGGAAGAAAACCCTAAATCGCCAGAGAGAGGGAGTCCGAGTGTGCGGAGAAGAAGAGGAAGAGGTGGTTACTATTCAATTTTGGGAATCTAGGGCAACGGCACTCCCGCCCGGGGTATTTATAACTCTCAGTATCCCCGACGGGCCAGCCCAGGAAAGGAGTCTTTTTGGAAAGGAAGTCTAGGAAACCTCCTCCGTTAAGGGAACATTGCCATCAACAATTGGACTCGGACTCGGCTGCATACAACATCCTTTTTGGTAATTTTGGGGGAGTACTCAGCCAGTCTTGCCTCCTCCATCTGACGCCATCAACTCCAGGATCTTCATCAAGCTTAGTACTCGAGGGCTACTGTGGGGTACATGGTTCCCGGGTACAGAGGCCCTTGGGCCGTACAGCATGGGGTGGGCCGAGAGCCCTAGGCCCGTGCGGTACACTTGTAAACTAGGAAAGATAAGGATAAGACAATCAATCCTATCCCTTGTAAATAGATGGTAGGTACCCAGATTATAAGGGCTACCTTAACATCTAGCTACCGACCACCCTAGCTCTATATAAAGGGTGCCGTAGGAAACCCTAAGGGGTTATGCACTCCCACATACATACGCGCCATCAACCATTCCCTTGCTGATCTGCGCACCACGATACAAATCTAATCTCACACAACTGGAGTAGGGTATTACCTCATCCTATGGGCCTGAACCAGTATAAACATCTGTGTCACCATCTCTCCTCGATCTTGTGCACCCCATAAATTATATTGCCAATACTAGAAATCGACAACGATGCCTTTGAAGACAGTGAATCTCAATCCATGTGAAAGATTCATGATTTTTGTAGGCACTAAATCACCGACAGAGTGGCTGACCGCTTGTGTAAATCACTTTTGGTTGCTTGCAAAAAGCCTTTTTTTAAGTAGTGCCTGAAGATTTTACACATTTATGTTCTTTTTCAATACTTATTTTAAGAACAAACCCCTAAAAAACTTATCGTACAAATGGACCCTAAAACTTCAACATCTTAGCACAAAAATCCTTGGAGTTGACCAATGACGCCATGCTAGATTAGTATAGTAATGTGGAGAATATGGATACCGGGTACCCACACGGCCTCCATATTCGACTAGAGATAGGGGGTGGACCGGATCCATATATTATGTAATAGAGTAGGACTCAGTCATAATATTGCCTTGTGTTCTATGGCATGACCTAAAGTCTCCATTGAGTACTACCATGTAATAGATTAGAAAACTGATGCCGTGTTTGGCTAGGTTTTCCTCTTTGTAACCCTGTCCCTCAATCTATATAAGGTGGGCAGGGAGCCCTCTATGGGTATGATCACAGGAATGATCACAGAGATATTCACAACTCGATCGTCAGATCAATATACACCTGGCGGATACAATCCCCAAACAGGAGTAGGGTATTACCTCTCATTGAGAGGGCCTGAACCTGTCTAAATCCTTGTCTTCCTGTTGGCGCAGAATTTCGACCCGTCCAGCAACCAAACGGGTTCCGCGTTACCACGGCGGCCTGGGAGATCTGCTTAGCTCCAGTGCAGGTCCAAATGGCTTGCCTAGTCGTAAGTAGAGCGTGCCAGTTGATTTGATCTGCAATCAACAAGAAACAAGCGAACCATGTCAGAAAACAATGGCCGATCGGTCGGCAGACCGATGACACATTGTCATAGCCCAGCCGATAGGGCAAAGCTGTATCGGCTCACTTAGAAATTGAATAAGACATGAATCTAATCTTATCGGCCTTCATTGATATGTAAACCTCAACTAATAATATCGGCCGATAAGGACGACAAAGATAGCTACACCAGCTAGTACTCTGGTGCAACCTTATACGAGCCAATCGGCCAGTATAAACACATCAACCATAAAGAAATCTTAAGACTACTTCACAATTGACATATTTATACTCATCGATCTGCACGTATAAGTGGCAAACATATGCAAGAAATATAAAGCAATTGCATACGTTAGATAAGACCGGCTAAAACCCCGGTACTATCCTTAATTACAACCGAAAATAGGCTTTGTGTTAGATCTCAAAACAGGACTAAGGTCGATGGCAACTCAAAGTGTGAATTGAGACTTAACACAAAGAAAATCAAGCCGTCGATTGCTTTTGGGGATGACAGATGCATTGAATAATCTAGCCAAGCATGAGAATTAAACCATCGTCGGCAATAAACCCTAAAACGAGTAAACCGCCGGCAAGGCTTAATTGAAACACCTGTCAAAACTATCCAAGACATGATAATTGACGATCACATCATCGAGGCTTAACGTGTCTAAAGCGACACGCTAGCCCCGACGATGCAGATCGTCGGGAACGAGTTCTTACCTCTGCTCCGAAGAAGCAAGAACTCGCTGAAGAAGACCTCTTGCGAGGGTTGGCGATGCGCCGAAAGTAGATTGAACTGGTTTTTGTGTGATTGATTCGAGAGAGCTTACATGTACAAACTATCGGGATATTTATACCCGAGGTTACAACAGAACCCTTGTAGGGCACGATCTTATCTACAACTAACAAACAAGTCTTTGCGGCAGACTCTAGCCACAGATTAGATCTAAACTACCTAATTTACAAGATACAATTGCCTAAAACCGAGCTTTATCTCTATTTGGCAACTTCCTTGAAGCTTACTTCGAGCCCAAACCAAGCCCACGTTGACACTGTCAACTCACAACCCGTATCGGCCCATGACCAAACCAAATCCGTATCGGCCGATATGCCCTTTGTAGCAACACTCCCCAAGTCCGATACGGTTACTGGGTCCGATACGAAGCCTGGCCCGACTCCAACTCAATCCTTCCTCTCTGCTTCGGTTTCCTCTTTCCTTTCCAAGTCGATTACCAAAATCCGTCGTTAACACTTCCGCATCCATCCACTTTTAGGTCTCGTGCGCTACCCCTTTTATTATTGCCGAATTCCAGTTTCAACAGTTGGCGCGCCAGGTAGGGGTTACGCTGAGTTTCCTATCGACGAGTGCGATGGAATCACCTTCATGAGTCGCCAGCTTCGTCTTCGCTATGGGAGCTTTGACTGCCTCGCCGCCGATAACTTTAACAAGCTCTCGCTCTTTTGACTTGGATATAAATCAGTCGGGGGAGATTCAATCTAGCTAAGAAGGATAACAACCACTCTACCACGACGAGTTTCAGATTCAATCTACTATGGCCACTGCCAGCATCGCGTTTGTCAGCAAGCTTCTTCGCTTCGAAGAGTTAGACTGTATTGTCACGAGAATAACTGCTATTACAGACACGTTGTTTCCAACGTCACCGACATGATCATCATGGACATGGACTCGAGGTGTCACTATGCGGATAATCGACCACGAGCTTACATCTTCGCCGTCACCTACTAGTTTCTTAGCCTCCACAGATGGTGTACTCCGCCGCCGATGCTAATGGCGACATCGACTTCACCATCAGTCCTCTTCGTCATCGCCAACTGGTTTCTTCGCCTCCATGGTTGGTGTACCCCGCCGTTGTTGCTGATGGCGACATCGACTTCACCGTCGGCTGCCTTCACCGCCGCCGACTGGTTCCTTGCCTCAATGGTTGGTGTACTCCGCCGCCGTTGCTGATGGCGACATCGTCTTCACCGTCGGTCGTCTTCGTCATCGCCGACTGGTTTCTTCGCCTCCACGGTTGGTGTACTCCATCGCCGTTGTTGATGGCGACATCGTCTTCACCATCGGTCATCTTCGTCATCGCCGACTAGTTTCTTCGTCTCCACGGATGGTGGACTCCGCCGCCGTTGCTGATGGCGACATCGACTGCACCGTCGGTCGTTTTCGTCATCGCCAACTGGTTTCTTTGCCTCAATGGTCGATGGACTCCGCCGTTGTTGTTGATGGCGACATCGTCTTCACCGTTGGTTGTCTTCATCATCGCCGACTGGTTTCTTCATCTCCACGGTTGGGGGATTCCATTGCCGACTAGTATTTTCGCTTTCATGGCCATGCGTCTTTGTCACGTTGTTGGGAACCTTCACCTCCACCATCGGTCGCCTCCTCACTGCTTTCTCGGTTGGTGTCTTCGTCGCCATTGATGAACGACCTTGTCCTTAGATTGGCCACCTCTGCCGTCGCCGGTGGAAATACCAAAAAACTAAGTCATCATTAATTTTCTTCTTTATATGATATTTTCTTTTTTCTCTGCCTCACTACATCAACTGGACCTCCGTTGAGCAATGAGTCGGGGGCTACAGATGTTATATCATATTTTTGCAATAATTTTTATAATGTTTATCTCGATTGCTTGAGAAATAATCTGAGTAAAAAAGTGTTGATCGAGTTATGGAACTCTATTTCCCTATACTTTCAGTTTGGTTTGTCGATGGATAGTTGCCCTTGGGCCGAATCCTAGCATCCGGGGCTCGTTGGATGGAGTGTATAACGCAAGGTGCTAAATATTACTCGAAAGAACTCAAAAGCATAGAGATAAGATCATTTGTTTTTTGCTCTTAACAACTACAAAAGTAGCCGAATAGTAAATTCCGATATATAAAACTTTGTTTCATTAATGACGAACTCATGTCAATGACTAGTCAGGCAGAGTGTTTAAACGTGAGGACTCATCTACTCGGGGGAATTAGAACCAACAAGAGGAGGAATACATATTTATAAATATTTTAAAATGCTTGAATTTTCCTCAAGTATTATATTTACATCAAATACTACTCATCCTACATATTTATACTACAGGATCCAAATCCAGATATGCATAGTAGAGATTCATGGCTATAAGCTTATCTCCTATGCCTCAGGAATGGATCAGTCAGAACATCATCGCCGGCTTGCCTTCGCCGCTGCCGACTGGTGTCTCCGCCTACATGGTTGGTTGGTCACACCACCGTTGTTGGGCGTCTACGTCTTTATCGTCGGCTTGCATTCGCCGCCGCCTACTGGTGTCTCCGCCTACACGGTTGGCTGGTCACACCACCGTTGTTGGGCGTCTACGTTTTCATCGCTGGCTTGCCTTCGCCGCCGCCGACTGGTGTCTCCGCCTATATGGTTGGTTGGTTACACCACCGTTGTTGGGCGTCTACATCTTCATCATCGGCTTGCATTCGCCGTCGCCTACTAGTGTCTCCGCTTACACCGTTGGCTGGTCACACCACCGTTGTTGGGCGTCTACGTCTTCATCGCCGGCTTGCCTTCCCCGTTACCGACTGGTTTCTCCACCTACACGTTGGTTGGTGTTGACGTAGAATTTAGACCCGCCCAACAAGAAAACGGGTTCCGCGTTTCCACGGCGGCCTGGGAGATCTGCTTAGCTCCAGTGCAGGTCCTAAAATTGATGAAGTGCAGGCGTGCCAGTCAGTTTGATCCTGCTACTGACAATGTGTTGACGCAGAATTTAGACCCGCCCAACAAGAAAACGGGTTCCGCGTTTCCACGGCGGCCTGGGAGATCTGCTTAGCTCCAGTGCAGGTCTTAAAATTGATGAAGTGCAGGCGTGCCAGTCAGTTTGATCCTGCTACTGACAAGATATGCAAAACAGCAGAACATATAACATATCGGCCTATCGGCCGATAGCAAAAACAGTCTATCGGTCGATGAGCCGATAGGGCAAAAATGACCGATCGGCCGGTAGGCCGATGATGCAATTCCAGTCGATGCCGATGCCAGCCGATGCAGTTAGGGTTTTGAACCATCGGCTGTGTACTGAGCAAACATTTGTATAGAGGCAATCGGCTGATGATAACATGATAATATAGCAATATAATATAGCATAATTCAATCATATGATAAAACAAATATTGATCTGAAGGTTAAAGCACACATCAGCCAACGGTCCGATGGCATAAACTCCCAATAAGCAAGTAAACAATAAATACTCTGTTGTCATCGGCCAAATCCAATCTATATAAAAAACTCTTGGGCCGATGCAACGTCCAGATAACTCATCGGCTGAAACCCCGATGAAACCCTTATTGGCAGCCAACAAGCAGGCTAGAGATTACGGCTCTAATCACGACTTAGTAGGTCAAACCGAACTGATGCAGCACTAAGTATGAAAAGAAACGCAAGACCTAGACAATCAAGCCCTTGACTGATTTTCAGAGTGGTGGATACCTTAGCCAATCTAATCTAGCAAGGCGATTTAGTCGATACCGGCATAAACCCTAAAGCGAATCTCGGCCGATAAGCCTAAATCGAGAAGCCGAACCAGATTGACTAAAATATATGATAGTAGGTGCTTACGTTGACGAGATCAGAACGTCGAAGCCCTAGCCCCGACAGTGCAGGCAGCCATAACGAGACTTACCCCTCGTGTGAAGGGCATGAACTCGCCGAAGAAGACGAAAAGTAAAAGTTGGCGATGCGCCGAAGTTGTATTGATCGTGAGATCCTTTACATGAACCTTGGGCTTACATATTTATACCCATAGACTAACAAAGATCATAACAGATTACGACTCAAACTTTCCTAAAGATAAAACAGAAAGCTAACAAACTCTTCCTAGTTAATAGATACAAGCCACATCCTCCTTAGACTCAGTTTCTTCTGGATAAGATTCTCCCAAACCGAATCTAACAAGAATCCGACTGCTGAAAATACTGATAACTCTCATCGGCCGCTTATAGACCTCCGAAGCCAATACAAACTTTGAGGCCGATATATACTCTGAGCCGATACACAAACTGGCCGATAATGACTTCGGGGCTTACCAAATTCTGATGTTAACAGTTGGTCACACCACCGTTGTTGGGCATCTACGTCTTCATCATCGGCTTGCATTCGCCGCCGCCGACTGGTGTCTCCGCCTACATGATTGGCTAGTCACATCACCATTGTTGGGCGTCTACGTCTTCATCGCCGGCTTGCCTTCATCGCCACCGACTGGTTTCTCTGCCTACACGGTTGGTTGGTTACACCACCGTTGTTGGGCGTCTACATCTTCATTGCCAGCTTGCCTTCACCGCCGTCGACTGGTTTCTCTCTGCCTACACGGTTGGTTGGTTACACCACCGTTGTTGGGCATCTACGTCTTCATTGTCGGCTTGCCTTCAACGCCACCGACTGGTTTCTCCACCTACACGGTTGGTTGGTCACACCACCGTTGTTGGGTGTCTATGTCTTCATCGTCAGCTTGCATTCGCTGTCGCCTACTTGTGTCTCTGCCTACATGATTGGCTGGTCACACCACCGTTTTTAGGCGTCTACTTCTTCATCGCCGGCTTGCCATCGCAACCGCCGACTGGTGTCTCCGCCTACACGGTTGGTTGGTTACACCACCGTTGTTGGGCGACTACGTCTTCATCACCGGTTTACCTTCGTCTCCGCCGACTGGTTTCTCCTCCTACACGGTTGGTTGGTCACACCACCGTTGTTGGGCGTCTATGTCTTCACCGCTGGCTTGCCTTCGCCGCCGCCGACTGGTGTCTCCACCTACACGGCTAGCCTATTATGTCGCCGCTCTTGGACGTCTTTGTTTTCGCCATCATTCTGCCTCTTCCGTCGATGACTGGTTTTGCACCCGTCGACTGGTGGTTTTGTCTTCACGACTACGCAAATTCTATTACCTCTACTTCGCAAGCTTCGTTACTTCACCAACCACGACGTCTCCAAGAGCATCAACATGTGGGCATGTGCCGCCAAATACGACACCGTGTTAATCTACTACAACAAGTGGTGTTCCAATCCTCAAGATTTCTACTCGGACATCCTCAAAACATATTTTCTCTCAAGCGATTCCTACTCAATGACAAGCAATAGTTCTTGATCTATGTTCAGTTGTTTCCCAACTAAGCATAGAGTCGGAGGCTACACAAATACAAGACTCAAAATTCAATATGCGTTATGTCAAGAGGAAGCAATCAATTAACTAGCCAACAAGTCAACTCTGGGAGTCATTATCTTCGTCTTCGCTTAAGAGCAGGCATTCTACTTCTGAAACTCCAACTATTTCACTAGCAATTTTGGCTTGTGGCTGCTAGCACAATCTACTCCAAATTTCTTAAGTATCCAGTTCAAGATTTAATCTTCATGTCTGAAAGTTTGGAGTTATCAACCAATCAACTTAGATTCAATGAGTTGGACAACAGAATCAAGTGCTACCATCATCATAAATCAAGAAACGTTGCATCAATCTTCGCCACACACATGGTAGCGTTAAGGAAACTACTCGAGCTTTGATATCTTCTCAACAGTTTGATGGATTATTATCATTGACATCACCATCAACACCTTCGTCATCAACATTAAATTCATCTTTTGTCAACTACTGTCAACCAGGTTCTTCACTTCAGGAGACTAGGCTTCATCTACACTAAAATTTAACTGGGTCATCAACATCGCCATCTTCATCAACATCTTGCCATGTCTCTTCGGCCTAATCTATTCTGCCACTATTGACGAGCAACTTTGTCTCTACAACTGGTTATTTCTCCTACTACGGATCGTCATCACCAATGGTTGCGTCTGTTACAATTGGTGGCCTATTACGCCACAGCTAATTAGCATTTTCGTCTTCATCATCCGGCTATTTCCATCGTTGCCGACTGGTGGTCTCGCCGTCATTGCTGGCCTACGTCGTCGCTGCTGATGTGCGTCTTCATCTTCAACACCGACTTGCCTTGGTTGCCGCCGACTGGTATTCTCTCGTTTAAGGTTGGCCTATTGCGTTACCATTGATAGGCGTCATCGTCTTTACTGCCAGCCGCCTCATCTGTTGTTGTCAACTGATCTTCTCGATTCCATGGCTACGCGTCTCCATCACCATTGTTGAGAAACTACATCTTCATAGCCGACCATCTCTGCTGCCGCCAGTCGTCACTACTGCTGGTCATGTTTGCCGTCATCGACTGTTTTCTTCGTCTCCATGGTTGGTGGATTTTGCCATCGTCGTTGATGGGCAACTACATCTCCACCACCAACATCTTCGTTACCTCTGATGGGCAATTTCATCTCGACATTGGTGATCTCACTTCCATGCCGACTGCATTAGTTGCCACCAATGGATAACCTCAACTACGACAGAAAGACAAACAACATGCTCAAGGGCTTACTAGCTCTAGCACGAGGATCATACCTTCAATCTGGGCTTATGCTGGATATATGTAACATGAATTCATGGCCACGAGCTTATCTCCTACGCTCAAGGTCTGGACCAATATTATTCCCCACAAGGGTCACAAGCTGAGTTCTTGCGCCGGTCGGGATTTAATTATCAAATCTACTTTGGTACACCTCATGAGGGATAACTACTTGGAACAAAAGCTTTGCTTAGATGAGATGCGCTTGGTCTACATCACCCGGGAGATTTGTCACTCGGGAACATATTATAAGGGTGCTATGCACATCATCTTTTAAGGGTATCGGTAAGCATTTTTCGTTTGGGCCGAGGCCCACGGGATGCTTATAGCCCATATCTCAGGTGTGGCTTATCACGTGTCTCTAGGGATTTAAGCAAATTTGTCCTGACAATATGCACGTGCTCTATTGCCCAATACTTTCAAAATCCTTTCATACAGTAGTTACATAACTTTTTAGGAGTTGGTACAATGCAATTTAGAAGGTGACAAACAGTAAAGTTTTTTATAACTGTCCTGGTAACTTTTCTATAGGTTGCAGGAGTTGTTTGGTTTTTTACAAAGCAATTGATTTTATATTATATCAATACTATCTTGTCACATTTGTGTGTTTTTCTGATTAAGATCAATATTATAACTTAGGCTGATTATGTTTTGGTCATATTATTCAGGTGGTTGGTAAATCTATTTATAGGTTTTATTACCTCAGATTTTATACCACAAATGCCATATATTTCTAAGAATGATGAAATTGTGCGTCTTTTAGGGACTTAGGCATATTTGCTTTGGCAATATGTACACAATATGATACCAGTACTCATGATCACTATGCAACAAGCTTTATTATTAAGGTTATTTGCTGTGATTTTTTCAAAATGCTTTTGGCTTTGGCTAAGCATATTATTATATAAAAATCACTCGGTTGGTTAAAATTATTAAAGTTCTTGGCTATATATTTAGTTTATTCAACTAAATACATAGTCGGGGGCTACACCTAATTAGGTGCATCTAGTCGATGCACCTAGGTATATTTTTTTATTTGCAGTTTTTCAGCCCTTCACAGCCTTTCTATTGGATTGATTAAAGCACTCGGGAGACTATGCCAGAGATGATTGAAGCACTCGGCTATGGATTCATTTGGTTCGAGGTGAAATTATCTTGTAGACTGCGAAGGTCTTAGGGGCTACTGTGAAGAATATGGGTATCGGGTACCCACACGGCCTCCATATTCGACTAGAGATAGGGGTGGACCGGATCCATATATTATGTAATAGAGTAGGACTCGGTCATAATATTGCCTTGTGTTCTATGACATGATCTAGAGTCCCCATTGAGTACTACCATATAATAGATTAGAAAACTAATGTCGTGTTTGGCTAGATTTTTCTCTTTGTAACTCTGCCCCCCAATCTATATAAGGTAGGCAGGGAGCCCTCTAGGGGTAGGATCACAGGGATGATCACAGAGATATTCATAACTCGATCGTCACATCAATATACACCCGGCGGATACAATCACCAAACAGGAGTACGGTATTATCTCTTATTGAGAGGACCTGAACTTGTCTAAATCCTTGTCTTCCGCATCCATCCATTTTTCGGTCTTGTGCACTACCCCTTTTATTATTGCCGAATTCTAGTTTCGACAAGTAACTAGCCCATATGGCCTAGGGTAAGCAACCTGCTTGTTGATGCTAAGATGTTGGAGTTCAGTCCTAAACTTGGGTTTGGCTGTCACAGAGATTGGGGTTCATTCCTACAATTAAGTTTCATAGGATTGTATTTGTGAAATAAGTATTGCAAAAGGAGCATGATGTAAAATGTTTCAATATGATAGTCCATAAGGTTGATGCATTGGCTGTTAGTCTTGGAAGTTAGATGAAAGTAAAGAAGGTGTCTACTTGATTAGTATAGTATGGACTGGTGGCGAATATAAGATTCTAAGTGTAACTTGATTTGAATGAGTATAATAATTAATTATTGTCCAAGTTTATTTACCCTGCACCAGGATCAATGAAGACCACAGGCATGCCAATACCTATCCATCCTTGTCAGCGAAGAGTCTTAGAACTTTCTCCAGTTTATAGTCATTTTCATCTCAAAGCAAACTCTGAAAAATTCATGTGGAATTCCTAGATTTCAAAAAACGCCACATGAAAATCCATGACAGTTTGGTTCAATTGCTTGAAGACTTGCAGTTGCAAATAAGTCAGCCACTTGTCAAAGTCGTCTCATTGATCGCTGCTCTCCTTGCAAACATTATGGTTCTTTCTCGTTGAAAATGACAAATGCTTGTTCGTGGTAATTAATAGGCAATTGAGTCAAAAACTTTTCTGAACCTTCCCAAGAGAAAGTTCAAAGTTTTCATATTCATGTCGACCTTTTCTTGACAAAGACTACTCGGATAAAACAATGCTTTTAATGAGACCAGTAGCAATATAATAAATTCATAGATCCAAACAGGAAGCAAAATACTAATGGATAACGCGGAATAATCTCATTTGCTTGGGATATGATTGTACAATTCACAATAGTGTAACTGCAGGAAAAGAAAAAACTTTGGAAGAAACAAAACTTGTATTTCCTAAAATGACGAATTCACCGTATCACAATTCCACTGATTTCTTGATGAACTGTCGATTAAAATTGCGAACACAGCCGTGTTGATCTAGTTCAAATTTTGACCGCCAGTGAAGCACCCGAAGCTGCAGAGAGAGATCCAATGAGCCAATACATCATGCAAAGTGAAAAACAAATCAATGGGTAACTAGGGACACAAGCATCTGATATTCTGTATATGGATTACAGCTTACAGTTTCTTAAAGAAGCCCGGTTCTTTCCTCTGTTCACCGTTAGCATCATTTGGTCCGACCGGATGGCCATTGTAGTAGCCTTTAGTAATAGGAAAAAAATCAGAAGATAAAGATTTCTCTTAATCTTTAGAATGATTTCAAATTTGAAAAGTTGAAAACTATCATAGGAATAGCAAACAAAACAGCCTGAGGTAATAGAAGAATACATAGAAGACTGAAAATTAAGAACTCTTTTCAAGCACTTATCAACCAAAAGTTATAACAAGATCTGCTACATCTGGCAAATTGATGTATGCAGAAAACTAATTAATCCTGTATACCTACCAGGGATTTGAGCGTTCTGTTCCTCAACCGGCCGTGAAGCTTTCTGTTCTTCATGGTTCAATGGACGACCAACGAAGTAGCCTATATTAACAACACCCACAAAGTAAGAAAATTTACAGAAAGATGTCCTTCAAACGTGAAATAGTTCGCCTATGGATGACTGGTTAAGCTTGTAGCATGCACATACCTGGAGGATTGTCACTCATGTCGGATCGATCGATCTCCAGTCGGTTAGCTCCTCTTCCGGAGACGGCGAGGCGAGAGGTAGACGAAGACGACGACCAGGATGCAGAGGAGACTGACTTGAGAGGTGTATTCTAGTGAAACTTTGCAGTTCTACGGCCGTTTTAGTTGGATCAAAACAGAAGAGGTACGTTTAATTTATTGGCTTTTCTCTAAGCTGTCATTAGTGATTAGAATAAGGAGACGGATTATATTAAGCAATTGGATCTGCAGTTGTGCCAACTAGCTAAGCTATAGGTCCTCAACCACTGAGTCACAGTAGAATGATCTTATGGCCGGTCTGGTGTAACTGATAGTGATACAATTGCAGCTCAGTTTCATATTGATGTAGCAGCGAAAATGTAACATCCCAATTTTCGCTCCTATTTAAAACCTAATTTAAATACAAAATTTATTTTCAAAATTTGTTTCTTATTTGAATTTTGGTTTGTGCCATTAAAGATCTCAACTCAATCATCCAAAGTCCACATATACAATCATAGGATAATTAGAGTTCCAAAGTCCATTTACAATTCCAACAAAATACACTCAAAAATTCAAACTCTGAAATTCATAGAAATTGAGAAATGTTACTATTTCATTGGGCAACTGTTTCTTTACCTCGGCCCAACTCCTTCCTCCATCTCTTTCTTTCTTGGGCCAGCCACTCCCTTCTTCCCCACCCAGGCAGCCAACGCCGCGCACCACCTGCTTGACGAAATGTCGAGCCAGGCTGGGTGACGCGCCGAGCCGCCCCGCACCGCCCCACACCTCTCAAAGATTTTGTAATATCCACAGCCGATGTTATAGTTTGAGCCTAAGTGATGAGCAGCTAGCAGATCTTACATTTCAAAGATTGTCAGCACCTATCAAGGATAAATTCTTTTGCCACGAGTTTGACAACCTGGCTCATCTAATGCAGACAGTATCGGCTCATGAAAGCCGATTGCAAGAGGCAAAGGAGGATCAATTTTGGAGTTATCAAGACCAGAAAAAAAAGAATTTTGAAGCATGAGTTCTCATACTTTAAAATTAGGGGGCATGTGTTAACACCAAGAGTCATCATTGGCCTAGAATCAGTATCGGCTTAAGAGTCCTAGAATCGGCCGATGGGAATTATCACTCGCCAGCAGTCGGATTGTTAGCAGATTCGATTAAGGAAATTGATCAATTAAAGTAAGCTTATCTAGTAGAGGCCAAGTTCAAGTAGGATGCAGCATGACATTTATCTATTAATTAGGCAGAGTCAGTTAGTTTCCTTTTATTTTTAGGAAAGATTGTTTAAAGTCCAATTAGGACTTGTATGTTTTACTTTATCTTTAGAAAAGTTTGTGTCTTGTCCAATAAGGACTAGTATCTACCCATGGGTATAAATATGTACATCCGGGGTCCATGTAATTTATTTCTTGATCAACACAACTACTCTTGGCGCATCGCCACCTTCTTTTCAGAGGTTTTACTTATCAACCGGCGGAACTTGGCACCTGATGCGAGGATGTATCGGATTTTGATCTCCAGCGAAGGGGTAAGTCCAACGTCCCGCCGGCCCCGGTGAATGTATCGACTACATCGGTGTTGTTCAAGGCTGCATCGCTTCAACCTCTTGGATTGCTATGGTTCAGTTGATATATTTGCTTACTTGATATTTTGACTCTATCTTTAATAGCATTATGTTTAAAGACGCATCGGTTTAGCTGGGACTGTCTTAGCAGATATTTCTCTACAATCACAGTGATGCTTTAGATAGATTTATTATATCGATCATATTAGACAGATTTATCGACTCATTGAGCATTAGATTATTATATACAATCTCGTGCTGCATCAATTGGGTTCGACCTACTAGATTGTTGTTGATAATCTAAGTCTTGTTAAGCCGATAGGTTCATGCTAATGTTTCATCGGAGGGTTAGCCGATCTTATCTTATGCGTTAAAATTCTCTTTGATGGTTTTACTGTCTAGGTTAAATTTAACACATGATCACCCTGAAAATCAACCAAAGGTTTGATTTTTTAGACTTTATGCTTATTTTCATACTTAGTGCTGCATCAATTGGGTTTGATCTACTATGTCGTGCTTAGAATCATAAAAGCTAACCTACCTTTGATTGCCAATAAGGGTTTCATCGGAGTTTTAGCCGATGAGTTATCTAGATGTTGCATCAACTTATAAGGATTACATGCAAGTCGATTTTAGCCGATGACAAGAAAGGTTTCACTGATTATCTAATCATTTGGATTTAACGTAATCATTTGGATTTAACGACATCGGATCTCCAGCCGATATATGCTTTAACCTTCGGATCGACATTCATTCTATCATATCATTATTGGCCGATTGGTTTCTATTGGATTATTTTATCATTTTATTACATTATTATCAGTCGATTGTCTTTATATCATTATTTACTCAAGTATCAGAATCTACATTGGTTATATAGCTGATAGCTCAAAACTCTATCGACATCGGCTGGTATTGACATCAGCTGGAATTACTATATCGACTTGTCAGCTGATCGGCTCTGCAATCTTTAATTTATATATCTTGTCAGTTGTAGGATCAAACTGACTGGCACGCCCGCATCTTATCAATTTTAGGACCTACACTGGAGCTAAGCAAAGCTCCCAGGCCTTCGTATGTTTGTCGACACGGTTTGCGTCAACGTAGATTTGGCACTAGCGGCTGGACGCGGATTTTTCGTCAACACGATGCTCCCAATCCATCGTCCCACCTTCTCGTGCTCCAGCCACCGCAGTCGCACGTCTACACCGAAAGCATGACCTGAGTGCACCCGCGCTGCACCGCCACTGTCGACACCCTGTGCGACCCCGCCCCTTCCTTCGCCTCGAAGCCAGCAGCGTTGCCAAGCACCGCCATGGCTATAAAAGCTGTCTTGTCCCACCATCCTCCACCTTTCGCCCTTCCCATAGCCGCCACCACCTTTGTCTTCCGTTCACCAGCCCAAGGCGCAAGGCCGAGCATGTCATGGGCGCACGACGCCTCGCCACTCGGACTCGCACAATGGCCAATTTGCCTCCAACATCGACTGTCGTCGCCTCTGCTCAACCTTCTCGAGCCACCTCGCCCCCTCCAAATACCCCGAACGCCGTCGTCAACCTGGGTGTCGCCACGCTTGCCAAGCTGGTCCTGCGAGAGCGCCTTCCCCATGGCCGTCTGTTAGCCAGTCACCCTAAGCCCCAGGGCTCCAACCGCTGAGCTCCCGCTAGCACCTTTGTCGCCGCTTAGCCGGAAAGACACCGGGACCGCCGCCGTTGTCTTCGCCTCGATCCGAGCTACTGTCGTGCTGGGTCGAGCGATGCCCGCTCGTGCGCCTCTCGATGCCGACCGCCAGCCCTGGAAGCACCTCCGCATCCAACTCCTCTGACCCACCACCCTCCGCCGTCATTGTGCCAGCCGCCATCCTGTGCCCCGTGCTGGTCTCAGTCTCGGCTTCGCAGGGGAGAAGAAAGAGGCGATCGAGGAGAGTGAGAGAAGGAGGAGAGAACGAGAAGAGTGAGAGAAGGAGGGGAGAACGAGAAGAGGAGAGAAGAAAAGAGAAGGAGAGGAGGAGGTGAGGCACCGACGGGTGAGACCCATGTGGGCCCCATGATTCCTTCATTAAGCTTGCATAGTAATTACCCCCAATCCCACCCTAATATCTCTATGACATGTGGGCCCAGTTATACTTAATCTCTAATTAAACTTCCTTTTAATCCTTGAGTCACTTACATGTGGAGCCGACCTTATCCAGCCATTCCACCCGGTCCACGTGAGCCAGGTTACTGACCTCTGGGCCCCATGTACACTAGCCCGTGCGCTGTGCGTCGGGTCTGGAACGTCACCGCACCGCACGCTCGGTAGACCCGTTCTACCGTGCACCGACTCCACCGCGTCACTGACAGTGGCCCACGAGGAATATTCCTCTGGAATATTCTCAATAAAAGAAACTCTTTTTCCTTTGAACAGAAAATCAATTAAACTTCAAAAATCCATATCTTGCAAACCGTAACTCCATTTGACTCTGTTCAACTCTCAAATTTTTTTTTAAAAACGAGATCTATCTAATGGCAGTATTATCTCCTACTGTTTTAGCTATTTTAGTAGCTTCTGTATTGATTTACTTCTTTTTGTATATAGTTGCCGAGCCCGAGGACGATCCGGAAGCTACTCTTGACGAGGAAGAACCACCGTAGGACCAAGGCAAGCTCCTTTGACCATATTGCCTCCTATATGTGCAAGATTATGTTGTTTGTAAATATGCATGCTTAGGTCACACGTCAAACTGTTTGGCCTCGGTTTGCAAATGCAACCGATAGACCTACACTTATATTCTGTAGGATATTGGAATAACATGTCCTTGATAGCCCCACAAATGATGCGCCGGCGTCTTATCCTGTAGGTATGATCATCGAGGTAGTTTGGTTTAGCCCTACTGCGAGTGTATTATCATGTGGGAAACATGGACTTCCAACCAAATATTCAAAACCCGACGTTTTATGTTGGTGTGTTTGTGAAATAAATCTAGATTGTGAACCCTGATGATATGTAGGCCGAGCTTGTGTGGCTGGCTATGTATTGTTGTTAAGGACCGATTCCTTTAGGAATTCCATCCAAGCATCTTACAGTGCGACCATATGGGTATTGTGGGATACCCTTGAAAGAGTAATTAGTTAGTTTGTGTCTATCTTGTATGCCAGTGGTTGTGGGACAACGGGAGTGAGGAGACGAAGTTTTGTATTGTGAAATTTTGGCCATTCGTGACAATCGTCTCTATTGGGGTGCCCACGGTACCAATAGGTGTAGGAGCATCCCCGTTGTACCGTGAGTAGACAATGGCTAGTGGTGCCTGATACTTGTCGTGTGATCTGACCAACTATGTGGCATGTGATTTTCATGAACTAGCTTTGGAAAGGCCTTGCCACGAACTTTCGATGCTGACGGGTAACCGGTGTTAGTTTCATGTCGTGTGGGTAAAGCGTACAACCTCTACAGAGTTTAAACTGTTCGAACAGCCGTGCCCACGGTCAACGACGAATGTAAGGTGATTCTCTTAGCGTAGTGTTGTTTGTGAATGCTTTGTGAAAGTAGTTTTGTGGGATGGGAATCGTTTCCAGAGTCAGCCTGTGTGGTCGACGAAAAACCTGAGTAGTTTGGAACAGATCCGTGTGATCTGGGATGTCTAGTGGCATCATAGTTTTGTAGGAGCTGTAATGTGTGGTCAAGATGTGGTGTGAGCTAAGCTGGCTTGTTGAGGTGCAAAGTGGAGATAACAGCAGGAATATTAGAAAGTGAGAAGGAACCAAAATGGATGTAGAAGTGTACATATTCACTAATTATTGTATCAAGTTGTTGCAAAGCGACTTGTGGAATGGATTGAGGCGTGAGGCTCTTTCCGATAGCTAAAACTTGACACACTAGGGTTTTGCAAAAGAAACCTTTTGAGCAAAGGCTGACTTTCGCAAATAAAACCATAGCCTCCTTTGGTAGCCGCACATGCCATCTTTTCTATGGCTTGCTACTCAGTCTTGCTCTATATATATTTATATTTATATTAGGCTTTGAAGATGAAGAAGAATGAGAGGATCCTACCGTCGAGGAGTATCTTCAGGAGCAGGCAGACAATGAAGACTTTTAGGGTTTTGAGACTAGTTCCCTAAAAGTCTTCATAGTCTGCCTATGGAATCAGTTAGCCGTTTAGGTGCTCCTAGCGCTTAGTCGTTTAGTCTCCATCTGTCGTTAGCTTCCGCTCTGTTGTCGTCGCTTTTTGTTGTTGTCTTTTGTGTTGTGGTGTTGTCCATCTAGGGTCTGTCCACGATGGTAACTTATGTAAGGACTATCCCAGTGATGCAATAATGTTAGACTACTTGGTATCACCAATGTTCTGTGTGTACCAGCTTGTGTATCCTAGGACTAGTACAAGTTACACAGGTACAATATTGTGGCCTCTGGACCTGCGAGGTTCGGGGTGCCACAGAAAAATTCCAAGATTACAACCCTACGAGACTACAATCAGGAAAAAGAAAAAAATGTCACCACGTGCTAGCAACTCCTGCACATACCAAAGACGGACTAGCATCAACCCAACCGACGCTATGCATCGCCGAACACCACTAGCCCTGCCAACGGCAGACACAGGATTTTCGGATGGGTATTCAAGACTTCCATAGAAAAAAATATTAGTAACATTGGAAGCTATATTGAGGGAAAAAAGGAAGAATCAGTTGAGAAAAAGGAGGCCAAGGCAGGAATTGAAATGGAGAAGAGAGAGGGGTGAGGTTGATGGCAACAGGGTGCTCGATCTTCTGTCAACTATAGATAACTATCGATTCGGTGAAAACTTGACACACGAGATCCAACTTCCGATTAACACGATCTGAACCCGACATCATAGCACCACGTCTTCTCTGGTTATCAACCGTGCCGAAACCCGATTGACCTCACTGAGAAGGCTAATCCCTACGTGCGAATTGAAGACGATAACCATGCCAAAACCCGATTGACCTCACCGAGAAGGCTAATCCCTGCGTGCGAATCGAAGACACAAGCGCAAACTAGAAAATTGCAACACAAATGCACATGATTGATTAAGAACTCAAAGTTGAGGTTCCACAAGCCGATTAATGACGATACTACAATGGCAAAAAAAATCTAAGCAAAACCCAACCCTAACTTGATGGCGGCTACTGAATATATAGGTTCTAGGGTCAAGCAAGGACCCTTGGACGTGTCCCTATTGGACTCAAACATGATACACGGCCCAAAAGACGGTGATGGAGCAACCAGACAGATTCTGGACATAATTATTTCAACGATTCCCGTTGACTTAGAAGAAATTTTAACGTGAGACCAAGCCCATTGGAAAGTGGTATCGTTAGCTTTCTATACATAGGTAGAACGTCGAAAACGGAGTCTGAGTACGACCTGGGCAACATTTTTAGCGCAGTCTGCTTCTGGAGCTGAGGTAGACTCGAACTTGATATGAGTTGTGCCTCCATCTTGACTTGAATGCCCGCGATGACCTTATCCATATCCTAGCCTCTCTCTGGTCTTCTCCATAATTCCTAATCATAATTAAATCATTAGACAACAATCTATCCTCAAAATCACATGAAAAAGTATTTAGGAATGAGCTTACCTGTAAATGCAATTGTCGAGCGCTAACTAGTGATTAGACCTTGCAAGATAACTTGAGGAATATTGTGCATATCCAAAGGAGTGATGGCCTTATCAGAGATGAAAAAAATTAAAGCCATGCTTGTCTTTGTTCGTGCCATCCCACGTTGTCTCAAACTCTCGGTGCTCACCCTCTACCCGTGCCATCCCACGCCATCTCGACAGTTGGACGTCCACGCTAAGAGGCCTAGCGCCTCCCCCCTCCCCCCCCTAACTCGGCACCAAGGTCTCCAATGTGGGTGTATGGAACCTCGACGCCAAGCTCGCCAGCGCTGAGTTAGAGTCCATATTCAGATTTAGATTTTTGGAGGGTCTATTTCTGAAATTAGTTTTACAAAAGGGTGATAATATAAAAAGCATACCCAAAAGGTCGACGAAGACGATGACCAGACGTCGAGGAGACTGACTTCAGAGATTTTTATAATAATGAGACTTGGAAAGTCTCCGACCGTTTTAATTGGATGAAAACAGAATAAATCAGTTAATTTGTTAGCTTTCTCTAAGCTGTCATTAGTGTTGAATATGTTCCAAATTCATAAGGCCATTATAAAGGCTAACTTCTGACGGAGCGAAGCGGAGGCCCGTCGCCGGAGGCTTGGGCCGGTAT
This sequence comes from Oryza officinalis, assembly GCA_008326285.1. Lineage (NCBI taxonomy): Eukaryota > Viridiplantae > Streptophyta > Magnoliopsida > Poales > Poaceae > Oryza > Oryza officinalis. The sequence goes on along the minus strand of BDMV01000007.1, from coordinate 50,011,941 downwards.
GGTACATATACCCTTGTTAGGGTTTCCCTGAGATAAATACTCTTGTAAGCCGCCGCACGGCGTTGTAACCCGACTCTTGATAATAGTGAGGAGTGTTTTGCTGGCTGACGCCCGTGGTTTTTTCCCCTTCGCATTGGAGGGGTTTTCCACGTTAAATCTTGTGTCTCCGCTGTGATTGATCTTTGTTTCTTCATCGTTTACTTGTCCTAATCACAACAAATGGTATCAGAGCGAGGTTCATTGCAGATTAGGGTTCCATGACGACGTCGATGAAGTTCGATCTACCGCTGCTGGATTACAAGACTCGGTTCTCGCTATGGCAAGTCAAGATGCGGGCTATTCTGGCGCAGAAGGATGACTATGATGAGGCGCTGGAGGGCTTCGGGAAGAAGACCAAGGCTAAATGGACTCCTGAGGAAATCCGCAGGGATCGTAAGGCTATGTCTCTAATTCAGCTTCATTTACATAATGATATTTTGCAAGAGGTGCTGCAGGAAAAGAGTGCTACAGAACTCTGGTTGAAACTGGAATCGATCTGTATGTCCAAGGATCTAACCAGTAAGATGCATATGAAGATGAAGCTGTTCACTCTCAAGATGAAGGAGAGTGATTCGGTGATGAGCCATCTATCCATATTCAAGGAGATCGTTGCCGACCTAGTGTCGATGGAGGTGAAGTATGATGATGAGGACTTAGGCCTTTTACTGTTATGTTCATTGCCAAGTTCGTATGCTAATTTCCGTGACACCATACTGTTAAGCCGTGATGAACTAACCCTTGCGGAAGTTTATGAGGCACTCCAGTCCAGGGAGAAGATGAGAGGCATGGTGCAAACCGACGGATCGTCGTCCTCCAAGGGCGAAGCATTGCATGTGAGAGGCAGATCTGAGCATAGATCCTCCAGTGACAACTACGATCATGGCAAGAGCCAAAACGGTAGAGGTCGTTCAAAGTCCAAACCACCCAAGATGTTCTGTAAGTATTGCAAGAAGAAAAACCATTTTATAGAGGATTGTTTAAAATTGAAAAATAAGGAGAAGAGGAAAGGCAATCCTGATGGTAATTCTTCTGTTGTTTCTGGTGCTGAAAACTCTGATTCTAGAGATTGTCTGGTAGTTTTTGCTGGCTGTGTTTCTGGTCATGATGAATGGATACTTGATTCTGCATGTTCCTTTCATATCTGCACTAACAGAAACTGGTTTAGTTCCTATAAGCCTGTGCAGAAAGGAGATGTTGTGCGTATGGGAGACGACAACCCGTGTGACGTTGTGGGCATCGGCTCCGTTCAGATCAAGGCACATGATGGCATGACACGCACGCTGAAAAATGTGAGGTACATACCAGGGATGTCCAGAAATCTCATCTCACTCAGCACGCTTGATGCAGAAGGTTTTCATTATTCCGATTCAGATGGCGTTTTAAAGGTATCAAAAGGTTCTCTTGTTTGCTTGAAAGGTGATCTGAATTCTGCAAAGTTATATGTCCTTAGAGGAAGTACTTTACATGGTTATGTTTCCGCTGCTGCTGCTGCTGTTGCTAATGATGAACCTAGTAAAACTAACCTTTGACATATGCGTTTGGGACATATGAGTAAACTTGGTATGGCAGAATTGATGAAGAGAAACTTACTGGATGGCTGCACTTCGAGTAACATGAAGTTCTGTGAGCATTGTATTTTTGGGAAGCATAAGAGGGTAAAGTTCAACACCTCAGTTCATACCACCAAAGGTACTCTTGATTATGTACATGCTGACTTATGGGGTCCTTCTCGTAAGCCTTCTCTTGGTGGTGCTCGTTACATGCTTACTATTATTGATGATTACTCTAGAAAAGTTTGGCCTTATTTTTTGAAAAATAAAGATGATACTTTTGCTGCTTTTAAGAACTGGAAAGTTATGATAGAAAGGCAAACTGAAAGAAAGGTAAAATTGCTTCGTACTGATAATGGTGGAGAGTTCTGTTCGGATGCTTTTGATGATTATTGCAGGCAAGAAGGCATTGTTATGCATCACACCATACCACACACTCCGCAGCAAAATGGTGTGGCTGAGCATATGAACAGGACCATCATTTCAAAGGCTCGTTGCATGCTATCCAATGCCAGGATGAGCAAGCGTTTTTGGGCTGAAGCTGCTAACACCGCATGCTACTTGATAAACAGGTCACCTTCTATTCCACTTAATAAGAAAACCCCCATTGAGGTATGGTCTGGTACACCTGCTGATTATTCACAGTTGAAAGTTTTTGGCTGCACTGCTTATGCTCATGTTGATAATGAAAAATTAGAGCCTAGAGCTATTAAGTGTCTTTTTCTTGGTTATAGTTCGGGAGTTAAAGGATATAAATTGTGGAATCCCGAAACAGGAAAGACTTTCATGAGCAGAAGTGTTGTTTTCAATGAGTCTGTGATGTTTAATGATAGTTTGTCCTCAGATCATGTTCCAGAGAGTTCTAAAAAGGAGCTGCAGTATATCAGCATGCAGGTGGAGCATGTGGATGATGAGGAAGGTGTGCAGGTGGAGCCGGTTGATGATGAAGAAAATGAAATTGCTGATAATGATGCTCATGATGATGTTCAGCAAACTCCTCCTATTGCTCATCGCAGGTCCAAGAGGGGTTGTGGACCTCCAAACCGCCTTATTGAAGAATGTAATTTGACTTATTATGCTTTGAGTTGTGCTGAACAGGTGGAGAATACTCATGAGCCAGCCACTTATGCTGAAGCCATTGCTTGTGGTACTCGTGAGAAGTGGATTTCAGCTATGCATGAGGAGATGCAGTCCCTAGAGAAGAATTGCACATGGGAGGTTGTGCCTTTGCCAAAGAAAAAGAAGACCGTCCGCTGCAAATGGATCTTCAAGAGAAAGGAGGGTTTATCTCCAAGCGAGCCTCCAAAGTTTAAGGCAAGGTTAGTAGCAAAAGGCTACAGTCAAATTCCTGGTGTTGATTATAATGATGTGTTCTCTCCTGTTGTGAAGCATAGCTCCATTCGCACATTCTTTAGTATTGTTGCATCACATGATCTTGAGCTTGAGCAGTTAGATGTGAAGACTGCGTTTTTGCATGGAGAGCTTGAGGAGGACATATACATGGACCAGCCAGAAGGGTTCATAGTGCCAGGCAAGGAGAAGTTTGTTTGCAAATTGAAGAGGTCCTTGTATGGTTTGAAGCAATCCCCTCGTCAGTGGAATAAAAAGTTTGATTCATTTATGTTGTCGCATGGTTTTAAGAGGTCAAAATATGATAGCTGTGTTTACATTAAGCATGTTAATGGATCACCCATATACCTGCTATTATATGTTGATGATATGTTGATTGCTGCCAAGAGTAAAGTTGAAATCACTAAATTGAAGAAACTGTTGAGTAGTGAGTTCGACATGAAGGATCTTGGTGCTGCTAAGAAAATTCTCGGTATGCAAATTACTAGAGACAGAAAATCTGGTTTGTTATTTCTTAGTCAGCAAAATTATATTAAAAAGGTTCTTCAGCGTTTCAACATGCATAATGCAAAGCCTGTTAGTACTCCTATTGCACCTCACTTTAAATTATCAGGTGCACAGTGTCCTAGTACAGATCAAGAGATTGAATACATGTCAAGAGTTCCTTATTCTAGTGCTGTTGGGTCTTTGATGTATGCCATGGTTTGCTCTCGTCCAGATTTATCATATGCTATGAGTTTGGTTAGCAGGTATATGTCTAATCCTGGTAAAGAACATTGGAGAGCAATTCAGTGGATTCTCAGGTACCTCAGAGGCACAGCAGATTATTGTTTGAAGTTTGGCAGAACTGATAAGGGACTTATTGGTTATGTGGATTCAGATTATGCTGCTGATCTGGACAGGCGAAGGTCACTCACTGGTTATGTGTTCACTGTTGGCAGTTGTGCTGTAAGTTGGAGGGCTACTTTGCAGTCTGTTGTTGCATTGTCTACTACTGAAGCAGAATACATGGTTGTTTGTGAAGCGTTCAAGGAATTAATTTGGCTGAAAGGTTTGTACGCTGAGCTGTGTGGAGTTGATTCTTGCATTGATTTGAACTGTGACAGTCAAAGTGCCATTTACCTTACGAAAGATCAGATGTTCCATGAGAGGACAAAACATATTGACATCAAGTATCATTTTGTTCGTGATGTGATCGAAGAAGGTAAAATAAAGGTATGCAATATCAATACTCATGATAATCCTGCTGATATGATGACAAAACCAGTTCCTGTTGCTAAGTTTGAGATTTGCTCAAGCTTAGTTGGTTTGATTAATTAGCCCAAGAGGCTATTTGGCGCCAAAAGTATTTTTCCTGTTGCTATGTTGAGGATGCAGGTGTTGATTTATGCTACAAGATAAATTTGTCTCAAGGTGGAGTTTGTTGAATATGTTCCAAATTCATAAGCCCATTATAAAGGCCAACTTCTGACGGAGCGAAGCGGGGGCCCGTCGCCGGAGGCTTGGGCCGGAGCGAAGCGGTACGGTACATATACCCTTGTTAGGGTTTCCCTAAGATAAATACTCTTGTAAGCCGCCGCACGGCGTTGTAACCCGACTCTTGATAATAGTGAGGAGTATTTTGCTGGCTGGCGCCCGTGGTTTTTTCTCCTTCGCATTGAAGGAGTTTTCCACGTTAAATCTTGTGTCTCCGCTGTGATTGATCTTTGTTTCTTCATCGTTTACTCGTCCTAATCACAACAATTAATAAGTAGAATGAGAGTGGAATTATATTTTTGCAGTTGCCAACTAGTAGCTAGCTAGGTCCTCAACCACCGAGTCATCAGTACACGGGCTGACCGACTGTTAAGGTGACACGGTATGTAGCTTACTAGCTGCCAAGATGCAGCGAACAGCGTGACCAGTGAGCCGTCCGCAGGACAGTAGACTAATCAAAACTGTATCTTTTCTAATTTGCATACTGGAATACAGATATTCTGTTCCTTTTGATATGAACAATTCTGCTTTATTTTTTCTTTTCCCTTTTACTATAGGCAAAATAGTGAACATGTGTCTTGTCTATTGAGCAATAATTTCTTGAGTTTATGCTCCATTTAAAAAATCCTACATCAACCACTGCATGTCGTTTGGAGGCTAGACAAATAAATTTTGAGATCAGAAATTTGTTGGAAGGAATCTTCCACAGTGGACTCCCATTCCGTCCTACACGCACAACTTGACAAGTAGATAATGGGCACTGCAACAATGCTTTGGCTGTGTTTTTTTTTATCGTACGTAAAACGAAACGATGAATTAACATATGATTAATTAAGTATTAATTTAAAAAATTAAAAAATAAATTAATATGATTTTTATAGCAACTTTTGTATATAAAGTTTTTGTAAAAAAATACATCGTTTAGCAATTTGAAAAACATACGTGTAGAAAACGAGAGAGATAGTTAGGAACTTGGAGGAGGGAAGAACATAGCCTTAGCTGCGTCAACTTCGCGTCAAGTCGTTAGCCTTAGCTGCGTCAACTTCGCGTCAAGTCGTTGGTGGCTAGTTCAGAAAATTCAGAGAAACAGAACAAGGATCTGATTGAGATTTGAGGCTAGTGGATTTGTGCTTATATTTTGCTTCATTGCGTCTCTCAAACCTCACATACTCTGGTCGTCTCACCAGCTCTGCTCTTCGAGATACCCTTGGTCTGCAGCTCAGGTTAGATTGATTTTGTACTTAATCTTGCTTTGTATCAAGTAGTTCGTAGCTGTGATCACCTTTTACTTTTGTACTTATGTCTGCTGGAAAATTCTGCCTTTTCTTCCTGCGAATTTTGCCTTGATGAGGGGAGGAACTGTTAGACTCTTTGATTGAAAATATTGGGAAATTATTTCTGAAATTTGACCTTGAGCGAGCATATCACTTCAAACACTACATGTTTCCCGTATTTTTCACCTTTTATTATATTATTGTTGGCCATCTGCTGCAAGGATATCTTAAGCTAGGTGTCAAGAAAGTGTTGCATCGTCATACTGTGTTCCTGCTGAAATGATTAGTACTAATAGTTTCCATGGGCATTCAATTTATAATCCTAAGAAATGTTCTTATGGCCAATCAATCCTAACATATACGTTGCTATATAGTTGAATTGTTGCTTTACAAAATAACCAGTGCTTCTATAGAGGCAGTAAAGAGTAGATATGGATTACAAAAGGAAGACAAAAAAAAAGCTCTACACAATGCTAAACAACAGATCAACCAGGTTAAACCATAGTCACAGGAAACGGGGTCGGTGGGAGCGTTCCTCAACCCGGGAACGTGAGGTCATTTTCGTCCTCACCTTGTAAAAATCTCTCACAAATAACATACCATGTTTCTCAACCCTGTTCCTCAAACCCATCGACCCGGGAACTTTGTGACTACGGGCCAAACAACAGATCTACACAATGCTAAACCATATGCATCCTCAGTTGCTCTGGCATTCAGAAAAGCTACTGATCTGACTGGACCAAACACCATCTTTTTTTTCCTTTTCTGTTCAACAATTTCTATATCCAGCACCATCCTTGGAGCTTCAGAGAACACTGCAAAGATTAGCATCTCTTCCTACAACACAAATTTTCTGGCGTAGCAGAACAGAAGTATCTAATCAAACCAAATATCATAACACAGCTTGGTATAAAGATATTAGGTTCTAAACCCATTATGCAAGTCATTGGTAATGGTATTATAGCAACTTTACTCTAAATATAAAAATGTCAAACTGTTTCATACATTTACGGTGTGGGAAACAGCTGACAGGTAAAATGGAAGCCACACTATCTAGGGTGTGGTGTTCCAAATAATAGACTGGGAAATAATTTCTCAAGAACAACTGCTTGCAAAATAATTCCTTGGTAGAAAGATGGAAAGTCTGAAAGCATAGAATTGAGTACACTTGAATATATCACCTGCCAAAGAAAGCATAGGTGATCGCCAAGATTCATCAAGCCTGGGTAGCTGGGACTTAAAAATACTAAGCAGTAGGTCTCAGCCTAAATACAAATATGAAGACTACAAACAAATGGCACATAAAAACACGAACCTGTAAACGGAACAGTTCTCGGTGAAGTTTTCACAATCTTAGCCCCTTTCAAAACATTTTCTACTAATAGACCCATAGCAAAACATATTAGAGAAATGGATTCTTCTGAACAATTCCATGCCGTTTGGCATTATGCTCACAGCAGTGGTGAATCTAGATTCTAGAAACATCTTAGAGCCTGGGCAAACACATGCGTGAACAATTATAGGCTTAGTTAATCACTGCAATTTCAAGATATTACAATTGCGTGATCCGCCAGCGAGTCCGAGCGGCTGCCTGGGGTCATCGGGCCTTGTATCCACCCCTAGTTCATAGCATCGCACCGAAGTATTTGGCGTCATGCGGGCATGTAAGATGGTCAATGGAGCCATAGAGGTCCTACATGCCACCCCACATGACGCCAAATCTTGCAGCGTCAGGCTACATATAAACTGCGCCAAAATTTCATGGCTCTATGCTTAAGGCATGTTTCAGAAAAGTTTTATCAGGAGGTTAATTTATAATAAAACTAGAAAGGTAGCCGCGCATGCATCGTAGAATGTGTTGCTTAGATAAACTTTTAACCTAATTGTTAGCTTTATGCCATATAATATTTAATCATCCTTTAAGCAATTATCTATAATTGTCTTCATCATTTAAAAGACGGTAGACTTAGTCTATTTAGAAAACGCATCTAACAAATTAAATGTAAATTAAAAGGTGGTGTTTTTTTAAATTGAATGTTTAGGGGCTAACTTTTTTCTATCAAATCTTAAAAGACTGTGATTGCTAACAAATGTGTTTTATTTGTACCATCTAGCTAGCCCTCCTTTTATTTGGTTTATATTGACGCAATTTAATTATTACTTACATATGAATAAGACAGAGGAGATATACATGCATCCTAGGTCTCATTTTCTTATGATATGTGTGATCTATTATACTTTTTAAAAGAAAAATCTAATCAACTTGACCCTTAAAAATTAAATTTAATAGTAACAAATATAACTTCTAAACCGACTATATACCGTAACCTTATTTTACTTGTATTTGCAATAATATATGGAGAAATTCATAATACCATGGCGTCGGATAGAGAAAAACCATTAATATCTAAGCACTTAATTAAAAAGTAATGCAATGGTTATGGCAATGGTTGTTTCAATTTAAGTGCAAAGTATGAAGCAAAAGAAGTTATAAGATTTTCTCCAATTAGTTCAATTAATGCAGTTCATATTGGCATTTTTTTTCTATTTTCTGTTTTGTTTTATACAAATCTTATTTTAAGTTTAAAATCTATGATATGTTAAATAGTGATGGAGCGTTACGCCTTTTATGTCAAATTTTTTGAAAAGGAAATGAGCTACCTTTTGTATAAGCATGTAAGACCAATATAGGTTCTCACTATTAATTGGATGTAACATGAGACTATCAAGTTTGTAGAGTCCAATATGATTGCATAGTGTGGAAAACAACCGATCTATGAATGTTTTTATGTAGAGTGTGCGAGGCTCCATATAGCCAAGCATGAATACAATCGGAGGGTTAAATATAATTGTGCACGCATTATTTTTTTTGGAATGTGATTTATTATGAATACATGCTTGAATATCTATGTGTGATATACCAAAAGTGCATTAACACCATCTAAAATCAATTAGACGGTACCCTCAAAAAATTCTATTAGATGGTAACATATTATAGTTTAGAGCACTTAGGCTTACTCGGATTATTTGACCATATTAATTTCAAAAAAAACATGAAGTAATTGGTTCTTTAACTAAATCCACTGGATTTTTTATGTAGTGACTTGGACTATTTATATTTGAGTTAACTTTTTTTTCTTAATTTAGCTATTCATGTTTGCAAAACAAATGTATGGTGGCACGACTTGTATTGTTGAATTATTTTCATAATTCTTTTATGGCAATTCGGATGACATGTAAAATGTCAATGGTATATGTCCCGCCGATTTTTTATTTGATATACTTTTTCTTAGGCACTGTATATTTAATTTAGTTTTCATGATTACAAAATAATATATGATGGTGCATCCTATGTTGATGAATTATTTTATAGTTATTTTATTATTTAGATGACATGTAAAAGGGCAGGGGTTTTGTCCATAAAAAAATTGCTTTATACTTTGATTTATAATTTTTTGGATACTATTGATTGAATTTAGCTATGCATATTTTTAGACTAATGTATAATGACATAATTTATGTTGATAATTTTTTACAGTATTTTGTTACTATTTGGATGACCTGCAAAATGCATGGCTCGATTGTTCCAAAATTTCATATTTCTTATATAACAAAATATAGGCATATGCTTCTTGCATTTTTTGTTTGATTATAATAGAGCAAAAGTTAGATTAGACATTGCACATGTAGCTTATAACTATTGATTGTTTCACTTTGATAGCTTATAACTAATGAAGAGCGTAGAGCTCAAGTCAAAGAGAAAGAGGATGGGTAGTGTTGTGTGTGGAGGCGATTTTCTTTTTCTATTTTTCCTAAATGATTTAAGTGAAATCCGATGATCGAATGTTTTTTTTCTCAGATTTCTCAGATTTTTTCCTACTTTTTAAGACATGATATGTTTCTAGTGCTTGAAAATAACAGGCCATTGATTCAAGTGAAAACTACTGATGCTCAAATTAGTTTTAAAATGTGACACGTGGTGACTTAATAGAACTCTAAAGAAGGTTCGATGAATCTTTATTACGTAGAATAATTTAAGATGACACCAATTTTTTTAATGTTTCGTGGTTTTTTGGTTGTTGCCGGTATGTTCAAATGTTGTATTTTAACTTTTATATAGCAAAATACAAGTAATATAGATGATGATTTACTTAATTAATTATAAATTAAAAATCAGATGTTGTTTGGTTGCCCTGTAAAGGATAGGATCTGTTCAAATAATGTATTTTAATTTTTATATAGTAAAATATGGGTGATATGGATCTTAAATTTTATTAGTTGTTTTTCTATTAAAAATATTAGTTAAAAAATAGAAGAGTAGGGAGAGTGTGGAGGGAGGAAAACGTACGTGTGTACATATGTACATACGTACGGCTGGAGGGGTGGGAGGAGAGTTTGCTTTCTTTTGATAGATTTAATTATTTTTTTTATCTATAACATATCTAATGGCATAAATAATGGACCCACTAATTTAAGTGAAAATCAAGGGTTGAATGTTTTCAGAATTTTAAGAATTTTTCTAATTTATTAAAATGGCACATGACGGTTTGAGAGCGTTTGTAGGATGTCCATGTGGTGGCTTGACAGTGTAGAATGTTTAATGGACTTTTATATATAATAATAGAAGATATGCAAAAATTACCCTCATGTAACAGGGTGGGCACACAGGATGAAAATAAAAACTCAAGATAATGTACGGGATGAAACTGAAACTGAATGGCACATAAGTATTTAATTTCAGAACCTTTTTGCTAATTACTCCTACAAGGACTAATGCCCTGTGTTCTGTTAGTTTACTTTAGTTTGTTACTGCATTATGTAATACAATCTGTGCCTTTGTTCAGCACACATGGAGGCTGTAATCCTTGCTGTCTCAAAGATTGGTTCTGTTTTAGTGGAGGAAGCCACCAAAGCTGCTATAACTAAGCTATCGGAAAAAGTTACAAATCTAAAGGAACTGCCATCAAAGGTTGAGGAAATAGAGGAGGAACTGAAGACGATGAACAATGTTATAAAACAGATGAGTACAACAAATCTTACAGACGAGGTTGTCAAGGGTTGGATTGCAGAGGTGCGAAGCTTGGCCCACCGTGTTCAGGATATAATGGACAAATATTCATACCATGCTCTTAAATTGGAAGAAGAAAATGCTGTCAAGAAACTCTTCACCAAACCGAATTATGTCATGGTTTTCAGTGAAATTGCTGAAGAGATTAGCAAGATAGAGACAAAAACTAGAAATGTTGCAATGCGGAAAAAACGGTGGCAGCAGCAGTCCCACCACACTCCCAATCCGCTTGCAGATATTGAAAGGAAACGGTCCAAAGACTGCCTTCTAGCTCCAGATGATCTAGTTGGGATAGAAGACAACAGGAAACTGTTGACTGACTGGTTGTACTCCAATGAGCAAGATAACACAATAATCACAGTATCTGGTATGGGTGGATTGGGGAAAACCACCCTGGTCAATAATATGTATGAGAGGGAGAAGAACAATTTCAAAGTTGGTACTTGGATTGTCGTGTCACAGACATATGATGTCGTTGATTTGCTGAGGAAATTGCTTAGGAAGATTGGGCCTCCTGATCAGACACAGTTATCAGATTTGGATGCTCATGACTTGAAAAATAGAATAAAGGAAAAGCTTAAGGATGAAAAATTTCTAATTGTACTGGATGATGTCTGGAACCGAGAAGCATACACTCAAATAGCAGATGCATTCCCGAACTCCCAAGCAAGTCGCATAATCATCACAACACGACAGGGTGATGTAGCAACTCTTGCTCACTCAACACGTCAGCTCAAACTCAACCCATTGGAGCACAGTGATGCCCTTGAACTCTTCTGTAGAAGGGCTTTCTACAGAAACAACAAGTGTCCACAGAACCTTGTGAAACTGGCTGATGATATAGTAGTTAGGTGCCAAGGCCTGCCACTAGCAATCGTATCTATAGGTGGCCTATTGTCTTCATTGCCACCAGAGAATCATGTCTGGAATGCAACATACAAGCAACTTCGAAGTGAGCTCACAAACAACAATAATGTTCAAGCAATTCTAAATATGAGCTATCATGACTTACCGGGAGATCTTAGAAACTGCTTCTTGTATTGTAGCCTGTTCCCCGAAGATCATCAATTATCACGTGAGACCCTTGTACGGTTGTGGGTCGCAGAAGGCTTTGCAGTACAAAATGAAGAAAACACGCCAGAGGAGGTGGCTGAAAAATATCTTCGTGAATTGATACAAAGGAATATGTTGGAAGTTCTTGAAAATGATGAGCTAGGCAGGGTTAGTACCTTTAAGATGCATGACCTTGTGCGGGACCTGGCTCTTTCTATTGCTAAAGAGGAGAAGTTCGGCTCTGCAAATAATTATGGCACTATGGAGAGGATGGATAAGGAAGTTCGTCGCTTGTCATCATGCGGATGGAAGGACAAACCTGTGTTGCAAGTGAAATTTATGCGTCTCCGGACCCTAGTGGCACTTGGAATGACAGCACCCTCTCGTCACATATTATCCTCAATTTTGTCTGAATCAAACTATCTTACTGTTCTCGAGCTGCAAGATTCTGAAATAACTGAAGTGTCGGCATCCATAGGAGAGCTATTTAATCTACGCTACATTGGCCTGCAGCGCACTAGAGTCAAATCACTTCCAGAATCTATTGGGAAGCTCTCCAGCCTCCAGACTCTCAACATAAAGCAAACCAAAATACAAAAGCTACCACGAAGCATTGTTAAGATCAAGAAGCTGAGGCACCTTCTAGCTGACAGATATGAAGACGAGAAGCAGTCAGCGTTTCGCTATTTCATTGGAATGCAAGCACCCAAAGAGCTATCCAACTTGGAAGAACTCCAGATCCTTGAGACTGTGGAAGCCAGCAAGGAATTGGCTGAGCAATTGATGAAACTTATGCAACTACGGAGCGTGTGGATTGACAACATAAGAACTGCTGATTGTGCAAATCTTTTTGCTACACTGTCAAAGATGCCACTTCTTTCTAGCTTGCTTCTATCTGCAAGTCATGAAAACGAGACACTTTGCTTGGAAGCTCTCAAGCCAGAATCAGAGGAGCTCCATAGGTTGATTGTCAGAGGGTGCTGGGCAGCTGGGACACTTGAGTACCCAATATTTCGTGACCATGGGAAAAATCTCAAGTATCTGGCCATAAGCTGGTGCCGTCTTCAGGAAGATCCTCTACTCCTCCTTGCACCATATGTGCCAAACCTTGTCTATCTTAGCCTTAACAGGGTGAGTAGTGCAAGCACCTTGGTTCTTTCTGCAGGCTGCTTCCCACAGCTGAAGACGCTCGTCTTGAAGCGTATGCCTGATGTAAACCACTTGGAGATCATAGGCGGTGCTCTCCAGCATATTGAAGGTTTATATGTAGTGTCACTACCAAAGCTGGACGCTGCCCCTGAAGGCATTGAGTCCCTTATGTACCTGAAGAAGCTGTGGCTTTGGGGTCTGCACAAGAATTTCAGATCTCAGTGGGAGAAAAATGGAATGCACCAAAAGTTGCAACATGTTCCAGAGCTGCGAGTCAAGGACTAGAAACTTGCTTATTTTTGCAATAATATATCTGTCTGGTGAGCCTGGGCTCAGCCACATTATGCATCTAGTCTTTTCCAACAGATGATCAGTTGATGACAGATGAGCTAGCGGCACCGCTACACCGCAACCTCATTATTGGAAATTAAGTCCTGAAATATTGGCTCTCCTGGCCATCGGGAAACTCCTTTGTCATATGTTCCATTGTTTTTGCTTCACAGCTTTGCAGAATTTATGAAACTAGTCCTTTCATTGTTGAACTGCATTCTTGATTAATGGTGGCACCCTTTTTTATCTCCAAATTCATGATTCCTAGAAACGTTGCTAGCTGATACATAGTATTATTACTGTAGTATAAATGTATGACCGCATAATATTTGGTATAGTACCACTGAAATGGAGCACCATGACAGATTCATGGTACAGGGGTGACTTCCACACCGCAAAAATCAAATGGATCTAAACGTAACTCTCAAACATATTAAATGCTTGCACGATTTTAATACTAAGATGATAAAACATGTTCTTCAACAAAAGATAAAAGTAAAAACACACATCTGAAATAAATTTCTTCTTGACTATCAAACAGGCAGCTCTCCCGACAGGTTTCAGTTCAAAATGGGGAAAGATTCAGCAGCAATGGATTTGTCTTGTTGGCTAAGGATGACAGAAAATAAGGCGAAATGGACAAGATGCCAAACAGTTGAGACAAACATAGGTCAATGGTGGAGTAGTCATTTTTCCTTTGTTTTACTACTGTATTTAGCTGAAACAGTCCGAATGACTACTATGCATTTTATTCCAAGAGGCTCTGTGCTGCGTGTGACATGGCAGCTTGAGTACTACGAACTTGTTTGTATCTCATCCTCAACAAACATGAACAGGAAGTGAAAGCACTACTACACCAGATATCAACAAAATCAGCGATGAACTGCGATATCTGAGCGATAAACCGCAGCGAATCAGGGCGTTACCCAGGGCCAAGAGCGGACTAGTCTCCAGCCGGCGCCGACGCCGACGCCCGCGCGCCGGGGGGGGGGGGGGGGGGGGGGGGGGCGGGACGAGGGGGAGCTGCCTGCGGTCGGCGGCGTTGGACGCGATGGAGTGGACGGGCGGGGCGGCGGCCGTGGCCGTCGCCGGCGAGAGGGTGTTGGGGCTGGGTCACTGGGCACGGGATTGTGCGGAGTCGACGCCTTGAAGTGTCCGATGGGCTGGGCCGGATAGGCCTATGCTTTGTTGGGCTGAGAGGGTGCAGCTGGTGGATACACAAGTGGCCGGCTGACTCGCAAGGTTCCCATTTTGACTTGTTTTTGCATATGGAATAAGTTCACTTTTAGGACTCTCAATTTGTTACCGAGTTTAAAATTCGTCCCTAAATCACAATTTAATATATGATGTGTCTCTCAACTTTTAAAACCAATACAAATAAGATCGAAGGATGGTTTGAACGGTGGTTTCGGCTAACATGACGCTTATGTGGCTGTATTGACTTGGTCCTCGTCCCACGTGACATTGATGTGCCATCAGGGTTTTCAATTTCGAAATTGGATTTTTTGCGAGGGGTCCAAAATTACCAAAATTTTGAAATTTTTTGGCCAAAATTTTTTGAAGTTTTGACTTATTTTGAATGAATTTGAATAAAATTTGATCAAATTCACAAATTTTTGCAAAAAACTAAAAATTTTGGGCAAGATATGAGCTTGCCAGTGTGGGACGAAATTACCAAAATTTCGAACCGAAATTGTGAACCTGCGTGCCATTAGAAGCAAGATTAAAAAGTAAAAAAAAAACGTGGGACCCATTGATCAATCAAACAGAAAAATAAAAAAACAGTAGGCACGCGGGCAGAGCGATGGCCTCAGCTTCGCCGCGATGGACGAAGGCGTCGCGGGGGCCGCTCCTCTCCTCCCACGGGCGGGACGGCACGCGAGGACGATCTCTCCGTAGGAACGAGCTCGCGGGGGAGGGACTAGCTCGACGGCGGCGACCTTTCCTCCACCGCCATCCTCTCCCAACTCACGGTCCGTCAGCTGCCACGCCGCCGCTCGTCGGTCGGAATCGTCATCCGTGCGCTCGGAGAAGGGCAGCTGGATGCACGTGCGGACGGGGAGGAGCTTGCCGACCGCGGTCATTGACATCCATTTCTTCCTTCTCTGTCCCTCTCTCTCCCAGCTTCTCTCTCCGCAGCGAGAAGAACGAGTTGAAGACGGCAGTCACCCGGGCAGTCATCGATGTCGGCGGCAATGGCGGCTGCCTTGGCGTGCATGGACGACGACGGCGGCATGGGTCACTGACATGTGTTTTCCCGTCTCCGTGCCAAATCCGATATCATGGTTGCAGTCTTGCAGACGGCCGGCCTCACTATACTGAACACGAGCCCATGCATGCATGTCTCGAGCAGCAGCAGCAACTTCTTGTTGGTGCCTAGCTAACACTAATACTGTTTAGCTCGTTCTGTACACTAAGCCTCGCTGTACTGAGCACGAGCTCCGCCACCCCTCCTCACCGCCGTGCAGCATCTAACGTGATGTGGGGGCCCCATTAAAAACCCACATGTCAGGGGGGGTTCCCGATCCCCTGTCCGGCGGCGACGAGCATCCGGAGGACGAGGACACGGTCGATGCCAACGAGAAGGACGAGTCACAGCGCCACCAGTCGAGGACGGGCAACAACAGGGGACGGAGGTCGAGCGATCGGAAAGAGGATTCGCGCATGAAGAAGTGGAGGATGTCGAGGCCACAGCACGCCTCGCGCGATCTGCAACGACGTTGCCGCCATAGGCAACTCGAACACCAACCGGAGCCCCTATGCACATCCGCCAGTCGGGAACCCGGGCCACTCGCGTCCCCCGGCGAGGCCGGCCGCCGCCGCCGCTGCGAGCTCGAGCTCGATGGGATCCCCGCGCGGAGGAGAGGACACGAGGAGATAGAGGAGCTCTCTCCGCCAGATCTGCTCCTTCTAGCCTCGCCCTCCCTTTGCTCTCCCCCACCGTCGACCTTCTGTAGCTACTACTTCGCCGCCGCCGCCACCTCGCTAGCCACCCACTGCAGGCCGCCGCTTTCGCCTTCCCGCCGACAAACTCGAGCTCGTCGAGCGCCACTGCCGATGCTTGTCCATGTTGGGATAAATAGCAAAAGAGGAGAGGTGGAAAGAAGGATACTAACTGATAAATGGATCGCACTGTTTTCCCGACTTTTAAGTGTCACGTAGGAGTCACGTCAGCTGAAACCGTCATCTAAACAGCCTTGGGACCTTATTTGCATTGATTTTGAGAGTTAAGGGACGCGGCATATCCGGTATTACGGCAGAGAGATGAATTTCAAACTTGGCGATAAATTTAGGGACCTAAAATAAACTTATTCCTTTCCATATTGCTTGAGGTCTATCCGCCTAGAATTCTCATCACGTGGAGCTGGAGCCCAACCAAATACTGCTAGAAGGCTAGTTCTTTTCAGCAATTTAGGGGCTGTTCAGATTAATGTCAAAAGGAATAAGTTCATCTAAGGTCCTTTAATTTGTCAACAAATCCGATTTTCGTCCTTCAACCAAAAAATCAAATAAAACAGGTCCCTCAACTATCAAAACCGGTGCAAACGTAGTCCCTCCGCAGTTTGGAAGACATTTTTGGCTAACATGGCACCTACGTGGCTAGATTGACTAGGTCTTCGTCCCACGTGGCATTGACATGGCATTTACGTGGCAATTCAATCCCGAAAAAATAATAAAAATCGTGGGCCCACATGTCAGCTACACACATAAAATAATTTAAAAATGATGGGGCCCACGTGGGCCCCACATGTCATCCTCACACCTCCCTCTTCTCTCTATCCCCCTCTCTCTCTCTTCTTCCTCATCCTCACTCCTCTCTTCTTCCCTCTCCCCTCTCTCTCTCTTCTTCCTAGGTAGCGAACAGGCGGGTGGGCGGGGGAGCAGATGAGTGAGGTGGGCTGTCCGAGCTTCGATGGTGGCGGCTCGGCGTGTGCCACGGCTTGGCGGGGAGACCATGGCCGTCATGAGGGCGGCGCTGCAGTGGTTGGCCACCTCGGCGCCGCTATCCCGAGCTCCCCCGCTCGATGGCCCAAGTGGTGAATAACTTCCATGAGCTCTCCCGCCGTCGCTCTGCTCCACTAGTCGCCCCTCTGCTCCGCCCGCCGCCCGCCGCCGCTCTGCCCAGCGCCCGCCGCCCCTATGCTCTGCCCGTCACCCCCTTTGCGCTGCCCGTCACCCCCTCTGCGCCACTCGCCGCCGCTTGCCCTTCTCCTTGCGGTGCAGGGGAGAGAGGGGGGATAGAGAGAAGAGGGAGGTGTGAGGATGACATGTGGGCCCATGATTTTTATTATTTTTCAGGGATCGAATTGTCACGTAAGCGCCATGTCAATGCCACGTGGGATGAAGACCTAATCAAACTAGCCACGTAGGTGCCACGTCAGCCAAAACCGCCGAGGGACCACGTTTGCACCGGTTTTGATAGCTGAGGGACCTTTTGTATCTGGTTTTTTGATTGAAGGACAAAAATCGGATTCGTTGATAAATTAAGGAACCTCAGATAAACTTATTCCATGTCAAAATAAACCTTTCCAAAATTTGGCAATGCCAAAATTTTGGTAAGTTGGCAACGTTGCTAAATTTTGGTAGAATAGGTTAAATGTATTGTTGCCAAAATTCTCTATGCATTACCAATATTTGATAACAAACTAATACATCCATATGTTTGTCAATTTAAAAAAATGGTGAGGTTTAAAATGACACCAATCTAAACAAGCCCTGAAAACCTCAACTTTCTTGTTTATCGTTAGCAGTTCGAACGGTTAACAATACATTTTGTGTAAAAAAATTGTATAAAAAAGTTTATTAAAAAAATATAGAAATAAATCTATTTTTGAAATTTATAATAGTTAATAGTAATTAATCACATGCTAATAATCTATCCCGTTTTCGGGCTCGAGTTGCTCCAGCCAAAGTAATACTCCCTCCGTCTTATAATATAAGAAATTTTGCCTCTTTTAGTTGTCCCACAATATAAGAGATTTAGGTGTACTACTTGTTCACGTTCATCTACTTTAATTTAAATTTCTACATATTTTAACCCACTCACCCACAACCAAATCTCATTTAATAGTGATATTCTAGTCTTTTTTTCTATATCCTTAATCTTAAAAAAAATTCATTATATTATGGAATGGAGGGAGTACCATCGAACTGGGCCATGAACTTTTTAAAACGGAGCAAGTAACTTTACTTCATAATATAACACATATGGCCATCTTTGAACGGATCACTCTAAATTAGAACTGCATGTACGCGTTTTCATTTAGAAGGTTGTTGGAACGTTGTGCGTACGACATTTTAAATCCGAGTTTCTTGGCAGTTTTGTTGTTACTAGTGTAAGCGCAACTTGGCCACTAGGCAATGGACTATCAATGCTTCACCATCAGGCATCAGAATCCTGCAATACTATTTTACTTGCATTTTCTGTAATCGAACCACTACTAAGATTTAGAGAGTCCCATGCACAAAGGCTTTATACATGGGATCTATAGACTTCGTCTCAACTCTCAAGTCATCGGTGGCCAATTCAGACAAACCGAGACAGGAACTGAATGAGATTTCTGTCTCTTTGCCCCTCTCTCTTTCTCCAAGGCATCATCAGTTCAGGCCTTGGCATACTAGCTCTCCTCTTGGACGACGGGTCAGCTTTGCACAGGACGACGGCTCTTGTTCTGCAGCTGATAGATCAGGTCAGATTCATTATTTGACTTGTTACCGAGTTTTTGTTTTGTGACATCTAGTCAGACTCACCTTCTCTGTTTATTTCTGACCGAAAATTCTGCCTTTCGCGAATTTTGCCTCGTTGAGAGATGTTCTGTACATATTAATATTTGGTTGAGATCGATACACTGATACAGTGAGTGCGTGGATGGCTGGTTAAGCTTATATTAGCACATACCTGATACCAGGAGGGTTGCCACTCATGTTGGATCCTCGGATGATCTCCTGCCGGCTGGTCTTCTCCAATGGTGAGATGAGGAAGATGAAGGTGACAATCAGGACATAGAGGATACCAACTAATTAACCGAGAAATTTTTTTAGTCTTCAGGCCATTATTCCGGCATAACATCATCCAAGAGTCCTGCAATAAGTGTTCATTCTGATCAGTCTCAAAACCCACTAACTCTAAATTCCCAAAAAAGCTAATAGCAAAATTACTGCAATACTACTTTCATTGTTTGTATTATAGAGGCAGCAAATTGAAACATAGTTACCAGAGGATATGTAAAGTGTTGACCTCTACCTGTTATAAGCAAAAGAATAGAACCATATGCGCTTCCATGCTGAGAAAGAGAACACTGGAATATGTGGTGTGCATCTGCACTTCAGATTAAGAGCATTGCTGGTCTGCTCCTTGTCACTTAAAAAGAAATTGAGTCACAGTCATGTTCTTTAAATACTTATCAGTAGGTTCAGCAGCTTAATGTCAGAATTCACACGTAGGTTTGTACTGACAAGAAAAACCTATCATCTAAGCATGGTGTAACAGAATGGAAGAGCAGAATCAAAAACAGAGTTGCCATTAGAAATGGCTGCTTAAAAGAAAAGTAAGATTAGAAACAAACTATGATGCATGCTTGATATTATGATCAGATATGTCTGGGCTGTTTCATGTATAATGCATTTAAGAAATGGAAGAAATGATGGTGCATGAACTAGTTATACTCACACATATTAGATACTGGCCTTTGTATGAAGCATTAATAAGCTGGGCACATGTGAGTTATACTAATGATCAATCTGTCTGTGGAACCATTAAAAAGCTGAATAGAGACCTACTTCAAGAAACAACACACTCAACTAAACTATGAGACTATCTGATTATGAGTTACTTTGAACTCCTTTTTAAGTTACACAGTTGGTCACATTGCAGAGTTATGAAACAATTGCTATAGAATATTACCCTTATAATTAAGATTACTGTGGAGGCTGGTACGTACTGAGGCAGCTCCTTTACCTATATCTATTGGTACACCATGATTAACACTAGAAATATATATATGGCTTGCAAATGCCCACAAGGGCCGAAAAAACAATCTTAGCTGCAATTGTTTTACAACTGTAACAACGACCTTTTTATCTTATCAATTCATTATGTGACTATCTCCATGATTCATGGTTCTGTTCTGCAGCACTAAGGTAATGGCTGAAGCTGTGCTGCTTGCCATCTCAAAGATCAGTATTGCTTTGGGAGATGGAGCCACCAGAGCTGTCATAGCCAAACTGTCTGGGAAGGTAACTAACTTGAGGGAACTTCCAGACAAAGTTGAGTATATCAGAAGGGAATTGCGTGTCATGAAAGATGTAATACAAGATTTAGATTCCACAAATACCAACATGAATGTTGTCAAGGGTTGGATCGACGAGCTGCGGAAGCTGGCTTACCGTGTTGAAGACATAATGGACAAGTACTCATACTATGCTTGTCAACTGCAGCAAGAAGGATCAGTGATGAGATTCGTAAGAGGAGCACATTATGCAGGTGTTTTCAGTGAAGTTGCTAGTGAGGTAATGAAGATAAAGGGTGATATTGAACAGGTTAAAAGACAGCAAATGGAATGGTTACCTACAGTTCAGCTCATTCCAAGAACTCCCACTGAAATCGAAACACCGCGATCTCAAGGAAGAAGAAAGTTGCTTGAATGTGGCGATCCTGTGGGGATTGAATACAACAGGAAAAGGTTGCTTGAATTACTGTACTCTGAAGAACCAGGCCACAAAGTAATAACAGTGTCTGGTATGGGTGGACTGGGAAAAACCACACTGGCCTTAGACATATATGAACGTGAAAAGATCAAGTTCCCAGTTCATGCCTGGATCACTGTGTCACAAACTTGCACGGTCGTTAGTCTGCTAAGACAGTTAGTCAGTCCGCTTATACTCATGGAACAAGAATCATCAGAATCCAAGGAAGATCTAATCAACAAAATGGGCGTTCATGAATTGACAGAAGAATTAAAGAGAAAGACTGAAAACTGTACAACATGTTTGATTGTGCTAGATGATGTCTGGGACCAGAATGTGTACTTCTAAATACAGGGCATGCTTAAGAATCTCCAAGCAAGTCGCATTATCATCACGATGCGGATGGAACATGTGGCAGTTCTTGCTCCCTCTGAATGCCATCTCAAGATACAGGCTTTGGGTGAAATTGATGCATTCAAACTTTTCTGCAGAAGGGCATTTTACAACAGAAAGGACCATAGGTGCCCGCTGGACCTTGAGAATGTTGCTGCCTCCATAGTCACCAAGTGTAAGGGGCTGCCCCTAGCAATTGTTACCATGGGTAGCCTGATGTCCTCGAAGCTACCAACAGAGCATGCGTGGCAACAAATATACAATCAGCTGCGGAGTGAGCTAGTAAAAAATGATGATGTCAAGGCAATTCTGAAACTAAGCTACCGTGCATTACCAGCTGACCAAAAGAACTGCTTCTTGTACTGCAGCCTGTTCCCTGAAGATTTTTGCATATCTCGTGAGAGCCTTGTGCGGTACTGGGTTGCAGAAGGCTTTGCAGTGAGAGTCGAACACAATGGACCAGAAGATGTGGCTGAAGTAAATCTCATGGAACTGATCCATCGGAACATGCTTGAGGTTGACGAGTATGATGAGCTTGGTAGGGTGAGCTCCTGTAAGATGCATGATATTGTGCGAAACCTTGCTCTCTCAATCGCTAGACAAGAGAGGTTTGGTTATGCAAATGATTTTGGAGCCGTGGATTGGGAAGTCCGTCGCCTGTCATTATTCTTGAACAATGGAAAAGGTTGTGGATCAAATGTGAAATTTCCACATCTTCGCACACTACTTGAAACAATTTCACATCCTCCTGGAATGTTATCTTCAATTTTGTCTGAATCCAAGTACCTCACTGTTCTAGAGCTACAAGACTCAGATATCACTGAAGTACCAGCATGTATAGGTAAATTTTTAATTTACGTTACATTGGCTTAAGGCGGACAAGACTTCGCTCACTCCCAGAGTCTATTGAGAAGCTCACCAACCTACAAACTCTGGACATCAAACTGAGCAAAATAGAGAAGCTACCACGAGGAATCACTAAGATCAAGAAGCTAAGGCACCTGCTAGCCGATAGATATGTTGATGAGACACAGTCAGGGTTCCGATACATCACTGCAATAAAAGCACCCAAAGGACTCTCCAACTTGGAAGAATTAGAGTCTCTTGGGACCATGGAAGCCAGTAAACACTTGGCTGAGCAGCTAAAGAAACTGATGAAACTAAGTGTGTGGATTGACAACATAAGTTCTGCTGATTGTGGAACTATTTTTCCTACACTGTCAAATATGCCGCTTCTTTCCAGCTTGCTTCTTTCTGCAAGGGATGAGAATGAGCCACTTTGCTTTGAGGCTCTCAAGCCCAGGTCCACAGAACTCCAGAGGTTGATTATCAGAGGGAAATGGACCAAGGGCACACTGGATTACCCGATATTTCATAGCCATGGTATGCATCTCAAATATTTAGGAGTAAGTTGGTGTCATCTTGGAGAAGGTCCATTGAGAATACTCTCTTCACGCTTAGATAACCTCACTTATCTAAGACTGAACAACATGTATAGCGCCAAAAGATTGGTTCTTGATGCAACAACTTTCCCATGCTTAAAGACACTTGTGCTAAAACGTATGCCTGATGTCAACCAGCTAAAGATTACGAATGGTGCACTTCCAGTCATCGAAGATTTGTACATCGTGGCTCTGTCAGGACTGGAGAGTGTGCCTCCTGGCATTGAAACCCTTCAGACCCTGAAGAAACTCTGGCTGCTTGATCTGCACAGGGACTTCAAAGCTCACTGGATTGATAGCGAAATGCACCAGAAAATGCAGCATATTCCAGAACTGCGTGTGTAGGACTGCGGTTTCTTTCTCCCTATGGTAATAATCCTGTTTGGTGTATCGGCATACTGCATTTTTCTAGTCCGTTCCAGTAAGTTCATAGTAATGGAGTTGTTGGTAGCACTATCTGAAACATTGCCTTGCTTATCCATCTGGACCTGAAGTTTGCTCTGATTTGTTTTCGTTGCTTCAGAGATTGATTTTCGTGTAAGGACGTATAAACCTAGCCCAAACAATTGAACTGCATTTGCTAACAATGAACCTCCCAGAGTCCCGGTCCCTTGAACCTTGCCACACAGTAGTCCATATGTCAGACGATCCTTTTCCTAGCCTTTTCAATTTTGAGAGGGAAGTATTGCAGAGTGGTCTCGCTCTCGTATTATTATTATCTGAGCAAGATTGCATTATCCAATTCCAGAGAAAATAACTAAACTCAGGTGATGCAATCCTTAAAATTTCCCTACAAATTTATCAATTACTGCTACTAACCTAAAGAAAGCCAGAGAATTACCACATTACGCTATGGCATGCTAGAACTTGCACATTGCTGCACTACTATGTGATGATGAAGTATCTCTCTTCGCTTACATGTGGCGAATTTGCAGCCACATGAACATGCTACAAATGGAGCTAGAGTTACAAGACTGAAAGCCCTAGCACATGAACATGACCCCCATTCGAGATGGAACCCCTAAAATCGAGACCCATTTGGGATGGAATATCTATATGGAACAAATCGAATTAGAAACCCCAACAAAATAGCGAGGAACTGAATCCGGATCCTTACAACGCAAATCCAAGAAGAGCCGGCGCCGCCGCTAGGGCACCAGGTCAGTCGGCGGCGGCGCAGCCCGATGCGCGGAGGCAGGCAGGCGGCCGCCGCCCCGCCGGTCGCCGTCACCGTCGTCGTCATCGGCGAGCGCTTTGCTGGGGGCCTAGTAGGCCTACTGCTCCCTCCACGGCTCAGGCCAAGCCATAAGGCGGGCTGGGTTCAGTTGCCACTGGGCTGGGCTGACGAGGCCCAACTCTACTCGGGACGAACAATTTGGGCTTACGTGGAATTGTGTTATTTGGGCTTCTTTCGGACATTCATGAGCTGTCACTAAAGACAATCTTAAATAACGATTCTATAATCTCTCTACGTTCTTGTAGTCAAAAAGTCAAAATGCAAGTTCTTCCTAACGCTAGAGAATACAATATACTCAACAGAGTTTACAACTATCCTTGGATGACGTATTAGAATGTGTAACCTCAAAATCTTAATTAAATCATTAATACCTACAAAATTATCAGGATTTAAAAAGCAAAAACTATATTAGTAGTTTTTGCATGAAAAAAATATTTCATACACAGTTACATTTAAAATATTTTTGATAAATATATAGTTTGAGAGAGAAATGGTAAAGCATGTACCTTGAGGACTATGTCAATATCCAAAACATCATTTCTTTTTTGGCAAAGAAGATACCAAGACTCTCATCCTCTACTTATTCGCTTATCAGCCATAGCAAAAATTTAAATCTTGAAATTTAATTTTAATTTTAGAGTAGATTTTGGGGTTTTGTTATTGTAGTTTATTTTTCAACCTTAGCTTTAAACCACAAACAATATCAATATAAAACATAAACAAAAACAAATTATTTTTGTTTGCTTCAATCATTTTTCTATTATTTATTGATCGTATCATTCTAGCTCAACGCAAACTTTTGAAATTAGGTTTTTATTAACGCCTCATTAAAACTAGGGCGTTACAATATTAAGTCATTAACTATTTCTAACCAGAAAAAATATAATGTAGTCAATACATTTTACTGTTAATTAGGCAACAACAATTTATTTATTGATTATAACAAGCTTACAATCGATGAAACATTACCACCAACTAAACAATATCCAAATATTCTCCTCACAGACAACAAGCAATAGACTAGCTAAGTGAGGACCGGCCATGTTCCTTGCAACCGGTACTCACATAAAAGTCTTGCCAAACAAATCACCTTTAGTTGCAAGGGAGACCAGCCTCTTCTCTCACCATGGGCACATCATCATTAACTAGTGCAGGTTCATTCAGATCAAATTGAAAAGCATGTGGTGCAACTATTTTCACTTGTGGAGCCACAACCACTGAAGAAGAAGCACCTTGTGGGCGAAGCTCGACGATGCGGTTTCTAATGGCCTCCCTATGCTTGGAAACCTCCAACTTGATATCTTTGACCATCTCGGGAGATAGATCATCTAGATTCGTGTGGTGACCACATGATAGCTCAGAAATTATATTGGTGATCTCACGTTTGTAGCTCTCAACTTTCAGATTGCTCCACATGTCTTTGGCCTCCTCAACGGAAGGCCATGCCACTGGATCACCTGTCTCATCGATGTTGTACACCATGATACTAGCTTGGACATTGCACAAGATAGATAGCTCTGTTACCTTTTTAATCAATCCAGCACGACGCCTCCTAAGAGTCACTCTACGGGCAGCATTGTTGGTAAGTCGTGCCATGGCACACCTTACCTACACGTGCGCACGGACACAAACCTAGTAATGGAAATGACTTGTGATTTGTTTTGGTGTGTTTGCAAATAGAGGCAGGGCGATCTTTTTATAGTGAAAATCATGGTATTCTATTTTAGGTGAATGGCGCGTAAAGATCTCTAAAATAGTGAAAAAGATAAGACGCCATAATAGAGAGCAA
Organism: Oryza officinalis; assembly: GCA_008326285.1. Lineage (NCBI taxonomy): Eukaryota > Viridiplantae > Streptophyta > Magnoliopsida > Poales > Poaceae > Oryza > Oryza officinalis. Next base: position 49,986,105 of record BDMV01000007.1, on the reverse strand, counting down.
AACCTTGGTGTAATTTAAATTCTAATGAGATAAGATAAGGTAATCGTAAAGCTAGTGTAGTTTAAAATAGCTTCAAGATAGGGTAAATCGTAATGTCGGTATAGATTAGGTGCTATTTACATTTGTGGTATTTGTCCACACAAATGCGGATCTGGGCCTTGAGGAACCTGGTTCATGGCTCGAGGCCTTGGACTAAAAATTTATGGTGCTAGTCTTTTTCATAATGTTAATTTATATGGGGCTCAATGTGGGCTAGGCCATCCCAGGACTTAATTAATCAGCACACGGCTGGTCAGCCAGCATAGAACATGCCTAGTTGTCATACCTATATGGCTATATATGAAATGCTTAGGAACACTTGTAACATCAGTCACATAATACTTGAAAAGTTATTGTCATGTCATCATCCTATGTCTCTAACTCTATGTTATAATAGAGATGTTATCGAAATTTTGTTAGATTAAAATTGGTTATAGTTTGGTCATTCTACAATTTAGTAGCATAAGGGGGAAACATAGGGACAGGGGATTAATGTTATTTATATGAAAGCATAGACCTACGATGTGTGCAAATGTAGTCCTATGAATGGCAGGCATATGATTCATGTAGGTGTTGTGTTTGCCAATCGAGTGTATAATACCTAGGGCCATTGGATCAGTAGTTGCGCTAAGTGGCCCATTTTTCTATAATACCTAGGGCCATTGGATCAGTAGTTGCGCTAAGTGGCTCATTGTTCTGAGAGACTTTTTTCGATTTTTGCGAGGTACTTAGAGGTATTTAGAGGTGGAGCAATATAACCGTTGATCAAGAGAGGGGCAAGGTACAAAATAAAATTATTGTAACACGATGATAGTGGAGTAATTAACTAGTCAAATATGGATATTTTATGTTAATTGAATACTTGGCTCCATTGATCGGTATCGTGGTAGAGATTGGTATTGTTGTAGAGAAAAAATGTAAATAATCCATACCCCGTTGATTTAGCGATCGATTCAATTTGTACCTGAAAAACACTCAAAAGATCGTGCCTTCTTTCTTCTCTCCCTTCTCTTCGTTCTTGTTCTAATGTTTGAACTGGTTCACTGGAAGGATACAAGGGGAGAAGCACCGACATGGTTGAGGGTTGAAGAGAAGACGAGATCGGCGGGTCGACAGCTAGGTGCAAGCACATTGGTCAGATATCCTATTCTTATTTACACATCTGGTTGATTATTTATGCACTTAACAAATTCCTTATAGAAGGAACTGAAAAGAGATCTCCTCCTATGTTTTTCTTCTAGGGTTTGAACGGGTGCACCCACAAGGAGGCATGGTCGAGGAAGAAGCTCTGGCATGCTCGAGTGGGCAAGATCTGATTGACATGTACGCACATGTGCATAGGTAAGATCTCTTATGCATATTTATATAGTTGATTAGTTATTTATGTAGTTCACAAATTCCTTCATATCAGGGATCGAAAAGAGATCTCCTAATATATTCTTCAACTGGGGTTTAAATAGATGAACCTGCGAGGTGACACAATCGACGGCAAAGCATCATGAATATTTTGTCTACCGTTCATGTTTTCTATGGATAAATCGATAAAAAGTATAACTTAAATCGACGCAAACCTTAAGTGATATTTTAACCGATGATGTTCTTGAAACACAATATAAATCTCTTCTTAGAAACAAAATATAAATCTCAGAAGAACTGAAGGGATGAGTTTTCACATGTTCTTTGGAACAAAATGTAAATCTAGAGAAAACCACGCAAACAAGAACTTTTACGTCAGTAAGCGTTCTTTGGAATAAAACTTAAATCTAGAGAAAATCACATAAATGAGAACCTCCAAGAACACAAAGTAAATCTAGAGGAAACAACGCAAATGACTTAACTGGTAGCTACGCGGTACCGATTTAAATTTAGGGATAATTTCGCCCTTTTCTCTCTACTAGCAAATTTATGTTTTACCCTTGGTACCTAAGTACCTATAGTAATACTTAAATATTTTTTACATGATACCTGTCATTGAGGAGCATTGAAATTTTACCTTTTTTTGGAATGCAAATATCGTAAAAGTTCTCTTGTTCTGATGTAGTGCTATTTAGGCTCATATGAAGAGTTTAGACCCCATCAATTGAGGAGGTTTCGCCAATTAGCCGGTTGGCTTGCGACTGAAGAAATTCAATTAGCAAGTGGTTAATTAAGTATTATCTATTACAAATTTTCAAAATAGATTCATTTGATTTTTCAAGCAAATTTTATATAGAAAGCTTTAGTACGAAATACACGGTTTATCAATTCGAATAGTGTGCCAGTGAGAAGCTAGTAGCCAGTAGCTGAAAAGAACTCAGCATTAAGTAGTTTTAGATCAGTATAGGAAGATATATGCTCATTGGTTTTTAATGAGAATCTAATATGGAAATAGATATATGTGATGCGAAAGTACACAGAACTGTCTTTTCTTTACTTTAAAAGATATATTATACTCCCTATGATCCAATTTACTCGTCGTTCTATTTTTTAAAAAAATATTTGTCATTCTCACACTTTAATGTTTTTTAAGATATATTTTCCTTCCTACCCTTCATCAACGTAGCCATGCTAGTGATACTAGTACGGGAAAACTTTAGAAAAGATGATTAATAAGGATAACAATATAATGACTCTGTGTATAATACCTAGAGTCCGTCCGCCGCGCCGTGGAGGTCGCCCTCGCCGACGAGTCCGCGTCCGGCGGGCCGCGCGTCGCCTACACCTGCGGCCTCTGGCACGACGAGGTGTTCACGCTGAAGCCGGCCTACCGCGCCGCCGCCGTCGAATCGTACAAGGCTGATACGCGCGCCGCCAACTTTCATGGACAGGTTTGCAGAATTTTCATTGCTAGTTTGTGCTATGTTCGGCTTAATAGAACAATGGTATACTTACCAAAATTTTATAAATGGTTTTCTAAAAAAATCAAGTTTTCAAGCTATGTATACTGCATTACAAGATAAATCTATGTATACGATTTCAATGATTTGAAACTAAGTTATGATAATAATATCTTACAATTTTGTGCTAGGAAAGTCGATGTATTTATACCCAAGAAATTTCACAGGACTTAAGAAAATTCTAAAATTTTGGCACCAGCAAATTCTATACTAGAATATGGATCTAAAATTTTAGTACAAGTTCTATATACCTTCCGATACTTTCTAAACTATGATAAAATTTATTCAGATTAATGAAGATTGTACGTCTAATTGATCTGGTTTCACAAAATTTAACGTGCAGCCAGAGAATGAAAGAACGGAAATCAACAACTGGGTTTCCAATGCAAGGCGACGAACGTCATCCCTGAAATCCTTCCAGAAAAATCAGTTCACAGCTTGACCGCCCTCGTGCTCGTCAACGCCATCTACTTCAAGGGCAACTGGTCCAGGCCCTTCCCCAGGGAGAGCACCACCACCGGCAAGTCCCACCGCCTCGACGGCAGCTCCGTCGCACTACAACGGTAATTCTCATCTGTGTCGGGCTGCAACCGACATCTGTGTCGGGTATGACGTCCGACACAGCGCAAAGGTCAGTGATGTGAGGAATCATCTCAAACGGGCATAAGTCCATCACGGATGAAGCTATCTCAATCGGGCCTCAACTAATACCCGTCACCGATAGCTTTGACCCAGACGACCGGTCAAACTATAGCCCGTCACGGATGACCTATCTCAATCGGGCTACAACTAGTGCCCGTCACGGATGTCTGTCTATCTCAATCGGGCCCCAACTATAGCCCGTCACGGTTGATATAACTCAATCGGGCTTTAACTTATAGCCCGTCACCGATGAGTATGACCACAAAAAAAATAAATATTGTTTTTTTGCTAGCCTCAGGCCTGTGCTAGCCATGCCCGCTGCAAAATAACAGAAACAGAAATAATATACATCCCAGCATCCCCATTCACATATGTCATTCACAACATCCCCATTCACATATGCCATTCACATATATACATCCCAGCATCCCCATTCACATATGTCATTCACATATATTTTACAGAAATAACAAATATAATAAACATAAATATTATCAAAATCACTAAAATAACTAAGTGTCATCATATCTAAATACGAATTTCACTAAATACGGATAAAATAACATACATTTCCCCTAAAATCACTAAAATAATCTAAAAGTAAAGTATTTTCGTTAAATTAATTCAAGATCACTAAAATAACCTAAAATTAAAGTATTTTCATTACTTTAATTCAAAATCACTAAAATCACTAAATCTTAACTAAAATAACCTACATTTCCCCTAAAATCACTAAAATAACTAAAAGTAAAGTATTTTCGTTAAATTAATTCAAAATCACTAAAATCATGTAAAATTAAAGTATTTTCATTAAATTAATTCAAAATCACTAAAATCACTAAACTTACCTAAAATAACCGACATTTCCTAAAATCACTAAAATAACCTAAAAGTAAGTATTTTCGTTAAATTAATTCAAAATCACTAAAATCATGTAAAATTAAAGTATTTTCATTAAATTAATTCAAAATCACTAAAATCACTAAACTTACCTAAAATAACCGACATTTCCTAAAATCACTAAAATAACCTAAAAGTAAGTATTTTCGTTAAATTAATTCAAAATCACTAAAATCATGTAAAATTAAAGTATTTTCATTAAATTAATTCAAAATCACTAAAATCACTAAACTTACCTAAAATAACCGACATTTCACTAAAATCACTAAAATAACCTAAAAGTCAAGTATTTTCGTTAAATTAATTCAAAATCACTAAAATCATGTAAAATTAAAGTATTTTCATTAAATTAATTCAAAATCACTAAAATCACTAAACTTACCTAAAATAACCGACATTTCACTAAAATCACTAAAATAACCTAAAAGTCAAGTATTTTCGTTAAATTAATTCAAAATCACTAAAATCATGTAAAATTAAAGTATTTTCATTAAATTAATTCAAAATCACTAAAATCACTAAACTTACCTAAAATAACCGACATTTCACTAAAATCACTAAAATAACCTAAAAGTCAAGTATTTTCGTTAAATTAATTCAAAATCACTAAAATCATGTAAAATTAAAGTATTTTCATTAAATTAATTCAAAATCACTAAAATCACTAAACTTACCTAAAAAACCGACATTTCACTAAAATCACTAAAATAACCTAAAAGTCAAGTATTTTCGTTAAATTAATTCAAAATCACTAAAATCATGTAAAATTAAAGTATTTTCATTAAATTAATTCAAAATCACTAAAATCACTAAACTTACCTAAAATAACCGACATTTCACTAAAATCACTAAAATAACCTAAAAGTCAAGTATTTTCGTTAAATTAATTCAAAATCACTAAAATCATGTAAAATTAAAGTATTTTCATTAAATTAATTCAAAATCACTAAAATCACTAAACTTACCTAAAATAACCGACATTTCACTAAAATCACTAAAATAACCTAAAAGTCAAGTATTTTCGTTAAATTAATTCAAAATCACTAAAATCATGTAAAATTAAAGTATTTTCATTAAATTAATTCAAAATCACTAAAATCACTAAACTTACCTAAAATAACCGACATTTCACTAAAATCACTAAAATAACCTAAAAGTCAAGTATTTTCGTTAAATTAATTCAAAATCACTAAAATCATGTAAAATTAAAGTATTTTCATTAAATTAATTCAAAATCACTAAAATCACTAAACTTACCTAAAATAACCGACATTTCACTAAAATCACTAAAATAACCTAAAAGTCAAGTATTTTCGTTAAATTAATTCAAAATCACTAAAATCATGTAAAATTAAAGTATTTTCATTAAATTAATTCAAAATCACTAAAATCACTAAACTTACCTAAAATAACCGACATTTCACTAAAATCACTAAAATAACCTAAAAGTCAAGTATTTTCGTTAAATTAATTCAAAATCACTAAAATCATGTAAAATTAAAGTATTTTCATTAAATTAATTCAAAATCACTAAAATCACTAAACTTACCTAAAATAACCGACATTTCACTAAAATCACTAAAATAACCTAAAAGTCAAGTATTTTCGTTAAATTAATTCAAAATCACTAAAATCATGTAAAATTAAAGTATTTTCATTAAATTAATTCAAAATCACTAAAATCACTAAACTTACCTAAAATAACCGACATTTCACTAAAATCACTAAAATAACCTAAAAGTCAAGTATTTTCGTTAAATTAATTCAAAATCACTAAAATCATGTAAAATTAAAGTATTTTCATTAAATTAATTCAAAATCACTAAAATCACTAAACTTACCTAAAATAACCGACATTTCACTAAAATCACTAAAATAACCTAAAAGTCAAGTATTTTCGTTAAATTAATTCAAAATCACTAAAATCATGTAAAATTAAAGTATTTTCATTAAATTAATTCAAAATCACTAAAATCACTAAACTTACCTAAAATAACCGACATTTCACTAAAATCACTAAAATAACCTAAAAGTCAAGTATTTTCGTTAAATTAATTCAAAATCACTAAAATCATGTAAAATTAAAGTATTTTCATTAAATTAATTCAAAATCACTAAAATCACTAAACTTACCTAAAATAACCGACATTTCACTAAAATCACTAAAATAACCTAAAAGTCAAGTATTTTCGTTAAATTAATTCAAAATCACTAAAATCATGTAAAATTAAAGTATTTTCATTAAATTAATTCAAAATCACTAAAATCACTAAACTTACCTAAAATAACCGACATTTCACTAAAATCACTAAAATAACCTAAAAGTCAAGTATTTTCGTTAAATTAATTCAAAATCACTAAAATCATGTAAAATTAAAGTATTTTCATTAAATTAATTCAAAATCACTAAAATCACTAAACTTACCTAAAATAACCGACATTTCACTAAAATCACTAAAATAACCTAAAAGTCAAGTATTTTCGTTAAATTAATTCAAAATCACTAAAATCATGTAAAATTAAAGTATTTTCATTAAATTAATTCAAAATCACTAAAATCACTAAACTTACCTAAAAGAACCGACATTTCACTAAAATCACTAAAATAACCTAAAAGTCAAGTATTTTCGTTAAATTAATTCAAAATCACTAAAATCATGTAAAATTAAAGTATTTTCATTAAATTAATTCAAAATCACTAAAATCACTAAACTTACCTAAAATAACCGACATTTAACTAAAATCACTAAAATAATCTACATTTCCCCTACATCACTAAAATCAGTAAAATAATCTACATTTCCCCTAAATCACTAAAATCACTAAAATAACCTACATTTTCCCTAAAATCACTAAACTAAAATAACCTACATTTCCCCTACATCACTAAAATCACTAAAATAACTAATCGGCGGCGGCGTTGGCGGACAAGCAGGTCGGCGGCAGCGCTTGCGGACGAGGAAGTCGGCGGCGGTAGACGAGGAGGCCGGCGGCGGCTGTGGCGGACGAGGAGGCCGGCGGCGGCGACGCTTGCGAACGAGGAGGCCAGCGGCGGCGCTTGTGGACGAGGAGGCCGGCGGCGGCGGACGAGGAGGCCGGCGGCGGCGGTGGCGGACGAGGAGGCCGGCGGCGGCGGTGGCGGACGAGGCGACCGGCGGCGGCGGTGGCGGACGAGGAGACCGGCGGCGGCGCTTGCGGACGAGGAGGCCTCTGCTAGGGTTCTCTGACTTAGAAAAAATTTCGTGCTCTCAGTTCGCGGTGGCCTCTGCTAGGGTTCTGTGACTTAGAAAAATTTTCGATCCAGATCCAGATGAAGATGCAGTGTTCTGTGACATCTCAATCGGGCGTAAATAAAAGCCCGACACGGATGACTCATCCGTGACGGGCTCTAGTGTACGCCCGATAGAGATCACGTCTTCTCTATCGGGCCTACACTAGGGCCCGTAACGGATGATAGCATCCGTGTCGGGCCCTAATTTAAAGCCCGATAGAGATTATGACATCTCTATCGGACATTAAATTATGGCCCGTCACGGATGTTGTCATCCGTGACGGGCCGTAGTGCAGGCTCGATAGAGAAGACGTCATCTCTATCGGGCGTACACTAGAGCCCGTCACGGATGAGATTTGACTCCTGTTCATCATTGACCTGAACTTTAAATAAATAACAGCAAAAAAATACTTCACAATGAAAGTTCACAAATTTTTCATTACTCACAATAATCAACTTATTATCCCAAATAATTAAGTTAAGTACAATAATTCACTAAATTCGCAATAAAAATTATTACAAGTTGCACCAATTTACTTAAGCTTTTTTTACTAATACAAAATACTTCATGTGTACAACGGGTTGGGTCACAAGGTTATGCCTTCCGTATGATCTGATCGAGTATATGCCACAGGCTCTTGTGGATCATCGTCAAGGTCAATTTGAGGTCGTACATGAAGATTCTGGTTGTATTCTTCTTCGTCGACGACGTTGTCAACACCAACAATTCGGCGCTTGCCATCCCTCACGATGTGCATCTTCTTGTTCGCGGGGTCCTTTATGTAGAAAATTTGCTCGACCTGTTTCGCAAGTACGAATGGTTCGTCGGCGTATCCAACCTTGGATAGATCTACTAAAGTGAAGCCTTCCTTATCGACTTTAACACCAGTGCGTATATTGACCCAACGGCATCGAAACAAAGGAACCTTGAACTTCACGTAGTTCAGCTCCCAGATCTCCTCAATGCGGCCGTAGTATGTGTTCGACCCCACTTGATCCTGGAAGGCATCTATACGGACTCCGCTGTTTTGCACTATGCTTTTGTCATCTTGCTGGAGGGTGTAAAATGTATATCCATTAATATTGTATCCTTGCCATGTGTCTATGGCCCAACACGGTCCCATTCCCAACAAGTGTACAGTCTCATTTGGGATATCCGTCGACATGGTGACACGATTCTTGAACCATGCGTTGAACCGAGAGTTATGTTCTCTGTTAATCCATGTCTCAGATCGACCCGTGTTCTCCTGCCGGATTTTGGCTAAGTGCTCCTCAAAGTATGGGCTAACTTCTGCCATATGTTGGAGCACAGCAAAATGAGCCTGCCCGTAGGAAGCTTGATCGGGCCTAAATCTTTTCCTCCCGATTGTGCCAGCACCTGACAACCTTCCTTCGTGACGAGACGCTGGAACTCCGATAGGCTCGGCCTCGGACATGTAATGCACGCAGAACTCAATGACCTCCTCGGTCGTGTAGCCTTCAATGATGCTCCCCTCCGGTTTTGCTCTGTTCCGAACGTATGCCTTCAGAACTCCCATGTACCTCTCGAACGGGTACATTTCTCTTAGAAAAGCCGGGCCACATAATTTTGTTTGCTTCACAAGATGAACAGGGAGATGAACCATGATATCAAAGAAAGACAGTGGAAAAAACATCTCCATGTGGCAGAGGGTATTGACAATATCGGTCTGCAACCCATCTAGATCTTCGGGATCTATAACTTTCTGTCCGATGGCATTGAAAAAGGCGCACAGACGTTGGATTGTATGACGGACTTTCGGTGGAAGAATGCCTCTGATAGCAACTAGCAAGATTTGTGTGATTAGCACGTGGCAATCGTGCGACTTCATTCCAACCAGTTTTAGGTCTTCTGATTTGACGTACTTACTAATCCTCGCTGAATAGCCCGATGGAACTTTAATATCTTTCAGGCATGATAACATTGCGATCTTCTCATCCTTCGACAGTGTGTGGCAAGCTGGAGGGAGGTACACTCTACCTGTCTCAGCATTTGTTACGGGCTGGAGTTCACTACGAATGTTCATTTCACTGAAATCAAGGCGTGCGTTCAACCCGTCCTTTGTTTTGCCGGGAATATTCAGCAGCAGGCCAACCAAACTCTCACACACATTCTTTTCTACATGCATGAGATCAATGCAATGACGGACCTCAAGATCTTTCCAGTAAGGTAATCGCCAAAATATTGACTTTTTCTTCCACATACCCTTGTCCTTTGCCTGACTACGTTTTCTTTTCTTCCCAAACTCGTTGGTAATGTCCTTGACCAAGTTGTGGACCTCATCTCCGGACAAATCCTTGGGAGCAGGCTGAAGTTCTCTCTTACCGTTGAAAATATTCTTCTTCCTTCGAAATGCGTGACGTAGCGGGAGCCACCTCCTATGACCCATATAAACCATCTTTCGTGATTTCTTCAACCACCGGCTGCGTGTATGTTCCATGCAGTCGGAGCATGCTTTCTTTCCTTTTACGGTTTGGCCAGAAAGATTACCGAGGGCGGGATAGTCATTACTGGTGCAGAACAGTACAACTCGTAGCTTGAAATTCTCCTGACCATGTGCATCCCAAGTTTTCACACCTTCTTTCCAGAGCATCTCAAGATCGTCCATAACAGGCTCCAAGAACACATCGATATCATTGCCCGGTTGTTTCGGTCCTTGGATTAGCAAGCACAGCATAATATATTTTCTTTTAAGCACAACCATGACGGTAGGTTAAAGTTTGAAATAAGAACTGGCCAGATGCTGTGAGTACTACTCATGTCTCCAAAAGGATTCATGCCATCTGTACACAGACATAGCCTCATGTTTCTGGGGTCGGCAGCAAAGTCTTTGTGTTTTCGATCAATATTCCTCCATTGAATCGAATCCGCTGGGTGTCTTAGCATACCGTCGTTCCTTCTCTCCGTGGCATGCCAACGTACTAAATTTGCCTCCTTGGGGTTTGCAAATATTCTTTTGAAACGATCAATGATAGGTAGATACCACACAACCTTCGCGGGACCACCCCGTTTTGATTTTTTTCCTTCGTCAGGACTTTTCTTACGCTTGTATCGAGAGGCCTTGCATACAGGACAAGCATCTAACTCCGCATATTGCTTGTGGTACAATATGCAGTCGTTTGGACAAGCGTGAATTCTACGGACCTCTAACCCCAGGGGACACAAAACCTGCTTTGCTTCATATGTTGTCTCGGGCAATGTGTTCCCATCAGGCAGCATGGCCTTCAAAATTCCCAAAAGCTCTGTGAAACTCTTATCTGTCCATCCACTACTTGCCTTCAGCTTCATTAGGTCCAAGGTAGCTGATAATTTGGTCTGCTTTGCTTTGCATCCGGCGTACAGAGGCGTCTGCGAGTCACTGACCAACCTGCTGAACTTTACGGAATCTCTCTCGTTGTAAGTTGGATCCTCAACGTCACGTAACATGTCTTGCAGCAGATCATGATCAACATCAACCATTTCACCGCCTAGTGGAGAAGGTATAAACATGTCATGCTCATCTTCATCTTCGTGATTTTGCGCACCAGTACTGTTTGCAGCAGCATCACTTCCTGATTCCTGCTCTCCATGCTTAACCCAACATGTGTAGCCCTCCATGAATCCTCGTTGTATCAGATGAGCGTGTACGTCCATTCGGCTATCAAACATATTTTCATTCTTGCAATCTGCACATGGACAACACATGTAATCGCTGTTTCTTCTTTTCCTATCCTCCTCCGCGACGTTAATAAAATTTAATACCCCATTTCTATACTCTTGACTATGACGTTTCACAGATTTCACATACATCCAACTTCGATCCATCTCTACAGAAATGAAAAAAGAATCAGAGAAACATCTTATAAGATAAATACTGCTAAATTCATAAGAATTGATGAATTTTCTAAATTAATGATTATTATTTGTTATTTACCTTTATGAATTTACTGTTTTCTTTGGGAAAAAAAAAATTTCGCCCCCTCCAACCTCCCACCAGATTTGTGAATAGTGGAATACAGATACTCTAGCGGTTGCGGCTATTTATAGTGTGCACTAACTATCGGGCATATCAGGTATCTTTATCGGGCCTAAAAAAAAGCCCGTCACAGAGGAGTGCCATCCGTGACGGGCTTTGTAGATATCTCAAACGGGCATCAAGATTGCGCCCGTCACAGATGATTGTCATCTGTGACGGGCTGCAATTACAGCCCGATGAGATATTTAAGGTTATCTCAATCGGGCCTTAATTCGGGGCCCGTCACAGATGATTGTCATCTGTGACGGGCTCCAACTACAGCCCGATTGAGATATTTAAGACTATCTCAATCGGGCTCTAGTTTAGGCCCGTCACAGATATGTGTCATCCGTGACGGGCTTCAGTTCTATGCACATTTAACATGTCTCTCCGACCATATCTCAATCGGCCTCTTTTTAGGCCCGTTTGAGATGTTTTCTTTGTGACGGACCGCAAAATCCAGTTATATTACAGCCCGTCACAGATGAAAGGATCTGCACTAGTGTCGACTCCCCGTTCATGCGCACGGGAGGAAGCAGTACATCTGCTGGTACGACGGCTTCAAGGTGCTCAGGCTGCCGTACCACCAGGCCACGCGACACGGCGCCGACGACACTGCTCCGGCGATCCGGCAGGGAGATGGCCATCGGCCGGCAGGAAGATGGCCAGCCGGCTGGAGCATGGTCCCCTCCTACGAAGAGCAAGAGGAGGCGGAGGAGGAGCACGTAGGACGACTGTCGATGTGCATCTTCATACCGGACGCGCGCGACGGCCTGCCGGCGCTCGTCGACAAGATGGCGTCGTCCGGCGCGGGCTCCTCCTCCTTCCTGCGCGACCACCGGCCGACGCGGCGCTGCGAGGTCGGCGACTTCAGGCTGCCGAGGTTCACGGTGTCGTTCTACAGCCAGATCAACAGGGTTCTCCAGGGGATGGGGGTGACGGCCGCCTTCGACGTCGGCAAGGCCGACCTGTCCGGCATGATCGACGGCGAGCCGGGGCGGCTGGTGCTGGAGAAGGTGTTCCATAGGGCGGTCGTCGAGGTGAACGAGGAAGGCACGGAGGCGGCGGCGTCCACGGCTTGCACGATGATGCTCTTGAGCATGAGCTACCCTGTGGACTTCGTTGCGGACCATCCGTTTGCGTTCTTCGTGGTGGAGGAGGTGTCCGGTGCGGTGCTCTTCGCCGGCCACGTTCTTGACCCAACAAGCAGCTAGCTTAGCTTAGCTCGGAGTAACAATGCAAGAGAGAGATGGAGAGAAATTTTATGATGCTTGAAAAATTACCTGAAAATATCAAGATTTTATACTAAAAATAAAATTTTAATAACTTAAAATACCGAGTATCTGAAGATACCAAATTTTACATTAAAAATATGGTGTCTCTCTATACCTTCTTAAAAATAAAAAAAATTATTCATAATTAATAGATAAGAAGAATGAAATTTCAGTGTTTATCTGAAGATATATATAGGGATATCTATGTGCGTCAGATATATTACGTGCCATACAGTCATGTAATCGAGAATGTAATTACGTATGACTTCTTTACAGAAACCTAAGATTAATAATACGAGCCTTTTGATCCGATGGAATAAAATTTATTGAACCGAGCAATGCTATTTACATGACCAGTCTTTTGCAATGAAAGCAAAATTTATTTAATTATTTTTTATTATCCCCGGCCGCTTCCTTGTCTTGTTTTGGTCATGTTCGTTTGCATCGTTCGACCGTTTCAGTTTCGGCACCAACTAGCTAGTAATGATGAGAGATTAAGTTATCACGATTATAGTGACATGGGGCATGCACTTCGATATATGCACATGCTGAGCATCAGTTAGACGAAAGCTCGCCCAGCTAGCCAACCAACCACACGAGCTTTTTCGTGAGTTACATATATAGATCATGTAGTAAAGTTACAATATAATTATTATAACTAATGTATGATCAAAGTTAAATTTAAAAGTTTTTCCGGTACAAACGGAAGAAAAAAAATGAAGATCGCTTAATACGTGAACGTGCTTTGATTTCTGTGCCGGCGTCTTTGGGCTGTCGGCGATGACGACGGTGGCTTTCTCCGTAGATACGTGGTTAATTTGGTAATTGATCTTCTCCATAGCTAGTCTGCAAATCAAAGGGATGTATTGTAGTATGTGCTCTCGTACTCTAAGGCCTTGTTCGGTGTGTTGAGTTGGGAAGAAATTTTCTCTGATTAATTAAATATTTTTTTTAAAAAAATGAATTAATATGATTTTTTAAAGCAACTTTCATATAAAAACTTTTTGTAAAAAACACACCGTTTAGCAGTTTGAAAAGCGTGCCCACGAAAAAAGAGAGATGTGAGTTGAGAAAACTGGGCAAAGAACTCACCCTAATTATATGAGCAAGATTACATTCTCCAATTCCAGAGAAAAAAAACTAAATTCATCAATTACTGCTATTGTTCTAACCTAAAGAAAGCCAGAGAATTCCTACATTATGCCATGGCATGCTAGAACTTGCACATTGCTGCACTACTGTGTGAACTGTGGAGCTGTGAACCTTCTTTGCTTACATGTGGCGGATTTGCAGCCACATAAACATGCTGCAAGGATGGAGCAACAAGACTGAAAGCCCTAGCACACGAACATAACTCCCATTCGAGATGAAAACCCTAAAATCAAGACCAATGAATTTGGGATCGGATATCTCTATGGAACAAATCGAATAGAAACCCTCAATAAAATCGCAGAGGGAACTGAGTCCGGATCCTTACCACGCAAATCCAAGAAAGAGCAGGCAGGCGGGACAATTCTACTCAGGACGAATAATTTGGGCTTTTCCTTTTCTTTTACTATGTTTGATTCTTTTCATGTGGGCTTATTTTTCTAGGTCCAACGTGGAATTTGTGTTGTTTGGGCTTCTTCCAGGATGGGGGTGTCAACGGGATCACAAGATTTTCAGTTTTGCGAGACGTTCACAAGATTATTATTACGGATTTGCTAAATAACTATCGACAGTTTTTCCGCTGGAAAACTTTCGATTTCTCAACCTTCAAATCCGCATCAAGATGTGTGCAAGTGAGATGGAAAAAGATACATAGACGCGGCTTGGAAAACTTTCATTTCTCAACCTTCAGATCCGCATCAAGATGCGTGCAAGTGAGATGAAAAAAGATACATAGACGTGGCTTGGAAAACTTTCAATTTCTCAACCGTCAGATCCGCAACAAGATGCATGCAAGTGAGATGGAAAAAGATACATAGACGCGGCAAAACCAAGGGTCGATCCCCCAACCTCGCATGTGCAAGTAAATGAACCTAGCCAACTAAACTATTGTATCATTTGTACGTGAGTTGTGTAGTTACAATGAATGTAACTAGACTGTAACTCATTGTAACTACGCTGTAACTTCGATATAATTTAGGTATAAAAGGTTACATATATATATTTTGTTAATACTTATATATAAGTTATATATATAGTTATGATAAAATTATATTGTAACTATACACTACATATACTATAAGATACATTTGAAAGTTTTTCACTCAAATAACTTGTGTCAGTTTTTTAGATAGTCCCTTATTATTATCATGAGCTGTTCTAAATACAATCTCAAATAACAATTCTTTTTTTATTACATGGTAAATTCAGATGCACACATATCACTACACACGCAACATCATACTCACACATCCGCAAATACGCTCCTTAACACACGTTAAAGAGATGAAAATCAGCGGCACATATCTGATTTCACTAAATTTTGGTTTGGTTGAAAGCCCACTCACATGCGCATAATATTTGTGGGCATTACCCATGACTCCACCACCACATCACTAATGCTTCTAATTTCTCTATGTTCTTGTACTTGAAATGTATTATTTCTAAGAGCAGAGAAAGCAATATACTCAATGGAGTTTACCACTGCCTTTGGATGACATAGAATGCTTAACCTCAAAATCTTAAATCATAATAGCTAAAAATAATATTAGGATCTAAAATGCAAAAACTATATTAGTAGTTGAGTAAAATGCATGCAAGGTCATCCAACTAAATATTTAGGTGTCTCATATAGGTCACTCTACTTTAAAAATGCACATTTCAATCACTAATGTGAGTTAAACGAGTATTTTCCCTTCTAACTTTCCACACAAGCATACCTTTGGGTCACTAATGCATGGAGGGGCGGTGGCTCAGCGATGAGGAGGAGGAACCCTCTCCCTCTTTCACCAGAGCATAAAGAGGAGCTCTCCTCGCCGTCCTCCTTGTGTAGAAGCAGCTGTGCGACGGCTTCGCAAAAGGGAGGAGGAATGGCGGCGACTCGGTGGCGACGAGGAGGAGCGGTGGATTTGGTGGCGGAGCTCGGGCTGTGGCAGGGCCCAGGTGGTGCATCCGATGGTAGCAAGGCTTTGTAGGTTGCGGATCTGGCGGCGATGAGTCTTGCGCGATGGTGTCGGACTTTAGTGGCTGCGGGCCAACAACGGTAACGACGTGGCGAGGGTGGTGGCTAGGTTGCGTCGACACAACCTCCTTGTTCTCTCCCATCCACAAGCCACATGCATCAGCGGTGGTAGCATCCGGCAGCATCGGGCAAGGGGAAGGCCGGATCAAACGGTATTGGGCATTACTGCGTCTTGAGATTAGACAAAATTTCCTTCACATATTTTATATACACTGATGTACAAAACTGGATTGAAAAAACAAAAACTATTTAGAAAGTAGGGTCAAAAGAGCAAGATATTATTTTCCTTGAGTTAAAACCGTTACATTGCCTTCATGGAAAAGGGTTAGACCAAATCTTTGTTTTTGAAAAAGAGGGTCAAATGAACAAACTTGAAGAAGCCTGGCCAAATTGATAGTAAGGCTTCAAAATAGGATTAGAAGCCCAAATGCTCCATTATTTATTGATTATAACAAGCTTACAATAGATGAAATATTGCCACCAACTAAACAATATCAAAATATCCTCCTTACATACAACAATTAATAGACTCGCTAAGTGAGGATCATGTTCCTTGAAACCAATACTCACATAAAAGTCTTGCCAAACAAAGCACCTTTAGTTGCAAGGGAGGTCGGCCTCTTTCCTCACTACGAGCACATCATCATCAACTAGTACAGATTCATTCAAATCAATTGAAAAGCATGTGGTGCAACTATTTCCACTTGTGGAGCGACCACCACCGAAGAAGAAGCACCTTGCGCGCGGAGTTCGACGATGCGGTTTCTAATGGCCTCCCTGTGCTTGGCCACCTCCAACTTGACATCTTTGACCATCTCGGGAGATAGATCATCTAGGTTCTTGCGGCGACCATTTGATAGGTCAGAAATTATATTGGTGATCTCACATTTGTAGTTCTCAACTTTCAGATTGTCCAGTTGCTTCTGGAGCTTTGCAATTTGCTGCTGGAGTAGGGTCTTGGAGTCTTGCATCCTCTTCTTCTGGATAGCCTCTGACATGTCCATAAGTTTGCTCCACATGTCTTTGGCCTCCTCAACGGAAGGCCATGCCACTGGATCACCTGTCTCATCGATGTTGTACACCACGATACTAGCTTGGACATTGCACAAGATAGATAGCTCTGTTACCTTTTTAATCAATCCAGCACGACGCCTCCTAAGAGTCACTCTGCGGGCAGCATTGTTGGTAAGCCGTGCCATGGCACACCTTACCTACACGTGCGCACGGACACAAACCTAGTAATGGAAATGACTTGTGATTTGTTTTGGTGTGTTTGCAAATAGAGGCAGGGCGATCTTTTTATAGTGAAAATCATGGTATTCTATTTTAGGTGAATGGCACATAAAGGGCTCTAAAAGAGTGAAAAAGATAAGACGCCATAATAGAGAGAAAAATTTTGGTGTAATTTAAATTCTAATGAGATAAGATAAGGTAACCGTAAAGCTAGTGTAGTTTAAATAACTTCAGGATAGGGTAAATCGTAACATCGACATAAATTAGGTGCTATTTACATTTGTAGGATTTGTCTACACAGACGCAGATTTGGGCCTTGAGGAACCTGGTCCATGGCTCAAGGCCTTGGACTAAAAGTTCATGGAGCTAGACTTCTTCATAATGTTAATTTATATGAGGGTCAATGTGGATTGGGCCATCCCTGGACTTAATGAACACACGACTGGTCTGCCAGCATAGAACATGCCTAGTTGTCATACTTATATGGCTATATAAGAAATGCTTAGGAACACTTGTAACATCAGTCACATAGTACTTACTTGAACAGCTATTGTCATGCCATCGTCCTATATATGTCTCTAACTCTATGTTAAAATAGAGATGTTATCAAAATTTTGTTAGATTAAGATTGGTTATAGTTTGGTCATTGTACAGTTAAGTATAAGGGGGCAACATTGGGATATGGGATTAATGTTATTTGTATGAAATTAAGCATAGATCTACGATATGTGCAAATGTAGATATGTGAATGGCAGACATATGATCCATGTAGGTGTTGTGTTGTCGATTGAGTGTAATACCTAGGGCCATTGGATCAGTAGTTGCGCTATGTGGCCCATTGTTCTGATGTAGTGCTATTAGGCTCACGTGAAGAGTTTATGCCACATCAGTTTCAAAGGTTAGCTGGTTGGCTTGCGAGAGAAGAAATTCAATTAGCACGTGGTTAATTAAGTATTAGCTATTACAAATATAAAAGATAGATTTGTTTGATTTTTTTAAACAACTTCTATATAGAAAATTTAGAAACACATGGCTTACCAGTTTGAAAAGTGTGCCAATGATAAGCTACTAGCTCTGAAAAGAACTCACTATTAGATGGTTTTCTTAATGCAGATTTTTTGAATGAGATTCTACTACGGCAAATATACATGTGATGCAAGCCTGCCAATGTGTAACGCTCGATTTTTGCCTCGTCGAAAAATCTATTTTACTAACAATCTATGTTTAAAAATTTGGTTCTTGAGTGTGTCTAAGTTTGTGTGCCAAAAGATCTCAATTAATTCATTTCTTATGAACTCAAAATCTTGGCCAAACATTTCCTTCTAATTCTCAGGATCCGAATTTTGAGGTTCGAGTCTCCTCTGAGACCAATTCAAAAATATATTCAATCCCTCCTCTTTTGCCATCCATCCTATTCTCTACAAATTCATACATCATCTTCAATACCAAAATCTCGATGAAGTACATTTTCTCTGAAACTCTCTTTGAACCCTGCGAATTCAAATTCTAGGTTTGAATTTAAATACTCATCTAAAGCCTCAAATATCTCCCCAAATAATTTCCCTTCCATTTAGAGATTCTAACAATATTTGTCTTCAGGCTTTTACCGCTCGACAAATAATTCCTATACATGTACATCTCAAAACCAACGGTCGTTTCTCCCGTCGAATTTAATAGCAAGCTTATGGAACCGGCAAAAGTCGAGTTGTTCCTCTAACTATCCCCTCCCAAATAAAATCCCTGTGATCGGATTCTAGAATTCGAATCACGTCCTAAATCACCCCTCCAATTGCTATCCTTTCTAAAATCGCTATTTAAAGCTCTACTCATTCCACTCGTTGCAAACTATTCTCAAAAGCCAGAACCCCTCCAACCCAATTTTCCTACCTATTCAAAAATCCCAAACAAATCATTAGACTCATTATCCAGTCCAGTTACAGTCTTTTTATAAGTTCAAAATTACCTACAACCCATAAGCAAAATGACAACAGATAGGCATACGTGCACACCATTCTTTTTCACCATACAGTAAGTAGACAAAATGTGCACGTTCACCTTTTTTTCCCATGCACACACATCCCTCTATTTTACGTCTCTTGCATCCTCACTGCCATGCCATGAGGCACCGCTCTACCTTCTCATTAAGACAATAGGACACCTCTCCTCTTTCCCGGGCAAGATAGGCACTGTCCCGCGTTTTTGGTTAAGCAAAGCAGACAGTGGTAGGAAAGTTGTAGAGGGAGGGACACAGGAGCGAGCGAGTTCGTACACCGACCATGCCTACTCCCCGTGCCGACCTCTTCGTTGGTCCCTGCCCATTGCACCGTTGCACTGCGCCAAGGAGGCATAGGGGCAGCAGTCCACGCCGAAAGTGGAGCGCCACGTCCATCCTCGCCGCCTCCGTCAGCTGAACAGCAGCCGCCCCCCCTGGCCGAGCCCCCCTACCTCCTGCTCCACCCNGCCCGCCGTAGCTATAAAAGCCGCCGTGGCCACCGTACTCCTCCTTCCGCCCCACAATCACCGCCGCCACCCCACGCCCCAGCCCGGCCGTCGCTCAGCCCGGAGCCGTCGCGCCCGGTCGGAGCCTCGGCTGGTGCTGCCCCAGCCGAGGCGCCGCCTCCCTGCCACGCCTGGCCACCCCGGCCGCAAGCCCCCGGTCGCACGCGCCGCCCCAAGCTTCCTTCCTGCCGCCACCCGGCGCTCACCGCGCCACCGCCTCCGCAGCACCAGGCCACCGTTGCCGCGCCACGCGCCGCCGCCGCCTGCACCACACCATCGCCGGCTCGGAGCGTAGAAGGAGAAAAGTGGGGAAGAGGAGGATAAGGGAGAGAGAGGGAAATAAAAGAAAAGAAAAGAAAAGAAAAGAAAAAGAAAAAGAAAGAAGGTAGGACCCACACTCTTAATCCCCTCTCTGCGGGCCCCTTGGCTGGAAAGCCTTTGAAAAGTCCATATCAACTCCCTCTTCAAGCCCAAGTAAATCGACCCACTACAAAAGTCTGTATTACCTCCCTCATCCAAATTTCAGTCCAAAGCCCACTAATTTTCCTCTGTGCAAGTCTGTTTGACCTCCCTATTCGGCCTCCATCTCTGGGTTAAAGCCAAGCCCTCTCAAAACAAAATCCATAATGCTTCCCTCCACCCTCACTGCCAAGGAATATTCTAGGGAATATATCTTTCCAATTTAACAAATCCTTTTCCACTTTTCAGAAAATTTATTAATCTTTCAAAAATCATATCTCTCCAACCGTAAGTCCGATTAACTCCGTTTAACTTCCATAATTTTTCTAAAGATGATATACAATGGCACATTAGTTTATAATAGTTGTTATTTATTTTATAGGATTTTGGATGGTTTTCACTTTTTCGATCGCGTAACGGATGTTCTGGAGATGCAACGAACGAGGATTTCTCGAAGATTTGAAGACCAACAATAAGGCAAGTCACTCTTCGATTATATTGCTCCTAGTTTATAAAATGTGTTGATTGCAAAGTTGTATGCTTAGCGTACACAGTTATTCGCCAAAGTGAAGGATTGGACGCTGAAAAAGATGGCTCAACAAATCCAGGGCTACAAGAAAGATTTGTACAACAGATATGTCCTGAAGGATCTGACACCGGACTTCGACGCATTTCCCAAACTGAAGGATCATTGGGATGCATCTGTGGCCTACAAGACAGGAGAGTAAGGGTAAGCCAGAATAGCGAAGAACAAAGCTAATGCCTCCAAGAAGAAGTACTTTCACCGGCTAGGGTCGGGCAGCTGCAAGAAGACAGTGCCCAAGTGACAAAAAATGGAGGATGCTCTAGCTAGAAGAGGAATCGTTCCGGCCACAATTGATTGGCCTGAATGATCAAAACATTGGTACTACGCTCATGGGGAGACACTGAATCCCGGTGATGGCCCCCTGATCTTTGGCGATGACATACGCCAAGCAGTTCACCGTCTCGTCGATGCCCTAGAGGCGTCTTCTCAGGAAAGATTCCATCCGGACAAAAAGAAGGATGAGCTTACGCTCACACTGGAAAATCCAAAGTAGCCAGGACGAATGCGTGGAAAAGGCTTGGTTCCATGGAAGTATGGGTTTAAAGAGGACATCCACACGTACTGGAGTCGCATGAGGATCAAGAGAGATACAGATGCGAAATTGGCAGATCTTGAATTGAAGATAAAGACTCAGGATGCACGGTTGCAAGAAGAGGTGGCAAGACAGGTGGACCAACGCTCAATGGAATAGCGGAGCCAGCAGACCCAGCCGTCTATTCCTCACGTCATGGTGAGCGCCTCAGGCAATCGAAACAGCTATGCTTCTACAGGGCAAGTAGGGGAACATAGCATCGACGCTGCAGCAGGGCCAGCTATCGACGAACCACCCTGCCCCGTGGATGAAATCATGGAGCGGACACTGTGTGAGCTACATATTCCATTCAGGAACATATCAATCAAGGTATGCTTGTAGTTTTATGATATCTGGCTTGTAAATTACGAATGTTTGTGCATATGTTAATTACTAATTAACCTCGATTGTCGTGAAGGTGGCAGAGGGCATAGCCATACAAATGCAGCAAGACGAGACGTACCATTGTAGACCGATTCCACGTCGGTACTCAAAGGTCGAAGTTGAGCTGGTGGTCCCAGGCCTTGTGGATCTCGAGCTGGAAATCCTCGGAGGAGGCGGAGAGACGAAACTAGTAAAGATAGCCCACACCATTATATTGTGGTGCAAGCGCTATATCGTGCTTCCCAGGCGAGTAGCGGCGTCCGTTCCTACATCTCCACCACCGCAGTGTCAGTCTCCGCCGCAACCACGGTCTCCATCGCCGGCACCGTCTCCTCCACAACCGCGATCTCTGTCGCCCGCACTGTCTCCGTCGCCTGCACAGTATACTTCGTCTTCAATGCCGCAAGTAGCTGCAAGTACCAAGCGATCTTTTCCATCTCGTCCAGCGCCGTCAAAGTCCACACAACAAAAGAAGAAGCAAAGACTTGACTAGCCAAAACTACCCGCTCTCAAGAAAAGAACGTATGATAGGACAGATGAGGAGATTGATGAGATCATCAGAAAGCAAGTGGAGGATGACTTCAGGCCACGGGTTCTAGAGAAGAAGATTCCGATAAACCCAATGACTAAGGCCTTCTTTCAGAAAATGAGCAAACCCACGATAAAGAACTTACTATCAGACTACAACCACTCAGTTCAAAAGTCCTTTGGAAAAAGAAAGACAAAGGCAAAGACTGTTCCCCAGCTCAGAACGCAAAAGAAACAAATGGTTGAGTCGATGCCATCGGACTACGACTTCAGTTTACAACAATTTATGGCTGATACAAATCTGAGCAAGGAGCAACTGCTGGGGAAGGCCCCTATAGAGAGCGCAGAACTTAAACATAAGTACGTACTCGGCAAATTACTTGTCAAGCCAGAGTTGGTCTCCAAGCTCTCTACATAGATGTACCGATTCCATGAATGGTACATGGATCAATCAGCTAAAGGTAGGATGATGTTCACAGTAAGGGTTAGAAATGAACATTTTTTTCGTGGAACATACAATATGTGGATACGCTAGGACGATTGCCACCACCGTATACCATCAAGACGCCCTTGACGTCTCTATTATGAGTTCCTCGGTTCTATAAATGTCATTTAATTTAATGTCGTTCATTTGCCCTTTGTATGTGACATCAAAAATTTAACGTCTTTTTTTCACCGTAGAATGGAGATTCAAATATGCCGGAAAGAAGGATACTTCAAGTGCAGTTTCATGGACCTGTACGTAATCAACGAGAAGACCTTAGAACGCTGGCCAGTGAAAACCGAGAATAACATTTACAAATTCTTGGTGCAGCAAAATTTCAAGGAGTATATACTATTGCCATACAACACAAAGTGAGTTTTTACCGGTTGTTGTAGCAACTTCCTTCTCATTTTTATAAATTGATATGTATATCATATTTCACGAATTCTGCAGATTCCACTAGGTCCTCTTTGTCATAGAGATTCCCACAGGCCAGATTATTGTCATGGACTCTATGCACAAAGATACGAATGTTTTCGACGATATCATTGACATGATTAACAAGTAATTGTTGGCGTAGAATTTCGACCCGTCAGATGTCAGAACGGGTTTCACGTTTTCACGGCGGCCTGGGAGATCTGCTTAGCTCCAGTGCAGGTCCAATGGCTTGCCTAGGTGTTTTTAGGGCGTGCCAGTCGATTTGATCTACAATCAACAAGAATAAACAACTAAACCAAGTTAGTAAACGATGGCCGATCGGCCGATAGGCCGATGTCGCATCGTGAGGGCCTAGCCGATAGGGCAAAGCTGTATCGGCCTACTCGAGGTTATAATAAAATAAGATTAAAATACAGATCTCATCCCATCGGCCTTTATCAACATGTTGATGTTGATCTGGCGGCATCGGCCGATGAGGGATGTAAAAGATAAATACAGTAGCTAATACTCTAGTGCAGACCTGTATGAACCAATCGGCCAATATAAATATACCAATCACAGAAGAATCTTAAGATCAATCTGTAACAAATATATTTATATCTGTTGATCCACTCATACAAGTGACAAATACAAATGAAAATATAAAGTAATCACATGTATTAGATAAGACCGGCTGAAACCCCGGTACTATCCTTAATTACGATTGAAAACAGACTCTGAGTTAGATCTCAAAATAGGACTAAGGTGGATAGCAACTCAAAGTGTGAATTGAGAACTAACACAAAAAAAATCAAGCTGTCGATCGCTTTTGGGGATGGTAAATGCTTTGAAGGATCTAGATAAGCAAAACAATTAGACCATCATCGGCAACAAACCCTAAAACGAGCTTATCACTGGTGAGGCATAATTAAGAAGCTATAGCAAGATCATCTAAGACATGATAAATGACGATCACATCATCACGGCTTAACGTGTCTAAAACGACACGCTAGCCCAATGATGTAGATCGTCGGGTACGAGTTCTTACCTCTGCTCTGGGGAAGCAAGAACTCGCCGGAAATTAACCTCTTGCGAGGGTGGCGATGCGCCGAAAGTAAATTGGATTGTTGATTGTTGAATGTTGATTGAGAGAGTTTCTATGTACAAACTACCGGGATATTTCTACCCGTGATTTACAACATTGTCCATGTAGGACACGATCATATCTCTAACTAACAAACAAGTCCTTACGGCGGACTCTTACCAAAAATTAGATCTAAACTTACTTAATTTACAAGATACAATTGCCTGAAACTGGGCCTTATCCCTATTTGGCAATCTCCTTGAAGCTTATCTTAAGCCCAAACCGAGCCCACATTATCTCCATCAGCCTCCTGCCTCCATCGGCCGATGGCTGCATTGAACCTGTATCGGCCGATACAGTCTCTCTGTTTGCACTCTACCTGGTCCGATACACTGCTGAGTCTGATATAGATTTTGGTCTGACTCCGGCTTGGTCCGATAACGTAACCGATTCGACTTGCATCGATCCGTTAGTACTCTTGTTATGATTGCTGCTATCGCTACTATGTGGATTAAAGCGTCATTAATTCATTTGCAACTGTAGGGTGTGGGCAAGATTCCGTGCAAATGTCCACGAGGAATTGAAGGAAGAATTGTCAGTGCAGATGAAATTTTCGGTACCTACATGGTCAAAAATTATAAATCTCATTTATTCGATACTAGAAATATTTCATAAGTTCGTTTCTCCTTTAGTGTTTACGACAGGAACAGGGATCCAACTTATGTGGCTACTATGTTTGTGAATTTATTCATCGCATGGCACACGCCATTAACACTGATAATGATATCGATGTACGTAAACACCTGCACGTACATTATTTACACTCTTCTCATTGATTTAATGTATTCATATCTTATTTTTTGAAAACGATAGATTTTGTGGATGAAGGACCAACTCCCTCAAGAGGATTACATCAAGGCATTTCAAGAACAACTCATGGGATTTGTTATAGATGAAATTGTTAATCCGTCAGGAGAATTCCACGACGACGGAAGACCCATTCCTTGAGATGAATTGTCCTAGTTTGTAATATATAATGGAACATTAGAAATTAACAACGATTGTACATAAGTAATATATACCAGTAATTATATATACGTGATGCTATACAAAAATATATAACTTTTATGTGTATGTATTTACTTATATATATATATATATATATATATATATATATGTCTTTATATATATACATATATATAAACATGCAACAAGCAATATAAAGCATTTAAAAAAAAGAAAAATCTTTACCAACCGATGCTAAAGATGATAGCACTAGCCATGTGTCGCTACCATCTTTAGCACCGGTTGGTGAAGATGGATCTTTAGTCCCGGTTATTTCAACCGAGACTAAAGATACCCATTTTTAGTCCCGGATTGTTAGTCCCCGTTACATACCCGGGACTAAAACGGGTTGCAAACCGAGACTAAAGATGAGTTCGCCAGCAGTGTGGTGACATATTTCACCATCTTGCATACGCGAGTATCACCTCTTTTACATGTAATACCATGTATTAGTAACTTTAGGGTTTTCACAGAATTGTAGTGTGTGATAATTTTCTCCGTTAATGTTGCATAAAACTAAAAACAGGTCGCTAAAGTTGCAGCAAGTTGATAGTTTAGTCACTAAATCTGCAGTTTTCTGAAATTTAATGAAACTAATAAGATCCTTGCCCCCACCATACAGGGACGAGGTGGGATGGGATGAACTCATCTCTGTTTTTGGGATAGGATGGTCCCATCTATTTGTTTGGCACAAGGGATGGGATGGTTCTACTTTTTAAAGGATGACCCACATGTCAGCGAGAGAAAAATGGGTTGGATTTGTCACACCCTGAAGTTTTCCCTTCCTAGCCTTAAATTATTTAATAAATTGTCCAAAGAAATTTATCTGAATTAATGAAGAGTCAACCCCTAATTAATAAACTCAATTAATAAGTGGAATTGGCATGGTGGGATTTTTCTTGAGTTTCTCATGCTAAAATATATTAATTGAATTTTTAGTGGAATTTTCAGAGCAAAAGAAACAATTTTACTATTTCAAAAACAATTATTGGAATTAAAGAAAACCCTAAATCCTCATTTTCCTTTTTCTTCTCCTTTTTCTCATTTTTCCTTGTTTTTTTGGGCTGTCCCGGACCAACCCGAGTCACGCCGTGTCGCCTCCTTCGCTGGGCTGACCCAAGGCCGAGGCCCAGCCACACGCCCTTGCCTTCCCCCTCTGGGTCATCGATAGGTGGGGCCCACCTGTCGGGCCCTTTCCCTACTTCCGGCCGATGAAGCCGGAGGAGCAACCACCGCTCCCGACTTCCACGCCCACTTTGCACCTTCCCCACCAACTTCGTGCACGTCACTGCCTTCCCCGCCCCACATCCCCACTCCGCCCGCGCGCCGCGCCAACAATTCGATAGGGATTCAAATTTCGAATCCGCTGCCTCTCTCTCTCCAGCGACGCTGGCAAAACCACTCCACCCAGCCACGTTTGAGCTCCCTGAGCCCATAAAAAGGATCTCCGGCCTCCCCTTCTCCTCTTTCCCCTACTCGTCGCCCTCTCCCACACCTCCTACTGTCCCTGCGCAGCTCAACCCTAGCACCGCCGTCCTTTATTGCCTCTAGTTGCCGCTAGCCACCACTAGAGCTGCCGCAAAGCCGCGTATCGCCTCCGCTGCGTTCGCGGGGCCAAGACACACCTCAGCCGCCACTTCCTACCGCCGGTATCCCAACGGAGCCTTGTTCCCCTCACGCGCCGGTGAGCTCCTCCATTCCCGCCCTCATCGGCCGGCAATGTCTGCCGCCGCATCCCTCTTTTCTCTATAATTTTCCTCTCTTCTCCTTCCCTAGGTGACGTTGATGCCCTTCTATCATTTCATTTGCCGGATCGTTGCCATCATCGTCTTCTCTGTGCCGGCCACCGTCGTCTGCCGGTGAGGAACCCTCCCCTCTTTCCCCTTCTTTCCGTCCGCTCACTGTCCCTTTTGCGTGCGTCGTCACCTCCCGTGGGCGCCACCACTCTCCACGTCGCTGTCAGTGAACTTTTGGTCCAGGTGCCGCCGCCGTGCCATGTCCGGCCGCCCCGGCTTCAGCCGAGCCCACGCCCCGGACACCGCCTCCCGCGTCGTCAGATTCACTATCGGGTGAATCCGGGTAGTCCACATGGCTGCCTTGGTGCCATCCTGCGTCGACGCCACGTCGCACGCCACCTCCGCCTACTGGTCCGCTGTGGCTGCCACGTGGTGCGTTCGCGGACAGTGCGTGCGTGGACCTTGGCCACCATGCACCACCCCCCCATGTGTCACCAATGGGAGAGGCCCGCTTGTCGGCGCCGGCCCTCCCCCTCGCTGACGTCATCCCTAGCCTTGAATGCACAATAAATCATTAAAGACTTATCTTTATTACTGAAAACATAAAACATAGTGAATCTTCTAAAATTCATAGAAAATTCATTCGAGCTCCATTTAAGTCCATTCAAATTGTAGTAAATTCATAAAAATGCCTAGAATCCATTAAAAATTGTTTTATTTCCTGTTTCAGTAGACTTATAGCCTGTTTTGCTTGTGTGCTTTGTTTATCGCGTAGATTGTAGCAGCTCCGACGCTTCGGTTTACTTCGAGGTTGTTTTAGAGGTCCCAGCAGCACTGGAAGAAGGCAAGTTATGCATTCTCATTGAACATATTGTACCTAATTTGCAAATGTCTCGCTTTCTATTAAATTTGTATTATTTTATAATGTCATGTGGGATGGTTCTTGTTGATCTCAGCCATAGTTTTTTTATCTTACATCATTGATAACTTGGGAACTAATATGATTAGATGTTGGTCTAGGAAATGCGTAACCATGCTTAGATCAACTAGCTCACTATGGAAATCTCCCATTTAACTCACATCTTGGATTATTGATGATGACATTGGACATGTACCACCATGGCATTAATTCAACTAAAATATGCCTAATGGTGGGTTATGGGCATATGGTTTTGATAAACGCACCTATAGCATTTAAGGACCAGTTCGAGGGAAACCCTAAAAGAATTACCGTGTGTACCACAAGCCAGCGTGGGCAATGGCTAGGCTTGTAGTGTTGCTTTTTCCTTTCCGATGTACCCAAGCAAGGGTGAGCATGATAGAGTTTGGATGGGCCCTGCGATGGTCTATGCGGCTTCCGAATTCACTTAGGCACAAGAGTAGGCTGCCTACCTTGATTTTAAGGGTAGGGACAAAACCTGAAGTGTGATGCAATTGGTTACGAAGGGTTCGATCATAGTCCCTTTCTGGTATGTCGTAGTGGCATGTTGATGCACGAAAACATGTCGGGGGGCTATATCTTGTGGATGCAATTGTACACCTCTGATCAGAGTAAAACTACTCGAATAGCCATGCCCGCGGTTATGGGTGATCAACCAAATTCACCGTGATTAGTCTCATCATTATTAATTTGACTTAATGGAACTGGTTTAGTTTAGGTAAATGGTTGGGCCTGTCACAACGTGGTTTAGCGTTGGGCAATGATGATTAATATTGCTTAATTACATTCAATAGCTTTACTACTTTTAACGACTGCTTTTAAATATCTACTTTATGCAAAAGAATCCCTAGCCTCCCTTGAAAATACTTGCATCATACCTTCTCTTGGTATGACTTGCTGAGTACAGTGGGTAGTACTCAGTCTTGACCTATCTTCCCCACCCTAGAGCTAGAGTACTTCTCGGATGGAGCTTACTCAAAGGAGTAGGCTTCGTCGCTGCCATCAAGGATGCCCGTGGATTGGAGTCGCCGTGCTGTGAGCATCAAGTCTTTAGTTTAAGCGCGTTTTACTTTTTCGCTGCATTTGTAAGACTTTTCCTATGTTTGTAAGACATGGACCTATACGTCAACTTTGTCGTTTGTGTATCCTGACTATACCTAGACAGGGATTTAATACACATTCTTCTTGAAATTCTGATTCATGAATTTCTGGGCGTGACAGGATTGGTTGAGGGACCAAGCCAGCCTAGATCTTAGGGGAATATTTTCTATCAGGGACCATCTCATCTCACATGTTTCTAAACTAAACATCCTTAAAAATGGGTTCAACCCAACTCGACCCATCCTAACCCTTGAACCAAACACATGCTAATTTAGCCTCATCCCAAATATACTGCATAGCCCATTAGTGTTAAGCGAGGTTCCCTCGAACACACAACCATTTTTATGTTTTCAAATCCACCATGCTACTTCAAGAATTAAAGAATTAAACCCCTTGCGATATTGCTTATCAACCTACTGCAAAGTTTGACGCCATCATTAGAAAAAGAGAAATTTTACGGTCCTCGAGAGATACCAAAATTTGTACAGTAAATTTTTGTACTTTTTAGTATTGGAGGTGCCGAAAGGTACTAAATTCCACGGGTGATTTTACAGTCTTTGTGGACGTACCGAGAGGTACCACATTTTTTAGTATAAAATTTGGTATCTCTCGGTACCTCTGGTACTAAGACATACAAAAATTTGCACTAAAAAGTTTGGTATCTCTTGATACCTCTCAAGGACTATAAAATTCCTCAAATTTTACACTAGAAAATATATAACTCTGGTATCAAGGACTGTAACATCATTCTTAAAAAACATGAGGTTATCAGGTCCAAGTGCTTCTTTTGTAAAAGACTTTACTTATTTCTACTAATGGAAATAGAGGAAGTGCACGGTAACACCCTTCGATAAAAAAGAATCAAGTCCTAGCATTAGTTGTTGCAAACCAACTATAGATAGGACTGAAAATCAAATTCCTCTTGAAAATATGCACGTAGCGAGGAGGTGTTGCACATTTTCTTCCTCTTGATCAGTAAGCTGCCATTACCCCACGTGATCATGTCTATGGCGGGCCAACCGAACGGCGGACCAACATCTATCTTTTTTGTTGAGGCCAACCAAACAAAGAAGAGAATCGATTATATGCCACTGAGTTTGTCACATGTCTATGATTTGTCATTGACTTTGTCACGTTCTATAAGATGCCTCCATTAGTACCATTTTACCACATAGGTTTCATAATTTTACAAATTTTATCTAAATTTTGAAAGTTTTTGTCCTAAGGGTATTTTGGTCATTTGGACAAAATGGTACAGTACTAACGGATGCTAATCGGATGGCGATGGTCAATCGTAGAAGTTAAGCAAAAATCGATGGCATATTATAAAACGTGACAAAGTCAGTGATAAATTGTATACCTGTGACAAACTCAGTGACATTCAATAGATTCTCTCAACAAACAAACGACAATGAGGTGAAGCCTGGGTACTCCAAATTACGTGCCAAGGGTTATACTCAATAGCACTCTACGAAGAAACAACGCTAGTCTGATTTGGTTGAGAAAACTTCCAATGTGAACGATGTCTAAAAATGCTGATCCTCTGTTCTAGGGGTGATATTGCATCCAACCATACAGGAGAAACAATTTTTAGTTCCGGTTTACAACTCCTTTACTACTGGTTGTAGCAACCAAGACGAACAAATTGGGACTAAAGATTTTGATTTTTAGTACCGATTGAGAGAACCGGTACTAAAGATGCATAGTAAGTGAAAAAAATATGTGACATGTGAGATTTGAACTCAAAATCTCTCATCTTAGCCCTCATGCGTGTAAACCATCCCACCTCCTATACATCTAACTTAAATAAAGATGCTTTCCTTTTTAACTAACCCTGGAGACATCTTTAGTATCGGTTGATGTTTCGATAACACCAACCAAGACTAAAGATAGTCCGGGTTGGTGTTACCAACCGGTACTAAAGATATATTTTTAGTATCGGTTGGTGATAATAACCGGGACTAAATATAGCAATGTGCCATTGAGTGTTTTAATCGATGCTAAAGACCTTATTTAGCATCGGTTCGTTAAACATCCAAGATATTTACTGTTTTTGCTGATCAAACAAAGATCTGTTGTCCAGTAGTGAATGTGTGAGTGTAGACTATCTATAAAGTTATAACCCATTAATTTTAAAGCTCAATATGCAAACATGTCCTCTCATCATCCACTATAATAATTACATACAAAACTCATGCAAGCATGTAACATCATCTACAGTTTATTAAATTCTACAAATCAATATCTAATCATCTCCTTTCACATTATTTTCACAATATTTTTAAGATATATATATCCATCATTTTTATAATATTTAACATATATTCATCCATATAATTAAGTGCATGATATCATATTTCATCTACAATCTCATACAGAGTTTATTAAAATTATTTCTCTCTTAACATAATTTGACAAGCCAGTTTTATTTATTGTTAATAACTAATATAATTTTTACTCTTAGCTCGATTATTAAAAAAATATTAAAAGTTACCTAATAATTTTTACAGCAAAACACGAGGAATCACCTGGTTAGTGATATTCCAGTATGCCTTTGCCCTCAAGTCATCCTTTATATGGCAAAGCCACCTATGGCGATTTTGGGGCGGGTCAGAAGTTGTTCCATTGTTCAGATTGTTGGATTGTTTCCTCGGCGACAACGTTGAATTTCTCAGACGGCTGCAGCGTCAAGCTTCCTACAACGGTGATCTGTGTTTATTTCACTTCGGTGGCTCAGCGTCTTCCCTTAGTTCAATTCCTCTTTGTGGATGTTCAATGTTCAATCTGTAAATAATGTTTGATTAGTATTTCAATTGCCCATTGAATCCTCTTGTTTCTTATGCTGAGTACTTGTTAGTTTGCTTTTATTTTATTTTATTTTAAGTAAATTGCACCAACGGTCCTTAAACTTAAAATGAACTTTTACCTAGGTCCATAAACTTGTAAAGCGTGTGTCAAGATCTATAAACTTGTTTTATTGTATTATCTCAGTCCAAAGCCTCATCTGACCGTGGTCTTATCTACGTGGCATGTCACGTGGACAACGACATGACATTTTTTTTTTTACTTTCTTCTTCCTCCTCTTTTTTCTCCCTTCTTCCTCTCTCTGGCAAGCGACGCCACCAGCGACGGCGGCCTTGTTAAGGATTCCTCTAACCTACCGCCGGTATCACCGTTGCCTACCGTTACCACCATTGCGACCGCTTGTCGGAGAGAGGAAGAAGGGAGAAAAAAAAGGAGGGCACAAATAAAAAGTAAAAATGTGCATGTCATCGTCCACGTGAGATTCCATGTAGCCAAGACCATGGTCAAATGAGAATTTAGATCGGAATGATACAATAAACCAAGTTTAGTGACTTCGATCCGTGCCTTATAAGTTGGTGGAACTAAATGAAACCTCGTTACAAGTTTAAAGACCACTCATGCAAATTAGTCTTTTTTTATTACTCCTGGTAGTTGCTAAATAGATTAGGTTTTACATTTATTTATTTTTTAAATAACATATGTGACAGTTGTTTTTACAATTCCTTAAAGCTTTAAGCCTTTTGATTAAAAATATTGACAAAAAGGATTAACTTATAAAGCTTCGGGACATACGTCTTGTCGTCTAGTTAGATCTCAGGCGTCAAACGGGGTTTTTCCACCATGGAGGCGTGTGCACGACGGTGCGCCACCTCCGGCCTCACGGCGCTGTCCCTGCGCCTCACCAAGCAGCTCGCCGGCGCCGGCGCCAGCATGACCGGCGGCAACCTCGTCTTCTCGCCGCTGTCTGTGTACTCCGCGCTCTCCGTGGTCACCGCCGGCGCGCGCGGGAGCACCCTGACCGAGCTCCTCGGCGCGCTCGGCGAGGGGTCCCGTGAGATGCTCGCCAAGAACACCGGCGACATGGCGCGCACGCTCTCCAGCGGCACGCCTCAGGGCGGGCCGCGCGTCACGCACGCGTGCGGCCTCTGGCACGATCGGACGCGGACGGTCAAGCCGCCCTTCCTCGACGCCGCCGCCGCGTCCTTCCAAGCCGCCACGCGCGCCGTCGACTTCCTCGCCAACGTAAGTAAATTATCGATCTATGACGCGAACGCGATCTATATCAATTTAATGTCTCTCTCCATTGACGATCTCCATTGAAACGGACATGCGCGATGCGCGTAGCCGGAGGAAGCGAGGAAGGAGATCAATAACTGGGTGCGGCGGCGACGGAGAACCGCATCGGCACGATCCTCCCGCCGGGGTCGGTGAGCACGGACACGAGGATCGTCGCCGCCAGCGCCATCTACTTCAACGGCAGATGGGCGTGGCCATTCGACAAGCACAGCACCAAGAAGCACACGTTCCACCTCCTCGACGGCGGCGGCGTCGGCGACGTCGAGGTGGACTTCATGTGTAGCGACCGTGACCAGTACATCGCCGCGCACGACGGGTTCAAGGTGCTCAAGATGCCGTACACGCAGCTGCCGCCGCACTACTCGATGTGCATCTTCCTCCCCAACGAGCGCGACGGGCTATGGAGCCTCGAGGACAGGATGGCGGCCGGCAGCGGCGAGGGCTTCCTCCGCGAGCACATGCCGGAGAAGCGCGTTAGGGTCGGCGAGTTCATGATCCCCAGGTTCAAGCTCTCCTTCGGAGACAGCGTCAAGAACGCGCTCCAGTGTCTTGGCGTCAAGACCGTGTTCGATCAGGCAGCGGCCGACCTGTCCGACGTGCTGGAGGAGGACAACTCCGGCGATCCACCGCTGTTCGTGTGGGACGTCCTGCACCGGGCCGTAATCGAGGTGAACGAGGAGGGGGCACGGAGGCGGCGGCTGCGACAGCGACGGTTGGGAGAGGGATGGCGAGGCGACCATCTCCCGCGCCGGTGCCGGTGGACTTCGTCGCCCGCGTTCTTTTTAGTGGAGGAGTTGTCAGGTGCGGTGCTCTTCGCTGGGCATGTCACTACAACACATGATCTTCTGTGACGAATTCACTACAACACATGATCTTTTGTGACGAATTCCTTATGACAATGGAACTATTCGTCATTATACCATCTCGTTTTACGACGTTCTGTAAGGAATGATGTAGCCTAATGACGAAAATAAGGTGTTCGGCATTGAAACAAAGGACAAATTGTCATAAACTAGTCCAAAGGTGCATCATGACGAAAGTTATTTTGTTATAAGAGGTCAACCAACAAAACGTCGTAAGTTTCTGACAATGGTGGTTCATCATAAGTGTATTTTTTTAAAAAAAATTCAAAGTAAGTGTTTGAACTGTATTGAATTTATATGCATTTAAAAAATGCTTAATTTTTTAGAATATACAATAATGTGCAAATCATTTAAACTAATGAAATAAACAAGGGAACAATTTTTTTTTTAAGAAATCATGGTGCGAGTCAATTTTCTGAAATTCTCCATTAACTAAAATACTCTTTGGAATTTTCGTGAAATTTTCAGAGCTACATTGCTAATTTCAATAATGTAATAATAATTTCAGCAATTATTTAAAACATAAAAGCAAAGAAAATCCCTCAATCAGTATGGAGCTGATTTCAGCCCATTCGAGGAGGAAGGTGTAGGAAAGTGTCTAAAATCAGCCAACCTATTGGGCTCTAGTCTTGGGCGATTTTAGCCCATTTTTCATTTACCCCTCCACCAGCAGACTAGTGAAGGAAATGGAGCGAAATCAGCCCAACAGTGATGGAGGGATTTTATTTGTTTTTCATTTAAACTAATTCCTAAAATGATGTTTGTGATATAAAAATTAAATCTTGAGATTCAACAATTTGAAGAAAATTTGAGGGAGTGTTTTAATATATGGAAAATTTAATAAAAATAAATCTATCCATGATTTATTAAGGGAATTTTGTTTTTTATTCTAAGGTCATTCTAGTTTTAATAGTTTCTTAATTTAAATAATATCCAAATTTTATAAAAAAATAAATTATAGGTATGTCACCAACCTTTACTTTAATAAAGGTCATCAAAATGTTTCATATACAAAATGAAAATGACATAATCCACGTCTTCATTTGTGAGTATCCTTCTCATCAACCTCGTACTCACTGCTATTGGTTTGGTTAAGAGTTAACTTTAGCACTTTTAGTATAACCTTGTTGATTTTAAATGTTTATTTGCGCTAAAAGTTTAATTATCAATTTGTAGCCAATAATATATTTCTTAATTTAAGTATATCTCTACGTTTTTATTGGGGTCACTTTAAATTTGAACTAAAGAATATTTTTAAATTTCCAATTACTCGGGAATGCAATGTTTCCATTTTGAACTTCACATGCACATATGGAAAGTCTTTCATCCACATTTCATGCATGCATAGAAACATAATAATTCAATGTATTTTTTGTCCATAAGTACGCTGAAATATATGGAATTCATTCACTTCCGGCTAATGAATTCTAAACGGGTATATACCCATTAAGCTAATATACCCCGGATGATTAATCTAGTCATCAGGGATCCTACGGCTCGAAACCATGGAGCGCATACTCCATATACCCCAAATGATCAATCCGGTCATCAACTTTATTTCACAATTTATTATTATATACCTAACTAATTATATATTTAGATAGTACATACATAGAATCAAAATCTGAAAAAAGATATTCATATTTAGTTCAAACTTGTTTGAACTTGTTAGTAAACAAGTTAATGTTGATACCTAAATTTTTTTAAAAAAATTTCATACTCATTTAACTTAGGTAATATACTCAATTTGAATCTTGTAGCCTGGGCATCATGGTGCCCCAATTATATATATGTATATCTATATGTGTGTGTGTGTCCATACATATTTCAGAGGATTTGGAAAGCTTCAATCATTTGAATCAAATGGCCACGTAGAAAAATTTCTAGAGGATTTGAATCCTATGAAATTCTTATGTAAATCCTAGATTCAAAGTGGCCCTTATTTGATTAGTAATTATTTTTGGATATTACTTGTATTTTTACTTCACAAAAAAAGGGAGATTCAGGGCTTCGGCGCCAAACATTCGGCAAGGCGGGAGCCAATTCGTGCCCAGCCAAAAGAAGTTTTTAACACCAAATGACCATTTTATCCAAGTAGTTTCGTAATTGTACTACATGCACCAAGGTTATTCTGGTAAAATTGCATCTGTATTGCTTCATATCCGCTCACCCAAACCCTAGCCGATCCCCAAATTAGAGGAATTCGCCGCCACCGTCGCAAATCCATCCACTGCCCATGCTGTCGCCGCCGCCACTGCCAAGTCCACGCTGCCCGTCCACTCCGCCGTGCTGATGTGTTGACGACACCTGTCCCATCCGTCATCGCCAAGTTCAGCTGGACGTCCTCTTTGCCGCATGGAGGGGTCTGCACCGTTCGTCCTCTCCGCCGCCACAGATGGGTGCCCAACGATCGTCCCCTCCGCTGCCAAGGTACCTCCATCGTCCCCTCCCCCACCAAGTGACCTCCGTCGTCCCCTCCGATATCGCACCCTCAGCCGAAAGTTGGATTTGTTTTGCATCTGAAGTCTACTATCTTTGTGTTGACAATGCAAGACAGACTCACTACAGTCTTAAAGAACTATAAGCAGGAGCAGTTCTAGGGGATTCTCCTATGTCCATTGTTTCAAGAACTAATGATGGTGGCTGAAAAAAAAGGTAATTACCACTATTAGAAGTTAGAACTGGAAACTTAAAGTTCCATTCAGTTTCCAGCAAGGTAATTACCACTATTAGGCTTTTTGCTTGGTATTCTGAAGACTAACTTTCTTAGATGTAATCTGTGGCACTTTTATCCGCTATATCTTTTGAACTTGAGCGCACCAAGACACACTCTCTTTTCTGTCTTTTGTAATCCTGTGACATTTCTTTAATGGAAATGGACGGCCATGCCCTTTGCTCAAAAAAAAATCTGAAGACTATTTCTTGGGAACATATGCTGTGAATCACGCCAAGGTCCAACCAAACTAAAAAAATTCATAGAAAATTCTGACAAATATCTGAATGTATTTTATTTTTACTCTGTATATATATTTCTAGAAAAGAAAAAGAAATGCAAAATGCATGCAACTGTACAGAAGCAATGGAGCTACAATATGATTATTCATAGTAGATTTCCTGTTCTTCTGTAGACATCTAGAGCTTTAATAGCATGAAGTTTTATGATTTGTCAATATTTGTCAAAGAACTACAGTATACTATTTCTGAGTTTACTTACAGTGTCCTAGGATTTTATAGGATTTGAGCCCTATGATGAGTGTCTTCTTTATCCCTGTTTTAGTAAGAAGTTAAAATGATTGGATGAGTGTTGTTCAAACAAAGTCAAAGTTTGATTGGAGTATAGCTCTGATCTGCAACAGGTTCTAGTTCCCATTAAGGTACTGAATTCTAAATAGATGTTCTACCTAAAGACCATTGAACTGATATCCATTTAATTTGTTGCTTTATGTATTTCATGTTGTTGCAGCTGAGGAGCGGATAGAAGTGGAGTAAACATTGTGATGATATTATCAGCTACCATCAGATTACTTCAAGGTCCTATCACTATCTACTCTTACATTGATTTAATTATCTATACTCCCATAGATGCAGAGTTAATAACTACATACCTGGAACATCATTTGTTGAATTCCCTACCAGAGGGAAAAATTCTTTTATGCAGAGGGACTGTAGGATACAATATCCAGAGTACTCCCTCCATTCCGAAATAAATCAACCTCGTACTAGTAAAATGTAGCTACATGGGCCTGACTTAGTTTCAGTTAGGAAGTTTCTTTATTTTCTCAGGCAATATAACACTACCTCCCAATAGATGAGAACTGTAGAGGTCCCTTGTTTTCCTAGAGAATAATGCAAGTCAAGTGTGCTGAAACAAAATAACTTGATAAGTTGACTGAATTAAACATTATTTTGTCTGGTATTTTTCGTGTCATGTCTGGTAGATTTAGTTAGCCGTAGCTTGAGATTCTAAGAAAATATAGCCATACCTTCCAGTCCATAATTTTTCTAGAGAGCAATGTCAGACCAATCCACATTAAAATTCATGTTAATGTACTGCTATAATGCTACTATGAAATTTATAAAGAATGTTGTGCTTCATGTTGAAGATACTGTTTGAATATTTATTATTCATCTATAATACTAAGAAAATTTTGTATTTGGAAATATTGGTTACTTTACATTTTGAAACCAAAGCTGAATTGCACTAGCTCCATCAGCTCTATTAATTTGTCATATCTATATGCATGCATCTTCCTTTCTAATGACGACATTTAGTCACTTGTGACGTTTTGTAGGCTTGATAATGATGAACATGAGCATCATAAACTTAATGATGTATTATACCCCAATCACAGGATCCGTACATATATACTGTATTCGATGGCTATGCATTTCGATCAGATGGTTTTTCTTAATCCTAGTCACATGAACGACATATAGCATTTTTATCCATTAAAGGGGAAATTTAAGTCTAGTAGTAGTTAGCAGTCATTTTGTTATACGATTTAAGGTCAGTTTTGTGGTTTTGTTATGCAGAAGAGTACTTATCAGTTCTTTGCAAAAGTCGTCTCTGTTATGCATAGTATTAAAATAGAATTGGTATATGGATGGTTTATGTTCAAAGTTAGTAACAAAACTAGTAAAGTTCAGGGGATAAGAGGGCTGTTGACACAGAAAAGTTGTGTGATGCGCAATTAACAGGTGTCGATTTAAGTTAATATTTACGTTCCGCAAACTGGGGCTTAATTCCTCAATTTTTTTTGTCTCACAGATGCCTAGGAGGACTACATTGAGGTTGTTGCGGAGTATTTTGGTTGGCTGATTTGGACATTGATTTTTGGTAAGTTACTTGTGGCTCGACCTAGTGTGGACTTGGTCAGTGAACCTAATTTGCTCTGTGGCTGCATTTGGTCAGTTAACATAGGACCTTATTTTGCTATCTATATGGTGAAATTGTTAAAACCAAACCTAGTTTCAATTGTAGCTAGATTTGGTGAAGATTACTAAACTTGTTATTATTTTGCTATGGTCTGTACTGATATGAGGTCAGTGATCACCTGTATACGTGAATGGGCTCTGTTTGCATGTGACTGGGATGATAAATGGACTTGTGCTATATTAAATGTTAAATGGGCTTATATATATTCTGCTATATGGGTTGTTATATCTTCAGCTTATACGGACTTTTGTAATGGACTTTTAAAATGAGCTAAAATAGTGTTTAAATAGCTATCTTATATGGGTCATTTATATATCTTATTGGGCTTACAATTGAACTTAACCCATAAATAGATTGCTCCGTACATGGACCATAATAGCCCACAGGAAAT
Organism: Oryza officinalis; assembly: GCA_008326285.1. Taxonomy (NCBI): domain Eukaryota; kingdom Viridiplantae; phylum Streptophyta; class Magnoliopsida; order Poales; family Poaceae; genus Oryza; species Oryza officinalis. The sequence goes on along the minus strand of BDMV01000007.1, from coordinate 49,946,543 downwards.
TTCATGACGATTAAGATTGTCACAATTAACATGCCATGTCAGCTCCATGTGGCATTGTGTACAATTTTATGATGTTTTTTTGTCCTATATGACAACTGCATAGTCATCCAGGCTTAGTGTTCTGGGATTCATAATGACGAACATGAGCGTCATAAATCAATGACGAAAGAAGGATCGTCACTAGATCAATGATGAAAAAAAATGTTTTTGTCATAGAACATGATTAGAGACACATGATAGATGACGATCGACTTTTCATCATGCGATCGTCACAAAGTTTGAAATGTGACATAATTTTCAATCTTTGTGACGTAAATGGAGCGTCACCTATCATAAGATCTCTTGTAGCGCGTCGTTGACCCGACGGATGAGTAATTCCATCTTTCACGTAATGAAATTTGTTTTAGTTGCAGTTGATTCATTTCCTAAGAAATTTGTGGACTTCAAGTAAGAACGATTTGAGTTTCTCAACTCCATCGATCAAGACCCCCTATTTAGGAAGCTTAAGATTATAATGATAGGATTAAGCCATGTTTCGTCTTCTTCATTGGCCTAGAGAGACGGTTCTTTCCTCTCATTGTATTGACACAAATGTCACGGTGCAGCCGAGTGCGGACAGCCACGTAAAAAGGCTGATTCTTCTTCCCAATATCTAAATGCGAGTGGATTCTACGCTCTCTCGAGGAGACATCTACTCGTTGTTTACATGTTATCTAAATAATTATATTTTTTTAAAAAAATCAATAAGATAGATTAATACTTCTTTCATCCCAAAATATAAGAGACTAAAATCCCTTATATTTTAGAATGGAGGAAGCATGTGATAATTCACTCCAACAAACATATCATGTCAAATTTAATTTTTACAAGTTGTAACGAAAAAAACAAATGTGACTGAGAATGTATGTTAACTAGACATAGTTTAATTTGTTTTTTCATTGCAATTTGTAGAAATTAAATTTTAACTTGTATATTTGTGAAGTGATTTATCATATATTAATCTATCTTATTGAAATTTTTTAAATTTTTTCATAATCATTTGGATGATATGCAAATGACAAGGATGTCCTCTCGAGAGTTCAGAATCGAGTCCTGCTATAACACTTACTATTAGTTTTCAATCTGTGAAGAACAACGTAATCAAAATATGCCAATAAAAAAACTAAAGCATTTAAGGAAATAAATTGATGGAGCAATTGCTGACCTGGACCTCTGAACTGTGGGACTGAACTGTGCCGAATGAGCCATCGATCCGGAAGGGGAGATGACAATATGCAACCTCCCGAGATTGAGGACAGTGTTTGAGGAGTCCCTTAGGAGGAGTAGCAGGAGAGTTATGAAGAGAATAAATCGGATTAACCATGGATGTTTCTTATGGTTTGCTGTGATGAGAAAAGTTACGAGGAGAATAGATTACTCCCACGAGTAGTAGCTCTTATGGTTGGAGGCAACTAATCGGCATTTACGCGTCGTTTTAGGAAGTCTCGCACGCAGGGTGCAAAGGAAGCAGTGGGTCCACTCGTCTGTTACGCATTTTTTTCGCATAACGGAAAAAACCTTCCACACGTGTTTCCTTTTTATTTTCTTTTTCTTTTTTTGGAAAAAATTTCTCCCACGCATGTTTTTTCTTTTTTTTTTCACTGAAACAAACTTTTATCTTAGATCTAAAAATTTTTAAATCAAGATTTGAAATTATTTTAACTTAGATTCAAAAATTTTTAAGTCCAAATTTGAAAATTTGCAAATCAACATTTGAAAACTTTCAACTCAGATTTAAAAACTTTTCAACTCAGATTTGAAACTTTTAAGTACAGATTTGAAACTTTAAACTTAGGTTTGAAAACTTTCAGCTCGGATTTAAAAATTTTAACTAGGATTCAAATATGGTGTGTGGACCCCTTGATGGGGGTGTGTGTCAAGTGGGAGCCACGACTGCGTCGCATGTGGTTCGTCGGTTGGCATGGGCCGATAGTGAAGACATCAGTTGGCATGGGCTATAAATTATTAGGCCTGGACGTATTGTAATTGAACTATTAATCTAACTGATGCTATTAGAGTTTGACAGCGATCTAACAGCTGAAATAAAAAAGATGACGTGGTTTAACCAAATCATAGCTAATGGGTTATATAGGATTTACAGATTAAGAAAGCTAGACGTGGTTTGATCTAAACGCTAGAAAATAATTAATGGCTCAGATTTGCATAAATCCACCCAGGTTTAATCTCATATTGATCTATTTTGTTAGAAAAAGTTAAAAAAAATATGATTATTTGGATAACTTAAATTTTTAAAAATATTTTTATATTTTTTTATAAACTTGATTAAATACAGGAAGATTTGAATTAGGACAAACCGGATAATATGAAGCTCAGGGAGTACTATGACGTGGATCGAAATAGGTGCCGCTCCGACGACATACAAATATTGGGCCAAAAATTATATTTCGTCCTAAAATATAAACAATTTTGTTTAGATGGAATAGATTTATTACGAATTTAGACAAAGACTTATTCATATTTGTAGTATTAGAATACATTTCATCCAATCAAAATTCTTTATATTTTGGAACGAAAAAAATACATCTAATTGGGCCTAATAAAATACAACTAACCAGGCCTCAAAAAAAAAGATTCACTGTAGAACTCCGATTCTTTCTACGTTCGGATCGACAAACAGCTACATATAACCTGACACGTAGATCAATTCCAACGCGACGAATTTATTAACCAAGCAGCTAGGTCGACGCCGCGATGGCCTCCAAGACGAAGGCGAGCAAGAGATTGCGCCACCGCGACCGCGAGCACGGGTTCGCCGCGACGGCACGGCCGCCGTCGTGCCCCGGACTGACGGAGCTCGCCCTCCGCCTAGCCAGGAGGATCCCGGCGAGTTCTGCCGATGGCAACCTCGTGTTCTCGCCGCTGTCGGTCTACGCCGCGCTCGCGCTGGTCGCCGCGGGCGCCGCCGGCGACACGCTCGCCGAGCTCCTCGGCGTCCTCGGCGTGGCGTCCTACGACGAGCTCAACGGCCTCGTTGGCCAGCTAGCCGGGAAGGCTCTCGCCGACCAGTCCGGCACGGGCGGGCCGCGCGTCGCGTTCGTGTCCGCCGTGTGGCACGACATGGCCAGGACGCTCACGCCGTCGTTCCGCGCCGCCGCGGTGCTCTCCTTCATGGCGGAGACCCATGCCGTCGACTTGCGGTCACGGGAAGCAGTGGGTCAGATCAACGCGTGGGCAAAGAAGGCGACGAATCAGCTCATCGACTCGGTCATCGACGGCGGATTGCCCGCCGACGCCGACGTCGTCGTCACCAACGCCGTCTACTTCAATGGCAAATGGGAACAACCATTCAAGAAGAGGTTCACCATCACCGACAAGTTCCACCGCCTCGACGGCGACGCCGCCGTTGACGCGCGCTTTATGCGGAGCATGCTCCCGCGGCACTACATCGCCTGCCACGATGGGTTCAAGGTTCTCCGCCTTCCGTACGAGAAAGGCCAGCGTCCGCGGTGGTCGCCGCCGCCGTCGCGCTTCTCCATGTGCGTCTTCCTCCCCGACGCGCGCGACGGGCTCTGGGACCTCCTCGACGAGATGGCGTCAACGTCAACCTCGGGCTTCCTGCAGGCGGCGCTGCCAACGAAGACGGTGCGAGTCGGCAAGTTCATGCTGCCCAAGTTCAAGCTCACCTTCTCCGACGACATCGCCGGCGTCTTCCGTGGCCTGGGCCTCGACGTCACCTTCAGCAACGGGGAAGCCGACTTCTACAGGATGGTGGAGGACGACGGCTCCGGCGGCAGGAAGCTGTCGATGAAAAGCGTCGTCCACAAGGCAGTGATAGAGGTTAACGAGGAAGGAACCAAGGCGGCCGCCTTCACCGGCGGGATATTTTGTAGAGCAGGTCCGATGCGGCCACCGCCGGTGGTCGTGGACTTCGTCGCCGACCATCCTTTCGCCTTCTTTGTCATCGAGGAGACGTCGGGCGCCGTCGTGTTCGCCGGCCACGTCCTTGACCCTAGCTCAACGCCCGGAGATCTTGACGACGACGACAACGACGACGTTGTTGACCATAGGTCAATGCCCAGAGCTTTGCACGGTGATGACGTCCGTCACAGGAGGTCAAAGCCCGGAGCTTTGGACGACGAGGACGACGAGGACCACCACGTCGGCATAATTGGATGTCTTCGAGAACTTTGGGATTGCTGCTGCATGCCATTTGTTGTGGTTAGAAACTTTGTGAGGTTTCTCATGTGAAATGTCTTTCGAGATCATCAATCTATCCTTGACTTTGTGGCTTCGTCCTTATCCCACTACTGCACAACCGATCTTTGCTCGATCGGCAAAAACAACAAATATCTCGGATGTTTAACGAAATTTTTAGCATCGATTAAAACACCCAACGACATATTGCTATCTTTAGTATCGGTTGGTTTAGGGTTAGGTACCGGTACTAAAGATAGCAATGTGTCGTTGGGTGTTTTAACCGGTGTTAAAGACTTCGTTAAACATCCGAGATATTTGTTATTTTTGCCGATCGAACAAAAATCGGTTGTGCAAAGATCGTGTAACACCCCGGCCCAAAGAATAATAGGATTGATAGGATACTCATGCTAACAAGTTGCAACTTCTTTTCCGGAAGCCCATCTCCAAAGAACTCTAAAGTTAAGCGTGTTATTACCGGTTGGTGTCACCAACTGATACTAAAGATCAATACTCTAGTGTCGGTTGCTATCACCAACCGGTACTAAAGATTATATCAATCTTTAGTACCGATTGGTACTACCAACCGGTACTAAAGATAATGTCCTTCATATAGGTCTTCTTACTCCTCTAGCCCGAGCTATTGCTGCAAAGTGAAGGAGGAGGAAGGGATGTGCTGCCAAATTTTGTTGTGAAAATATTTTAGTGATATTATACAAATCGAAGGGATCTAAAAGATTAGTAACTTTATCCTCTATTGATGTATGGTCAACATTTTACATTTATAGCTATGTTTCTATAGATTATTCTCTCTAAAAATGGTATATGAAAAAAAGATGAGAGAGAAAACTTGTTTAGGAAAAATTAGGGTAATTTAAAAAATTAAAAACATCTGCATAAAAATGTTTAAAAAAAGGATAACAAAGAAATAATATAGAAAATGAAGATAGAAGAGTAGAAAACTAAATTTATTTAAAAATCATTAAATAGTTAGAAATAAGTAGAATGCATTAAAAATATGTTTAAAATTTTGAAAAAACTGTTAAAATAATTAAAATAAGGATAATACATGAAAAAATATATTTACAATTTTTTTAAAAATTCTTGAATTTATAAATAATTAACCATGACGTCCTTTTAAAACTCATTAAAATCGTTAGAAATAAAAAAAATTCATTAAAACTGTCAATTTTCAGTTTAATTATGATATTTTAAATTATTATATGATTATTTAAGTAATTTCACTTTCGTGGACTTCCTTAACATTTGTTATCTCGTAGTGTAGATGAATCGGTAATGGATGTACACCGCGAACCGACGGTCGAAGAAGTTTATTGATGACGTGCATTATTTTTTGAGTGTGGCCAATGTCCACATGCCTAAGGGTTTTATATGTTGTCCATACAAAAAGTGCAAAAACCAGAATGAATATCTATATCAAGAACTCTTCATATCTACTTATAGGAGTCGGGATTCATGTCTAGTTATAATTGTTGGACCTCGCACGGAGAGTTAGGAATTGCAATGGAAGAAGATGAAGAAGAAGACGACAACATTCCGGACTGGGCTCAATATGATGGATTTGCAGAAAATACAATAGGCGAGGCAGACAAAGCTGTTGAATAAAACGACAATGCGGATGATCTTGGTCAGATGTTGTGCTACATAAAGAAGGACTACGAAAGTGAAAAGAAGGTCCAGAAATTGAAGCGGATATTAGCGGACCACAAAACGTCCTTGTACCTAAGTTGCGAACAGGGGAAAAAAATTGGGTACCATGCTGGATTCTTGCAATGAAAGACAAAAAATGGTGTGATTGACAAGACATTTGACGAGTTATTGAAACTCGTAAAGAATATTCTTCCGGACAGAAATGAATTGTCCGAAACGACGTACGAAACTAAGAAGGTAATCTATCCTCTAGGACTTAAATTACTATGAGGAAACATTTGCTAATTACTCGGTACACTATACTACTATGCTGCTACTGCTAGTTTTGCCGTTGATATTTCCATCCTTGTAAGTTTCTACCGTTGAAATTAAATTGAATTCAATTTAAATTGAAATTGCATTGCACTAAATTAAAAATCAAACCAAACCAGATTAAATTTAATTAGGTTGATTTACCTGAAGTTGATCATGCATGATCAATATGGGTTCTAGCTGCAGAGACAGGCAGCTTAGCCCCTTATGCACACGACATATTCTACCTCTACCTTCACTTTACAGGTGTTATGTGTTCCGTCGCCAGCGACATCTGTTGTGGGAGTTCACGACACAGGGGCAAACTTGAAATTCTGAATCAACGATGTACGGCAGCGTCATACAAAAAGAACACTTTCCAATTGCACACAGACGTCATACAAAACGAAATAGAGGTAGTATTCCACTGATATTTGGGACGAGCTGATCCGCGAAAAACAGCCGAACCACGCCGACCCACTTCGCCAGCGCCGCTAGGTGCTCGAGTTGTGGAGCTCGCGACCTCGAAGCTCGTGGCCTCGCTGTGGGCTGCGCTTGCGCCGGTGAAGCTGGCTGGGTGCAAACTCACACGGCCGCGCCATGCCACAGCGTGCTGGACATATGGAGCTCGCTGCTCAGCACTGTTGGGGTCGATGTTGAGCTCAGCGCTCACGATGTGCTCGATGGAATGGGTGGCATGTAGCACGTGAAACTTGATCCCGCTTCATTCCTAAACCAATACGAGGACACCATCTCATCCTTCTACAACCAAATAACTTACTGGAATTGCCCTATCCCAGAAAATAGGGATTGTGCCAACCCGTTCCACTTTTTCCCCAAACAAACGCATGACTAGTGATAGCTTTAGGACATCATCACTCAAAATGCACTAAAGCAGCTCCCTACCAGCTTTTTGATTTCAGTAGAAAAACAGATTCGGGTTCTGAAATACACATTCTGAATCAAGCTATTTAATTTTGCTTTTATTCTAGCGCTGGAATTTATAACCAAAAGCGAAAACATACGGGACCTTAGTACTACAAATATCATATCATTTGTAGGATATTTTTTTGTTCATTTTCCAATCTATTTTTTTAAAAAAAAATCAAAAGAAAGAAGGGGCATTTAACTATTTGCCGGGCCTTAAGCCCAGTAGTAGCGTATTGGTACTATCACGGGCTACGGTCCACAATATTTACAACTGTTCTTTATACTTCAAATCGAATTTGTCACAAATCCGATATGGAAAGGATTCATAGCCCGTGTTTAGATTCAAAAAATTTTTGAAAAAAAACGTCACATCAGGTCATATCAGATATACGGACACACATTTGAAGTATTAAATATAGTCTAATAACAAAACAAATTACAGATTCCGCCTGTAAACTGCGAGACGAATCTTTTGAGCCTAATTAATCCGTCATTAGCAAATGTTTACTGTAGCACTACATTGTCAAATCATGGTGCAATTAGGCTCAAAAGATTCGTCTCGTAATTTACACGCAAACTGTGTAATTAGTTTTTTTTTTCGTCCACATTTAATACTTCATGCATGTGTCCAAACATTCGATGTGATGGATTTTGAAGTTTGAAGTTTGGAACTAAACAGGGCCATAGTTCTATACGTTCGGATCAACAAAAGACTAGATATAAAACTCTGCTTCTTTCTCTACGTGAACGGATTTAATAGGGCAAACGCGATCTCGTCCAGACCAATCCACAGGTTGACGCCACGATCACGATGGAGTCCAAGTCAACGAATTTGACCCTCCGCGAGCTCCTGCTCAGCATGTTGGCGGCGGCGCCGCCGCCGCCGCCGCCGCCGTGCCCCGGCCTGACGGAGCTCGCCCTCCGCCTTGCCCGGAGGATCCCGGCGAGTGCCACTGATGGCAACCTCGTCTTCTCGCCGCTGTCCGTGTACGCCGGGCTCGCGCTGCTGACCGCGGGCGCCGGCGGCGACACGCTCGCCGAGCTCCTCAGCGTGCTCGGCGTGGGCTCCCAGGACGAGCTCGCGATCCTCGTCGGCCGCCTTGCGGAGCAAGCCCTCGCCGACCTGTCCCGCACTGGCGGGCCGCGCGTCTCGTTCGTGTCCAGCGTGTGGCAAGACAAGAACAGGACGCTCGCGCCGTCGTTCCGCGACGCCGTCGTCCAGTCCTTCATGGCGGAGACGCGCGCCGCCGACTTCCGCGAAAAGGTGAGCACTGTTACGATCTCATCTCCGGCGTGTTCATGCCATTGCTAACTGTGTGCTAAACCTTCGCGAGCTCACCGTGTTGTTGACTTGTTCGCAGCCAGGGGAGGCGGTGAACCAGATCAACGCGTGGGCGAGGAAGGCGACGAACAAGCTCATCAACTCGATCATCGACGGCGGATTACCCGCCGACACCGACGTCGTCGTCGCCAACGCCGTCTACTTCAAGGGCAAGTTGAAGGATCCCTTCTTGAAGGCGTTGACCAAGACCGGCAAGTTCCACCGCCTCGACGGCGCCACCGTCGACGAGGGCTTCATGAGGAGGAGCACCTATTAGACGAGCTATTACATCGCCTGCCACGACGGGTTCAAGGTGCTCCGGCTGCCGTACGACGAAGGGCATTCTCCGGCGTCGCCGTCACCGCCACCGCCGTCGACGTCGCGCTTCTCCTTGTGCGTCTTCCTGCCGGACGCGCGCGACGGGCTTTGGGACCTCCTCGACAAGATCGCGTCCACCCCGGGGTTCCTCCAGGCGAAGCTGCCGATGAGGTATGTGGCTGTCGGCGAGCTCAAGCTGCCCAAGTTCAAGCTCACCTTCTCCGGCGACATCGCCGGCGTGCTCCGTGGCCTGGGCCTCGAGGACACCTTCGGCGACGGGAAGGCAGACTTCTCCAAGATGGTGGTGGACGACGGCTCCGGCGGCAGGACGCTGTCGATGAGGAGTCTCGTCCACAAGGCCGTGATAGAGGTTAACGAGGAAGACACTGAGGAGGCCGCCTTCGCCTGGGACATGACGTGCGGCATGAGTATGATGCCGGAGCCGCCGCCGGTGCTCGTGGACTTCGTCGCCGACCATCCTTTCGCCTTCTTTGTCATCGAGGAGACGACGGGCGCCGTCGTCTTAGCCGGGCACGTCCTTGATCCTAGCTCAACGGCCGGAGCTTTGGACGACGACGACGAGTTCGACCATCACTGCGCACCGCCTCGGCATATAATGCGATGTCTTCGCCATCTTTTGGATCGCTTCATGCCGTTTCTTGGGGTTAAGAAACTTTGTCAACTTCCAAGAAGTTAAGACATATGACAATAGGAGTACGTAGGGAGCGGATTTTACCCTCTCGAGGGATATCTCCTTGTTGATTGTACATTATTCAAATAATTATGAAAAAATTTAAAAATATTGAGAAGATAGGTTAATATACGATATATACTCTAAGTATGTAGAAGTTAAATTTGAACTTGTATGATTGTGAAGTAATCTATCATATATTAATCTATTTTGTTAATTTTTTTATTTTTTAACTATTCAAATGACATATAAATATCGAGAGAATGGGTTAGAATAATTTTTCGGAGTACATATGGTATTGACCGTTCTTTTTGTTAGCATCTCCAGCAATAGGAGTCCCTAAAATGCAAATGGGGCTGCCGCCAATTGTCTAGACCCAAAAAATGCATTCAATTCTAGCAAAACCCCCTATTTCTCGGTCCCTATTTTATTTTTCTCTTCAACTTTAATACAAACTACGTATTTCATTAGACTGATAGTAAGCTATTTCCTCATCGAATAAGCACATTTTAGATCACATTCGAACGAAAATTAGGGAGAAAATCATGAAAATTAAAGGACACATGACCTCTCGATCCACCTCGCGATTCGTGTTTGCCAATTCCAAAATGGATAATCTCACTGCGCCGTAACTAACGGCTTATTGAGACATTCAGATGAATGAGGCCAAAGTACGTGTAGAAACACAAACAAACAGCCTAATCGTTTCGTGTACAGCTGATTAGAAGCTGTTATGGTTTTTAATTAAACAACTTAAAAAATAATATAGAGATAAAATTTTTGTACGCATGATTATGATATAAAAAGCACATCCTTAAAAATAAACTACGATGAAAAAACCTTAAAATGAAGTCTAAAATAAAATTTCAAAATTTAAATATTTGCAGGGGATTATAAGTATTTGTTGACTGTTGACCGAGTTTAGTCCAAGCAGCATCAGCTTTAGAATCAACAATTTCCGTTTCATGTCAGATTCTCATTGTTCATAGCTTTGAAGCAGATAAACTGCATCGTCTTACAAATCCAAAATCTGTACCATTGAACTTTGTACTCCTAAACATTTGTGATGATTCTTAAGAACACCTTACTAACTATACCCTGCCAACAAAATATTCATATATGTACAAATCCATTTAAAAATCTCGGTGAAAACATGACAAAATCAGAGGTTTAAACTATAAAGTGGGCTACTATAACTGTCAAACATTTTACAAAATACCTGCAAATGCATTATCATCTACAGTATGATCCCTAGTACACAGCAAAGACTTCATCAGGATTTGGTTGCAGAAATGCAGATGCAGAGGCAAGAAGCAGACTCTGCTCTAAAATTCAGCAGCAGCTCTTGCTCCTGGCGCAAGTCCTCGCCGCCGGCGGCTGGCCGCGGGGGCTGCACGGCCCGGCGCCGGCGTCGGTGAGCATCTTCACCACGTCCCTCATCGTCGGCCTACCGGCCGGCAGCTTGGCAGTGCAGAGCACGGCGACCTTGAGCACCTTGATCATGTCCTCCCTGTCCCTGGCCGCCGACGACGACGACGCCGCCACCCGCGGGTCCAGCACGTCGTCGATGCTCTCGGCGGCGAGCTTGGTTGACAGCCAGAACACGATGTCCTTCCCCTCGCCGAACGCCGGGTCGATCGGGCTCCGGCCGGTGACGAGCTCGAGGAGCACGACGCCGAAGCTGTACACGTCCGTCTTCTCCGTCACCTTCATGGAGTAGGCGAGCTCTGCAAACGTGAATTCGATTCAAAATTAGTACAAATTTGATGTTGTTTACATGTTTTTGCTTGAAATCGTTTGAAAAAAATTGGAGCAGTTACCAGGGGCGAGGTAGCCGTGGGTTCCGGCGAAGCAGCTGAACTCGGCGGAGTCGTCGGCGGCGACCTTGGCGATGCCGAAGTCGGCGATCTTGGCCTCGTAGTCCTCGTCGAGGAGGATGTTGGTAGACTTGATGTCGCGGTGGATGATTGCCGGCGTGCAGTCGTGGTGGAGGTACATGAGCCCCTTGGCCGCGCCGAGCGCGATCTTGCACCGGCGAGGCCAGTCCAGCTCGGCGCCGCCGCTCTTGGCCTCTCGCCGGAGCGCCTGGTACAGGTTGCCACGTGGCATGTACTCGTAGACGATGAAGTTGAGCTCGCCGCGGGAGAGGCACGCGTGGAGCTTGAGGATATTCCGGTGCCGGATCTTGCCGAGGATGGCCATCTCCGCCGCCATCACCCTCGCCGCGTCGCCCTTCCACAGCCGCTTCACCGCCACCACCATGCCGCCGCCGCCCTTGAGCGCGAGGCGGTACACGCGCCCCGTGCCGCCTGACCCTATCAGGTTCTCCTCCCCGACGGCGCATATCTCGTCGGCGTCCAGCTCCGGCGGGTGGAACGACTCCAGCTTCCACTCCGCGCCGCACCCGCCGCCCTGCTCCATGTCCCTCTTCTTGAGCTCCTCCAGCTTGAAGCTCCTGTAGCTCACGAACAGGATGCCGACCACGAGCAGCAGCATCGCCGACACGAGCACCGGCACGAGGACGAGCGACCTCCGTGCGAGCCCGTCGTGGTGGCCGTCCTCCACCTTGCACACGCCGAGCTCCGACCTGCCGTCGACGCAGAGCCCCGGGTTGCCGGCGAACGCCACGTCGCCGTCGATCACGAGCAGCCCCGGCGGCACGTTCCCGGTGAGCCGGTTCGACGAGAAGTCGACGGAGCTCAGCTTGAGCACCACCAGCTGCGTCGGGATCGTGCCGGTGATCGCGTTGCGCGACAGGTTGAGCGAGTTGAGCGACGACAGCGCCGACAGCGTTGCCGGGATCGACCCGGTGAGCGCGTTCCGGGAGACGTCGATCTCGACGAGCCGGGCGCAGCCGCCGATCTCGACCGGGAGCCTGCCGGTCAGCGCGTTCTCCTCCAGGTGCAGCGCCGTCAGCTGCGACAGGCTCCCGATCTCCGGCGGTATCTCGCCGGAGAACGAGTTGTTCGACAGGTACAGCTTCTGGAGCTGCCCGAGCCGGCCGATCTCCGCCGGGATCTCGCCGTCGAACCGGTTGTTCTGCAGCCACAGCTGATTCAAGCTCTGCGCCTTGCCGATCGCTGGCGAGATGCTTCCGGTGAACCCGTTATCCGACACGTCAATGATCGTCACGGCGGGGAGACCCCACAGCCCGGCCGGGAGGCTGCCGGTGAGCCTGTTCTTGTTGATCCGGAACCTCTGCAAGCTGTCGCACGCCGAGTACTCGTCCGGGAGCTCGCCGGAGAAGCCGTTCTGGAGAGCAAGAAGATACTGGAGATTCTTGCCGTCGCAGAGATGCCTCGGGAACGGCCCGGAAAAGGCGTTCTCGGAGATGTCGACGCTGTTGAGCGGCGAGAACCGGCCGAAGTTCGGCGGGAACTCGCCGGAGAAGTGGTTCTCGTAGGCGGAGAAGCTCTTCAGCAACCGCAGCTCGCCCCACGCCTCCGGGATCTGCCCGGAGAGATTGTTCCGGTAGAGCTGTATCACCTCGAAGCTCTTGAGCGCCGTGAGCTCCGGCGGGATCCCGCCGCTGAGCTGGTTCCGGGAGACGTCGATCTCACGCAGCCCGGTCAGCTTCCCGAGCTCCGGCGGGAGCTCGCCGGTGAGATTATTCCCATACAGCTCAATCTTCCATAGCTGCCGGAGGTTGCCGATCGCCGCCGGCATCACGCCGGCGAGGTTGTTCATCGACATGTCCAGCGTCTCCAGCGCAGTGAGCTCGAAGATGGATTCAGGTATCACCCCTCTAAGATTTGAGCTCGCCAAGTACAGATACGTCAAGTTCTTGAGATTTCCAATGCTCGCCGGCGTCTCGCCTGGATCGTAGCTGTTCATCCCGACGCTGAGCGTGACGAGGCCGGAGAGGTTGCCGACCCACGCCGGAAACCTCCCGGAGAAGTAGTTGTTGGCAACGTCGATGGTGTCGAGCGCCGTCAGCGCCGACAAGTTCGGCAGCTCTCCGGCGAGGCTGTTGAAAGAGAGGTTCAGAAACCTGAGCTGCGTGCAGTTGCTCAGCTCAGGTGGCACACTCCCTGACAGTGAGTTGGAGTCCAGCTCAAGACGTGTCAGGGTTGTCAGGGCGCTGATCGCCGTCGATATCCTGCCGGAGAGGTTCATGCTCGACAGCGAGACGCCGGTGACGCTGCCGGTCCTCCGGTCGCACCGGACGCCGAGGAAGCGGCACGGCGAGGTGGTGTTCGTCCATGTCTGAAGATTGTTGAGAGGGTCAGTCAAGCTGGCCTTGAATTGGAGAAGTGCTTGAATTTGGTGGTCAGATTGGCAGCTTGAGCTGATGGAAAGTGAGAGGAGTGTGATGAGAGGGAGGCAGATCACAAGGATGTGCCTTCTCATTGCTTGGGATTAATTGTGTGGGCAAATCTGATGGCCGCTGCTTGATCACATTGGTGTTTCAGTGTTGTCCTTGTGTTTGATTCACAAGATCTGAAAGAAAAAGAAAAACAAGAGATGCCACTTGTCAGTTTGAGATCTAATATATGGTGCTATTACTATAGACTAGTTCAGGTGATTGAGAGAATTCATCATTTGATATGACTGAAGGTTTTGGAAGATGCTACATAATGCCTACTAGCAGTACTATTTCCTGGTGGTTCAGTACATGGGATTTCCACAACGGAGGACTAGTAACAGTTATATGAGCACATGATAAGCAGTGCAAAACACTGGGTATTTTTTACATGTTGTGCTTTCTAAAAATTTAGAGTATGTTGACAAGCCAAATCAGAAAGCAGACTTTTTTTCTTTAAAAAAACAACCTGAAACCTATTAAGCTGAAGAAATTTCTCAAACCAAAACCATAGTACTATGAACTGTTGCACCATTAATGTTTGCTTGCTAAAAACACCTTTGAGCTCTAATCTACAAACCCTTAATGAAATCTCTCACTTCATGCAGAGTGAAAAACTTTTGCTCATGCATGATCATAAGGTCAGACGCAAACAGTCTGTAGGTGCCAAAAACTTTGTATAATCGATATGTGATTTGGACGTTTCAAAGTTGCTTTTGGTTTGTTAACCACATGTTCAGAGATCATGACCTTCCATCTACCACCTTCCACACCCTACTCTCTGCTTCCCTCTTCACTACATCAGCAGCAGCAAAATTGCACTAGATTGTCACCACATGGCACATGCAAATTTTTCCAATAAATTAATCAAGTAATGGGGGCATGCAAAAAAGGCAGAGCACTAGCTGCAAAATGTAATGGGGTCAGATGATGAAATGCACACTCTGGAGGAAAAAAGATGGTCAAGGGGCAATTTTAGTGGGAATATACTTTACCAGTTACTATTTTAGTGAGACATCAGTGTCCAGCATGCCAAATGGCCTGAACACTTATGTTTTGTTGGACAACAAACCCATCCTTGGAACGACACGATAGGACCAACCTGTAAAGACAAACTAATTGTTGGTGATGATAGAATTCTATGCAGTTTTTGGTATTTAATGTAGTAAAACACTTTTGACCTAATTTGTTTGCCCAAGATTATCTGTGCATGTGTCCTTGCTAGAAAATGCATAATTTTCAGTTCAAACTCCATATAGGTTGATCCTCACATAATTCGTGCGTGAACACTCCCCAAAACTTGACTACCAAACTATCACTTTTGTTGCTATGTCAATAGATTAGAATATGATGATATATGTCCATTGGATAGTTGTTTAACTAATCATATGAAGATGTTATTAATTTTCTGGTATGCATAGAAAAATGCTATGGTAGTCAAAATTTCCTTTTCCATCTACAATTCAAAATTTTGTATGATTGTATTTTTGTTATTATTTTGTATATATGTTAATTATGATATTTTGTCATAAATATATAGCTTATGTTTAATTAGACTATACCTTGCAAAAAAATATTCTATTACACTAAAACTAACTAAAGATTTTCAAAATATTTGAAAGTTTGAAGAATGCATGCCCTATTGGACATGTACTATTTATATTAAAGAATTTTTTTCCCAATCGACTTCAGAGAAAACTTAATCTCATACCTATATATTTATCAGCAATTTGATTTGTTACCTGATATATCAATATCGCACAATCTATTCCTTCGACATCACTATTATTTTAAAGATAATTTTATCATTCTTGAGAAAATATCGAGAGATACTATGTGTAAAGCTTAGTACCTTCGGGTACCAGTTCCTCGAGATACCAAATCTTTTAGTGTAAAATTGATACCTACAAATACTTTTTGAAGAATAGTAAAATTTCTAATTTTAAATTTCAGTAGCATATTCCATACACAAGTGTAACAACTATAAAAAGAAAGAGTTTATTTTTAATTTTAAAATTATACTATCAATAAAGATCACCATAAAAGTACACAAATAATAAATATGACTAGATGATCCTCAAGACCACGGATCACCTAATCATGTACAAAGATTTAAATTTTGTTTGTCTTAAATATCTTACAAGCTACAAACAACAAACACCTATACCTACATGTGTGTGTGTATATAATGTTGAGCAGCTAGAGTGATGTTAAGTGTAGAACCATCGCTCCCTACTCCTTTGAAAAGAGTAATACATTTGCGTAATTAAACCTGGTTCTTCCTTTTGTTTTAAGAGAAGAATTTTTTTAACCATCTTGTACCAAAAACTGCAAATCTTTTGGAACCAAATTTGTATGTATCACGAAGTTCCTTTTCACCAAAGCATAGTTGTACGATGTATCTAATCAGCAAGACACAGACATTAAAAAGCTACTGTTACCCTGTTTAGAGATCTGTAAGATCAATTGCTGTCACACAGATCAGTTCAAAATAGAGTTTATCTCTAGGGGATGAGTCTTCCCCCATCGGTATCACAAATCACAAAAAGTTCATCAATTATAGAAGTTTCATATACTCTTTAGTTTGTACCGTCCTATCAGAAAAACATTGAAAGGAAGATCGTCCTCGTTATGGACGGCAAACGTATACATGCTGACAGACGACATGCATGCACTCCTTTTTGTTTTCAGGCTTACAGAAACTGACATGTGGGCCCAGCAGGTATCAGCTACTGCTCCTAATTTGTATAGGCAGCCCTAGTGTGTATACATCATAGTCGAAATGGAAACTTCCACCAAATACATGAACCCATAAAGGAAATAGACAAATTGTAAATTTGGATCGAATAGCTCAATAACCTTCTAAGGCTAAAACTTAAAACGAAGAGAAATTTTATGGTGCAATATCTTACTGTATAAAATTTAGTATCTCAAGTATCGCTTCAACGATCGTAAAATCATTCTAAAAGTAAAGTTACAGATGACAACAATTATTTACTACCTAAGTGCATGATGACATGAACTCGATATTGAAATCATGGACAGCTAACCACAGCAGAACTGAAAAGAACAGCTAAGTATGCGCAATCCGAGAAAGCAATTCATCCTGAACAAATTCCATGGCCAGCAGAATGCGAACAAGACAACTCGATCATAGATAACGAACCCATCAACATGAGTAGCTCAAACAAAAAAAAATCAGATACCTCTCAGCTTCTCCTGAAACTCCCACTCTGTTCTTCCTTCTTGACCAAACCTGCTCTTCCCAATCTCTGCTTCACTTCCCTTCTTCCAATCCTTCTCCTCAAATGAACACACCAAGAGCAAAAGCAGCAGCAGCAACAAGAACAAGAACAAGAACCAATGGAGCAGCAGGCAAGCAACTGAAGCTAGAGAAGCCTGAACAACTCTTCAGATAAAAGGAAGGCAGCTGGGTTTCAGTGTGGAAGGTTCAGAGGAGAGGAGAGAGTAGCCAAGAGTTAAAAGAGAAGAGGGCCATCCTATTTGAAGTAGCCACTGCTAGCATTAGCATAGGGAGGACCAGGGAACCATGCAATGTTTCTGGCTTTTCTTTAATTTGTGGGGTGTGGGTGAATCAGCAAAGATGGATGGATGCACTGTAGAGATGATGTGCAAAGATGGTGATGGAAGGATATACAGGAGAGGAGGTTGTTGTTGCTTGTGGGAGTGCCGTTTGAGCTGTGGCAGCCGAGCCGGCCCCCTTTGGCTGCTGCTGGCTTGGTGAGGATTCTCTGTAGCACCGCAGAGGCAGCTTGTTCTTCGTACATTATTCCCCGGATTATTGAAACGGACTATTTACTTCACACTTAAAAAATAATTTCTTTTGCATTGTTTAACCATTTGTTTTAAACTATTAGTTAATTTTTGATTTCTCAAAATATTAAATTTGTCCATACAATTAAGTCGATAATCCACGCCAATAACTGGCTCAATATTCTAAATCAAATGAGAAGACCCGGATGAAAAATAACTAGGGGTTTGACTCTATGTCTTATCTGTTTTGTTTTTTTTCTTTTGTAGCATAATGTTTGTTTTAATATGCAGTAAAACCCTAAGGTAAAAAAACATTGATGGATAATAGGAGCATTGTGCTACAACTATATGAAAAGAGTCAAAAGGGAAATTTCTATAATGAACATCACTCAAGGTTATACAATATTTTAGGAAAAGCAAATGGCGAAATTTCCGAGCCAACATTAAGTTCTCGACTCAAATCATCTCTCGTAAACCGATGTATTGTGCTTCATTACAATTTTACAAAGATATTTACCGAACTCTCAATATACGGGTCGCGTGTCTATATAATAGAGTTTAACACAATATATAACAATGTAACATAAAACATCAACCAATTAAATAGTTTTTTTCTCGGTGGCACCCTGTCTTATTAGATGAGTATATTGCTGATAACTGACCGTGTGTACCTGAAACCGACACAGCTGAACAAGTAGAGTATACTAGGGCGGGCGCCCACAGAGAATCCGGCCGGAGCTTTGCCACTCGCTGAGTGAGCCTGTTCATGGTGGCCATAGGCTCTTGTGGGTCACGTGCGGATGGGAATTAAGCTGAGCAAGCTTGCCTCAATCTTAATGGCGTGTTGGCGCGTAACGCGACGAAAAACTTAATAAAGCTCATCTCTCCCTTTAATCACATGAAACGGCAGGCTTAGGCTCTTACTTAATTACATTGTTAGCTGCAGATAAAAAGTCCTGCACCAGTTGACAAGTTATACATAACGCTGTTTCAGCAAGACTTGAACTTGCCCGTCTCAGCAAGGCAGACCGACCATTATTCTTTAATTTAGTTAATTAATTTGTTCTTCATTAGAGTGAGATGAAGGGACAAAACCGTGTTAAGATGAAGTTGAACCTTGACGACCAGTTGTGTCCTTAATATATTGCTACTAGTATAACATCATGTGAGAGTATAGTCGTATGTAATTTGAAATAGGGATATATATTTGAAGTATGGCACCGACCATATGCATGCACATATACTAATATAATTGACAGAAAAAATATTGTAACAATTAATCATCAGAGAGCAAAGTGGGAAATTTGCTCCTAATTCATATTATATATAGTACCCCAATATTATCAGCTATTTTTAATTTCTCAACAGATATAATTTCTTCCTCTTTTTCATGTGAGCGTACTATGCCCAAACTGTACTGTTAGTTGTGATAAAATTATCGACCCATAACTATAACGTGTCCAACATCCTTTTTGTACGTCTTACATCAAATCGCCTTCACATACAAGTTCACATACAAGGTGGTTTTCAATTTTGGGCCAATGGATTTTCAAAATAGACGCGATCGACGCTATCTTTTTTTTTTTTTACATAAACCAACATTTTCGATGCAATGATGCGACCGGTTTTAGCAAAACCATGATAAACCTGCCGGTTTGTTCACACCTACTTTACAATATGAAATCTACATATATATCATTTTGACAAAATTTCTGCGCACCAAAAAATATATATAAAAAGTTCTTGTATCATTAGGGTGGTGTGCTAGCTGCTAATTAAGTTGACTCAGAATTTATTTATTTGGGAGCTGTATGGTCAGCCGTACAGCTCTGGGCAACGTACGCTGCCAGTCGCAGGTCATCATCAAGTCGGTAAAAAGAGAGCTGAAAATGAGGTCAGCAGTGAGGCATGCAATGTATCTGGGTCGTATGATTAACCTCTAGCTGCTAGGGCTCACAAGTGACAGGACACTTGGCTGGACAGTACTATACCAGCTCGTCGACGTCCTTAATTTCCTAGTTAGATCTAGTATTTATTGGGTCTTTTTCGCCTTGATTGATCTCGGTTTATGTTTATTTTTCTGGCCTTTTCCGTTGATCTGCATGCACATGCAGTTCGTTCTTTTAACTGTACTTTGCTCTAGGTGCTAGAAGATCAAGATAAGATTCAGAGATGTTGATCGATTAGCTAATGTCATTACAGGTTAATTTATGGGAAACTTTGTGCTAATATCGTTAGAAGCTAACACAACAATTTAAGTAGCTTAATTAATATAATGGTAAAGTTTATAAAACTTCACCTATATATTATGATATATAGTTCAAGTTACACAAAATTACATTGATTTTTCACATGATACATAATCTCGGGTATTATGGTCCTAAAGTTACGCAAAATCATACCTTTAACTATTTTAACATAGTCCTACTAAAAAAATTTAAAAAACACATGTAAAATTTATATGATATGAATAAAAAACTTATAAATATAAGATGTGATTGTAGTACTAAAAGGTGTGATAGATCAAAAGTTAAAATAGTTAGCGGTGTGGTTTGTGAAACATTAAAACCATAACACCTAGTGTTTTGTGTTACGTATCAAAATCACACTATGTTTTTTTGCAACTTGTATCATAATAAGTAGGGTTTTATAAAAAAATCCTTATAAATTGACATGAGATCATTGTAAAGAGTAATGTTATGTGTCTCGGTTTTATACTTAACGAAAAGTGTGTCCCAACAACCAACAAAATTCTAATTATAAGAAAAGCCTACAAAAATTATCATCTCGTGCGATAGTTAAAATTAAATGACCTCTATCGTTTATACAAAAACTAAAGGAGATCAGTGTAATGCACCTAGATTATCGGAACACTCTTTTCGTTAATTAGCTACCAATTTTTTACCTTCATATAAAAAAATAATTAATTAATCTGTCAAGAAAGGCATCATTGCATGGCATGATTTGGCACGAGAGAAACCATGCATCGATCCGCGCGTCCATCGAGTGCAGGAAGTAGGCTACATAACTCCCGTGATGATTGCTACAGCAACGCGGACTTCATCAACACGCCACAAATCAACTTTTTTTGTTATTAATTAATGTATATATAAATATAAACCTCTCCTAATGCTGCATGCTTGCTAATAATTGATTAATTAGATGAGTTAATTGTCCTTATCGAATTATTAATCAGGTGTATGCATGGCAGGATTGCATAATAGAGATCCATATCGTTCAGTTTTTTTTTTCTCTGGTCTCGATTTGCCTAGCTGTCTGAGAGATGCGAATGGATAATCGCCACGTACGTATTACTAGTGGCGCACCATCTGCCCGTAGGCACACGGCGCTGCACTATTGGTTGCTACACCCTCCGTTTCATATTACATATTATATAAGTTATTTGATTTTTTAGTCAATTTTTTAAGTTTGATTAAATTTATAAAAAAAATATATAGTAATATTTTAACCCAAAATAAATATATTATCAAAATATATTTAATGTTAGATTTAATAAAACTATTTGATATTTTAGATGTTGCTAAATTTTTTTATAAACTTAAAACGATTTAAAATATAAAACAGAGGAAGTATATCCTACATTCCTACGTGGACCGTTTTGTCTGCCACGTCGGCAAATGTCCATAATATTTTCACAGTTGGACTGATCGATCAAGTGTCAATGTGCATGGGCTAGCTGTGTGTACGTGTCATGGTGTCAACACATGCTTGGTCTGCAAGATCATAATTTGCAAATAGATTTTCGCGGATGAGCCCCTCCATCGTCCATGAAAAATATATAGTGCAAATCACATATGTAGTGAAAACTTAAAACTAATGTTGAATAAAAAAATAGACATATTAAATTTATCCACGTCATCTAGAGTAAAAATCTTACTCCCTGCCACCAGCCCATCGGGCCGAACCACACACTCCTCTCTCCCTTAAAAAATCTAACACTTATCCACTTCCCTCTCTCTCCTCGTCCTCTCCCCTTCTGTCCTCTCCTCCCTCATCCTCTCCTCTCCGTCCTCTCCTCACCCCACTTTACCTCCCTCTCCTCCACTTCGCCGGCCGGCGAAGGCACGACGGCGTTGGGTACTGCTCCGAGAGGTGGCGAAGGTGGCGGCGACGTCGACGGCTCCCTCGCGCGGGCACTGGAGCGGTAGCGATGGCTTAATCGGGGCTTGCGGTGTCCGGATCCAGCAACAGCCTCCTCGCAAGTGCATGGGGTCGGCTGCGACGGCTTCATTGGGTTCGCTGCGGCAGGATCCGGCGACAACTCCCTCGCGCAGGCACAAGAGCAATGGTGGCAGCCTCGAACTGGGCAGATCAGCCGCCGCTGATGCCCACGTGAGCGGTAGATCCGCCTAGTCTGGGGACGACGGGAGTGACAGCGACAGCCTTGGACTGGGCGGATCCACCGTCGGCACCCACGGGAGCGGCAGATCCGCATAGTCTGGCTAGGGACGGCAGGAGCGACGGTGGATGAGATAATGGCGGTGGTGACTTTGGTTGCGACGACGACGACAGCTTCAGGTGCTTGGGTTTAGAGAGAATCAAGGAGCTAGGGTTTCGATCGAATTTGTTTTTTTTGGAACTTTTAATTTTTTTCGCTGAAATTGTTTTCGCAGATGGGCAGCATAGGTGCCCACGTGAGAAAACAGGTTTTCACACGCTGCTGCGCTGCTAGTATGAAAAGGTGTTGATTTTTGCAGACACCTAGGTGCAGGCGGCTGCTTTGCTTGTATGTGAAAACAGGTTTTGGTCGCTTGCAAAAATTATTTTTTAAGTAGTGTAGCCACTATATATTATGTATTCTTCTATTTATATATATATATATATTTCATGTTTTGTTAAAAGCTACAAAAATAGAAAATACAATCAAAATGATCTCTGTCAGCCAATGACGGAGCCAGAGAGATTTTTGAGCCCGAGCAAACTGCCCTATAACTAGTATTTTTTATAAAAAATTTCATCATCAATTCTTTCAACAACATAAAAATTTAATGGATTTTTTTGCCAGTGAGCCCGGGTGGTGGCTCCACCTCTGTTCTCATCTCTCTCTCCTTGGTATATATAATCAATGGATGAAGTTCAAAAATGAAGAATTAATGTCTTTTCTTAACAATGAAAATAATTTACATCTCGAACTCTGGCATATGTCACACAACAAAAAAAATATTAATATCTATATATAGTGAAACTATAATGTACTCCTAATTAACAGGGTACACTGTGTGATTTATTGGCACTTGGAATGTGCTGATAGCACCCCACCGGTGCTGACTGCAGCCATCTTGGGTAAGAGCTCCAAGAGACAAGCTATCTAAAGTTAAATTTAGCTATTGTTAAAGAAAAAACGTTTCTAACAGACTCTGTAAATGACCCTCCAAATTTAGTGGCTCTCCATCCCACCTTATTCGTTAGCTATTTTTAGCTAGCCTACCTCACTAGCCATCTTTACAGAATCTGTTGGATTACTCTGTTATTTGTTAGTCAAATCTATTTTTGAGAGTAGCTAAATCAGTAAATTTGATTAGTCTTTTTAGCTAATCTCTTGGAGATGCTCTAAGTGGCCACATAGGCTTCAAGTGTTACCCTCATTGCACTACCACCTCGCATTGGATCCTCTCTTGTCCATACAGTCAGATTTTGCTTTAAAAAACAAACTATTTTGATTCACATCAAATCAGAAGGAAAATCATTAATAGAAAAATAACTATTCCTCCAGCATCCCAATTGGTGTATATACTTGGTGGTGGTATTGACCAAACTAGCTTCTTCCAATGTTCTATCTGTAGTCCTGTGACACCAAATGGTCATGTCATCTGATCCATGGTCGCTGCTAGCTGTTAGAAGATGACACACTCAACACATGAGACGATTATGGAAAAGCACAACTTGGGGTTAATTAGGCCCCTTCATGGGCATCTTTTTGCTCCACTGCAACGCTAACCTCTGCATAATGAAGTTGTCAGCATTCATGTGTGCAAATTAAGTGCAGTGCAAACGTCTCCTCCTTTTAAAACTAGGCGCGCAGATGGTGACGGATTGGGCAAGGTCGGCAAGCAAGCAAAGCTAGCAAACAAATGAATTGAGGCCAAAAAAATGATAGGCCACAGCATCATCGTCTGATCCATGATCAACCGATATGATGTGGATATATAGCTAGGATAGTGTGATCCAATTGGCTAATTTAAATTTGATTCCAAATTTTTTTATTTTGTTAGTTTATGTGGGTTGTTCTTAGTGAAAGGGCCAAGATATGATTAGGGGATCAATCACGATGCAATGTTGATGGACCAATCGGGAAGGACATACGATCGATCGAGTGAGTTGCTTAATTAGCTAGCTATCTTGCTGCTCATGGCGCCATTTGTTTGGGCATTATTTTGTTGATGATGAGTGTTTCAGAGGTTTACCGACGAATTAAAAATGGACGGTTTGGCCACATAAAATGTAAAACTCGCGCATATAAATGTTGACAACTACACTCTATTTCCCGGGATATGTTTAGTTGCAGGTGCAGATTTCTAAACAATGCTTCCAGTTCATTTGCATTATCAATCACTATCACAGAACTCGTCATCGTGAACGGCCTATCCGTGTCGGGGGCTCACCAACTGTCACACCGACGTCACCTTTGACGGGCAGAAATAAACACCGACAAAGATGTACACTTCCAGGCAATTTTCATAGGCCTTTAGGCCAAGCCCGTCACCGATGACATTCATCGGTGACGGACTTATTTTGTGGCCCAACAAATATAATTTTTGTCGGGATGCAACCTAACCGATGACACTCATCGGTGACGGGCTCCTATAATGACCTGACAAAGATAACCCTTTAAGTCCGTCACCGATGAGGGTCATCAGTGATGGCTTGACCTTAAGGCCCGACAAAGATAACGATAAAGCTCATCATCGTTATTCATTTATTGACCGTTATCGATATTTATTGCTCACTATAAATACTCTAACTGTCCACAATAATGGTTATCCCACTATTCACATTTGTGGTGGGAGTTGTTGGGGGGCGAATTTTGTCTAAAACAAAAAAATTCAGAAAAAGCCTATTTAGGTACTTGAAAAATAATAAACTCCCTACAAATTTGGTAATACTTATCTTACAAAAAATTTATCTAATATTTATTCACTTTTGCAGCGATGGACTGAAGTTGGTGGATGTACAAAACTGATATACATAGCAAAGAGTATAGAAGTGACGTTTCAAATTTTATAAACGTCGAGGAGGAGGAGAGGAAAAAAAGAAACAACGATTACATGACTTGTCCATGTGTAGATTGCAGAAATGAGAAGATGTTTGATAGCAGAGTAGATGTATATGCTCATCTGATATGTCGAGGGTTCATGAAGGGCTACACATGTTGGACGAAGCATGGAGAGCAAGAATCACTCGATATTGCAGATGCTACGAGTAGTGGCGCACAAAATCAATAATATGAAGATGAACATGACATGTTTGTTTCTTCTCTATTGGGCGGTGAAATGGTTGATGTCAGTCACGATCTACTACAAGACATGCAGCGTGATGTTGAGGAGCCAGCTTACAACGAGAGATATTCCATGAAGTTCACCAAGTTGGTCAGTGATTCAGAGACATCTCTATACGCCGGATGCAAGTCAAAGCACACCAAATTGTCAGCAACCCTGGACCTAATGAAGCTAAAGGGAAGTAATGGATGGACAGACAAGATTT
Source organism: Oryza officinalis (assembly GCA_008326285.1). Classification (NCBI taxonomy): domain Eukaryota; kingdom Viridiplantae; phylum Streptophyta; class Magnoliopsida; order Poales; family Poaceae; genus Oryza; species Oryza officinalis. The sequence goes on along the minus strand of BDMV01000007.1, from coordinate 49,921,328 downwards.
TCATAGAACTTTTGGGTATATTAAAAGGCATGCTTCCTGAGGAGAACACATTGTCCAAGACGACATATGAAGCAAAGCAGGTTTTGTGTCCTTTGGGGTTAGAGGTTCGTAGAATTCACGCTTGTCCAAAGCAATATACGGACTTAGAGGCTTGTCCTGTCTGTAAGGCTTCTCGATACAAGCGAAAGAGAAGTTTCAACGAAGGAAAAAGGTCAAGGAGAGGTGATCCAGCGAAGGTTGTGTGGTATCTACCTATCGTTGATCGTTTTAAGAGAATTTTTGCCAATCCCAAGGAAGCGTAGTTAGTACGTTAGCATGCCACAGAGAAAAGGAATGATGGTATGTTAAGACACTCTGCAAATTCGATTCAATGAAGGAATATCGATCGAAAATACCCAGAATTCATAGCTGACCCGAGAAACATGAGGATATGTTTGTGTACGGATGACATGAATCCTTTCGGAGATATGAGCAGTTCTCATAACACCTGGCTAGTTCTTATTGCAAACTAGCTATAACCTACCGCCATGCTTCTGCTTTAAAAGAAAATATATTATTGTCGAAACTTGGTTTCGGCAATAGAATTTGGGGGTAGCAGTCAAGCGCCAAACACAATGAGTTAGTCGGGACAAAGGTTTTAGACAGGTTCAGGCCCTCTCTAATGAGAGGTAATACCCTACTCCTATTTCGGGGATTCGATCCGCCGAGTGTTTATTGATCTCTTGATCTCTTTTAATAGGGGCTCTCGCAAGTTTTCTATTTGTCCGTGTATTTTTTCTGTGTGCCCCGCAAGGGACGCCCTACCCTCCTTATATAGTCTCGGAGGGTGGGTTTACAAGTCGGAGACCTATTCTATTCTAAGTCGGACTCCTCAATCTTACCAACTATAGACTATGGGCTGTTACCTTATCTCAATAGTAACGTAATACCCAAGTCATAGCCGGTTTACATAATCATGAAGCATAACCTATCCCCTACAGTAAATCGGATAAGCTAGCCGTGAGGGTATCCGATACCCATAATCTCCACAGTAGCCCCCGAGACCTTCGCAGTCGATGAGATAATTTTGCCTCAAACTTGAATAACATGCAGCCGAGTGACTTCTTAGCCGAGTGCCTCTACTGCCAAGTGCCTCCATCACCTCTGCCTGAGTCTCCCGAGTGCTTCAGCATCCAAGAAAAGACTGTGAAGGGCTGAAATCAATTCAAAAAAGTTCAAACATAAAAATTTAGGTGCATCGATTGATGCACCTAATTAGGTGTAGCCCCCGACTATGTGTTTAGTTAAATAAACTAAGCATATAGTCAAGAACTATATTAATCATACGCTCCTGAGTCAAATAAATGCCTAGCCTAAGCCAAAAGCAATCATAAAAGATCATATAACACATAACCTTATAATCAAGGCATAGTGTACAATAAATCCAAGCACTCGGCAAACTCATGCTTATCCGAGTCAATTTACCTAAGTCGTCTCAGAACAAAATACTTAGCTGACCCTCAGGGGTAAAAATCCGAGCACTTGGCAAGCTCATGCTTATCCAAGTCGTTATGCCCGAGTCGTCCCGGAACATACAGCTCAATCAATTCTCATGAATATAAAATATGAGTTAATAAATGTATCAATCATCTGAAAAATACGACCGAAATATTTAATAGCTCTTGCCGTAATATTGATCTTGATAAAAAGAGCACACCAAGGTGGCAAATTAGCATTGATAAAAAATCAAATGCTTTGAAAAAACCAAACAGCTCCTGCAACCTATAAAAAGTCACCAGAACAGTTACAAAAAAACCTTACTGTTTATCACCTTCCAAGTTGCATCGTACCAACCTTCAACAAGTTGTGTAACTGCTGTATGGAAGGATTTTAAAGTCATCGGGCAATGAGACATACGCATATTGCTAGAGCAAATTTGCTTAAGTCCTCATGGACTTATGTCAAGCCGTACTCATAAGATGGGCCGTAAGTTTCTCATGGGCTCGGCCCAAATACGAGAAAACCCAACAAAAACCCTAAAATCTTTCTCAAAGCGCCAGCGTCGTCGCTGCCGCTTCTTCTTCCCGAAATTTTTCCCCTTTTCGCGCTCCTGTTCATCAACCGCTCCAAGGAATTCCGGAATCTCGCGCTTACGCAAAATCATCCATCCAAGAACTCACATTCCACCGCAATCCATCATTCGCATCCAGCCACCAGCATCCCCTCAAAAAATCCCCATCTCTTGCGCAAGACCCAACTCCACCTAACTCGCATCCATGGCGGAGGAGAGAGAAATCCCTTTCGACCAGTGGGCGACTTCAGACGTGAAGGAGTCGACCTTGCGGGAGATGGTGAAGAACGGAGTTCTCCCACCTAAAGAAATCATCGGCTGGTGTCCGGCGGCCGGCGAAGAGTTCCCCACTCCAAACACCGGTGAGATTGTGGTCTTCACCTCTTTCTTCTATTGCGGATTTGGTCTTCCTGCTTCCGACTTCTTCCGTGGCATCCTCGAATCCTTGAATACTATGGCCTTCAAATTTATCACTTGAATCCCAATTTTGTCCTCCACATTGCAATATTTATCCACGTGTGCGAAGCATTTATAGGCATCCTTCCCCATTTCAATCTATTTCGCCGTATGTTCTATGTCAAGCCACACCCGACCAAGGATGACCCCTGCGTCGTCGGCGGTGCTGGCTTTCAACTCCGCGGGACTCTCCGCAGAGACTACTTCTCTCTCCCCTTGAAATCCTCCAACAAGGGCTGGCACGCAAACTGGTTCTATATCTCGAACCCCCATCCCAGTTTGCCCGACTTCGTCGGCCTTCCACCGATCCAAAGAGCTAACTGGAGCGCAATACCAGAAAACAAAGATTGGGTAGAAGCAAACAACCTCCTGGCTAATATTCTTGAAATGAAGAAAAAAGGCCTCCAAGGAGAACAAATCACCCGGCACTTCATCAAGAACCGACTGGCTCCCATCAAGGAAAGATCTAAGCCAGCGTTCGAGTATGAGGGTGAAAGCGACCCCAATCGGGAGGACCGCGATGCTCTGAGTTACCAGGCCTTGTGCACTCGCATGTACAAGATTTTCTCCTCTGGAATCACAGTAGATCGCAGCCACAAGATGCCGGTTCCTCCGTTCAACCTGTTCCGACCTCCTTCCCCGGTAAGTCGACTCGGGTCTTCAAAACTCTTTCAATCTTGCACACATCCGTCAATATATCTCAAAAACTCTACTTGCAGGCAAACGCTCTTATTATCTCCAAGCCATACAAGGTGTATCATGACGATATACCAACTCGGCCTGCTGCCAAAAAACCAACCGGCGGCCCCAAAATCAAGGTTGAGCCTCAAGAAAAAAGGGCTGCCGCTGACGGAGATATTAGCAGGCGAGCGAGTAAAAGGAGACTGGTCGTTGATGACTCGGACGACGAAGAAGTCCAGATTTCACAATCTAACATAAATCCTCCGAAACCAACAGCCAGGTCCACTCCTAAAATCAGGAGGTCCAATAGGTATCTCACATAACCAGAATCAGCCTTTGGTTAAAAATCTTTTTCACCTCTTACTCAATTGTCTTTATCTTCCTTTTTCAGGAAACCTCAAGATATTGATCCCACCGGGCGGGCTGAAGCCATCAATCCATCTGCAGCATTAGAAAAGCCAAGGCCTGCAGAACCAAAAGCTCAAAACCCTGTCCCAAGTGAAGACGCTCCTGGGGTAGAATCTTTAGGCAAAAATGCTCCTGAGGCTGTCACGCCCCGATTTTCGATCGGGATTAAAAATTACCTAATAATACATTTTCCAGAAATTAAATAAAAATCAAAAGCGATTTAAACAAGTGAAATTAGCAAGGAAATCAAAATTTTCCTTTAAAAATCATGGCCGGAAATATTTTTGTAATATTCTCTGTGCCTTAAAATACTCTCCAAAATTTTTCGTGAATTTTTAGAGCTAAAGAAATAATTTTAAAGTCACAAAGTTCATTTAACTGATTAAATTAAAGGAAAAACAAATTAAAAGGGACTCTTTTGTTTTGGGCCGTTTTCGGCCCAAAACCCTCCCCCTCTTTCGCGGCCCACGCTGCCGCCCCCCCTCTCTCCCTCCTGCGCGGCCCACGGGCCCCGTCCCTTCCTCCCCTCTCCTTCGGCCCAAGGCGGCCCAAACCGCCCGCCTCCGCATCCCTCCTCCTCTCGGGCCGGCCCGAGGCCGTGGCCCAAGGCCGCCCGAGCGCCGCTGCCGCCTCCCCGCGCCACGCGCCCGCTGACGGGTGGGGCCCGCGGCCGAGTCGTCCCCGACTCGCGCGGCCGCCGCCGCGCCCGCTCCGCCGCTTTTCCCGGCGGGATTCCCGCCGCGCCGCCTTTTTATTCCCCCCGAGGCCCCTCCTCGTTTTCCCCACCGCCGCCGCCCCAAACCCTAACCCTAGCGCCGCCGCCGCTGTCTCCTTCTTTCGCGCCGGTGAGCTCCGCGCCCTCCTTTGTCACCGCCGGTGAGCACCGCTGCCGTCCCTCCTTTCCCCTCTCCCGCCGCCGCTGTGCGCGCCGCCCGCGCGCCGCCGCCGCCGTGCTGCCGTCGCTCTGCCGCCGAGCCGCCCGCGCCGTCGCCCGGCCGTGCGCCCGTGCGCACGCCGCTGCCGCCGGTGGCAGCACGCCGCCGCACCGCCGCCGCCGTGCCCTCACCGGGTCGGCTAGGGTTTCGGCCGAACCCTAGCCGTCCGCCCGGGCCGTAGAGGTCGCTCCGTTCAGCCCACCTCTCTCTCCCGGCCCAACAGCCGTTGGCCCGATTGGCTCATCTCCCTCGTAAAGGTCCAATCTTGGTCCCTCGTCTCTTTGGGCCGTCAGCCCGTTAATCCTCTCTCGCAAAAGTCCACCTCACGTCCCTCCCAGCCCTTTCTCCTCTATTGGGCCGTCGGCTTATTATCCTTTATCCACACAAAAGTCTCCTTTTTGTCCCTCGGCCCTTTTAACTTTTTCCCGAGAAAATCCAGCTCACCTCCTCAAGTCCAGTTTACCTCCCTCTCAGCCTAATTTTCCCCTTTCCCCTGCAAAGTCCATTCCACCTCCTTTTTCTCTCCTGTTCGCCGACACTTGTGTCGCCAACACGTGGGCCCCCTTTGTTTGATCCGGGCCACACCCAGACCACGTGGCCGCCCGCGGCTTCGCCACGTTGGCGTCCACGTCGGCGCTACCTTCTCCCCTTCGTCCGCAGTGGCCGCCACGTCGGTGCCACGTGGTGCTTTTCCACCGTGGTCTGTCCGCCCTTGACTCGTTGACACTTGGGACCCGCCGTTCCGGCGTCGTTTCCCTTTGATGATGTTAGCGTAGCCCTTTCCTTTGCAAAATTAATTAATAATTGCGCAATAAATCGATTTAATTTCCAGAAATTCATTTAAATGGCTCAAAACTTCTAAAATTCATATCTAATTCATACGAACTCCAAATTGAGCCATTCAACTTGCAAAATTCATCTAAAATTGAGCTCTACATGTTTGTTTACTTTTTATTAGAGTTTTTATTGTTTACTTGGTTTTTATTAGAGTTTTTCCTCGTTTTGCGTGCCAGCGAGTAGATTTCGCCGTTTCGGAAGTTCGCACTCGCGAGGAAAGAGTCCGGAAGATTGTTTGGAGAAGCAAGGCAAGTCACACATTCCCCCTTGAGCATGTTGTACCTATTTTACAAAATGTTTTCCATTTGCGAATAAAGTGCATGTTTTGCTAATTACATGGGAATAGGGTTTACCTATCCGTCTGCTTATGCCATGTTTACTTGTTAACCGTCCTTTGTTAACCTTGGGTGATAATCTGACTAGTGTGAGTCACTTATGTTGACTTTGCTAGAATTATATATGCTTAGCCATGCTTAATTACCACTAGCTCATTTAATGGGATAATTACACCTTTATTTTTAGTTTCTAGTTGAGCTGTGAGCTCGAAACATCTGACCATGTTTCATTGGTCGTAATTATCCAACTAAAATATGACTTAATGGTGGGCTGTGGGTGCATGGTTTTGCTGGTCGCACCCATGGCAATTAAGGACCGGTTCATGGGAAACCCTGGAAGAATAACAGTGCTTACCACAAGCAAGAATGGGCAACTGCTGGACTCGTAGTATAGCTCTTTCCTAGCCGACGCTCCCCGGAAAGGGTGGGCGTGATGGAGTCGGTTCGGCCGGGGATATAACGGTTGACCGGTTGCCGGATTCACCAAGGCACGAGGGGGGGCTGCCCACTGCCTTTTGAGGGGTGGGGGCGAAACCTGCGGTGTGGTGCGCTTGGTTAGGAGGAGTTATGCGAAAGGTCTTGTCACGATTTCCCCCTTTGCAGTATCGTGGTGATACTTCGGGGCATGGTAACATGTGTGGAATTGTGTCTTGTGGGTACAGTTGCGCACCTCTGATCAGAGTAAAACTATTCGAATAGCCGTGCCCGCGGTTATGGGCGATCAACCAGATTCACCGTGATTAGTCCCACATGTTTAATTAATTTGACTTAATGAACTGGTGTAGTTCAGGTGGAATGGTTGGGCCTGTTCAACGTGGTTGTAGCGTTGTTCAGTGGAGATTTAATATTGCTTTAACTAAACAACTGTTTTACTGTTTTAAAATGTAAAGGTTTTCAACCGCTTTTCTGCAAATAGCCATAAGCCTCCCTTTGTCTCCCCTGTGAACGTTTGCATCGTTGGTATGGCTTGTTGAGTACGGTGGTTGTACTCAATCTTGCTATTTTTCCCCTTTTTCAGAAGTTTAGTACTTCTGAGTTGAAGATGAGGTTAGAGGATCAAGGCTCAGACCCCAGTTGAGTTTGCCTGTGGAGTGGAGCTGAAGCCCCGCTAGGATCGTCTCTTTCCGCTGTTGTTTTCTTTTCGGTGTGAGGACTAAGTACCTCTGTTGTAAGTATTTATTGCTTTATTTATGTTTGGATCTGTTTATTGATTTGTCGTTTTGTGTACCCTGGTTGATGCCTGGACAGGGACTTAATACACAAAATGGTCTGGAAATTTGGGAAAATTTCCGGGCGTGACAAGTTTGTATCAGAGCCATCTTGACTGTAGGTTGAGCCAAATGGTCAAACCCCTAAGGACAAGTTTTGCGAAAACCTTATCTGCGAAAATGTCTCTTCTCTCCCTCAGGAGTTCATTGCAAAATGGTTTATCAAATTTCTCTACTTTCCCCTCCAACTCTTTAGCGGTTCAGACGGAGCACCAATTGAGAGCTTCTCGAAAAACAAGCCGAGAGTCGAGCTCCAAGCAAGGATCAAGACAAGCTGTCCAGAGTCAGTGTTTCTCGAAGTCGAGCGAAGTTTTCCCGGAGCTTACCTAAACCCAATCCTTCCTGGAAGAGTAGTAGCGGTAGTTGTTAGCTCGTGTGTTGTTTGCTGTGTGCAGATGTATGGTTTACATCAGTGGTGGGGATGTGGCCATACTAGGTTGTTTGCCTAATCAACTTGAATAGTAAAAGTGTACTCACATCAGATCAGTAGCTGAGTGGGTTAAGGTCTTGCCTTTAGTTCAACCATTCTCACTTCCCTCCTCTACCTGCCACAGATGGTCAACGTCAGAGACAATGGCAGTGGATCAGGATCGCAATAGTTTCATGGAGTAATCCCAAGCAACCCCATGGACATTTCGCCTCCACCATTCGGGGACCCAACCCTAGCACAAGTGGTGGCTAACCAGACGCAAATACTGGCTATGATGATGCAGCAGATGCAACGACAGTATCTGCAACAACAGATACAAGCCCAGAGTCTGAATCAGAGCCAAAGTCAGTATTTTCCAATACAAGCACCTACGCCTCCTACCGATATACTGCTAAGATCCCACCAGACGAATGCACCTCCATCACTCTCATACCGGAGAGAAGCTAATGTTATCTGTGAGGATTGTGAGGAACAAGGTCATCATGCGACAAATTGTCCCTGGAACGTGTATACCAGGACACCAATTGACGAAAAGCACAATGCCCAAGAGAAGAGAAACGTCCAAGTCAACTTGCCTACAGGAACTATGGTGCGCCACCATCAAACTCTAAGAAGAGGAAAACATTAGTGTGGAAGATGGACGATGGTAGGAACCTGACCATCACTGGTTCAGAATTTACTCCAGAAGATGCGGCAAAGATACCTAGGCGTCTAAGAGGAAATACCTTTCATGGTGCCCGTCAGCTAACTCAACACCTTAGGCTGTATGGTCCGCCTAAGCCCGGTACGGATGGATTTGAAGAAGTGTCCTCTGATGATGACGATGAAGATGATGGTGAGATCCTTAAAGGTGAAAAAGAAATGGAGTTCAAAGCATGTACTAGATGTAGAGAAATTGGACATATTACTAACGCATGTTCCTACACTTGTCCCTGTGGTGAAGACACCCACTCGCCAGATGAATGCCCTATAAGGAAGATCACATGTTTCTTGTGTGAGGGAACAGATCATGTGCCTAAGAACTGCCAACTGGATGTGGTCCCAGCTAAGATCAAGGAAGATCAAAGGACTCCCCTCCAACCTGTTCGTCAATCTATGGCAGTCGCGAGCAACATCACCGCCCCTGATCTCCAATCAACTCCAATTCCGGTTGAGACTATTAGCAGTAGCAGGAGTGCTAGCAACAAGGTTCAAGAATCTCCACTCACCCCTGTCTCAGTTGTGAGTGTGCAGACCCAAGAGGATAAGCAGTGTGATCAACCCAGAGTAAACTGTTACAACTGCCTTCAGCTAGGACATTACCTTAATAAGTGTCCATTCCCGAGACCAAAGAAATTAGTCCATCGTTGTTTCAACTGTGGAGATGCAAGTCATTTATCCGATGGTTGTTCAATGCCAAAACGTCAATACCTTCAAGGTACCGGCCCTGTCTGCGATACCCTAATTTCCTCAATTGCCTCAGCCTCGGCACAGCAGGGTCAAATCCAGCGAAGGAGTGATAAAAAGAAAAGTGAAACCAACCGTCACCTGGATGTGTGACTCCCACCACAACGAATCATTGTTAAGGCTACCAATGGGAAGTCTTCAGTTTCATCGGCAATCGTCCCAAAGCTACAGAGCCAGTCACAGCAAGGCAAACAATGCCAGGACAATGACAACCTGCTCCAACCGCAAGAAGATGGAACAATCCATCCACAGCAACCTCAGCAAGAGTCCCCAGCACCAGTTCACGTGGCGGATAACAAACCAAGCAATGCACCCCGTGTTGCTCCGATCCCGATGGCCAGCAACCAATTGCAGATTGGCGACATCTCACGCAAGGAGGTCCTACCAACCGCAGCTACCAAGAAGGTTGTCATCTTCCCAAGGAATGTCTGCAAGAAAAGCAGCGTTACCGTTGAAACACCAGCTAGTAAGCGAGGACAGATCAAGACAAACCGGCCTGAATCGTAGGAGTGAAGACATCACCACCCAAGTCATTCCACGGTTTACAAGTGTCTGTTCTTCAAGTGTTTTTCCATGTACGTAGAAACTTCATCGCAGTTATGTAATAAAAGAAGGATTGTTGAATAAAGTATATGTCAGGCAGTTTTTCCCTTTTCGTATGGCTCATCTCGTTTATCCAAAAGGTGGATTCACTTGTGTACCTGTCAATGTCATAAGGTACCTAGAAGTCTTGTGGCAGTCAGGTAATAAGAAGGGAATATTGAGTAATTCAATCCGCGTTTGGATTGTCAAGATGAATTATGACAGGTGAAGATGTGCATCTAACAACGTCACTAAGAAACCTAGAGTTTCTTTTACCAGCTCATTACAATTTGGTCAGACCCTCAAGACGTAATCGCTAGCCGGGAAAAGAAAATAATCAATCCAGGAAAAGACAAGTCGGTCAAGTTGGTCAGACCGTAGTAACACTCGACATGATGAGGCCTTTTCGAAGGACAGTATAAGTGGCACCTCAATAAAATGAGAAGAATGATGAAATATTTGGTAGTGACAAGTTGACAAGTTGGCGTCAGAGAAAAATATCCATCCTCTCAATCTTAGAGGTCCCCAAGAGAACAATAGATGCAACTGCACCCTAGTGGTGAATAGGGATCAAGAATGGTTACCTTCAGTTCAAGACAACCGTGGCAGTTTTCGAAAACTGTCCCAATGTTTCTAGGAAGACGACAAGGAATTGTTCCGCCACCTCTGCTTAAAGTAAGAGAATGCAGATGTCGAGCCAAAAGAAAAGGAATACATTACCAACAAAATAGGTGGCAGAGAAACTCGCTGGATAGATCGTCTCTACTCAAGGATTGAAAGTGAACTTGCGCGATCCGAAAAACAGAAACCCTTGGTAACATCAACGTCAGTTTCAAAGTTTCAGGAACAACCCCACCGGTTTCAAGTCAACGAAGTCGATTCTCAGCTCATCAAAAAAAATTGTAAACGTCAACTACGCAGTCCAAAGTAAGCTTTATGAATAACTGCAACCCAGAACAGGGTCAGTCGCACAAGATGGGTTAATCAATCAGCCAGGTCAAAGTCAGAAAGAAGCCGCGGAAGTCTGCAAGCCAGTTCAACCCTGCCCCCGCCAGCTTTCTTTCTAGCCATCCCCGAATCTCGGGACGAGATTCCTGTAAGGGGGGTAGATTTATCACGCCCTGATTTTCGACCGGGATTAAAAATTACCTAATAATACATTTTCCAGAAATTAAATAAAAATCAAAAGCGATTTAAACAAGTGAAATTAGCAAGGAAATCAAAATTTTCCCTTAAAAATCATGGCCGGAAATATTTTTGTAATATTCTCTGTGCCTTAAAATACTCTCCAAAATTTTTCGTGAATTTTTGGAGCTAAAGAAATAATTTTAAAGTCACAAAGTTCATTTAACTGATTAAATTAAAGGAAAAACAAATTAAAAGGGGCTCTTTTGTTTTGGGCCGTTTTCGGCCCAAAACCCTCCCCCTCTTGCGCGGCCCACGCTGTTGCCCCCCTCTCTGCCTCCCGCGTGGCCCACGGGCCCCGACTGCCAGCCAAGTCTTCCCAGCTGGAAACCAGTCGGTCGAAGAAGAACAGCCCCCGACTGCCAGTCAAGATGCTCCGACTGGAAACCAGCCGGACGAAAATCCACGGGGCCCGTGCAGTCAAGAAGCACCATCCGAGGATCCGGTTCCCAAAACGGGTAAAACCTTGCAATAATCGCCAGATTCTTGTCTTCATCATATTTCTTCTTCTTTCATTATTCATCTTCTCTAGATCAATCAGCCGAAGAGGAGGAAATCTCCCGACTGAAGTCTTCAAGTGACTCGGTCCCTCCTATCAAGATCAAGTGGCGCGATGCCGAAGGCGTGAAGCAAGGCATCGTGCTAAATAAGCAAAAGGAGAATGAGGAACGCGACATGCTTGTAGCCAGCCTCAACGAAGCGACCCGGCTAATGAATGTAAGTGTATCTCCTCTTTGTCTTGTCATCATTGTTCGGTGTAATTGACTATCTTCATCCCCTTATGCAGAGAATATATTGTCGCTCAATGGCCAAAACAGACACCCTCGAAAAGCTGGTTCCTCATGTAAATTCTCTAGAAAACGTTCATCAAGACCTCAAGGCCGCCAGAGAAGAAGCCACAGCTTGAGAGGTCGTCTTGCGAGCAGAGATCGCAAAGCTTCGAGATGAAAACCTGGAACTCCGTGGCTCAATCGGGGGTAAGTCAAATCATCGTTATACTTGCTCTATCTTCACATATAATATATTTTGATCCTGATGCTCACTCTGTCTTCATGTTGTAGCAAATTCATCCAAAATTGATTCTCTTAAAGCCCAGCTGAAGAAAACAAGCACCAGTAAAGCCAAGCTGGAGTCTGACAATGAGAAAATTTTGGAGGAATTCGAAGGTAAGCCTTTTGAGATGGCACTCTGCAACTTGCTCGGTCTTGAATACTTATGTAGTCATATCCCTCTTGTAGCTTATAAGGTCAAATCCCAAGCACAATTCGATGTCTTTGCCGAGAGAGTCCGGAGGGCTGAAAGTGTAAGGGATGACATTGCCAATGCTGCCACGCCGATCTTGTCAGCACTATATAAGAACGGACTTGGGACAAGCTCATTGGATGCTGTTGAAGTCTTTGACAAACTCAGGACGGCCCCATCTAAATATATGGAAAATATCTCTGATGCGGCCGTTATGGGCGCAAGCTTCGCTCTTGCGCAGACGAAGTCACTCTATCCCCGGGTAGATGTAGACTCTGTCGGAGAAGGCTTCGCAGCTGGTACCTCAGATGAGCGAGCCCTAGAGCTCATAAGTGAAGCACAGGAGTCGGCGAAAAAGGTAGCCGTAGATGTAGCCGCAAACTTCCAGGAGTAGCTGACTTGTCTTGAAGTATATGACTCGCTGTAATGTTGACTTGTAAATATATAGCTTATTTATGTTAATGCCCTGATCCGAGTCTTCATATATAATTTCTTAAGAATTTTCATCCGACTGTCACCAAGCCTAAGCTTGATTAAGCCATCAAAAAATTCTCAGTCCTTATCTATTGGACTCGAACCAAAACACTAAACAATGATAAACTAAATGTAAACAAGTTATCAAAGAAAATAATACTTTATTGATATATGTATAGCTCCCGACTGACAACCCAAGAGGTCATCCTGCTTGAAGTTGGCAGTCGAGAAGAACATAGAGACAAAAAATGCCTAAGTATAATATCGACGAAGATGCTCAATGTTCCAGGAGTTCTCCACCATGGTCCCATCTTCACGCTTTAGACGATATGCTCCCGGCCGAGTTACCTCAGCGATTATGTAGGGCCCTTCCCATAGTGGAGATAGCTTGTGGCGATCTTTGGTGGTTTGAATCTTACGTAAAACCATGTCTCCAACAATGAAGGCTCGTGACCGAACATTGCGGTTATGGTAGCGCCGAAGTCCTTGAAGATACCGTGCCGACTGAATCAATGCGGCTTCGCGGGCTTCCTCCAGTCGGGTGAGGTCATCAACTCTGTCATGGTCATAACGCTCGTCATCAAAGCTACGAACACGAAGAGACTCGTACTCCATCTCACTCGGCAACATTGCTTCTGCTCCGTAAACCAAGAAGAAAGGGGATTGGCCGGTAGCCCGACTGGGCGTGGTCTGCAATGACCATAATACTGAAGGCAACTCTTGAACCCATCTTCCGGCGTACGGTCGTAGTCTATCGAACACTCGGGCTTTGATGCCTTGAAGAACCATACCATTAGCTCGTTCAACTTGTCCGTTACTCTTGGGGTGTGCCACCGATGCATAGCAAATTTTAATACCGAAATCTTCGCAGAACTCCTTAAAAACGCCTCCAGTGAATTGAGTCCCATTGTCAGTTATAATTCTGTTGGGGACACCAAACCGATGCACGATGTTTAGAATAAAGTCTCGCGCCTTGTCCGCAGTTATCGTAGCAACCAGCTTAGCCTCGATCCACTTGGAAAACTTATCAACCGCGACGAACAGATGCGTGAATCCACCTGGCGCCTTCTTGAACGGACCGACCATGTCCAAGCCCCACACGGAGAAAGGCCATGATAAGGGAATCGTTTGAAGATCTTGGGCTGGAACGTGGCTCTGCCGAGCGAAGAATTGACAACCTTCACACGTGCGAACTACCTTGTCTGCATCGGTGACCGCCGTGAGCCAAAAGAATCTTTGTCGGTAAGCCTTGCCTACCAAAGTGCGCGCCGCGGCGTGACTGCCGCAGATGCCCGAGTGAATGTCTTGCAGTAGTTGTCGTCCTTCCTCCGGCATGACGTATCTCATCAAAACTCCAGAGGGGCTTCTCTTGTGTAGCTCTGAGTCAACCATGACATAGCCTTGACTGTGACGTCGGACTCGTTCCGCATCATCCCGGTCATCCGGCAGCTCTTGCTGAGTTAAAAACTTGATGAACGGTGTCCTCCAATCAGTGTCGAGCATGGCGACTTGGCTGGTAACTCCTTCATCGGAGGTTAGTGCTTTGGCAACAGTCGGCTCATAGAGTTGTTCCACGAAAACGTCAGTCGGGGCTGCTTCGCGCTTGGACCCAAGCTGTGCCAACTGATCTGCCGCTTCGTTATTATGTCTCAAGACATGGGATAACTCCAATCTATCAAACTTGTCTTCAAGCTTGCGAACTTCTTGTCGGTAGGCCTCCATGGTCTCATTCAAACAGGACCAGTCCTTCATCACCTGGTTAACCACCAACTGGGAATCTCCTCGCACGATCATCCGTCGTATCCCGAGTGAAACAGCAAGTCGTAGGCCGTGAAGGAGGGCTTCATACTCGGCGACGTTGTGTGAGGCGGGAAAGTGGATGTGAAGGACATACCATAGCCTCTCCCCAGTCGGGGAAATCAGCACAACTCCCGCTCCCAAGCCGGTGACTCTTTTGGATCCATCGAAGTGCATGGTCCAGTATTGCAAATCTTCTCTAGGTACATCTTCTTGTTCGGTCCACTCGGCTACAAAATCCGCCAGGACTTGAGACTTTATAGACGTCCTCGCCTTGAAAGATATGTCCAGCGGCATCAACTCCAGTGCCCACTTCACGATGCGTCCAGTAACCTCCCGGTTGTGGATGACATCGCCGAGTGGAAAGGACGTGACGACGGTGACCGGGTGGCTCTGAAAATAATGGGCTAGCTTCCTAGCAGTGATTAAGACTCCATATAACAATTTTTGCACCTGTGGATAGCGGGTTTTGGCTCCTGCCAACACCTCGCTGATGAAGTAGATTGGCCGTTGAACCTTTTGGGTGCGGCCTTCTTCCTCGCGCTCGACGACCAGTACCGTGCTGACCACCTGGTGAGTTGCGGAGACGTAGAGCAACAGGGGTTCTTGAGGGTGCGGTGACGCCAACACGGGTGGTGTCGTGAGGAACTCCTTGAAGTCTTCGAAAGCTTTCTGGGCCTCAGTGGTCCATTGGAAATCATCGGTCTTCTTTAGTAACCTGAAAAAAGGCATACCTCGTTCGCCGAGTCTGGAGACAAAACGGCTCAATTCTGCCATACAACCGGTGAGCTTCTGGACGTCTTTCTGGGTACTCGGGGGCTTCATGCTCCGGATAGCGTTGATCTTCTCTGGATTTGGCTCAATGCCACGATGTGATATCATGAAACCGAGCAGCTTCCCTGATGGCACACCGAAGGTACACTTCTCCGGGTTCAACTTCATTCTGAGGGCCCGAATGTTCGCAAAGGTTTCTTCTAAGTCGGCAATCAGGTCTTCCTTCTGCTTGGTCTTGATGACGACATCGTCGACGTAGGCTTCCACATTTTTCCCGATCTGGGTCTGAAGGCACCTCTGGATCATGCGCTGATAGGTGGCCCCGGCGTTCTTCAGGCCAAAAGGCATCGTGATGTAGCAATAAGCTCCAAACGGGGTGATGAAAGACGTCTTCAGGCAGTCTGATTCCTTCAAACTGATCTGGTGATAACCCGAGTAACAATCCAAAAAGCTCAGAAGCTCACAGCCGGCTGTTGAGTCGACGACTTGGTCTATTCGAGGTAGTCCAAAAGGATCTTTGGGGCAAGCTTTGTTGAGATCGGTGTAGTCCACGCACATGCGCCATTGCCCTGTCTTCTTCCGGACAAGAGCTGGGTTGGCTAGCCAGTCGGGATGGTAAACCTCTTTGATGAACCCGGCAGCTAAGAGTTTGGCGAGTTCCTCCTTGATGGCATCCTTTCGGTCTTGAGCGAAACGGCGCAATCGTTGTTTTATAGGTTTAGCGTCATCTTTGACGTTTAAAGAGTGCTCGATCACCTCCCTAGGAATACCCGGCATGTCAGACGGTTTCCAAGCAAAAATATCTTTATTATTCTGAAGAAAGGTGACGAGCGCGCTTTCCTATTTAGGATCTAGCTCTGCCCCTATTACAGCAGTTTTAGAAGAATCAGATGGATCAAGGGAGATTTTCTTAGTTTTGGCGTCGCCGTCTCCCGACTTGGCTATCTTCTTGGTAGGGACTTCACCTTCTCCAGATGTCGATGCAGCGAGTCGGACCTCTAATTGGCCGCGTAGTCTCTCGTGAGACTGGGCCATGTCGCAGCTTTCTTTGTCGCAAGTGAAGGCTTGTTTGACGTCGCTGCGCAGGGTGATGACTCCATTGGGCCCGGGCATTTTCATGATAAGGTAGGTATAATGTGGTACTGCCATGAACTTAGCGAGCGCTGGTCTTCTGATGATCGCGTGGTAGGCTGCTTCGAAGTCGGCAATCTCAAAAGTGATGCTCTCCGTCCGGAAGTTCTCCCGAACCCCGAAGGTGACTGGAAGAGTAATGCGCCCGAGTGGCGTGGATGACAGCCCCGGGATGACTCCATGAAAGGGAGCTGAACTCGGCTTCAACTCGGATCTTGGAATCTGCATTTCGTCCAGCGTCTTGGCAAATAGGATGTTGAGAGCACTACCGCCATCGATGAGGACGCGCTTGAGTTTGATGTTGTGAACCACCGGGTCTAGTACCAGGGGATACCGCCCCGGGTGAACCACTCGGTCAGGGTGATCCGAGCGGTTAAACGTGATAGCCACCTCCGACCATCGTAGATAATGCGGGACTTCAGGTTGCGCGGTGTTGACTTCGCGATCAGTCAGCTTTTGCTTCCTCTTGGACTCGTATGCCTGCGGTCCCCCGAAGATGTGATTTAGCTCGCCCACGGGGTCTTGGAAGGGCTCTGTGTTGCTAACCGGGTCGCTCCTCTTGGTGCCCGATGGGCCGGCTTCGTTAGCCGGCTTTTGTCGTAGTTGTGCCGCGTATTGCTCAGCGAACTGTTTGTAGATGAAGCAATCCTTTGCCGCATGTTTGTGATTTGGATGGTGCGTGCACTGAGCGTTCATGATTTTGTCGTAGGCGGCAACTCGGGGACGCTGTTGTTGGTAGTTTGATGTCGTGGCGACCAGATCCTCGGGCTTGCGCTTGCGATCCTTTTGGCCCCCGTTGTTGTTGCCGTTGTCCTTCTTAGGACGCCAGCTGCTTCCGGATGGCTTGTCATCCCTCTTGTCGTGCCGGTCTTGTCGCGAGGCCTTGATTGCGTCGTCAGATTTGGCGTAGGAGTTTGCCATCTCGAACATTTGCTTGACCGTCTTCGGTGGCTTGCGCCCAAACTTGCCGATAAGCAGCTCGTCACGAACACCTTTCTGGAATGCAGCAATAATGACGTCATCGGTGATGTTGGGAATCTTGTTCCGTTTCTCTGAAAAGCGTCGAATGTAGTCCTTTAACGATTCGTTCGGCTTCTGAATGACGTTGTAGAGGTCAAAATGGGTCCCAGGTCTTTCGAAAGTACCCTGGAAGTTGGCGATGAAGTGGTCCCGAAGCTCACTCCACGAGTCGATCGAGCCTCTTGGCAAACTCGTGAGCCAGTTTCTGGCTGAGTCGGCGAGAGCGACGGGCAGGTAGTTGGCCATAGCCTTGCTGTCTCCTCCTGCTGCGCGGATGGCAAGGGTGTACACAGTTAGCCAGGACTCGGGGTTGGTCTTACCGTCATACTTATCAATCCCGGTAGGTTTAAAACCACTCGGCCAGTCCACTCGATGCAGGTTCCTGGTGAAAGCGGGCACTCCATCATCGTAGTCGTCGGGTGATTTCCTTCTGTCTTCAGAAGAGCACCGTTCACGTTCCCGGTAGCGTCGGTCGAGTACCTCCCGCAGATCACTTGGCGGGGGCCTTCACGGGCTGCTTTGGTGGTTGGAGTTGTTGTAGCGACGATTCCGGTCGTGGACGGGTTGTCGGCTGTGTTCTCTCTCGTGAGAGTCAGCCGTATGAACTCGTGGCCTCCATACCGCCTCATGGCGAGGGTCTTTAGATCTGACTGGTGTCTTGCTTTGCTCGGGTCTCTTGTAGTCCTTGGACCGCAGCGGCGGCAGTCGGCTTCTGTCCGGTGTTTCAGCAACGGACTCGGTCGGCCTTCGTGCGGAGCTGGAAGGATGGCCGTTGGTCGTAGCTGCGACGATGGTCTTGATCTTGTCCAGGAGCGGCGTCACCGCAGCCGGCGCCGCTTCTATGACGGTGTCGATGAGGGTGAGGGCAGCGACGGCGTTTTGTTGAGGCGTCTGGAAGATATTGGCGTTGTCGACTCGCGTCTGCATTATGGCCTCGCGGGCTGTGCGCCCAGTTGCCCTCAGGTCTCGTTTCTTTTTATCGGCTTCTTGCTTCTTCCTGAGCTCCTCCTCCTCCTTGCACTTACTCTCCTCCTCCGCACGCTTGCGCTCTTGCTCTAGCTTGGCTCGTTCCTCCTCCACGCGCTTGCGCTCTTGCTCAAGCTTAGCCCGTTCCTCCTCCGCGATCCTCCGGGCCACGGCCGAGTTGGTCTTGGCTACTTCAGCCATGAGAACGTTGAGAAGGTCCGGATTGTAGTAGTCTTTACCTGCGTCGTAGCTGTTGATTTCATCCGTGGAGATGTCGTAGAGGTCGTCGAAGTCGGTGGAGCTCATATGTTCGTCGATATCCGTGGACGAGTACGACCCGAGTCGTTCGAGTATGACCGCGACCTCTCGTGAGGCCGGGGGACAGCATGAAGGCGATGATGACTCAGAAGATTCAGAAGGTTCTCCCGAGTGGATCAGATCCAACTCAGAAGACAGGAGATTATGATAGATTTTAGCGTCGTCCGGTAATCCGAGCGGCGCCAAGGAACTTTCCCTCCCCGACTGGTTCGAACCCGAGTCGAGAAGAGAGAGCTTACCGAACTTGTCGGCGACGAAGTCGAGTCCGCCGAAGCGAAGCGCCTGCCTAGGGGCGAAGACAAAGTCGGCGAAGCTTGATGGAGATCCCATTGCGCTCGTTGGCGAGATATTGAAGAAGAGCTTGACGCGGAGCCCCTACCTGGCACGCCAACTGTCGAAACTTAGTTTCGGCAATAGAATTTGGGGGTAGCAGTCAAGCGCCAAACACAATGGGTTAGTCGGGACAAAGGTTTTAGACAGGTTCAGGCCCTCTCTAATGAGAGGTAATACCCTACTCCTGTTTCGGGGATTCGATCCGCCGAGTGTTTATTGATCTCTTGATCTCTTTCAATAGGGGCTCTCGCAAGTTTTCTGTTTGTCCGTGTATTTTTTCTGTGTGCCCCGCAAGGGACGCCCTACCCTCCTTATATAGTCTCGGAGGGTGGGTTTACAAGTCGGAGACCTATTCTATTCTAAGTCGGACTCCTCAATCTTACCAACTATAGACTATGGGCTGTTACCTTATCTCAATAGTAATGTAATACCCAAGTCATAGCCGGCTTACATAATCATGAAGCATAACCTATCCCCTACAGTAAATCGGATAAGCTAGCCGTGAGGGTATCCGGTACCCATAATCTCCACAATTATGTTGTGCTTGTTAATTCAAGCACCGAAACGGCCCGACAATAATATTGATGTGTTCTTGGAGCCTGTTATCGATAATCTAGAAACACTTGAAAAAGAAAGTGTGCAAACTTGGGATACGTATGGTCATGAAAACTTCAATCTTCACGTTCTACTATGCTAGCGAATATGTTTCACTGTGGTTGAGCTATGGCTTTATATAGCCAAGAAAAATAAACTAAGCGAAAAAAAATTGGATTTTGGAGTAAGAATTTCATACTTATACTCTTAATGATGTAAAAAATAAGGCTTAAAAACAGAAAGCAATGAAAAAAAATCTCTAAATTAATTCTAAAAATCAAGTTTGCCTGACGGTACTATGTTATGAAGTTATATATTCTTGACGAGGTTATGCTTTCTTTAACGGTTGTTGGTTGTCAGGGTTAATAAGTTGCTGGCAACTAGGGTGTCTTTATAAATTCACCACCCTACTACTACATACTTACCTTTTTTAAGTAGACACTACTAATTAGTTGGGTCCCTTTGGAACACAGTACGAGAAATGTAAGACTAGGAAATATGTTCTTTGTTTTTTGCAAAAACACAGACGCAGGAGCTCAAAATGAAAGAATTTTGATAGGATTACATGTGAAAAATGGAGGATCACAAAACACAAGAGAAAAAAAGAAAAAAGTACGAATTACCCCTGAACAATTGCGGTCAATCGAATTACCCCTCTAAACTCGAAAACCGGATAGTTTACACCCCCAACAATTAAAGTTGGACAAATAACCCCCTAACTTCATTCGAAGTGATTTTGGTCCTACGTGGCATACGCGTGACAGTTCAGTCAGCAATTCTTTAAACAAAATTGGTGGGGCCCACTTGTCAGATCTCTCCCCTCTCTCCTCTCTCTATCCTATCTTCCTCAATCCCCTATGCCCTACCCCTCTTTCTCTTCTCCCAAATCCCTCTCCTTGCCAAGGACACTGGAGGCAGTGACCAGCATCGATTGAGCGTTGGAGGCGACGAGTAGTGGTGGAGCTCGACATAGCTTGCGGAGGGCTGCAAAGCTGAAGCTTGCATGGAGGAAGCTATAGCGGCAACGGAGTAGGAGCTTGCACGAAGGCGACAACGTGCCCGACGCGGTCTCGAGCTCCCTCAGTGACATTTTCTCCCTTCACACTACAAAGATGATGGTTGCGAAGAAGGCATCACCGCCTTCTCCGCCCAGACCACCGCCGCCATTGCTTTCTCCACCAGGACCACAGCCATTTCCCTGGAAGAAAGGGGAGGGAGTTAAAAGAAAGGAGGGAAAAATAGGATGGCATTCGGGCGGATCTAGTGGCATCTCGACCTCGTCGTCCTCCACCGCTACCATCGCGTGTCTCATCACCAACCACCACCGCTTCTCCTCGTCCTCCCTGACCTAAACAGCCTTCGATGCAGGGAAGCTACAAAGCCCATGCTCGAGGAGGCGGCTGCCGACACGCATCTCCTCCTCGGCCTCCAACGCGAGAAGGTTGCAGCGCTCGAGCTCAAGCTCGAGGAGGCAGCTGCCGACGCGCGTCTCCTCCTCGGCCTCCAACCCAAGGAGGCGGCAGGTAAAATGCTGCCGGGGTGAGTGCATGCGGTGGGAGAGTGGCGTGTTTTGTGTGTTGAGGAGGAGGAGGAAGCCTAGGCGATGAGTTCGACGGCCAGCCGCCATCTCGTGCTTCAGCAAGGGGAGGAATCCAAGAGAAGAGAGAGATATATAGAGGTGAGAGAGGAGAGATCTGACAGATGGGCCCCATCGATTTTTTTAAGAATTGCTGACTGGACTACCACGTGTATGTCACGTAGGACGAAAACCACTCCGGATTGAGTTATGGAGTTATTTATTCGGTTTTAATTGTTAAGGGTATAAAATGTTTGGTTTTCAAGTTTAGGGGGTAAATTTGGTCGACCGCGATAGTTCGGGGGTGGGTAATTCGTACTTTTTCCAAAAAAGAATGATTGTTTGCATAGAAAAACATAGGGAAAAAAAAGCTAGGAATCAAGGAGAGGTAAAGCCTAAAATCTATGAGGTTAGATATCATGTTAAAATTTCTCCAAAACTTCTATGGATTGAGGAATCCCATAGGAATTTCATAGAGTTCAGTAGTGTGTGTTCCCTTTCCTAAATGGTCATTAAGGAAAGAATCCTATAGGATTGAAATATTATGAAAATCATCTATTTATCCTTTTTCTCTAAAGGGGCCTGATCCTTTGTCGTAAAAAAAAGAACAAGAAGAATATTGATCCTACTTAGGCCCTCAAAGGACAAGACTCTAAAAAAACATAATCCTCCAAAAAAAAAGAGTACATGATTTTAGGAAGAGAAATATATGAGAGCTAGGGAGAAATCCCAAGAAAATGTATTTCCTCGAAAATCCAGATTGAACTATTTCACATGAATTTCAGAGGGGGGCCAAAAAAATATTATAAAAGATTCAAATCCTAAATGTTTCTATGATAATCCTCTTCCCAACAAGGCTAAGTTATAGTTTATGCTGTAAAATGACAACCCACTCAAGTGCATAAGTAGAAATAGTTATATTTTAGAACGAAGAGAGTAATAATTTATACCTTTGTCAACTGTAACCAATTAAAGTTTAGTTTTCAACCCTCAAATTCTAAAACTAGACAAAAAAAATTGTCCCATAACTTCTAATACCTTTCACTTTACACCCATGCATGGTTCAAACTTAAAGTGGTTTTGAGCTGAAGTTTTATGTTGACTTGGCCCACTTTTGCTAAAATGGAATCGTATGAACTCCAATCTCTCTATCTCTATCTCTTTCTCTCTCTTTCTCCGCATCCATAATTTTAAATAAGGGGTGTAAAGTGAATGATATCAAAAGTTGTGTGATGATTTCTATTCGGTTTTAGAGTTAAGGGTGAAAAGTAAAATTTGGTATGGTTGAGGGTTGTGTTATAACCTTTTCCTTTGTCTTCATAGTCATTTCCTTCACAGCCAACACCCTCATGCTGTTACATCCTCCATGGCCAAGAAGCACCCCCTTCCCAAGCCAAAAGAAAATGTCTTTCTACGTCGCCAGCATACCCTTCTAGCTTAGCTCACACTAGTTCCCAATGACAATGATCTACCACATTTCCAATTAGCTTCTACTTCAATTGACCCAACTTTGTTAATGCCAATGCGGTCGATCACCACTTCAAAACCTATCAACCACTAGCTCACTCATGTTGACTTAATTTGGTGTATGGCACCACTACCTCCTCAACCACCATCCAACTCGGGCTAGCCAATTACCCTCCCCCTCCCCCCACCTCATGCGCAAAAACCTAACCTGTTAAGAGAGAAAGGAGAACGATGCCAATGATGTGCGCTTCTTAAGATAGAGAGGAGTAGGATAAATAATCTCCTATGGCAATCCACGCAAACATCATATGCCAATGATATAGCAAGATCCTTGTTTATTTTAAGAAATGAAAGTGACTAATGTGTTGACTTAAGATCCGTAAAAGTACGTCATAATACCCTTAGAGCAAATACAATAGCAAGTTATAAGCTAGCTACACATGTGAAGGAAAGGGACAAAGGAAAAGGAGTATTAGCTCATATTTAAGAGCTATATGCTTCAAAATAGATGTACTAATATATGGGTGGGAGAAAAAGAGAAGAGAGAAAAATAAAGACATTCTTACAGCTCATCTGTTATAAATATGGTAGTTCTAATAAAATGAGTTCAGAGTTAGTGGTAGCTCTACTGTTAAACTTGCTCTTATGAGGAACATTGGAGCTACATTATCACAAACAGTTGATTCAGGGTTTACATCAATCATTTCACTGAATCAAAACTCAATATTGAAATTTCTGTCCCAGGTACAGTCAGACGAGGGACAGGGAGTGAGGGAGGGTCTCACAACCTAGAATTGTAGTAGTAATGTCACCAGCAGTGGCGGAGCCACGTTAAAACTGTAGGGTCAGCTGACCCTACAGGTTTTTGTAAGATATACCTTGACCATGTAAAAAATAGTGAAAAAGTATATAAAACAATAAAAATTTGTATGGATTGACCTCACATAGTTGCATATTTATGTATTTTGACCCCACAGGGTTGAAAACCTGACTCCGTCACTGGTCGCCAGCAGGTGATGGTGGTTTGAAGTATAATAAGACAGAGGCTTTTTTAAAAAAAAAATGTTGTCAGTTCTATATTGAAATTCGATCGGTACATTGTGTATAATGATTTCTCGCTGGTTGTCTATTAATGCCACTTTGTTTAAGTATAGTGCAATAGTAGTATTTGCATACATTGTGGGCATATGTACGTTCGGTTGATTTATAGAAAAATCATACTTCTATTATATCTATACTATTTAAAAAAAAGTAGTGGGTTGTTAGTAGTGAATTTGCTATCAGCCGCACCACCAACTTTCTATATATACAAGTTTTTAATCCGTATAATTCTATCTACATATAGTTTTTCTATATATAATTCTATCTATTTTATTTCTATAATAAAAGTTTATCATACAAAGACATTAACAGAGATGAAGTTGTGCCAAAAATATCACAATTAATTTATTCTAAACAATATTAGCACACATAATTTATTTTAATCCGTATCAAAACAAGAGTATTTAGCTAGTTATCTGAAAAATAAAAAAACACAATGTGGGACCAGAGGGCCCACATGACAATCACACTACCAACTCTGTATTTTGCAAGAAGAGAAAAGGACGATGTGGGGACGGAGGACCCTCATGTCAGTAATAAATGTATGGAAAAAAAATGAGATACGCAGAAAATGATGATAATAACGAGGTAATGATCATTTTTGTTAATTAAAATTTAATTCCAACGCACGAACAATATGCTAATATGTAAAATAAAGATTCATTCAGAAGTAAAAATATACCTTCTTTCATCCTGTCACAAGTAATTAAAATGTCATTTTGGACATATATCAACTCAACCTTCATTTTTCAAGCATAAAAATCCTTTTAGATATATAGATTTGATGCATGAAGATCATAGGTGCATGTAGAAATTATAATTTTATCAATTATTTACATATGTAAAAGTAGAATTTATAGAGTTAAATGTTGAATTCTGGAGACCATGGCGTCGTACCCAAAATTCTACTTTGTGTAAATATAAAAAACTGGCAATCGGCCGGACAGGATTTTAATTATTTACAATAGTGTTCATAAGAACACCCATGCAGTCCCATCACAACCAACATATCAAGTCAAGGGTAAAAATCTTTGATGTGAAATTAGAAAAAAATTACTCCACACTTGAAAATATTTCAGTGGTGGTCACCACGCATAAACTCAGATAATGTGCCGCATGCAGTTAAAGAGTCTGATTGTACAAAACCATTTTTTTCTACTTTTAACCTCTCAACCAATCGATCACGAATCAAAATTGGAGCGTCGATCGAGTAGATAGCAACTAGAATGCTCCAGGCACCGATCGATTGGATCATGCATATTTGCCATAGTGAATGAACCATTAGTGAAAAAAAGTAAATTGCATTTAGAGCCACTTTTTATTACCGAAGTTTTATTTTAGATCACTCTTAACTTATCTTTTTATTTTGAACTACATTATTTTGCCTTTGTTTCACTGTGAATCACCCCATAATTTTGCTCGAGCACATCAATGGCATTAAGCACATCAGCGCCCATGAATCGGCAATCTTCCCGACTTAAACATAGGCTATTCTTTGCAAGATTAGAGAGTAGATGCACCTAGAGAAACGACTTGCAGGTGGTCCAAAGTGCATCAAAGATAATATTACCTAGTCCAAAGTAGAGGGTGACCCAAAATAAAACTTTGGTAATAAAAACTGGATCAAAGTGCAATTAAATAAAAATCGCTGAAGAATTACTCCATGCATCAGGCCGCAATATTTTTTTTTTCAAAACACAGTATAGACACATGCACTTCTATTAACGTGCACCCGCATATCCTATCCATATGAGCATTTCCGAAGACTGAGCTAGCATATTTTGATATTGATAAGTCATCATATATGTCTCACTGTTTATGAGTACATTATCTACTACTAAAAAAATAATTTGCTATAAATAAAAATCCTTATCAAGTTTACAACCTGAATCCAGACAGACATGCCAAAAAAAACTAATCAATTAAACTAGGTTCACTTTGCCACCAGGCCACAATATTGATGATGCATTAGTTGCATAAAACAGTTATGCTCAATTGTGCTTGCACGAGAGCTCGCATACTACAGAAACACAACCGTGATTATCTATATATCTTATATAATGAAACAAAAAATTTAACAGTATTACACCACATCACCCACAAAACAAAAGGTATTAAGTTATTCCTATGTTTTATCACAACCATCAAATACTCCCTCCATACAAAAATAAGATTATCTTTGCCTCTTGTTCGTTAAAAACAATTATTATATCGAAGTTTGTGAAAGTAGTAGATAATTATATTGAAACTAGATAAATTGAGAGATGATTGCACTTAGATTTAATAAAGTGGGTGTATATCATTAGTTGAGAAGGAGTTTTTAACCCCGGTTCATAATCCCCTGTAGTCCCGGTTATGCAACCGGGACTACGAAACCGGGACTAAAGATGTCCATCTTTAGTCCCGGGTAAAATAACCGGGACTAAAGATCCATCATTAGTCCCGGTTGGTAACATCAACCGGGACTAAAAATGGCTGCGCCATGTAGCTGCTTCAGCCATCTTTAGTCCCGGTTGGTATTACCAACTGGGACTAATGATATTTTTTTTAAAAAAAACATTTGCTGGTTCTGCCAGCTGCTTGTTTATATATTATGCATATATCTGTATATATAAATACATATATATGCATAATATATGTATATATAATATGCGTATATATGTAATATATGTATTTATATATATATATGCAATATGCATATATATATATATATGTATAAATACATGTTATATATATATATATATATATATCCTACATATAAGCACTCAAGTAAATATATACTTATATTACCGAAATATACTCACACACATAAGTACATGAATGCACATCTGAATATGTACATATATTACAATCTTTCGTTAATTATAATGTTCTATTGTATATTACGAAGAAAGCTAAGACATATTATCCATGGGGAGGATGATCAATAGCTCTTCCATCGTAGTAGAATTCTCCCGCGGGATCAATTATTTGTTCATTGATAAATCCCATCAGTTGTTCTTGAACAGCCTTGATAAATTCTTCGCTGGATAGGTTTTCCCTCATGTAACTAATCTATCATTTGAAAAAAATTGAGATATAAGTATATGAAGTCAATAGGAAATTGGGACATAACGTATGAATAATTTTTACGTACTTCCAGATTCCTGTCACTGTTGATTTGCTGTACAAGTGGGTGAGTATATTCGCAGACGTAGTAGCCGCACAAGTTATTCCCCTTCTCCTGTTTTGCACACTTAAGGAAAAACGACGAGAGATTTAATGTACTAATTTTTTCTAGAAGCAATGAATGATTAAATATGTTTTGGACAATGTACTCACCGGAAAATTAAATCTCCTACCAAGTTTTTCTTTTCAAACCCCGCGGACCAATGTACAGAACTTTGCCCATGCCCTATGTACAGTTGGAAGCTATGATTAAATACCGGAGATCTGCATAGTACCAATAGCAGTGTTCATAATTAATGACAGTTGAACAGATGGCATTACCTGTCTATCACTTCAAAAACCATGGTGAAAGTAGACTCTGGTTTATCCATTGAGTCATAGACATGGACTTTGCAAAGTTCAAGCTCGAAGAGGAAAAGGACCCAGTGAAATTTGCAAATTGCGTCAGACGATATATATGTGACGGTATGAGTACGGGGAGGAAGTTGGTACAAATTTGAAAGACAGTTAAAACTCACTCTGTGTTGTAGGGCAATAGTATATAGGTCTTGTAATGCTGTTGCACCAGGAAATGAACAATATTGTCTTCTGTATCTTTCTCAAAGTCCCGTATCATTACGTCATTGACTTTGCGGGGGTCCATGAATCCAATATTGAAAATCCCCTGCCTACGGCACGATTGAATCTCCATTCTACAAAAGATAAAGGAATTTGCATCAGTCTTATCGTCACATTCTAACTAGGGAATGGTACATAGATGAAGCTAAGGAACAAAATAAAGTTTGCTAAAACGATACTTACAAAACCCAGCAGCTGAGAATGGAGACGTCGAGAGCGTCTAGTTGGTATACATCGAACACATTCTTGAAGTTGATCCACAGAACATTATCTCCTTGGTAGTAGTCTGTGTTTCTTATCCTCGCTCCAAATATTATTCTACCTCTAGATGAACGTTCCATATACCATTGATGGAATCGATGCATTTGTGTTGAGAGAGTGTTCACCTCACCAGGCTTAACAAGCGGTTCACCGACTTTAAATTTGTATTTCAAGTCGGCTTTTGTCGCCATGGTTATCGGTGTGTCTCCTACCAGTTGTGCCCTGCTCAGACCCGTCTCTTTCATCCATTGCCTCAGCTCCTCTTCACCGGGTGGTAGCAACGGCTCAACCGATTGTTTTCGCTGCTTTCCGAGCTGAGGCACTTCTTTGGCCTTTGCTCTTTGTTTCTTGTATGACTTCGTCACCGACCGGTCATAATCGGAAAGTACAGCCCTCTTGACCGGTTCGCTCATCTTTTGGAAGAACTTCTTAGCAGCCGGATCTATTGGAATCTTCTCTGGTGGTTTTCGTGCCTCGAAGAACGCCTTCACTTCTGCTCGTACGACCTCCTCATTCTCCTCGAGAGTGCGGTCGTACGCCCTTTTCTTGAGAGCGGGGAGTTTTGGCTCGTCAAGTCTTGGCTTCTTTCTTGGTGGTGTGGACTTTGACGGCGCGGGACGAAGTGGGCACGACTTTTTAGGCCGTGAAGGCGGAGCAAACGCTGATGGTGCAGGCGGAGGAGCCGGTGCAGGCGAAGAAGAGGTTGCAGGCGGAGGAGACTGCGGTGGAGGAGCCGGTGCAGGCGACGGAGAGGTTGCAGGCGGAGGAGACTGCGGTGGAGGAGCCGGTGCAGACGGAGGAGAAGGTGTAGGCGGAGGAGCCGGTGCAGGCGGAGGAGACGGAGGAGAAGACGCCGCTGCTCACCCGGGAAACACGATGTGCCGCTTGCACCATAGTATAATGGCGTGGGCTGTGTCTCCTAGTTTCGTCTCCCCGTCTCCTCCGGAGATGTCCAGCTCGAGATCGTCGAACCCTCGTTCCACCAATTCAACCTCGACCTTTGAGTACCCAGGTGGAATTGGTCTGCAATGATATGTCCCCGAAGGGTCGACTGGTATGGCCATGCCCGACGCCACCTTTACGAGAGTCAAGATTACTTAGTAATTAACAGATGCATGCACCACCGGTTATGCAATTTACAAGACATATATCATAAAACTAAGAGCATACCTTGAGTGATATGTTCTTGAAGGGAATGTGCAGCTCACAAGGTGTCCGCCGCGTGATTTCATCTACGGGGTACGATGGGTTGTCCTGAGCTTGCCCTGCTGCACCTTCCATGCTCTGTTCTCCTGCCTGCCCTGTAGAAGCACAGCTGCTGCGATTGCCCGAGGGGCTCACCATGATTGGAGGGGCATAGGGCTGCACCGTCTGCTCGCTCTATCGTTCCGCAAGGTGTTGGTCCACCCGTCGTTCGACCTCCTCTTGCATCCGTATTTCCTGCAGGGCGACCCTCTCCTCAAAATATCTTAATTTGTCCTCGGTATCCCTCTTGCTCCTCATCCGACTCTTGTAAGTGTGGCTGTCCTCTTGAAATCCGTATTTCCATGCAACCACGCCTTTTCCCCGTGTTCGTCCTGGATGCTCGGGATTCTGTAATGCGTGCGTAAGCTCGTCCTTTTCTCTGTCAGGATGGAATGTTCCCTGAGCAGACGCCTCCACTGCTTCCGTGAGTCGGCTAGCTGCTTCGCGGATCGCACCGCCGAATACAAGGGAGCCATCAGTGGGATCGAGCTTTCCACCATGAGCATAGTACCAATTTCTTGAACGTTCAGGCCAGTTCATTGTGGCTGGCTCAATACCCTTTCCAATCAACCCGGCTTCCAGTTCATCCCACTTGGGGATTGCCTTCTTATAGCCACCTGACCCTAGCCGGTGATGGTACTGCTTCTTAGCGGCATTGGCTTTGTTCTTTGCTATTTGCGTTTGCCCGTGCTCGGAAGTCCTGTATGCAACAAACGCATCCCAATGATCCCTCAGCTTCGTTAACTTGTCGAAATCAGGTGTCAAACCCTTCACGACGTATTTCTTGTATAGAGCTGACTTGTACTTCTGGAACTGTTCAGCCATTTTCTTCATCGTCCATTCTTTTAGTCTTGGCTGATCTGCCTCAGGGACCGTGAAGGTCTCGAGCATGGTGGTCCACAGCATTGCTTTCTCTATATCTGGCAGATAACTTTCATCATCCTCTGTTGTTCTTGTTTGACGCCAATGCACTATGCTAATGGGCACGTGATCCCTCACGACCCAACCACTGTGTCCCACAAACTTACGTAGTATACCGGCCGGGGCAACTGGTTCGCCGTCTGGGGCCACTTCAGTAATAATATGCCTGCCCTCTAGCTTCCTTGCGGCACCCCATTGTCCGTGTGCCCTCTTCTCTCCAACGGCCGGTTCCCTTTCACTTTCCTGTTGGTTTGTGCCCTCGTTTCCCTCCTCGTTGAGGTATTGGTTGGGGTCCTCTGGCTCCTCATCCGCCCAATATTGGCTGCTGCCCTCTGCGATCTCGTCCATGAGGATCTGTTCATCATCGCGATCTGCCATCTGTTTGTAACATTACGAGGTACACATCAACTAACAGTATATTGTTTTACATATAATGACATTGTTGAGAAATACGTACAATGACCAGTTAATTCATTGTTATACATGCAACCTACGTGCATATGTCCTATATACATATACACACACATGAAGGAATTCATGAAACTTGCCTTAGTTTTGCTTGGAGTTATTGGGGCCACTTAAGCTTGAGCGACGACGGGGGTCAGCACCTATTAGAAAAAAAATTAGACAAAAAATTAAAACACTATTAGAAAATGTACAAAGATGTGCAATATTATATTCAAATTCGCAAACATAACTATTTTAATCATATAGAAAAGACAAAGAAAATTTTAATTTTAATCATTATTAAATATATACTTTTAGAGGTAATCGTTCCATACATACATATGAATGAATAAAGACAGAGATAGTGATTCAAGATATTGGGTGAACACAACACCTCGCTCTTTCATGGCTACAAACGAATAATTTTCATAACAAATTTTGTCTTGACTCCCCATGCATAGGAGTCAAGACAAAATTTGTTTTGAAAATTCTCCGTTTCTGTTTAGTCATGAAAGACCGAGTGCTTGTGTTCAGCCAATATCCTGAACCAGTACCTCCTTGGAACAAGCGAACTTCGAGCGAACCAGTACCAACGTTCGGTCGGTCGTTCGGTCGTTCGGTCGTTCGTTCGGTTGGTCGTTCGCTCGTTCGGTCGTTCGCTCGTTCGTTCGGTCGGTCGTTCGCTCGTTCGGTCGTTCGTTCGGTCGGTCGTTCGCTCGTTCGCTCGTTCGGTCGGTCGGTCGGTCGTTCGCTCGTTTGGTCGTTCGCTCGTTCGGTTGTTCGCTCGGTCGTTCGCTCGTTCGTTCGGTCGTTCGGTCGGTCGTTCGCTCGTTCGGTCTGCATGTCGTTCGTTCGTTCACGTTCGTTCACGTCCGTTCACATTCGTTCTATCGTTAGGTTGTTCGTGGCGCGGCCGTGGTGGTGGGGCGGCCGTGGTGGTGGCGGCGGCCGTGGTGGCGCGGCAGTGGTGGTAGCGGCGCTGTGGTGGCGTGGCTGTGGTGGTGGCGCGACCGTGTTGTGGCAGCGGGCGTGGTGGCGCGGCCGGTGGCGCGGGTACGTGGCACTCATGGCGACGGCGGCCGTGGTGGCACGGGCCGGTGGCGGCGGCGGTGGCGCGGGTACGTGCCATTCATGGCGACGGCGGTGCGGATGGCGCGGCGACGGCGGTGCGCGGTATACGTGGCATTCTTGAAAACGGACGGAAGAAATGATGGAGATCGGCGCAAACCTCGGCCGGGAGGCGCGGTGCGGACGGCGACGACGTACGGCGGCGGAGACGATGAAGACAATGGCGGCGGCAAAGACGGAGGACGTGCGTGCTGAGAGTTGAGAGAGAATGAGAAACGGCTAAGTGTGGATCCGGAGAAGACGATGCGCCCAGCTATTTATAGTCGGGATCTTTAGTCCCGGGTGGTGGTATAAACCGGGACTAAAGATGTTATCTTTAGTCCCGGTTGTTCATCTTTTGTCCCGGTTGTTCATCTTTAGTCCCGGGTGGTGGTATAAACCGGGACTAAAGATGTTATCTTTAGTCCCGGTTGTGAACAACCGGAACTAAAGATAACATCTTTAGTCTTGGTTTATACCACCACCCGGGACTAAAGATGAACAACCGGGACTAAAGATAACATCTTTAGTCCCGGTTTATACCACCACCCGGGACTAAAGATGTCTTTAGTCCCGGTTGCTGCCACCAACCGGGACTAAAGATGTTTTCCCGCTGTGGCCAAATTATCTTTGTCCCGGCTATGTTTAACAACCAGGACTAAAGATTGAAACAGTGCACATATAAATAACATATGACCTATTTTAATAGTTTCAATTTGATATTACATTCCAATAATGATATATAATTAAAATTTGACCAATTTAAATACTATTTGAATAGTATTAAAATATCTAATACCATATTACCTATTTAAATAGTTTTAAATTATTATTAAATATAAATAATCACATATAGACCAATTTAAATACTATTTGAATAGCATTAAAATATCTAATACCATATTACCTATTTAAATAGTTTTAAATTATTATTAAATATACTATATTACCTATTTAAATAGTTTAAAATTGATATTACATATATAATTGTAGTACTAAAAAACACAAACATTACATGACCTTCAATACATTATAAATAATTTGCGTCGTCCATACAACAACCTATGTCACCGTTTTCCTTACATAATTGTAGTAATAAAAAACACAAACATTGCATGGCCTTCAATACATTATAAATAATTTGCATTGTCCATACAACAACCTATGTCACAGTTTTTCTCACGTACTTTCTCCTCACTAATGTTCCTTCGCTACGATTGTTGTGTGAGTAAGGGGTGTCCTCCTTTGATAGGAGGATGCTCGGGTCAACCGTCACCGCGAACGGAGGTTGCCCGTCGAACTGATCGTAATCTTCGTCAGTCTTACCCTCGACTCCGACGATTTCCTTTTGCCTGGGAGAACCACGTGACGCTTTGGCTCGTCGGGTCCTTTACCCTTCTTTGGTTTGCTAGACATGTCCTTCACATAGAAAACCTGTGTGACATCATTGGCTAGGACGAAAGGTTCATCTGAGTATCCAACCTTGCTTAGGTCAATCGTTGTCATCCCACTGTCATCAATTGTTACGCCTCCACCGGTGAGCCTAACCCATTGGCATCGAAACAGAGGTACCTTCAGGGGTCCGTAGTCTAGTTCCCATATGTCCTCGATGACACCGTAATACGTGCTAGTTGCACCATCGTATCTCATGGCGTCGATACGAATAGCAGAGTTCTGGTTTGTGCTCTTTCTGTCTTGGGCTCTTGTGTAAAATGTATACCCATTGATTTCATATCCTTGGAATGTCGATATCGAGCAAGAAGGCCCCCTCGCCAAGAAGGCTAGTTATCGGTCAATGGTTTCTGCACCCATTAGACGTTGTCGTAGCCAAACGGGGAAAGTATCGATGTGATGGCGTGTAATCCATGTATCAGACTTGCCGATGTTTTTCGACCGAACAATCGCCAGGTGCTCCTCGATGTAAGGAGCCACCAACGAAGATTGTTGCAAAACCGTGAAATGTGCTTTACGGAATAAATCGTTGTCCACGGTCATTATTGCTTTTCGTCCAAGAGTCACATTTCCCTGTAGTCTCCCCTCATGGCTTGATTCGGGTACCCCGATTGGACGAAGGTCTTCAATAAATTCTACGCAGAACTCAATGACCTCCTCTGTTCCATAACCCCTGGCGATGCTTGCTTCCGGACGAGAACCGTTACGAACGTATTTCTTTAGAACGCCCATGTACCTCTCGAAAGGAAACATGTTGTGTAGGTACACAGGACCGAGAATACTGATCTCTTTCACAAGGTGACATAGAAGATGCGTCATTATATTGAAGAATGACGATGGAAAGATCATCTCAAAGCCGACGAGACATTGGACCACGTCCTCTTGAAGGGTTGTTAAACTGTCTGGATCTATGATCTTTGCGAAATTGCGTTCATGAAAGCACATAGTTTTGTTATTGTTCCCCGGACATTATCAGGACGGATACCACGAATTATAACAGGAAGCAGTTGTGTCATCAACACGTGACAGTCATGAGACTTTAGGTTTGTGAATTTCTTTTCCTTCATGCTTATTATTCTCTTTATGTTCGAGGAGTATCCAGACGGTACTTTGATGCTCTCCAGGCATTCAAACATACTTTCCTTCTCTTCCTTGCTCAGGGTGTAGCTTGCAGGACTCAAGTAATGGCTTCCTTTATCCTTCGGTTCCAGGTGAAGGTCCTCGCGTTGTTGCATATGCTTGAGATTATTACGTGCTTCAAGTGTATCTTTCGACTTCCCATATACACCTAGAAAGCCTAACAGGTTGACGCAAAGGTTCTTAGTGAGGTGCATCACGTCGATCGCGTGCCGGACGTCTAAGACTTCCCAATAGGGTAACTCCCAAAAAATAGACTTCTTCTTCCACATCGCCGCGTGACCATCTTCGTTCTCTATAGGTTGGCTGCCAGGTCTCTTTCCAAATACTACTTTCAGATCTTTCACCAGAGCAAACACGGTTTTTCCGTTGCGATGTTTAGGCTTAGTACGGTGGTCTGCCTTCTGTTCGAAATGCTTGCCTTTTTTCCGTACAGGATGGGTTGCAACATGGAATCGACGATGGCCCATGTAAACAATCTTCCTGCAGTGTTTCAGATACGTGCTTTCAGTTTCATCCATGTAATGGGTGCAAGCCTTGTACCCCTTGTTTGACTGTCCGGATAGGTTGCTAAGTGCAGGCCAATCGTTAATGGTCACGAACAACAACGCTCGCAGGTTAAATTGCTCTTGTTTGTCCTCGTCTCACACGGAGACACCTTCTTTGTTCCACAGTAGAAGTAGATCCTCAACCAATGGTCTTAGGTACACATCAATGTCGTTACCAGGTTGCTTTGGGCCTTGAATGATAATTGGCATCATGATGTACTTTTGCTTCATGCATAGCCAAGGGGGAAGGTTGTAGATACACATGGTAATAGGCCAAGTGCTATGGCCGCTGCTCATCTCTCCAAATGGATTCATGCCATCTGTACTTAAACCGAACCTTACGTTTCGGGCATCCTCTCCAAAGTCTGGAAATGTTCTGTCGATGTTTCGCCACTGCGACCCGTCGGCGGGGTGTCTCAACATCCCGTCTTGTTGACGTTCTTCTGCGTGCTAGCGCATCATGCTAGCATGCTCTTTGTTCCTGAACAAACGCTTGAGCCGTGGTATTATAGGGAAATACCACATCACCTTAGCATGAACTCTCTTCTTCGAAGGCTGTCCGTCAACATCACTTGGATCATCTCGTCTAATCTTGTATCGTAGTGCTTTACAAACCAGGCATGCTTCTAGGTTCTCGTACTCCTCACCGCGATAGAGGATACAATCGTTCGGACATGCGTGTATCTTATGTATTTCTAGTCCTAGAGGGCATACCACCTTCTTAGCTTCGTACGTTGTTTCGGGCAACTCGTTTCCCTCCGGAAGAATGTTCTTGACGAGTTTCAATAACTTGCCAAATTCCTTGTCACTCACACCATTTTTTGCCTTCCATTGCAAGAATTCTAGCGTCGTACCCAATTTTTTGTGCCCCTGTTCGCAACCTGGGTACAACGAAGTTTTGTGGTCCGCTAACATACGATCCAATTTTTGGACCTCCTTCTCACTTTCGCAGGCGTCCTTTACGTCCCGCAACATTTGACCAAGATCATCTACAGCGTCGTTATCTTGAACAGCTCCGTCCGCCTCGCCTTCCGGATTTTCTTCAAATCCACCGTATTGATGAGCCCAGTCCGGAATATTCTCGTCTTCTACTTCATCTTCTTCCATTGTAACCCCTAGCTCTCCGTGCGAGGTCCAACAATTATATCTAGGCATGAATCCAGACTCAAACAAGTGCGCATGAATAGTTCTTAATAATGAATACTCCTTTCGGTTACTGCACTTTTTGCATGGACAACACATGAAACCCTTGTACTTGTTAGCATTGGCCACATTCAAAAAATTATGCACGCCTTCAATAAACTCTTTCGACCGTCGGTCCGCGGTGTACATCCATTTTCGATCCATCTAGACATCAAATAGTCCAATGTTACTAACGAAATCCACATTCTCGAAACTAATTAAATAATCATACAAAAATTTAAAACATTATTATTTAAAGTGAAACTAATTTCTAGAAAAGAGAAGGGAGAAAATATTCTAATTTTGCCTAACATATTTTGCCTAACATCATTATCCAAATTTTCTAATTTCAAAATCAACCTAATTTTGCCTAACATATTTTCTCTCTCATCATTTTGCATAAACCTTTATGGAGAAAATATTTTATAGAAACAAAGCTATAAATGCAATATGCTAAGCATACATTATTAGAGAATGAATTTGCTAATCTTTTTGATCTCTCCGATTTGTATATTATCACCAAAACAAATTTATCAAAAATTTTGGCAGCACTTCCCTTCTTCCTCCTACTCTTGGCAGCAATGGCTCGGGCTGGAGAAGGAAGAAGAAGTATAAAAAGGTAGATCACTATAGTCCCGGTTAATAACACTAACCGGGACTATAGATCTAAATTATCTTTAGTCCCGGTTGGTGTTACCAATCGGGACTAAAATGATAATCTTTAGTCCCGGTTGGTGTTACCAACCGGGACTAAAGATCCCCGCCCCCTTGACACCGGCCTGACAGGGCCGGTGGGTGTGTGAACCGGGACTAAAGATCATCGCGACCCGTTGCCTTTTTTAACCGGGACTAAAGTTCATATTCGAACCGGGACTATTCCGGTTTTTTGATTCCGACCAAAGATCAGTTCTCCAGTAGTGTATTCTATTTTTTTCTTTTGTATTGGTACATTCCAAAAGTGGGTGTATTCTATTTTTTTTTCTTTTGTATTGATACATGTGGAGTGGATAAAAAATAAACTTATTTTGGTATGAAGCTAGTATGTATTAAGTATATGTTGTTACTTCTCATTAATTATTACAAGATAACTCGGCATTTCTTGACCCAGTTAGTATTGTTATTATTGTTATTACTAGAAATAAGCTATAAGTAAGCCACCACAATAAGTCAAGTAGTTTATCATATTTGACGGCTTTAATGTTTACATAATTTTTGTCATGTCTATATAGTGAAATTTTATATTAGTAATATTAATTGACACTAACATTATGACTGGCAAATTACACCTAGAACCACCACTAATAACAGTATGATGATACGAATGGAGAGGTTTTTGAACCGCTATATACATTCAAAATTCTACTGCGTTCTCTATGTTAAAGCCTATGCACTAATTACAGTACATATGCACCCTCTCAAAAAGAAATTACAGGTACATGCTTGTTCCATCAACTAAATCAATACATGTGATGCCTAATCTCCATCCCGTATGGAAAACATTCCTAAAATATCTATGGCCCACCAAACCGTGTAGTTTTGGGTCTATATTTGCACTTGTATAACTTTTTTCCTGACATGTGTATATGTAAATGCAAGAAAGTTAATTCGATGGTCAAATCAATATTGACTAAAACGACTTATGTGGCTGGACTGCTGGAGAGAGTATACTACCCTTGCGTGAATGGAAGCATCCAACAAGATGTGCTTACAATTGCTGCCACCTGTCTGGCTATCCCGTTAATTTTTCATGAATAGATTTGGATAGTTACATTACATCTTTGAGCCTGATGGTTGTAAACATTTCAAGGAGCCATGGTGCACAGTTGCACATATATATGTTAATTAACTTTGCCCATAAGGATGTGAGGTTGCTGTCATGGGTGATCTTTTAATTAGTGAGTTTTAATTTATTGTGGCCAAGCCAAATCAAGGTCCCCATCCTACTGAAATCAAAAGCTTCGAAACGACAGGGAAAAAAAGATTTGGGGATAAATAAAGGTGCTCACAAGAAAATGGACCTTCATGGTGAGATCACCATCACCAATATGCATAATAGATGTCCATCACAAGCTGCTTGGACAAGAGACAAGATCCGGAGTTAACAAGAGACATAATCTGAAGATCTTATTTGCATGTATCTTATGTTCAGATATATTGAAGTGGAAAGACTATTGCATACATGGCCTTGTCTCGTTTTTAAACGAGCTACACAAAATATTGTGTGAAGATTATAGGTACCGGATACCCTCATAACTGGCTTATCCGACTTACCATAGGAGATAGGTTATGACTTATAATTATGTAAACCGGCTGGAGACTTGGGTGTTACATTACCATTAAAATAAGGTGACGACCCATAGTCTGTAGTTGGTAAGGTTGAGGAGTCCGATATAGAATATGATAGGGTCTCCGACTTGTAAGCCTGCCCTCCGTGAGTATATAAGGAGGGTAGGATGTCCCTTGAGAGGGATAGCGGATAGGAGACTTTCACAAGAGCACGAGCACCCAAACTCACGAGAGCATATATTGAAAGAGATCACGAGATCAATAAACCACTCGGCGGATCGAATCCCCGAAACAGGAGTAGGGTATTACCTCTCGAAGAGAGAGCCTGAACATGTCTAAATTTCCTTTGCATACTAACCCATCGTGTTTGGCTCTTGACTGCTACCCCCAGATTCTTATTGCCGAAACCAAGTTTCGATAGTTGGCGCGCCAGGTAGGGGTAGTGCGTCAAATTTTCTTCTTCGTCTCGCCGACAAATGCGATGGGATCTATATCAGGCTTCGACGACTTCGTCTTTGCCCCTGGGCAAGCGTTTCGCTTCGGCGGCCTCGACTTCACCACCGACAAATTCGGTAAGCTCTCTCTCCTCGACTTGGATTCGAACCAGTCGGGAGGGAGAAATCCCTCGGCGTCGTTTGGGTTACCGGACGACGCTAGCATCTACTACAACCCTCTGTCTTTCGAGTTGGATTCGATCCACTCGGGAGAATCCTTTTCATCATCTACATGCTGTGATCCGGGTGCGAGGGAAGTGGCCGTCATCCTTGAATGACTTGGGTCATACTCGTCTACGGACCTTGACGAAAACCTCATCTCCACCGACTTCGACGACCTGTACGACATCTCCACCGATGAAATCAATAGCTTCGACTCAGATAAAGACTACTATGATCCGGCACTCCTCAACGTCCTCATGGCCGAAGTAGCCGAGACCGACTCGGCCATGGCCCGGAGGATCGCGGAAGAGGAATGAACCAAGCTTGAGCAGGAGCGCAAGCGCATGGAGGAAGAACGAGTCAGGCTTGAGCAGGAGTGCAAGTGCGCGGAGGAGGAGAACAAGCGCAAGGAAGAAGAGCTCAAGAAGAAAAAAGAGGTCGACAAAAGAAAACGAGACCTGAGGGTGACGGGGCGTTCCGCCCGCGAGGCTATATTGCAGACACGAGTTGACAACGCCAACATCTTTCAGATGCCGCAACAAAACGCCGTTGCTGCCCTCACCCTCATCGACACCGTCATCAAAGCAGCGCCCGCTGTGGTAACACCACTCCTGGACAAGATCAAGACCATTGTTGTGGCAACGGCCAACTACCCTTCATCTAGTTCCGCACGAAGATCCACAGAGTCCATCGCCGAGACACCTGGTGGAAGCCGCCTACCGCCATTACGGTCCAAGGACTACAAAAGGCCCGAACAAAGCAAGACACCCGTCAAGTCTAAAGATCCTCGCCACGACGCAGCATGGAAGCATCGAGAACAATCGGTCGACTCTCATAAGAGAGGTTATGGTCGACCACCCGTCCACGATCGGATTCGTTACAGCTACAACTCCAACCATCAAACCGGCTGTCGAAGGCCCCCGCCGAGTGACTTGAGGGAGATCCTTAACCGGCGCCATCGGGAGCGTGAACGACACTCTTATGAAGACCAAGGGAGATCGCCCGACTACAACGACGATGGAGTACCGGTGTTCACTTGGGACCTGCGTCGAGTGGATTGGCCGAGTGGCTTCAAGCCTACTGGGATTGACAAGTATGACGGAAAGACCGACCCCGAGTCATGGTTGACCGTGTATACCCTCGCCATCCGCGCAGTAGGAGGAGACAACAAGGCTATGGCTAATTACCTGCCCGTTACTCTCGCCGACTCGGCCAGGAATTGGCTCACGAGTTTGCCAAGAGGCTCGATCGACTCGTGGAGTGAGCTTCGGGACCACTTCATTGCCAACTTCCAGGGTACTTTCGAAAGGCCTGGGACCCACTTCGATCTCTACAACGTCATCCAGAAGCCGGACGAATCACTAAAGGACTACATTCGGCGCTTTTCGGAAAAGCGAAATAAGATCCCCAACATCACCGACGACGTTATCATAGCCGCGTTCCAGAAAGGCGTTCGTGACGAGTTGTTGATTGGCAATTTTGGGCGCAAGCCACCAAAGACGGTCAAGCAAATGTTTGAGACGACAAACTCCTACGCTAAATCTGATGAAGCAATCAAGGCCTCGCGACAAGACCGGCATGACAAGAGGGACGACAAGCCATCCGGAAGCAGCTGGCGTCCCGAGAAGGACAACGGCAACAACAACAACAACGGCCAAAAAGATCGCAAGCGCAAGCCCGAGGATCTGGTCGCCACGACGTCAAACTACCAACAGCAGCGTCCCCGAGTCGCCGCATACGACAAGATCATGAATGCTTAGTGCACGCATCACCTGAATCACAAGCACGTGGCCAAGGATTGTTTCATCTACAAGTAGTTCGCTGAGCAATACGCAGCACAACTACGCCAGAAGCCAGCTGATGAAGCCGGCCCATCGGGATCCAAGAAGAACGACCCGGCTGGTAGCTCAGAACCCTTCCAAGATCCCGTCGGGGAGCTAAACCACATCTTCGAGGGACCACAGGCGTACGAGTCCAAGAGGAAGCAAAAGCTGACCGACAGAGAAGTCAACGCCGTACAACCCGAAGTCCCACATTACCTGCGATGGTCGGAGGTGGCTATCACGTTCAACCGCTCGGATCACCCTGACCGAGTGGTTCACCCGGGGCGGTATCCCCTGGTACTACACCCGGTGG
The DNA here is from genome assembly GCA_008326285.1 of Oryza officinalis. NCBI lineage: Eukaryota > Viridiplantae > Streptophyta > Magnoliopsida > Poales > Poaceae > Oryza > Oryza officinalis. The sequence continues at coordinate 49,880,758 of BDMV01000007.1, read as the reverse complement.
TTCGCAATATCAAGCTCAAGCACGTCCTCATTGATGGCGGCAGCGCCCTCAACATCTTATTCGCCAAAACGCTGGACGAGATGTAGATTCCAAGATCGGAGTTTAAACCGAGTTCAGCCCCTTCCACGGAGTCATCCCAGGGTTGTCATCTATGGCACTCGGGCATATTACCCTTCCAGTCACCTTCGGAGTGCGGGAAAATTTCTGAACGGAAAACATAACCTTTGAGGTTGCCGACTTCGAGGCAGCTTACGACGCAATCATCGGAAGACCTGCGCTCGCTAAGTTCATGGCGGTACCACACTATACATATCTCATCATGAAGATGCCCGGACCCCACGGAGTTATCACTCTGCGCAGTGACTTCAAACAAGCCTTCACCTGCGACAAAGAAAGCTGCGACATGGCCTAAACTCGTGAGAGATTACGCGGCCAACAAGAAGTCCGACTAGCTGCGTCGACATCCGGAGAAGGCGAGATCCCCGCTAAGAAGATAGCCAAGTCGGGAGAAGGCGATGCCAAGACAAATAAAATCCCCCTTGATCCCTCTGATCCCTCTAAAACTGCTGTAATAGGCGCGGAGTTAGATCCTAAATAGGAAAGCACGCTCGTCACCTTCCTCCAGAATAATAAAGATATTTTTGCTTGGAAACCGTCTGACATGCCGGGAATTCCTAGGGTGGTGATCGAGCACTCATTAAACGTCAAAGATGACGCCAAACCTATAAAACAACGACTTTGCCGTTTCGCCTAAGATCGAAAAGATGCCATCAAGGAGGAACTTGCTAAGCTCTTGGCTGCCGGGTTCATCAAGGAAGTTTATCATCCCGACTGGTTAGCCAACCCGGTCCTGGTTCGGAAAAAGACAGGACAATGGCGCATGTGCATGGACTACACCGACCTCAACAAATCCTGCCCAAAGGATCCTTTTGGATTACCCCGTATTGAGCAAGTCATCGATTCAACAGCCGGCCGCGAGCTTTTGAGTTTTTTTGATTGTTACTTGGGTTACCACCAGATCAGCTTGAAGGAATCCGACTGCCTGAAGACGTCATTCATTACCCTGTTCGGAGCCTATTGCTACATCACGATGCCCTTCGGCCTAAAGAACGCCAGAGCCACTTATCAGCGCATGATCCAGAGATGCCTGCAGACTCAGATCGGGAGAAATGTGGAAGCCTACGTCGATGATGTTGTCATCAAGACCAAGAAGAAGGAAGATCTGATCGCCGACTTAGAAGAGACCTTCTCAAATATACGGGCCTTCAGAATGAAGTTGAACCCGGAGAAGTGCACCTTCGGAGTGCCGTCAGGCAAGCTGCTCGGTTTTATGATGTCTCATCGCGACATTGAAGCGAACCCAGAAAAGATCAACGCGATCCAGAACATGAAGCCCCCGAGTACCCAGAAAGATGTCCAGAAGCTCACTGGTTGCATGGCGGCGCCAAGCCAATTTGTTTCCAGACTTGGCAAACGAGGTATGCCTTTTTTCAAACTGTTGAAGAAGACGGACGAGTTTCAATGGACCATCGAGGCCCAAGAAGCTTTCAAAGATTTCAAGAAGTTCCTCACAACACCACCCGTGTTGGCTTCGCCTCACCCTCAAGAACCCCTGTTGCTCTACATCTCCGCAACTCATCAGGTGGTAAGCACGGTCTTGGTCATCGAGCGCGAGGAAGAAGGTCGGACTCAGAAAATTCAATGGCCGATCTACTTTGTCAGTGAGGTGCTGGCAGGAGCCAGAACCCGCTACCCTCAGGTACAAAAATTGTTATATGGGGTTCTAATCACTGCTAGAAAGCTAGCCCAGTATTTTCAGGGTCACTCGGTCACCGTCGTCACCTCCTTTCCACTCGGCGATGTCATCCATAACCGGGAGGTTACGGGGCGCATTGCAAAGTGGGCACTAGAGTTGATGCCGTTGGATATTACTTTCAAGGCGAGGACGTCTATAAAGTCTCAAGTGCTGGCGGATTTTGTGGCCGAGTGGACCGAGCAACAAGAAGAGGTACCCAGAGAGGATCTGTAGTACTAGACCATGCACTTCGACGGATCTAAAAGAGTCACCGGCCTGGGAGCAGGAGTTGGCGATTTTATTTTAAACATTGTGCACCGTTTTGGTGTCCGGAACAGAATCATAACCGATAATGGGACTCAGTTTACTGGAGGCGTTTTCAAGGAATTTTGCGAAGATTTTGGAATCAAGATTTGCTATGCATCGGTGGCACACCCTAGAAACAACGGACAAGTCAAACACGCTAATGGCATGGTTTTTCAAGGCATCAAAGCCTGAGTCTTTGATAGACTATGACCGTATGCTGGAAGATGGGTTCAAGAGTTGCCGTCGGTATTATGGTCACTGCGGACTACACCCAGTCGGGCTACCAGCCAATCTCCTTTTTTCTTGGTTTATGGAGCTGAAGCAATGTTGCCGAGTGAAATGGAGTACGAGTCTCTTCAAGTTCGCAGTTTCAACGACGAGCGCTATGATCAAGACAGAGTTGATGACTTGACCCGACTGGAAGAGGCCCGCGAGGCCGCATTGGTTCAGTCGGCACGGTATCTTCAAGGCCTTCGGCGCTACCACAACCGCAATGTTCGGTCACGAGCCTTCATTATTGGTGACATGGTTCTACGCAAGATTCAGACTACAAAAGATCGTCACAAGTTATCTCTGCTATGGGAAGGACCCTATATAATTGCTGAAGGTAGTCGGCCAGGAGCATATCGCTTGAAGCGCGAAGATGGGACCATGGTGGAGAACTCCTGGAATATTAAGCATCTTCGTCGATATTATACTTCTTGATATCATGTTCTTCTCGACTGCCAACCTCAAGCAAGGTGACTTCTTGAGTTGTCAGTCGGGGGCTATACATATATATCAATAAAGTGTGGTTGTCTTTTTGTCATCAACAACTTGTTCACATTTAGTTTATCATTGTTTAGTGTTTTGGTTCGAGTTCAACAGATAAGGACTGAGAATTTTTTGATGGCTGAATCAAGCCTAGGCTTGGTGCCAGTCGGACGAAACTTCTTAAGAAATTATATATGAAGACTCGGATCAGGGCATTAATATAAATAAGCTAAATATTTACAAGTCTATATTACGACAAGTCATATACATCGAGACAAGTATTCTTGGAAGTTTACAGCTATATCTGCGGCTACTTTTTTCACCGACTCCTGCGCTTCATTTACATGTCCCAGGGCTTGCTCATTTGTAGTACCAGCTGCGAAGCCATCTCCTACAGAGTCCACATCTATCCGAGGATAGAGTGATTTTGTCTGCGCAAGAGCAAAGCTTGCGCTCATGACGGCCGCATCTATGATATTCTCCATGTATTTTGCCGGCGCCGTCCTGAGCTTGTCGAAGACTTCCACAACGTCCAATGAGCTCGTCTCGAGTCCATGTCTATATATCGCTGACAAGATTGGTGCGGTAGCATTGGCAATGTCATCCCGAACACTTTCAGCCCTTTTGACTCTCTCGGCGAAGACATTAAATTGTGCTTGGGACTTCACCTTATTAGCTACAAGATTGATATAGCTCAGATTACATCAACAATCAAGACCAAGTGAATTGAGAAGTATGAGCTTCACGAGTTACATTCGATTTCTTCCAGGGCTTTTTCCTTTTCAGACTCCATATTGGCTTTATCAACTTCTGCTTTCTCTAGCTGGGCCTTGAGAGAATTGACTTCAAATAAATTGGCTACAAGACTTGCATGACGCCAAGATTAGAAAAATGCGTGAAGATAAAATAAGGACAAGATGGTTTGATTCACCTCCGATTGAACCACGGAGTTCCAAGTTTGCGTCTCGGAGCTTCGCAATCTTTGCCCGCAAGACGACCTCTTGAGCTGTAGCTTCTTCTCTGGTGGCCTTGAGGTCTTGGTGGACGTTTTCCAGAGAGTTCACGTGGGGAACCAGTTTCTCGAGGGTGTCTGACTTGGCCATTGAGCGACAATATATTCTCTGCACGCGGGGTCAAAGATAGTCAGCTACATAAGACCGTGAGGATAAAACATAGAGAAGTTATACTTACATTCATTAGCCGGGTCGCTTCGTTGAGGCTGGTCACGAGCATGTCGCGTTCTTCATTTTCCTTTTGTTTATTTAGGACGATGCCTTGCTTCATGCCTTCGGCATCGCGCCACTCGATCTTGATAGGAGGGACCGAGTCAGCTGGAGACTTCAGTCGGGCGATTTCCTCTTCTTCGGCTGATTGATCTAGGGACAATGAATAAAGATAGGAGTAAGAAGTATATTGAAGACAAGAGTCTGGAGACTATATTGAAGCTCACCTGTTCTGGGAGCCGAGTCCTCAATTGGTACTTCCTGACTACGAGAGCCCTGTGGACCTTCGGCCGACTGGTTTCCAGCTGGGATGTCTTGGCTGGCAACCGGGGGCTCTACTTTGGGAGCATCTTTATTCGGGGGCTCCACTTCAGGAGCGTCCTCACTCGGGGGAGGGTTTTGAGGCCCTTGTTCTGCAGGTCTTGGTTTTTCTGACGCTATAGGTGGATTCGTGGTTTCAGCCTGCTCGGTGGGATCTATGTCCTGAGGTTTTCTGCAAGAAAAGAAGATGAAGATAATTGAAAAATGGGATCTATGGAAGTGAAAAAATTTTCAGCAAGAAGCTGACTCTGGTTATACGAGATACCTGTTAGATATCCTGATCTTAGGGGCGGATTTGGGGGATGGCTTCGGAGGGTTTGTGTTGATTTGTGGAATTTGGATTTCTTCGTCATCCGAGTCGTCGACAACCAGTCTCCTTTTGCTTGCCCGCTTGCTGATATCTTCGTCACTAGCAGCCCTCTTGTCTTGAGGTTCGATCTTGATCTTGGGGCCGTCGGTTGGTTTTTTGGTAGCAGGCCGAGACGGCATATCATCATGATATACCTTGTACGGCCGGGATATGATGAGAGCGTTAGCCTGCAAGCAGAATTTTTGAAATACATTGAAGGACATAAGTGAGATTGAAATAAATTGAAGAGGCCGAGTCTGCTTACCGGAGGAGGAGGTCGGAATAGGTTGAAAGGAGGAACCGGTATTTTGTGGCTGCGATCTACTGTAATCCCAGAGGAAAAAATCTTGTACATACGAGTACACAAGATCTGATAACTCAAAGGATCGCGGTCTTCCCGATTGGGGTCGTTTTCGCCCTCATACTCAAACGCTGGTTTGGATCTCTCCTTGATAGGGGCCAGTCGGTTCTTGATAAAGTGCCAGGTAATTTGCTTTCCTTGGAGGCCTTTCTTCTTCATTTCAAGGATGTTTGCCAGGAGGTTATTAGCTTCTACCCAGTCTTGGTTCTCTGGCATTGTGCTCCAGTTAGCCCTTTGGATTGGTGGGAGACCGACGAAGTAGGGCAAGCTAGGGGCCGGGTTCGAGATATAGAACCGGTTAGCATGCTAGCCCTTATTGGAGGATTTCAAGGGGAGGGAGAAGTAGTCTCTGTGGAGAGTCCCGCGGAGTTGGAAGCCAGCCCCACCGACGACGCAGGAGTCATCCTTAGTCGGGTGCGGCTTGACATAGAACATACGGCGAAAAAGATTGAAATGGGGGAGGATGCCTAAGAAAGCTTCACATACATGAATGAAGATTGCAATATGAAGGACGGAATTGGGATTCAAGTGATAGATTCGGAGGCCGTAGTATTCAAGAATACCACGAAAGAAATCGAAAGTGGGAAGGCCAAATCCATAGTAAAAGAAAGAGGTGAAGACCACAATCTCACCAGTGTTCGGGGTGGGGAACTCCTCGCCGTACGCTGGGCGCCAGCCGATGATTTCCTTAGGAGGGAGGACTCCGTTCTTCACCATTTCCCGCAAGGTCGACTCCTTCACATCCGAGGTCGCCCATTGGTCGAAAGGGATTTCTCTCTCTTCCGCCATGGATGCGAGCTGAGAGGAAGTGGATCTAGTACAGGGGATGGGGATTTTTTGAGGAGATGCTAGAGGCTGGATGCGGATGAGGGATTGTGGAGGAACTTGAGTTCCTGGATGGATGGATTTGAGCGTGCGCGAGTTCTCGGATTTTTCTGCGCAGTTGATAAACAGGAGCACGAAAAGGGGAAAAATTTCAGGAAGATGAAGCGGCGGGAAAGATGCCGACGCTTTAAGAGAGATTTTTTAGGGTTTTGCTGGGTTTTCTCGTGTTTGGGCCGAGCCCATGAGAAACTTGCGGCCCATATTACAGGTGTGGCTTGACATGTGTCCTAGAGGACTTAAGCAAATTTGCTCTGGCAATATGCGCATGTCTTATTACCCGATACCTTCAAAATCCTTTCAAACAGTAGTTACACAACTTGTTGAAGGTTGGTACGATGTAACTTGGAAGGTGACAAAAAGTAAAGTTTTTTATAACTGTCCTGGTAACTTTTTTATAGATTGCAGGAGCTGTTTGTTTTTTACAAAGCATTTAATTTTATGATTATGTCAATGCTTTTCTGTCATCTTGGTGTGCTTTTTTGATTAAGACCGATATTATGGCTGGAGCTATTTAATATTTTGGTCATATTTTTCGGATGACTGATGAATTATTAACTCAGATTTTCTACCCATGAGGGTTGGCTGAGTTGTTTGTTCTGAGATGACTCGGGCAAAACGACTCGGATAAGCATGAGTTTGCCGAGTACTCGAAATTCATTATACACTATGCCTTGATTATGAGGTTATGTGTTATATGACTTTTTATGATTGCTTTTGGCTTAGGCTAGACATTTATTTAACTCAGGAGAATATGATTATTATAGTTCTTGACTATATGCTTAGTTTGTTTAACTAAACACATAGTCGGGGGCTACACCTAATTAGATGCATCAGTCGATGCAGCTAAATATCTATTCTTAAGAAATTTTTGAAATGTTTTCAGCCCTTCACAGCCTTTCTATTGGATGATAAAGCACTCGGGGGACTCAGGCAGAGATGATGGAAGCACTTGGCGATGGAAGCACTCGGCTAAGGAGTCATTCGGCTATGTGTTATTCTGGTTCGAGGCAAAGTTATCACGTCGACTATGAAGGTCTCGGGGGCTACTGTGGAGATTATGGGTACCGGATACCCTCATGGCTGGCTTATCCGATTTACCATAGGGGATAGGTTATGACTTATGATTATATAAACCGGCTGGAGACTTGGGTGTTATGTTATCATTAAGATAAGGTGGCGGCTCATAGTCTATAGTTGGTAAGGTTGAGGAGTCCGACATAGAATATGATAGGGTCTTCGACTTGTAAGCCTGTCCTCCGTGACTATATAAGGAGGGTAGGATGTCCCTTGAGAGGGATAGCGGATACGAGACTTTCACAAGAGCACGAGCACCCAAACTCATGAGACCACATATTGAAAGAGATCACGAGATCAATAAACCACTCGACGGATCAAATCCTCGAAACAGGAGTAGGGTATTACCTCTCGAAGAGAGGGCCTGAATCTGTCTAAATTCCCTTTGCATACTAATCCATCGTGTTTGGCTCTTGACTGTTACCCCCAGATTGTTATTGCCGAAACCAAGTTTCGACATATTGCGACGTTTTATATTGATATAGTAAAAAAAAATTACAATACCATAATTCTAGGAGGAAAGGAAAAAATAACAGCTAAGCCGCACGACACCCAACCCAGTTTCATCCACATATTTGAATTAGAGTGAAAAAGGGTGAGAGAAGATTTTCCGCTGCGCATGCATGGCCTAGTTAACAATTAATCTGGCTGCATCAAATGATTTAAAAAGTATTTTTTTTGCTTATCAGCTAATAATTGTTTTTTTATATGCATGATTCACTACTGAAATAGGTAGTGGTGGATGAGAAGGCATGAAAGGTGACGGATAAAACTAAGTTTTATAATGTGAGAAGTTAATTATGCGCATAACAATTGAGCGAGATCACCGGCTTTTTGTGCATGGCTTTGTAAAGCAGTAGAAAAGCAAACGGGTAAAAGTGTACATCGATGGTTGATTACACCGAATTTTGGCACAAATAACGACCTCTGCGATTCTCAACTACTGATTCAGTTGGCCCAAATAGTCTTTTCACCTTTGTAGCGTAGTGCTATGACCAGTAACGGGAAAATTTTTCACCGACTAATGGAAAAATTATTGGTTAGCCTCACAATCTACCTATACCTCTCCCAGTAATTAAGGCCACTTGATAACAACCCATGACGTTTCCTCGGATGAATAAGGTGTAGCATAAATTATCTATCTGTTCTGTTAGAAATTAAAATTGTTTGATCCAGCTTTATGGACAAACTTGAGTTACATAGGCTTTACATCATAAATTACTTAATTAGTATAAACGATTTATTTAACAATCATAAACATATTTGTACATCAAAATAATGTGTACGGTGTCAGGGCAATAGCTGGCGCGACGGGTTTGAGGGCATACTCATACTATCAAGCTGCTCATTTTTCCTAAGTTGGTTTTAAATCCAAACTGGGTCAATATCATTCCTCGGAGGGACACTTTTCAAGAAGGAACAAACCCATCCTAAACTGGGTTGCAATCTAAGGTTGGGCCAATTAATAAATGGGCTAATTCCCTGGAAAGGACACAACTGTACCTCTGGCATTATCCTTTTTGGAAAAAGTCTATTTCGTCTCCCTTAACTATGGACAAAGTTCGATTTTATCCCCCAACAACGAAACCATATATGTAGGCCACCTCAAATTGTTAAAAGCGAATCGATTTGTCTCTCTGGACGATTTTGATGGTGGTTTTGCCTATGTGTCGCTTACGTGACAACCTAGTCAGCAAAAGGAAATAAAAATATAATGAGTCCCACCTGTCATTCAGTGCTCCATCCTCATCTTTGTTATCTCTCCCTCTACTGAATGAATGCAATCACGCAGAGGTGAGTGGCAATGGTCTGCACCAGTGAGCCTGGGTCGGCGGAGCGCGGAGGAGATGGACATCGAGGCCTTGTACCGAGGCCAATGACTCATGAAGACCGCCGGAGCCAAGCACTAAGGGCGTCGTCGGAGGGGAAGAGGAGGATATCGCGAAGCTGCCCTCAACTCCAAATCGGCGTCTAGCACTGCTTTCTTCCATTCGGTGGCTGCGCCATCCTCCTCTAGCTGCGGAGCCTATGGATGCCGTACCTGTGGATGGCCACAAGGTGGTGCAGTTGTTGTGTGTCGGTGAGGTCGGGATAGGTGTGGTGCACCAAATGGTGGGAGGAGCGGCGACAGGGTCGCGGGCAGGCGCTATGCGCCAATGGGACGAGCGGCATGGGTTAGTGATAGGCGCAGTGCTCCAATGGGAGGAGCGGCGGCGAGGTTGAGCCAGGCATGATGCGTGAACAAGAGGAGTGGCGGTGGGGTCAGGGCAGGCGTGGTCCACCAACGAGAGGAGAGGCAGTAGGGTCGAGGCAGGCGCAGTGCGCCAACGGGGAGAGCAGTGGTGGGGTCGAGGGCAGGTGTGATGTGCCAACAGGAGGAGCGTGGCAGGGTCGGGGCAGACACGGTGTGCCAACACGGGGAGTAGCGGCGGGGTCGGGGGCAAGCGTGGTGCGCCAACGAGGGAACGGCGACGAGATCGGGGTTGGCGTGGTGTGCCAAAGGGAAGAAGTCGAGGTTGGAGCTACGACCTGGTGGTGCTTGGGCCGAGGCCGAGGCGAAGCCAGTCTCTGGCCCTATCTTCCCTTCCCTCTCCACCACTCTCCGGTAGGAAAGGCACCAACCTCTGTTGTTGTTGCCGATGACGAGGAGGAGGATGGAGGGGATGCCGTCTGGAGTGCATCCACCACCGCCTAGGCATTTTCTCCATTGGTGGCAACCTCTACTCGATGCGCACGTGGAGGGGACTAGGCGGATGATTGTGGCGATGGATTGAGCCGAAGGTGCAAGCAGAGAGTTGGTCGTGCTAATGCTGCGGTTTGTGTGCGACGACGGCGAGCACATAATGCAATACATGGCGGTGCTGCCGTCACTCTAGGAAGCCAGTGCAACTACCATGCACCGTGCTGTCGCCCCGTGCCGTTCGGGGGGAGTGGAGGAAGGGGAAGATTTCATTGACATGTAGGCCCAGTTAAGCATATGTGGTGTCACGTTAGAGAAAACCAATGCCAAAACCACTCAGGGGTAGATTGACCTGATTTTAATATTTGAGAGAGATGTTATACCTGATTTTTTTTAGGGGCACAAATCAAACTCGGCTTATAGTTGAGGAAGGTAAAAAGCACTTATTCCATCTTTTATACATGTCCCTCCTTAATTTCAGTCTTGCTTGATTAGCGTGGCATTGAGTTTCGAACTTTCGATCTTTAATGGACTCGAAGCAACGCACCAGCCACCAGAGGCCCACGTCAATTCATCAATGGGCACAATTTTTTTTAATAACCTGTATAAGATAGTACGCCGTCCTATATTGATAAAACATAACGGAAAATTTGTTGAATGTGTACTTGTATGTCACCTGCACAAACTAAGTTCTTTTTTTCTAAGAGAAGCATACATGTGACATTTTGACAAATAAAGTTGATATTGTAGAGAAAGCAAAGCATCTTTTAAACCAAATTCCAAATATTTGCGTTCAATAAATGAAATTATAGTCAAAGTTACACTGTAATTTCAACTAAAACAAGCTGCAACTAATATATTACACAACATATATATAGCACTGTAATTAAATACTAATTGCAAAAATAACTTACAATGGTATTGACTAAACATTGCATGCCACTCACACGGTAAAAATGATGCTTAATTAGCTGCTTAGCCACTCTAATTACGATCATCTTTGACCGGGTATTTCTATCTCTATAAATCTATGGATTTATACTTACGTCAATATATTTATATAAATTATTCTGTTTTACATTTTAAATAAAATTTAAAATTTTAAATAACTATTTATTTAATGTATAAACTTTAAATCTACCGTGTATGTGAATCTGATGCTGTGCGGATGATGGCCTACATGTCCGGTGGAAAGGCAGGACTGGAGCATGGTGCATGGTGTTATGATATACAAGGGTGATCTAATCCACCCAAAAGATTAGGCAACTGCCTAATCCCACTCCTCATCAGAAAGGAAAGAAACCGAATGGTTACTCGCAATGTTTTGGCAACGGACACGATGGTTTCCAACCATCGTATTTACGGTTGCCACCCCTTCCCCATCTATATAATTGTATCATATTGATCAGTAAAGAATACCCTGATTATTCGCTCAATCGCTCTCTCTCTCTCGCTCTCTTTCGCACAATCCTTTCTCAATACGTTATCAGCCATGTTCGTGCTCGTGAAGGAGAAAAGAAGAAGGAGAAACAGAAGAATCAGAGGAAAAGAAACTAAGGTATGCTTACCTTCGATTCAATCCTCAATGCGGTCCTCGGCCTTCCTCGCCACGATCACGCTCGCCGCCTTCGCCATCTCCTCCGTCGCTCGAGGAGGACTCGCCGTCACCGCCGAGCGCCGATCCAGGGTTGGAGGCCACCGCCACCACCCTCAGCACCGAACCACCACTGCTGTCGCTACTCCACCACCACTGGTGCCAGCCCTGCCGGCACTCCGCCGCGTCCAAGTCCAAGGGGTACAATTTTGTACCCACCACGGATGGACTGCGGTGGTGACGCCCCCCGGCGAGCAATGCCCCCTCCCGCTGGAGATCGAGTCGCTGCCGACTCCGTTTGTCATCGTTTCACCGTCACCAACCCCGTCTCCACCACCTCCACCACCTCCACCACGCCGAAGTCGATCTACCACTTCCTCAGCACCGGGCTTCGGCCGAACTGGGACTCTTGCTACGCGTAGGAGGGAGCCACCGTACTTCACTCCCTCTTCACCGCGCCGCCACGCTAGAGACGCCGCTGCGCGTCGTCCTGGCCTCCGTGCCACTTTCCGCGCCGTTCCCCACAGCTCCCCGAGCCGCACACTCCCAAACGGAGTGAGGGGGAATGGCGCCCGGGTCCGGCTGGCCTCCAACTCCGATGAGGAGTGGGGGCCGACGGCCTATCCCGGCTGGCAGCCCGCCGGCGGACGGAGGGGCGGCCACGGCGGCAAAAGGGTGGCGGTGGAACGGTGGCGGCGGTGGATGGTGGCGAAATGGATGGAGATGGCGACGACGACAAAATGCGGCGGCGGCGTTGGATGGTGGCGGTGCTGGCGCAGGATGGTGGCAGCGGCGGAAGAATCGGGGGGTGGTTAGGGTAAACCCTAACCCTAACCGCCCCTCCCCTCTCTTATGGCCGGACGGGGCCGGCGGCAACTGGGTCGGACTAGTTTCATGGCCCAGGCCCACGATGCCTCAACGTCACCCAGCCACCCCCCCGCCGCCCCTCCGCCTCCTCACTCGGGCCGGCCCACCTCACCACGCGGTGGTAGGCCGAATTCAGCATATTTGGCCCACTACCTGTATTATCTTTTTCTTTTTAGTTTTTAATTTTCTAATTTAGCATATTTACATATTAGTCCTTATCCTTTAATGTAATTTAGTTTAAGCAGTTCATCAGTTATAAAAATTATGTAATGGTCCTTTAGACCCCTGATGTATATGTTATTTAACATATGTGTTAGTTTCTACCCTGTTTTTACTAAAATTATTAGTTGTCTTAATAAAATGCCTTTTGCATATTAATTCAAGACACGCTCTACTTTCTCGCTTTATTAATTTATAAAATTCTTTAAATTTTGTATTTTAATTTAGCAAATTCTCTTAATTATGTATAACATGATTAATGGAGGATTTAATGCATGTTTGACTACTTATTTTGACTTGGAATTAAACCACATGTAGATGGAGACCTATACTTTGGTCACAACGACCATAACCTAGGCAGCGAGTATCTCACCCATCATTAAGTGGTCTACATCTTAAGATGATTACCCAGATGGAGTCCTACACATTGGCCACAAAGGTCATAATCTAGGCAGCGAGTATCTCGCCCATCACAAAGAGGTCTACATCTTACGATGATTACCCACATGTGTTATTCCAAGAATATGTTTTGAAAATATGAGATTATTTGAAATCTAGATGTGCACAAGGTAGTGGAGACCTAAACATTGGCTGCGGTATATTCATTAGAATATATTTGCCTGGAGACCATGTTTTAGGCAGCGAGTAAAACCTGCCCACTATTAAGAGATCTACTCCACTGTTTAATTACTTGGAGATTATCCACATTGTGCCTCCTAATTTTAAATTCTAACTCAAATTGTAAGGTCTATTAACTACATTTTCTTTGAAACATTACAAAATATGCGGTCTTACATTTAGCATTGAGATCACAACATCAATATCATGTTTTTGTTAATTTACCTCTGTAAATTAATAATGTCAACCATGATTGTAGGGACATGGCAATTAGAGAGTTCGATGAACTCAACCTTGATGGGAGTAACTACCCAATTTGGGCTTCGAATATCAAAATAAATTTTGCTTCTTGTGAAATTTCTAATGCAATTGAGTAACCCAACGATGGGGATCCACCAATTAAGGATAAGAAGAAAAAAATTGCCTTTTTCTTTTTTAGGCTCTATATCCATAAAGATCTCAAACATGAGTATATGTTGAAGACGAGCCCACTCAACTTATGGAAAGCTATCAAAGAGCGGTATGATCAGCAAAAGGAACTCATCTGGCCTGAGGCTAGTTATAAGTGGAATCACTTACGCCTACATGATTTCAAAACTGTGGCAAAATACAATCATGTTGTTCATACCATTTGCTTCAAGTTGAAGTTTTGCGAAAAAGAGCCAACGGAGACAGAGAAGATAGAAAAAACTCTATCTACTATGCTTCCGGAGGACAGGATACTGAATCAACAGTATCGCACCAATAATTTTCAGCATTATTCTTAGCTTTTACATACATTGACTCAAGTAGAAAAACATCATGAGCTTGCTGTAAAGACTGCTCAACAGTGCCCCCAGCTCTACCCCACTGCCTGAGGTCCATTTCAATGCTCAAAATAAAGCTGAAAATAAGCAAGGATTCAAGGAAAATTCTTTGAATAATCCTAAGAATTCGGCTGGAAAACACAAATGCAACAACAGATGCAAATCCAATAGTTGAAAGAAAGAAAAAGGAAAGGGTAAGGCACCATAACCTCGTGGCAAAAGCAACAAGCATTGTAACAGGTGTGGATCTGACTATCACATCGCTAAAGGTTGTCGTATCCCAAAACACCTTGTTCTCCTATATCAGAAATCTCTCAAGGAGAAAAACTCTTCTGAGGAACCAAGATATGAGGCTCACTTCAATCTTACCAACGAAGTAAGACCCGAGGTTGAAAGTTCTCAGCAGGCTCCTATTGAACCAGAGAACAGTCTCGATCTTCTCCCAGAGGATATTGCTCCACTTTCTGCGATGGACGACATGTTCATTGAATACTTCTCAATGGACCCACTTGAAGATTTACTGTAATCTCAGTGTGTCCCACTTGAAGATGAAACTGCTTTAATCTCAGTATGTTTGAGACAGTATATAGATATCCTATAGTTTGTCAAACAATAGTTGTTGTAATAAGTAGATAAGTACAAACTCCCTTATATTGTAAGGTTGTAAGACTTGCTAGTCATTAGAGTATGTACTATTAAATATTAGTAAACATCGTACTATGTATTTGATGTTTTACTTATCGTATGTATGTATATGTGTATATATTGAATAAAGAATTCTTCACTAAGCAATTCTTCTTTCACTATAGATGTCTAATGATATCGCTACGATTGGAGAGGAATTATGTCTTGTGGACAGTGGTACCACAAACTCTATACTTAGGGAGATCAAATAGTTTCAAACTCTCAAAAAGAAAGAAGGCAAAGTTTTGACCATCGATGGACGCGATACTGTGATAGTTGGCTCCGGACGAGCAACTATTACACTCCCAATGGGTATACAAATTATAATAGAGGATGCATTACTGTATTCCAATTCAACACGTACGCTACTAAGTTATATAGATTTCCGTCAAAATGGGTTCCACATTGAAACCCATATGTATAATCGAGAAGAAATTCTTCTCTTAATAAGACAAAACGGATATGGCAAACACATTTGCGAGACAATTCCATCTCTCACATCGGGATTGTACTATACATACATTAAGGCCATTGCACATGTTGCATATAAAGTAATTTTTCAAAATGTTAATGCATTCCACACTTGGCATGATCGATTTGGACACCCCGGTATCGGGATGATGAGAAAAATTATTGGCAACTCTAATGGTCATCATTTGATCACTGAAAAATTTCCCAAGTCCTCTGATTTTGTATGCACTGCTTGTGCTACTGGAAAACTAATTTTGAGACCCTCTTCTCTCAAAATTAGAGCCGAACCACTTAAATTCCTAGAACGCATTCAAGGAGATATTTGTGGCCTTATTGTGCCAAAATTTGGACCGTTCAGGTACTTCATGGTTTTGATTAACACATCTACTAGATGGTCTCATGTGTGTCTTCTGTCGACACGAAACCATGCCTTTGCCAAACTAATGTCTCAAATTATAAGGTTGAAGGCAAGTTACCCTGAACATAGGATTCAATCAATCTGTATGGACAACGCTGCTGAATTTCAATCTTATGCATTCGATGATTATTGCACGGCATTAGGAATTCAGGTCCAGCATTCTGTTCCATATGTCTACACACAAAATGGTTTGGCTAAATCACTAATCAAAAGAATTAAGCTTATTGCTAGACCATTATTGATGAATTGCAAACTACCTTCGTCGTGTACTGCACGCTACTGACCTTGTCCAACTTCGACCAACTACATATCATGAAACTTCCCCAATGCAGTTAGTACGTGGAAATCCTCCAAGTATTTCTCATTTGCGTAAGTTCAGTTGTGCTGTATACATACCGATCTCGCCACTATAGCGTACCACTATGGGCCCACACAGGAAAGTGGGGATCTATGTGGGATTTAAATCTCCATCGATTATAAAGTATTTAGAACCCTTAACAGGAGATCTATTTATTGCCCGGATCGCTGACTCTATCTTTAATGAGAAACATTTCCCGACATTAGGGAGAGATTTCAAGTACCAGAAAGAATGCTAGAAAATTGATTGGGATGCCCAAGGTATTCCAGCCTCAGATCCACGTACTACTGAAACTAAACTTCAAGTTCAGAAAATTATATATTTGCAACAACTTGCAAATAACCTGCCAGATGCATTTACCAATTACAAAGGTATGACTTAATCTTTCATTCCCGCTCAGAATGCACCAGAAAGAGTGGAGGTACCAAATAAAATCACTCAACTTCCACTCACTAAAAAGAGAGGAAGAAGTATGGCCACTAAGCGAGATACAATTGTCAACAAGCAAAGAAAGATGGTAAATCCAAACCAACCTTTAGTTGGTACACACCAAACTGATACTATATATCAAGCAGATCGTGATAATCTACAAGCTAGCTTGGTACTGCACAATGCTGAGAATAGGAATTCGAAAGACCATAGACACATTGTTTCAGGAGATCACAATGAGTCTATAAGGGTTGATGAAATTGCCATCAACTACTCTAAAACTAGAGAATCTTTTGATAGAAGAGCTACAATTATCGACACCTATTTTTCTGAACAAATTGCCGAATGCCTCCAAGTTGATCCAAAACCTAGGTCTATAAAAGAGTGCCAAAAGCACTCTGACTGGAACAAATGGAAGGGCGCAATTGAAACGGAATTAGCCTCGCTTTATAAAAGAGATGTATTTTCGACTGTTATTCCTACTCCTCGTGGTATCTTTCCTGTGGGATACAAATGGATTTTCATCCGAAAACAGAATGAAAACAATGAGGTGGTGAGATATAAAGCAAGGCATGTAGCATAAGGTTTTACGCAAAGACCTGGCATTGATTTCAACGAAACTTATTCTCCGGTTATGAGTGGTATAACTTTTTGATATTTAATATCTTTGGCAGTACAAAATCGTCTATCTATGCAGTTGATGGACGTAGTGACAGCATATCTTTATGGGTCGCTTGATTCTGATATTTACATGAAGGTTCCTGACGGAATTGACATCCCGAATCAGAAGGTAAATCGTAACATGTATTGTATTAAGTTGCAAAAGTCGCTTTATGGCTTAAAACAATCGGGCAGGATGTGGTACAACCGATTAAGTGAATTTCTTTCTTTAAAGGGATACACTAAAAGTGATGATTGCCCATGCGTCTTCATAAAAAAATCTCCCACAAGTTTTTGCATTATCTCAGTATATGTCGATGACCTTAACATCATTGGCAATACACGAGATATTGATGAAGCACGTGATCATTTAAAGACGGATTTTGAGATGAAAGATTTGGGTCAAACCAAATTTTGCTTAGGTCTACAACTTGAGCATTTACCTTCTGGAATCCTTGTGCACAAAAGTGCATATACCCAGAAAATGTTGGAGAAATTCAATATGGATAAGTCATATCCTTCCAAAACTCCTATGGTGGTTCGCTCTCTAGACATAGAGAAAGATCCATTTAGACCAAAGGAAGATGGAGAGGATGTTCTAGGACCTGATTTTCCATATTTTAGTGCTATTGGCGCACTCATGTATCTTGCAAATAGTACGCGACTAGATCTTGCTTTTGCGGTAAACCTATTAGCAAGATACAGCGCTGCTCCTACCAAACGTCATTGGACTGGAGTTAAGAATGTCTTCCGATATCTTAATGGCATAAGAGATTTAGGACTTTTCTTTAAAAAGGACCAGGATCTGACTTTAATTGGGTATACTGATACTGGCTATCTATCTGATCCCCACAACGCTAGATCACAAACAGGATTCGTATTTTTACAGGGCGGGACCGCTATTTCATGGAAGTCTTCTAAATAGACTCTGGTAGCTACTTCCACCAATCATTCTAAAATAATTGGATTATATGAGGCATCACGTGAATGTGTATGGCTTCACAGAATGATTAACCAGATATTAACATCTTGTGGTATTGGTTCATTAGAATCACCTACTATTATCTGTGAAGATAATGTCGCTTGTGTTGTTTAGATGGAAACTGGTTATATTAAGAGCAACATCACTAAGCATATTGCTCCTAAATTATTTTATCCTCATGATCTTCAACAACATGGAGAGATAAACATCTTGCAAACTAAGTCTTGTGATATTCTTGCTGATTTATTCATAAAATCTCTACCATACTCCACATTCTTTAAATGTGTCAAAAAAATTGGTATGAGATGACCTAAAAATTTGCAGAGTTCAGGGGGAGTACTTTTGTCGAAATTGGAATTCGGCAATAAGAAAAGGGGGTAGTGCACGAGACCTAAAAGTGGATGGATGCGAAAGACAAGGATTTAGACAGGTTCAGGCCCTCTCAATGAGAGGTAATACCCTACTAATGTTTGGGGATTGTATCCGCCGGGTGTATATTGATCTAATGATCGAGTTGCGAATATAAGATAATATTATGATCGAGTCCTATTATATTACATAATATATGGATCCGGCCCACTCCCTATCTTTAGTCGAATATGAAGGCCGTGTGGGTACCCGGTACCCATATTCTCCACAGTAGCCCCTGAGACCTTCACAGTCGACGAGATAACTTCACCTCAAACAAAATGAATCCATAGCCAAGTGCTTCAATCATCTCTACCATAGTCTCCCGAGTGCTTCAATCAATCCAATAAAAGGGCTGTGAAGGGCTGAAAAACTGCAATAAAAAATATACCTAGGTGCATCGACTAGATGCACCTAATTAGGTGTAGCCCCCGACTATGTGTTTAGTTGAATAAACTAAACATATAGTCAAGAGCTTTAATAATTTTAATCAACCGAGTGGTTTTATATAATAATATGCTTAGCCAAAGCCAAAAGCATTTTAGAAAAAAATCACATAGCAAAAAATCTTAATAATAAAGCTTGTTGCATACTGAACATAAGCAATGGTATCATATTGTGTACATATTGCCAAAGCAAATATGTCTAAGTCCTTATAACACACATAATTTCACCATCCTCAGAAATATATAGCATTTGCGGTATAGAATCCGAGTTAATAAAATCCATAAATAGATTTACCAACCGCCTCAAGAATATGACCAAAATATAATCAGCCTAAGCCATAATATTGGTCTTAATCAGAAAAACACACAAATATGACAAGATAGCATTGATATAATATAAAATCAATTGCTTTGTAAAAAACCAAACAACTCCTGCAACCTATAGAAAAGTTACTAGGACAGTTATAAAAAACTTTACTGTCTGTCACCTTCCAAATTGCATCATACCAACTCCTAAAAAGTTATGTAACTACCGTATGAAAGGATTTTGAAGGTATTGGGCAATAGAGCGTGTGCATATTACCAAGGCAAATTTGCTCACGTCTCTAGAGACACGTGACAAGCCACACCTGAGAATATGGGTTGTAAACATATTGAGATTGAGCCCAAAATATGCCCATCGATACCCTTAAAATATGACGTATAAAGCATGCCTTTCAATATACTCTCGAGTGATAAATCTCCCGGTAAATGTAGACCAAGCACATCTCATCTGAGTAGCTTCTGATCCGAGTGGTTATCCCTCACGGGATGTGCCGAAGTAAATATGATGATTAAATCCCGACTGGCGCAAGTACTCAGATGATGGTCCTCGTGGAAAATAATAATTGATTTAGACCTTGAGCATAGGAGATAAGCCCATGGCTATGAATTCATATCGCATGTACTCAGAATAAGTCCAGATTGAAGGTATGATCCTCTTGCTAGAGCTGGTAAGCCCCTGAGCATGATGCTTGTCCTTCTGTCGCAGTCGAGGTTACCCATTAGTGGCGACTAATCTGGTCGGTATGGAGGCGAGATCATCAGTCGATGGCAGCGAAGAGATTGGTGCTAGTGAAGCGAAAGTAGCCAATAATGAAGATGAAATTGTCTATCAAGGATGGCATAGTAGGCTAACCATAACGGCTAGACCACCAGTCGATAGCGACGGAGATAGTCGGACGATGAAGATAAAGATACTTATCAGTTGTGGCGTAGTAAGCTACCAATTGTGACAGACGCAACCGGTGGTGATGATGATTGGCGGCAGCAAAAGCAGCCAGTTGTAAAGACAATGTTGCCCGTCAATGGTGGCAGCGAAATCCACCAATTGTAGAAGCAAAGAAATCATCTGGTAATAGCAGATACGACCAGCAGTGACGAAATTCCCATGAACGGTGACAGAGTAGGTTAGGCCGAAGAGGTATGGCAAGATGTTGATGAAGATAACAATGTTAATAATCCATCAAACTGTTGAGAAGATATCGAAGCTCGAATAGTTTCCTTGACGCTACTGTGTGTGTGACAAAGATTGATGCAACGCCTCTTGATGTATGATGATAACAATAGAACTTGGTGTCGTAGTCGTTGATGATGCTTCACGTGAAGGAAAGTAAATGTTGATATTGTTGACCAACTCATTGAATCTGATTTGATTGATTGATGACTTCAAACTCTCTAGGTCAAACTTGGGAGGCTTAAAGCAGTATTCTGGTAGAACTCCAGAGGGAAGTGTTGAATTTGACCATGATATGTAGATTAAATCTTGAACTTAACACTTGAGAAAATTGAAGTAGACTGTAGCATCAACCGAGAGCCAAAGTTCTCGGTGAAAACGTTGAAGTTGCTGAAGTAGAAAGCCTGCTCTGGAACAAAGACGAAACTGATGACTACGAAGCTGATTTCGTAGAACTTGTTGACTAGTTAATTGATTGCTTCATCTTGTCATAACATCTGTCGAATTTTAGTCTTGTATTTGTGCTGCCCCTTGACTCTATGCTTAGTTGGGAAACAAGTAAACATAGAGTCAAGAATTAAAATTTCTTGTCATTGAGTAACCATCGCTTGAGTGCAGACAAGCGTCGTGAATGTCCGAGTACAAAGCTTAAGGATTGAAGCACCATTTGTTGTAGTAGATTAACGTGACGTCGTATCTGGTGGCGCATGCCGAGATGTCGAAGTTCTCAGAGATGTCGAGGTTGTTTAAGTAGTGATGCTAACAAAGTAGAGGCAACATAGGTTGCATAAAGGCGAGGACACCAGTCGGCGGTAATAGAGGCGACTGGCTGTGAAGACGAAGTTGCACAATAATGGTGACGGAGATGCATAGCCGTGAAGATGAAGAAACCAGTCGACAATGGTGAAGGTGGTCGTCAGTGAAGACGAAGACGCCTAACAACGGTGGCGTAATAAGTCAGTCATGAAGGCAAAGACACCAAACGTCGGTTGTGGCAAACTGACGATGAAGACATGTAGTCATGAAGGCGAGGACATCGCGGCGGCGAAAGTAAGCCGGTGGTGAAGACGATGACGCCTATTAGTGGCGGCGGCACAGGCCAGCCGTGAAAGCGAGGATACCAGTCGGCGGCGATCGAAGGCAAGCCGGCGATGAAGACGAAGACGCCCACCAGCGACAACGACGTAGGCTAGCCATGAAGGCAATGACACCAGTCGGCGACGGAGATAAGCCGGTGGCTAAGAAGACGCCCATCAGCGGCGACGACGTAGGCCAGCCGTGAAGGCGAAAACACCAGTCGACAGCGGCAAAGGCAATTGACAGTGAAGACGAAGACGTCCATCAGCGGCGACGACCTAGGCCAACCGTAAAGGCGATGACACCAGTCGGCGGCGGTGGAGGCAAGCCGGTGGTGAAGACGAAGACACCTATCAACGGCGACGACGTAGGCCAATCGTGAAGGCGCAGACACCAGTCGGCGGCGGCGAAGGCAACTGACGGTGAAGATGAAGACGCCCATCGGCAACGACATAATAGTCCAGCCCTGAAGGCGATGACACCGGTCAGCGGCGGTGGAGGCAAGCCGGTGGTGAAGATGAAAATGCCAATCAACAGAGACATAATAGGCCGGCCGTGAAGGCGGAGACATCAATCGGTGGCAGCGAAAAAACCAGTCAACGATGACGGAGGTGACCGACGATGATGTTATTACTAATCAATTCGTGAAGTGTAGGAGATAAGTTTATAGTCATGAATCCCTACTATGCATATCTGGATCTGGATCCTGCAGTATAGATGTCACACCCTGAAGTTTTCCTAAGTTGTGAAAATCAAGTCTAAAAATTTATCTGACAATTATTTAATTAATCTGGAGAGAAACCCAATTAAATAATGTAGTAAAGAAGTGGAAATGGCAAGGTGGAATTTTTCTTGAGTTCTCCTTGACAAAATACATTAACAGGATTTTTAGTGGAATTTTCAGAACCCTAGAAATAATTTTAAACCAATTAAAATCAATTCGGAATTTAAATTAATCCCAGGGCTTTCTTTTCCCTTTTTCTTTTCTTTTCCTTTTTGTTTTCCCTCTCGGGCCTGCAGCCCAGCCTAGCCGCCACGCGCGCGCCATCCCCTCCCACTTGGGCCGGCCTAGCCGACCTTCCTCCTCACGCCCTCTCCCTCTCTCTCGCGGGCCGGCCGTAGGCCGCGGCCCGCTCACGCCGTCCTCGCCTGCCGGTCCAGGCCACCGACAGGTGGGCCCCACTTGTCGGGGTCGTCCCCTCCTCCGGCCGGTGGAACCGGAGGGGAGCAACCGCCCGGCCGCCGTTTCCCCCACCTCCCCGCGCCCCGCGCGTTCTGCGCGCTCACGCGCCCACTTCGCCGCAACCGCCGCGCGAGAAGGGCGGGATCCCCTTTTTCCGACCCCTCTCTCTCCCTCTCTCTCTCTCCCACTCCACCGCTGAATCCGCGCCTCTCGGCCACGGTCCGCCCTCCCCGACGCCTTAAAACGACCCCCCGGGCGCATCTCCTCCGTTTTCCCCTTTCATCGCTCGCTCTAGTGCTTGGGATCGTCGTTGCGCCGCCGCCTTTGCAAACCCTAGCGCCGCCGCCGCCGCCATCGTTCTCCTCGCCGGTGAGCCGCTGCACCTCTCTCTCTCTCTCCGCTCGGCCACCGCCGCTCGGCCGCCACTCCCGCGCAACCGCCGTCGCTTTCGGCCGCTCCTGCTGCCGCCGCCGCCGCGCGCCATGGGTGGATCGGCCGAGCTCAGGCCGTGCCGCCCCAGCGCCCGCCGTTGGATTGGCCACTCGGGCCGATCCCGGCCGTTCCCCTCCCGTCCCGCGTGGTCGCCGCGTCGGCGCCACGCATGCGCCACGTGGTGCGCTGCGGTGCCGTGGACCCGTGGACTCGGTCCACGGTGGACCGGCCGCCGCGCGCCCGCTGACGCCAGCCCTGGGGGTTAATTGCGCAATAATTCAATCAAGGTTTTTCTGTTATAGTAAAAACACAGATAACTTCAAAAATTCATAACTAATTCATCCGAGCTCCGTTTAAGTCCATTCAAATTTCATTAAATTCATAAAAATACAGAGAATCCATTAAAAATACTTTTGTTCTTTGTTTCAGTAGACTTATAGCATGTATTGTTGCTTGCTTTGTCTGTCGCGTAGATTCTGGCATTTTCGGCGCGCCCGTTTATTTCGAGATCGTCGCAGAAGTAGCTTCAACTCAAGAGCAAGGCATGTCATGCTTCGCATTGATCATATTGTGCCTAAATTTATAAATACCTTATTTTTCTGTAAATGCTGCATTATTTCGTAATGTCATTTTATGTGGGTTCTTCACTATTGTACTCAGCCAATTATATTGTTTATCTTGTACCTTTGATAGCTTTGGTAATTAATTCTTTACTCGCTGATTTTAGGAGTGCTTAGCCATGCTTAGCTAACTTAGTTCACTAAAGGGGATCACCTTAAATAATTAATCAATGTAGTCCCTATGGTGACACTTTGGTTGAGGAGCCACCATGGTAATAGTAATTAATTAAAATATGCTAATGGTGGGCTGTGGGTGCATGGTTTTGATGGAAGCACCCATGGCAATTAAGGACCGGTTCGTGGGAAACCCTAGAAGAAATACCGTGCGTACCACAAGCCAGCGTGGGCAACAGCTAGGCTTGTAGTGTAACTGGTCTCTAGCTGACGTACCCAGGCTAGGGTGGGCGTGATGGAGTTGGGTCGGCAGGGGGTTTACCCGTTGATCGGCTGCCGGATTCACCGTGGCACGAGAGGGGCTGCCCGCTGCTGGTTTAGGGAGCGGGGGCGAAACCTGAGGTGTGGTACGATTGGTTAGGGATGGTTATGCGAAGGGTCCTGTCATAGTCCCTTTCCGGGGTACCATGGTGGTATACCGGCACGCAGAAACGTGTCGTGGGGCTGTGTCTTGTGGGTACAGATGTACACCTCTGATCAGAGTAGAACTATTCGAATAGCAGTGCCCGCGGTTATGGGCGATCAACCAGATTCACCGTGATTAGTCCCACTTTCTTAATAATTGGATTTACTGGAACTGGTTTAGTTCAGGTGGATGGTTTGGGCCTGTCACAACATGGTGTAGCGTTGGACAGTGATGGTTTAATATTGTTCAATCAATTCAATGTTTTACTACTGCTTTCAACTATTGTTTTTAAATACTTGCTTTATGCAAATAAACCCCTGCCTTCCTTTGGAATACCTTGCATCATATCTCCCTTTTCTGGTATGACTTGTTGAGTACAGTGGGTAGTACTCAGCCTTGCTTAATTTTTCCCCACACCAGAAGAGGATTATGCGTCCGATGGAGGCTTCGTCCGCCATCGAGGATGCTTGTGGAATGGTGCCAGCCCGCTGCAAGAGTCCTGCTCTTAGCTTAGTTTGTTCTAGTCTTTCCGCTGCATTTTTGTAAGGTATTTACTCTGTTTGTAAGACGTGGAACTGTATGCCAACTTTGTCATATTTGTACCCTGGCTGGTCCTGGACAGGGATTTTAATGCACATTCAGTTTCGGAAATTCTGGTAGTGAATTTCCGGTCGTGACAAGTTGGTATCAGAGCCGACCTTGACCGTAGGACAAGCCAACTGGAAACCCCAAAAGCCCTCTGAAACTCTTTCATATGCATATGCCTTTCCGCATTTGGAGTTGTTTCAAAAACTGGTTTCTTCGGTTTTCAAAAAAAAAAATTGGGTCGCTTGTTGAAAAAAAAAATTTCTTTTTTCTCACGTTGGTGTAGAGTATTGAAAATTTTTGGGTAAATCGACTTCGGTTTATTAGAATTTTATTCGACGGTTGGTTGGGAAATTATTGGGAAAAACTGCATTAGGTCTGAGATAGGATTTATGGGTTGCAAAATTTATTTATGTCGTTATTATTATTGTTGTTCCAAATACTGTTATTATTATATCCATTTTCTCATGCTATTTTATTGCTTAGGGTTAATAGTGTCTTTATTTGTATTCATGCAAAAATAGTTTATGCATAAAAATTCTGGCTTTATTATGTCATTTATTCTAGTCTTTTGCCGTTTATTTTAATTTGGATTTGAGCATGCATTGATTCCCATCCCTTGTCCTCTGTAGACGAGCAGGAGCCTGGTTACGACTCCACCGACCACAGGAGCCGTTCCGAGCATTAGGCTCGCTACCCTTAGTTTTACCGTTTTTCCTAGTTTGATTTCTTGCTAGTTCTGTGTGCTAGGTTTGTTGCTTAGGGGGTTAGCCGATGGTCGATACCATGTGCCTATAGTATGGCTATCTTAATAAGGATTCTACTTGCTGTTTTGAAGTGTTTTAAATTAGATCAGAACAATTACAGTTCAATTAATATATATTAAAGCTCAGTTTTTGAGCAGTTTGTTTTTTTTCCTCTTCTATTTCTTTTTGCTGGTTCTTCTCCTCTAGATGGTGAACACAAGAACGAGCGGTAACACTAGCAGACAGGAGGATCCATCGGCGGGATCACAAGCCAATGGAGCAAACAACAATGTTCCTCCTCCCCCACCACCTGAGAATCCCACTATTGCTCAGGTGTTGGCCAGTCAAACACAAATGATGACTGCCATGATGCACCAGATGCAACAGTAGCACCAACAGATGCAGCAGCAAATGATGCAACACATGCAGCAGCAAGAGCAACAGCACCAGCACCATCAGCAGTATGCTCCCCCTCCACCACCCCAGTCGAAACTACCCAAGTTTCTTCACGTGCGACCGCCCACCTTCTCGAGCACCACCAACCCCATGGAGGCCAACGACTGGCTCCATGCCGTCGAGAAGAAGCTGGATCTCCTGCAGTGCAATGACCAGGAGAAAGTAGCATTCGCCACACACCAACTCCATTGTCCCACTTCTACCTGGTGGGACAATTACTTGGTCACCCGCCCAGCCGGAACGGAGGTTACATGGGGGCTTCTCAGAGGAGTAGGCTTCGTCCACCGTCGAGGATGCTTGTGGAATGGTGCCAGCCCGCTGCAAGAGTCCTGCTCTTAGCTTAGTTTGTTCTAGTCTTTCCGCTGTATTTTTGTAAGGTATTTACTCTGTTTGTAAGACGTGGAACTGTATGTCAACTTTGTCGTATGTGTACCCTGGCTGGTCCTGGACAGGGATTTTAATGCACATTCAGTTTCAAAAATTCTGGTAGTGAATTTCCGGGCATGACAATAGACATGTACGATGAGTAGTATCTGATATAAATATAGTACTTGAGGAAAATTCAAGCATTTTAAAATATTTATAAGTATGTATTTCTTCTCTTATCGATTTTGATTTTCCCAAGTAAATGACTCCTTACGTTTAAACACTCTGCCCGACTAGTCATTGACATGAGTTAGTCATTCATGTAACAAAGCTTCACGGAACAGAATTTACTACTCGGGTATTTTTGCAAATGTTTAGAGCAAAAAACAAATTATTTTATCTTTATGCTTTTGATTTTGTCCGAGTAATACTTAGCACCTTGCGTTATACACTCTACCCAACAAACCCCCAAGTGCTAGGAATCGGCTCAAAGGCAACCATCCGTAAACAAACCAAACAAAAAGCATCAAAAATAGAGCTTCACAACTCGATCAGCACTTTTTTACTCAGATTATTTCGCAAGCAATCAAGATAAATATTATGAAAATTATTGCAAAAATATTATATAACATTTGTAGCCCCCGACTCACTACTCAACAGAAAACCAGTTGATGTAGTGAGCTACAGAAAAAAAGTCATATAAGTAAGAAAATTAATGATGACTTAGTTTGTTGGTATTTTTGCCGGTAACGGCGGAGGTGGCCGATCTAGGGACAAGGTAGTCCATCAATGGCGATGAAGACAGCAACTGAGAAAGGAGCTGAGGCGACCGATGGTGGAGGTGAAGTTGCCCAACAACGTGGCAAAGACGCGTGGCCATGGAAACAAAAACACTAGTCAGCGACGGAATCCACCAACTGTGAAGGCAAAAAACCAGTCGGCGACGGACTCCACCAACCATGGAGGCAAAAAAACAGTCGACGACGACGAAAGCGACCAATGATGAAGGTGATGTCGCCATCAGCAACGGTGGCGGAGTACATCAACCGTGGAGACGAAGAAACCAGTCGGCAATGACGCAGACATCCGATGGTGCAGACGATGTCGCCATCAGCAATGGCGGCACAGTCCACCAACCATGGTAGCGAAGAAACCAGTCAGCAACAACGAAGGTGGCCGGTGGTGAAGACGATGTCGTCATCAACAACGGCGGCGAAGTCCACCAACCATGGTGGCAAAGAAACCAGTCGGCAATGACGAAGGTGGCTGGCGGTGAAGATGATGTCGCCATCAACAACTGCGGCGGAGTACACCAACCGTGGAGGCGAGAAAACCACTCGATAACGACGAAGGCAGCCAGTGGTGAAGACAATGTTGCCATCAACAACGGTGGCGTAATCCACCAACCGTGAAGGCGAAGAAACCAATCAGTGACGACGGAGGTAGCCAGTGGTGAAGACGATATTGCCATTCACAACGACGGCGTAAACCACCAACCGTGGAGACGAAGAAACCACTCGGCGACATCGGAGGCAGGCAGTGGTGAAGACGAGGTTGCCATCAACAACAGTGGCGTAATCCACCAACCGTGGAGGCGAAGAAACCACTCGACGATGACAGAGGCAGCCAGTGGTGAAGACGATGTTGCCATCAACAGCGGCGGCGTAATCCACCAACCGTGGAGGTGAAGAAACTACTCGGCGACGACGGAGGCGACCGGTGGTGAAGATGATGTCTCCATAAACTACGGCGATGGCGGAGTACACCAACCGTGGAGGCGAAGAAACTTGTTGGTGACGATGAAGGCAGCCGGTGGTGAGACGATGTCGCCATTAGCAACGGCGGCGGAAGAGTACACCAACCGTGGAGGCGAAGAAACCAGTTGGTGGCGATGAACGGAGCCGGTGGTGAAGACGATAATGCGCATCAGTGGCAGCGACACAGGCCAACCATGAGAACGAAGGTACAAGTCGGCAACACTATTGCCACGACATTACATGCGAACAACAAAAAAAATACCAAGAGATTAATCTGATATGTAGAGATTGATCTAATAAACAACGATAAGTTGGAAGAAAAAACCCAGTGATGCCGGAGATTAAATCATTGAACACGCCGAGATTGATCTTCCCAGCTAGACTGAACCCGAGACGGAAATTTGGGGTGAAAACGAATCTCCCGACATTGGAGATTGGTTCCATCGCACTCATCGACGGAAAACTCGGCGCTACCCCTACCTGGTGCGCCAACTGTCGAAATTGGAATTCGGCAATAAGAAAAGGGGTAGCGCACGAGACCTAAAAGTGGATGGATGCGAAAGACAAGGATTTAGACAGGTTCAGGCCCTCTCTATGAGAGGTAATACCTTACTCCTGTTTAGGGATTGTATCCGCTGGGTGTATATTGATCTGACGATCGAGTTGCAAATATCTCTGTGATCATTTCTGTGATCCCGCCCCTAAAGGCCTCCCTGCCCACCTTATATAGGTTGGGGGCAAGGTTACAAAGAGGAAAATCTAGCCAGATACGACATCAGTTTCCTAATCTATTACATGGTAGTACTCAATCGAGACTCAAAGTCATGCCATAGAATATAAGGCAATATTATGACCGAGTCCTATTATATTACATAATATATGGATCCGGCCCACCCCCTATCTTTAGTCGAATATGAAGGCCGTGTGGGTACCCGGTACCCATATTCTCCACAACTTCTCTGTAGGAAATAACCTGTTTTCCTCATATTATACTATTTTTCCTTTGTATAAGTTTTACCCTTTGGTTTTCTCATTCAAAATTTTTAATGAGGTAACATCAACATAAATTATATGTCTTATCATCTTGTTTTTCCCCATTGGGGTTTTTACTAAATGGTAACTATAGACATTATACTATTTTTGGACCATACTATGAGCTTTACTCATAAAAGTCTAAAAATAGTTAATAATAATACATCACGGTTCTTTTCTTATTTTTCTCACTGGGTTTTTAAGGAGTTTACCTGATGTATCAAATTTATCTAATTATAATTATTTCTAAGATTATCTTTACAGATATCTGGAACAATGAAATGAGCAATGATCAAAGCTAGATTCGATCAAGAGGGAGTGTTATGATATATAAGGGTGATCTAATCCACCCAAAGGATTAGGCAACCGCCCAATCCCACTCCTCATCGGGAAGGAAAGAAACCGAATGGTTACTCGCAATGTTTTGGCAATGAAGCGTCTACGGTTGTCACCCCTTTCCCATCTATATAATTGTATCGTATTGATCAATAAAGAATACCTGATTATTCGCTCAATCACTGTCTCTCTCGCTTTCTTTCGTACAATCCTTTCTCAATACACAGTATCTCTCTCACGGATTAACTATGCAGCTTCCATTGTCCCTAAATATAGACGGGTTTTCATCTCGTGCTCATGCTGACGTGCGCCATTAAAACCAACACATACCACCACTTATCCCCCACGTCGCCACCATGCACTCCCTGATCCGATCACTGCTCCTTCCCATCCTCGCCGCCCTCCATCCCACTGGCGCCGCCGCTGCCACCGTCGGGGATGCAACCGCCACCAGCAACAACGACACCTTGAGGACGTACCTGGTGGTCGTTTGCCGGATGAATGGCCCAAGGAAGACGGCGAGCGTCTGCGCGCGTGGCACGCCTCGCTGCTCGCCTCCGTGCTCGACACCACCACCGACACGATCCTCCACGGCGCTGGCGGGGGGCCGGTGATCGGCGGGGAGAGGCTGGTCTACTCCTACCTGTTAGTTGCGATCCCCGGGGAACTCAGGAGAACCGGTCCCCACTCCACCTACGCGCCCTGATCGGGGGCGCCAGCCGATCAATGGCTGTGGGCCCCTCTCATGCAGCGCACAATAAAAAGAGGGGAGCCGCCGGCGCACCTGAA
The DNA here is from genome assembly GCA_008326285.1 of Oryza officinalis. Lineage (NCBI taxonomy): Eukaryota > Viridiplantae > Streptophyta > Magnoliopsida > Poales > Poaceae > Oryza > Oryza officinalis. The sequence continues at coordinate 49,850,597 of BDMV01000007.1, read as the reverse complement.
CCAATGTTCGTCGTCGCGCACTCGGGCTCCCCACAAACCCTAGAAATCCCTCCGATCCGAGAAGGCGCTGAAGTGAGGGGAATCGCTCACCGCCGCCACCCTCGACACTGTCGCCATGGCCGCGTCAAGCTCCAAGCAGAGCGAAGGTATCGGGCCCCATCCATCTCTCTCTCTCTCTCCCGGTTTTCTCCCGAAGAACCCATTGTATAAAAGTACACCGCTAGATCCGCACCTAGGCGAATCCTAGAAATCTAACAATGGTATCAGAGCTAGCCCTAGGAGTGGATCTAGTAGGGTTAGAAGTAGAAGTAGTAGGGGGTCTCGGATCTCCGAAGAACAAATTGAAAAGATGAAAGAAAAAGAAAAGAAAGAAGAAAGGGAAAAAAAACGTACCGTTTCCACCGCCGGCCGTCGCCGACGCCACGCGGGATGTTCCCCACCACCGCCGCCGATCCTCGCCGACGCGCGCGCGGGAAGTCCACCGCCGCCGTCAGTCTCGCCGATGCATGTGCGGGTAGTCGCCTCCTCCGCCACCGCCGGTTGTCGCTGTGCGGGTTAGAGCACCATCGCAAGTCCGCTCGACGGTGGCGCACTCACTCTCGAGCGAGTGCGCGCTCCGGCGAAAGGGCATGCGACAGCGCCGCCGCCGCCGCTCTACGCGTGCACGAGAGAGGAGAAAGAGAGAAGAGGGGCTAGGGTTTCTCACAGGAAGCGGCTGCATCGGGTCGGCGGTTTTGATCCGCCGATCTCGATGGTCGGCCGTCCGATCAAAACCCTAGCGATCAGATGGCCGAAGGCGACCGGGCCAAAAACGGCCCAGGCGAGAGCACGCGCCGGGCGGCTTTCCCGGCCCAGGCCCACGTTGCGGCCTGGGAGCGCGGGTGCACCCGCGCGCGCGTAAAAATGCCGTGGGCCAAAGAAAATAAGTTCATTTTACGTCCCTCGACCGAATGAAAATAGAAGTTTAATTTATGTCCCCCGTTTAAATGTCAGAAGTAATCTTATTATGTTTATTGAGTATGTTTATTTCTAAATAATTTGAGCCAACGTGACAATTATTTAGAGAGTAGATAAAATAATAATAATTTCTTCTGAACAAGTATGTAATTTATTTTTCCGCTGCTACGATGATGTTTATGCATTAATTCTATTTCTGCCCAACGGTGACGTAGAATTAATGCAGTAGTTTGTATGTTTTAATTTTGACCAACGTTAAATTAAAACATGCAATAATTTAAATGTTTCTCAATTTCTTTAATTTTCTTTCAGGAACCACTAACCCACTAGTTTATATCTCGGCCGTTGAGCCCCTTAATGGGAACAACTATGGCTCATGGCGAGAGAAGATCGAGATAGCACTTGCGCTATCAGACATAGATTTAGCTCTCATCGAGCCCTGTCCCACTGAGCCTGTTGCGCTAGTGAGAGGGGAAGATGAGAGTGAAGATGCCTTTAAGCAGAGAATGTTGGACCATGCTCCAATAGTGCATAAGTACGACACTGATCGTGCGAAGTGGGAATCTTCCAATCGCAAGTGCTTAATGGTAATCAAGAGCTCCATAGTGGAGGCAATAAGGAGAGCAATCCCAGTATGCACCACCACCGTAGAGTATCTTCAGAGGGTGGAGAATCAGTTCACTGGTTCTTCAAAAGCCTATGTGAGCTCCCTGATCAAGAGCTTAGTTACTATGAAGTACAATGGCGGAGGGGTTAGAGAGCACATTTTGAAGATGAGTGGCATCGCTTCAAAGCTTAAGAAGATGGATTTGGTTCTCCCTGACGAGTTCCTAGTTCACCTCATTTTTGCCTCCCTACCTTCAGACTTCGATGCATTTGTTGTGAACTACAACTCATTGCCTAAAAGCTGGAACATTGAGAAGTTGATTGCCATGTGTGTGCAAGAAGAAGACAGACCCAAGACTCGTGGTGATTCCGTAAACTATGTGAAGAACAAGAGGAGGATCAACCACAGTCAAAACGTTGCCTATTCCAAGTCACAAGGAAAGGCGCCACAAAGTGATCCTCATCCACGGCCAAGTATAGAAGTGGATAGGGACACTTGCAAGTGGTGCAAGCAGAAGGGGTACTTTCAGAAGGATTGTCCTGAGTTCCTGAGGCATCTAATAAAGAAAGGTGAGGACATCATTACATTCGTAGATGAATCCCTGTATGTAAGCTATTCAAAATCCACTTGGTGGGTTGATTCAGGTGCGACTATTCATGTTGCAAATTCATTACAGGGATTCCATATGAGGAAGATCCTAGCAAGAGGAGAAAGATGCATTAGAGTTGCAAATGGAGTTGAAGCAGAAGTTGAAGCTATTAGAGATCATCCATTAGAGTTGGATAATGGCTTCACACTTTATTTGCAGAACGTGCTCTATGTACCCTCCTTAAGTAGAAATTTCGTTTCCGTTTCATGTTTGGCGGATGATGGATATAATTGTTATTTTGAACCAGATTTATGTTCAATTATATTCAAGAATAAGTGTGTAGGTCTTGCCATCTGACAAGGCCAACTTTACATGTTGTCTAAACATGAGAATGTGAATGTTGTATGCAATGAAGAGAATGTTGCGTGCACTAGTGTGTCTTCCTCGTCTACAAGTGTAAGAAGTAAGCGCAAACGATGCAATGAGGAAACCTCAGCGAAATTGTGGCACTGTCGTTTAGGCCACATTTCGAAGGGGAGAATTGAACGATTAATTAAAGAAGAAATTTTGCATCCGTTAGACTTTGCGGATACAGAATATTGCATCGATTGCATTAAAGGAAAGTATGTTAAACAAATAAAGAAAGGAGCCATACGAAGTTTAGGAAGATTGGAAATCATACACACAGATATCTGTGGTCCTTTTCCAATTAAGACAGTGGATGGTTATGATTCTTTTATAACATTCACAGATGATTATTCGCGCTATGGCTACATTTATCCAATTAAAGAACGATCAGAAGCATTGGATAAATTCAAGATATTTAAGGCTGAGGTAGAAAATTAACTTGATCTAAAGATCAAAGTAGTAAGGTCCGACCGTGGAGGAGAATACTACGGTCGACATACCCCTTATGGCCAAATACCTGGACCTTTTGCAAGGTTTCTACAGGAAAATGGCATAGCAGCCCAGTACTCAACACCGGGCGAGCCTCAGCAGAACGGAGTAGCTGAAAGATGCAACCGCACTTTAATGGACATGGTGCGAAGTATGCTGAGCCACTCCACTTTACCGATAAGCCTATGGATGGAAGCATTAAAAATCGCTGTCCATATTCTTAATCGAGTACCAAGTAAGTCGGTGCCCAAAACACCGTATGAGCTATGCACAGGAAGGAAACCCACGCTAAATTATGTACGGGTGTGGGGCTGTCCAGCTGAGGCAAAGTTATTTAACCCAAATATTGGGAAGCTAGATCCCAAGACAGTCAGTTGCCATTTCATTGGCTACCCTGAGAAATCAAAAGGTTTTCGTTTCTACTGTCCTGACAGACACACTAAGTTCGTAGAAACGAGACACGCAGTGTTTCTCGAGGATGAGATAGTCAGGGGGAGCATGGTACCCCGAGAAATTACTCTTGAAGAGAAGCGGGTACATGTACCTACTCCGATGATTCAGGAACCTTTTTTCTCGATACCTGTTGCTGTTACACCATCAGCACAGAACGCTGCGGTGATAACACCTGATGTTAGTTCTCCTGTGACAACAACGACTGAGCAGGAGGAACCTGAGATTCAGGATCCTACAGAACAAGTTATCACACAAGAGGAAGAGCAACATCAGCCCCAAGTAGAAGACGTACCACAACTCAGAAGATCTCAAAGAGAGAGAAGGAGAGTCATTCCTAGTGACTATCAAGTCTATGCTAGTGAAGAAGTTCAAACAGAGGAAGATCCCACCTCGTTTGAAGAAGCCATGAGAAGTGCTCATTCATCGAAGTGGCTTGAAGCCATGAAAGATGAAATGAGATCAATGATTACCAACAAAGTTTGGGACTTAGAAGAAATTCCTAAAGGAGCCAAGACAGTAGGCTGCAAATGGGTCTACAAAACAAAATGTGACTCCAAAGGGAATGTAGAAAGGTATAAAGCACAACTTGTGGCAAAAGGGTTTACTCAAAGAGAAGGAATTGATTATAATGAGACCTTTTCTCCGGTGTCATGTAAAGATTCCTTCAGGATCGTAATGACACTTGTGGCACATTATGATCTAGAGCTACATCAAATGGATGTAAAGACAGCAATCCTTAACGGGGATTTATATGAGAACGTCTACATGGCACAACCAAAGGGTTTTGTTGTGGAAGGAAAAGAACAAATGGGATGCCATCTGAGAAAATCCATTTATGGATTAAAACAAGCCTCCAAGCAGTGGTACTTAAAATTTGATGAAGTAATAAGAAGGTTTGGGTTTAATGAGAATGAAGAGGACAATTGCGTTTACGCAAAGTTCAGAAATGGGAGATTTATCTACCTTATCCTATATGTAGATGACATCCTACTCGCTAGTAGTGATGTTGATCTACTATTAGAGACGAAAAAGTTTTTGTCCTCGAATTTCGATATGAAAGATCTTGGTGAAGCCTCATTTGTTCTAGGAATAGAGATTCACCGAGATAGAAAAAGAGGGGTTTTAGGATTATCGCAAAAGGCATATCTGGAAAAGATTCTAAAGAAATACAGTATGCATGCGAGTAAGCCTACACCTGCTCCCATAGTCAAGGGCGACAGATTTGAGAAATTTCAATGTCCCAGGAACCAGTATGAGATCGATCAAATGAAAGCGGCTCCATATGCTTCAGCTGTCGGAAGCTTACAGTATGCTCAAGTATGTACGCGCCCTGACTTAGCTTTTGTTACCGGGATACTTGGCAGATATCAGGAAAATCCAGGGATAGATCACTGGAGAATGGTAAAGAAAGTTTTGCGTTATGTGCAAGGCACAAAAGGCCTCATGCTAACGTACAGAAGAACTGATTCCATTGAAATAGAAGGGTATTCAGACTCAGACTTTGCGGGAGATGTAGATGATAGAAAGTCCACATCAGGCTACATATTCACTCTCGCAAAAGGAGCCATTTCGTGGAAAAGCTCCAAGCAAACCATCATAGCATCATCAACGATGTATGCTGAGTTTGTAGCTAGTTATGAGGCCACGGGGCAGGCAAAATGGTTAAAGAAGTTTGTACCCAGGTTGAAAGTGGTCGACAGCATTCAAAGGCCACTCAAGATGTACTGCGACAATGAGCCAACAGTGTTTTATGCTCACAACAATAAGTCAAGTGGTGCTGCCAAACACATTGACATTAAGTTTTATGTTGTGAAAGAGAAAATCCAGGATCAGACTATTAGTCTTGAGCATATAAGTACAAAGAAGATGTTAGCGGATCCGTTTACAAAAGGCTTACCACCCAGTGTGTTCAGAGAATACTTAGCCGGCATGGGTTTACAGGAAACCCTATGATCCTTGGATTACAAAAAGGGGCCTAGTGTTTATTTCGAGATGGAGAGGTGTATTGTAGTCGTTGCGTCTGATGGTTCAGTAATAACTATCATGATGAAGCGTGCTCTATGCATCAATCTATTTAGAAGTGAACGTTGAGTACAAGAAGTAAGAAAGGCGGAGATTGAAGGGGAGAATGTTAGTTGCGATCCCTGGGGAACTCGGGAGAACCGGTCCCCACAACGCCTACGCACCCTGATCGGGGGCGCCAGCCGATCAATGGCTGTGGGCCCCTCTCATGCAGCGCACAATAAAAAGAGGGGAGCCACCGGCGCACATGAACCAACGTTCGTCGTCGTGCACTCGGGCTTCTCACAAACCCTAGAAATCCCTCCGATCCGGGAAGGCACTGAAGTGAGAGGAATCGCTCACCGCCGCCACCCTCGACACCGTCGCCATGGCCGCGTCAAGCTCCAAGTAGAGCGAAGGTATCGGGCCCCATCCATCTCTCTCTCTCCCGGTTTTCTCCCGAAGAACCCACTGTATAAAAGTACACCGCTAGATCCGCACCTAGGCGAATCCTAGAAATCTAACACTACCAGCACGTTCGTCAGGGACGACGAGGGGGGGAACACCAACCTTGGGACGGCCTCCGGCATGGCGCCGCTCGCGCACCTGGCGATGTACGAGGTGTGCCTAGTGCTCCGCCCACGGAGATGCTCGACGTGGTCTCCATCTCCGCCAACGACGACACATACAGAAGACCTTCTACAACGACCTCATCGCCGTCAGGAACTTCTCTGCCGTCATGTCGGCCGTGTTCTTCAGCACCAGCGCCGGGAACGAAGGCCCGACCCCGGCGACAGTCACCAACTGCGCGCAGTGGCAGCTCACTGTGGGTGCGAGCACCATGGGACGGCGCGTCCTCTCCAAGGTCCAGCTTGGCAATGGGCTGGTGCTCAATGGCGAGGTCTCCCAGAGGTACAAACATGTCAAGAACAACCGATCGTCGTGGCAAGTTCGCCGACGGCGCGCTGAAGGCGGTCGACGTCCGCGGCAAGATCGTGCTCTGCACACGCATGGCGAGTCCAGTCATGCTCGAGAAGATGATCGGCAATGCGGGCGGCGTGGGCATGATCTCCATCTCCCCGCAGACGCACCGCCTCGCGACGACACCACTTGGGGCCAGCACCATGCCCACGTCACCCGTCAGCTACCCTAACGGCGAGACAATCAAGGCATACATCAACTCCACGGCGAGCCTCCGCTTCGCCGGCGTTGCGCTGAACGCGTCCTCGCTGCCGGCCATCGCTAAGTACTCCTCGAGAGGGCCCTGCGACCTGCCCAACATCGGCGTGCTCAAGCCCGACATCACCGGCGCCCCGGCACGAACATGGTCGCGATCGTCCCGGACAAGCGTCTCGGCGCAAACACCACCACCGCGCACGCCCGGACCTTTAGCGCGAAAAGCGGCACGTCCATGTCGACGCCGCACCTCGCCGGGATCGCGGCCGTGATAAGGAGAGCTCACCCGGAGTGGTCGCCGCGCCAGCGGTAATAAAGTCAGCGATGATGACAACGGCCGACGTGACGCACCCTGACGGCACGCCGGTGATCGACCAGTCAACCGGCGAGCCGGCGATCGAGCTACTTCGCCATGGGCGCCGGGTTGGTGAACCCGACCAAGGCCCTGGACCCGGGGCTCGTCTACGACCTCACTGCGGAGGACATGGTCTCCTACATCTGCGGCCTCGTCTACAACGACAGCTTCGTCAACGACATCATCGCGCAGCCGATGCAGAACGTCAGCTGCCCACGGTCCAAGAAGATCCAAGGCAGGGACCTCAACTACCCATCCTTCATGGTGACGCTGACGGCGGAGGCGCCGGTGGCCGTGGCGCGACGCACGGCGACCAACATCGGGGAGCCATCCGAGGTGTAAAGAGCGGAGGTTGTCGCGTCGCGCCACGGGGCGTCACCGTCGAGGTGGTGCCAGACAGGCTGGAGTTCGGCGCCGGGCTCATTCAGAAGGAGTTCGCCAGAGGCAGCGCAGAGCCACCGTCAATGGCAGCTTGCGGTAGGTCTCCGAGAAGCATTCCGTTCGCAGCCCGCTCGTTGTTCTCTTAGCTTGAAGCCATGAAATCAAATCATCATTTAGTTTTGTAGGAGTATGTCCTCATCTGTTTAATGGCAAGGTGAATAAGAAAAAATAGGAAAGGCGTTCCTCGTCGAAAGTTCTTGTGTATGTCCACAAAATTATTCGCTTCAACCAGTTTACCAAGGTATGTGTGTTTGTCGCTGCAATCCTTGAGCTATTTCTGTCGATTGGTACAGAGTAAAGTGATGACCAACACTGAGCGACACGAACTACGGTGTGTGGGCTCTAAAGATAAAGATCATTCTATGTCATCTTGGTGTGTGTGGTAATCAAGAGTGAAGGGTCGTTGGCCGAAGATGAGAAAGACATATAGGCAGGGGGCAATGCCAGGCAAAGACCATAGCTCTACTGATATCGGTGGTTCCTCCTGTCCATGTGGTGCTTGTTTAATTTGACCATAACCTGTTATAAAATCGGCCCCGATAACATATAAAGATCCAAATGCATAAGAATGACATAGAAAATCTAAACTTCATGACCATACTGAGACACAATATTTGTTAACGAGATTTAGCCAAAGCCTACATTCCTGGGCACTAATTATTATGGATGCTCCTCTCCAATCTAGCATAGTTACGACATATCAGAATTACAACGACCCTCAATCAGACGCTGCCGGCTAGCCGTTCCCTCTCATCTGTGCTAAGTCGTCATGTGATTTCAATAGATGTGCCTCTTTATTTAAGAGAGAGTTAGGAAAAAGTTTGATTTTACTATTGTCCTAATACCTGGTACAACTCTAAATCTTAAATTGTAAGACTACATACACATATTCGACATAAACTCTAATATAATCTATGGTTAAGTATGTGGCACGAGGCCATTGTGGTGGCATAGCTAGCCATCTAGGTAGTGGTGTTCTGTTTCTTGCGATGCTTATCTTTCCGATCTTCCTCGGTTGCTAGCGGCTTCCATCAGTGCAAGTCGACGAGGTGTATTGAGGTGAAGATGGAACATGGAGCTATCGTATCAAGGGAGACGAAGCTCAGCAACAATGACGCAAAACATGTTTCATTTTTGACAAGTGAAGGCGTCAATCATAAAGTAGATGATTAACTAAAATATTTTACATCTCATGGATCTTTTTAACTTCCATATAAACCATGTTTTCATCTGAGGTTTATTTGAAAATTTCACTTTATCTGTGAACTTGAAACGAATATTAAGCCCCAAAACGATATCAAACGAAAAAAATTCCATCAACTAGAAAATTTTAGATCTTATCGAGGGATATAACTTCATACAAAAATTCTTACAACCCATATGTATAAATGGAAAAATTGAATACTGCCTAAAGCCATTTCCGACTAGAGCGGTAAGAAGAAGAAGGTTTCTCATCTTGTCGTCAAGTTTGAATTGCATTCGCAAACCCTAATATCAAAAATCTTAAACCCCCAACTTGCAAAACCGTATTAAATTTGATCCTCCAGCAGTATAGATGACTGGTTTTGCTGATGTGGTAAGTTGACCCAGTCCGCTGATTAGGACTTACGTGACAAAAAAAATTGAGTCCCACATGTCATCCTCACTCTTTCCCTCCAATCTCAATCTCTCTTCCCTTTTCTCTCCATCTCCCAGGACGGAGAGAGACGGGAGACTACAGCGTCACTAAGCGGTGGGGACAGGCACGGATTGCAATTTCGCTGATATGTCGGCCGATATATCCGATATTCCTGTTTATCGGTGGGGCCCGATAGAAACCAAGATCGGCCAAAAATTTCGGCCCTTTTTTGATTTGGCGCCAAGTATTCCCGCGTCCCACTTCCATTCTCCAGAGATTTTGAGCCCAGCCCAAAGTGCCCACTGAAATACTAACCGGTCAAAACCCTAGACCAAATTCCACAATCTACCCAACACGATCTCCTCAGTCCTCTCCCTTGCTCCTGTTCTCTGCCGCCACCACCGCCGCACATCTAGCCTGCTACCATCACGTCGAGCTCTCCCTCAGCTCGTGTCGACCGTGCAGGCTTGGAGACAACGAGACAGGGCCGTCGCTGTGCTCCGGCGGCTGGGGGCTGCGGCGCCGCTCGTGCTTCAGGGCTGCGGGCTGCCATGGTAGTGGCCGCGCAGGCGCGCAGCTGCGGTAGTGGTTGGCACATCGGTGCGGTGCAAGTGGGTGAGAACGGCGAGCACAGCTAGTACGGCAAGCATGGCGAGCACGGCGAGCACGGCAAGCAGCTCTTGAGCAGGGGCATAGAGGAGCAGAGCATGGCAGCCAGCAGCGGGTGACACCAAGCGCAGCGCCAGCGACAGCTCACTATAAGCAGAGCAGCATTGTTCAGAGCTATGCATGATGTTTAGTTGTCTATTTGTAAGAGCAATTGGTAGATGGATAGTGATTTACATTATGTTCGATAGCAGCAATTTATTTGAGAGATGAGCTCTGTTTATTCATTGTAGTGAGCTCTGAGCTGTGAGCCTATGATGGCTCTAGGAGATGAGGCAGGTGGGTGTCCTGCTGCTGCTATGACAAAGGGAGGGGTGGATCCCCATGAGAAAGGCAAGAGCGCCGCCGGCGTATCATCCAATGCTGCTGCTGTAAATAAGGGAGGGGTGGATCCCCATCAGAAAGGCAATAACGTGTTTGCTGGATCATCAAGTGCTGCCCTTGGTAGGAGTGGGACTAGGAGCACGATGACTGACAATGATGTTGAGGTGGTTACCCAGCAAGGTAATTATTTATGTGCTTGTTTAAACATTAGTTCTCGACAAATTCAAATAAATGCAGAATATGTCTATACAACTTTTTTGCATACAATTGAAGGAATATTTGCATCAATATACTTTTCAAGCTATGGGTCTAGCAGTACAGCTTTTTATCGATGAATAATTGTGATTTAGCTTTTATTTAGAACACATTTGTGTTTGTCTCGATTTAATTCCAGATTTGCACTTTTGGTACTTTATTTTGGTACTGGAACTGTAGGAAAGAGGGTCAAGTTGAAAATAGAGAATAGCATTGAAAACCCATGGAGTCATGGTGATCGTTATGGGAGTGGCTTCAAGTGCTGCTATTGTGTTTTGGCTATCAAGGGTGGAGGTGCGAGCCGTCTAAGGGAGCATCTTGGTGGAATAAAAGGGCAAGTGTCGGCTTGCCCAAATGTACCACTTAATATTAAGGCATTAATGATGGATGAAAAGGCTGCCCGTTTAGCAAGGTCAAAGCGAAATAAAGAAATGCGTCTCCATGTTGAGAGAGAAGTTATGGAAGACACCAGAGGTCTGGGGCATTTAAGCAGTGCAAGAATTCCTCCTAATGAAGAAGGGCAGTTGAAGATGGCTATGAGGGAGTCACTAAGGGAGTATGCCTTGGAGCAGGGGAACACTTCACAAGTTGCGAGTGGGTTGGCAAGTTGTTCAGCTAATCAGCAAGCTACACTTGACAGGTGCACTGACTATTGTTTCTTTTTTTAATTGAGAAATTTGATTTAGAATGCAATTGTATTTGTACATGTGCACTGACTATTGTTTCTTTTTGCATGATTGTATAGGTTCTACAGAAGTCCAAGTATTTCAACTCAACCCTTAGACAGAGATTTGGCACGTAGTAGGGCGCGGGCACAACCTCGGGTGGACATTATGATGAGGGCGGATTCTAGAGAGAAGCTAGGGAAATCTTTGGCAAAGTGGTTCCATGCCAATGACATCCCAGGAAAGAAAGCCGATTGTCCGTACTTTCGAGCAGCCATCAAGTTGGCTCAACAGCTTGGAGAAGGAGTTCTCATTCCTGGTGGAAGAGAAATAGATGGCCCATACTTGGATATGAACTATGAGGAAATGGAGGCTCACATGCTCGAATTCAGACAAGAATGGGATGAGTATGGAGTTACCATCATGTGTGATTCATGGACAGGTAAATACTTGCATATTTCAGAAAATAATATGAAATGCAGTTGCACTTGTTGATTCATTTCCCATTTATTTGCATGGCTGTACAGGTCCTACCATGATGTGTATCATAAATTTCATGGTCTTTTGTAATGGGCGGATGTTCTTTCACAAGTCTATAGATGCAACCGGCCATGTCCAAAGTGCAGATTTTATTTATGATTGCATTAGAGAGGTAGTTGTGGATGAGATTGGGCATAAGGTGGTCATTCAGATTGTCACGGACAACGGCTCTAACTACAAGAAAGCATGTCGGACACTCATTACTCAATATCCTCACATTACATGGCAACCTTGTGCAGCTCATACTATCAATCTAATGTTGAAAGATATAGGGCGTTTCCCTGAGGTGACAGAAGTAGTGGATAGTGCAAAGCGGATTTGTAGATTCTTCTATAACCATAACAGGTTAATACTTATATATTGTAGAAACTGATGTTGAGTAAAATTGTAGTTGTGTGCTGACTTTGGTGTTTTATCTTTCAGGCTTCATGCTATGATGAGGGATAAGATTGGTGGAGAGTTGATCCGATGGAATGCCACCAGGTTTGGCACTGTTTTCATCTTCCTTCAGAGTTTTTGGGACAAGATGGATAAGTTCAAGGCATGGATGGTGTCGGATGAGTGGACTAACAACAAATGGAGGTATGAAGCGAACCATGAGTTCACATATGACTGCTTGACAGACAGAAGGTGGTGGAAGAAAATGGAATTGGTGTTGAAAGCTGTCACACCAATCTACACTGCGCTCCGTTATGCTGATCAAGAAAGAAATCCAACTATTTCTGGATTCCTCCCAAGGATGATGAGAGTCAAGGCTGAAATACATGTGCATGAAAATCCCAAGGCCGATATTTGGGGTAGGGTAATGGAAGTAATCAACAATTGACTTGCTTATCTTCTCGATGACACGCTCATTATTGCAGGTAATAGTTGAAACGAGAATAGTTCTATGAATGTTTTTTCCTTACTTGTGTCTAACTTCTTTGCTGTCCTAGCTGCTGCACTTGATCCGGAAGCACTATATAGGTCAAACATTGGAAAAAAAACTAGCAGCAGATTTGCAGTAACAATGGCCCTCAAGAAGATTGCAAGTTCATCCTTGGAGGCCTCTAGGGCAATTGACCAATATAACTTTTTCATTGCAAAGAAAGGGTTGATTGGAGGAGATGAGGCTCGGCGATCGGCACTTAATGGCAGTATGACCGCAGGTTTTATCTTGACTGTGGCTTTTCAATTATCATTGCAATTCTTTTACTGCTTCTCTATTTCACTCCCATTTTGTTATATCTTGTAGTTTCTTGGTGGGATTCATATGGAGGCGAGTACAAAGAACTACAGAAGCTTGCACGCCGCCTTGTTTCACAGTGCTTGTCCTCCAGTGGGTGTGAGAGGAACTGGAGCACATTTGCTTTGGTGCATACCAAAGTGAGGAATAAGTTAGGTTATGAGAAGCTCCATAAGTTGGTCTATGTGCACTACAACTTGAAGTTGCGCATCCAACATTTCCAAAATGATATGCAGCTTATTGATGATATGAATTCCTCCCAGGAAAGAGATTCTGATCCGTATAGCATCATGATCGATGTTGCAATGTATGATGAAGGTAACCCAATCATGGATTGGTTGTGCAATTCTATGAGTGAGTCCATGCCTACTCTTGATGAATTTGACGATAATGAACCTTAATTATCAAGCCCAAGTAGATTTCTCATAAATGAGTTAGAAATGAATGATGAAGATGTGGCCTTATTTAAGAGCAAGCTTCACTTTCGGACAAGTGGTGCTAAGAATAAAAAAAGGGCATGATTGGAGGACGTTGAAGAAGATAGTGCTGAAGATATTGTGTCGGATTCTCCACAAGGTAGCCCAACTTATGCTGAATCAGGGGACAGTACTTCAAACGATGGCGATAGTAATGGTAAGTTTACACTATGAGCACCTACTATTTTAATTGCTTCAATATCACATAACATTATTTCCATCTTGTATCTTCTCATAGGTGATGATGATGTTGGCGTTCATGCTGGTGGTAAAGAGGATCATGCTGAACCTTCTACTAGGGGAGCATCTATTGGTAAAGAGTGCTTGACAAATGATGAATCAACTGCCTATGTAAAATTTCAATTTAGAATTTAAATGGGTACCTATGATCTAACTTAGATATGATTTTCTAGGTGCAAGGTATGAGCAACCAGCCCCACTTCATCCAAAATCAGCAAGGCAAAGGAAAGTTTCTGTCAAGGTTCTTCTAGACAAAATTTCTAAAGAAAAGGTATAAACAATCCTGACCTTGTATACATTATATAAACATGAAAATTCAATGTAGTGACTGAATTTGAGCATATGTCAACATTTGTAGTAATCTAAGCCTCCAAGGACGATGGATGGATGTAGTAGATCAGATTTTGACCATATGCCATCCCTCTATTTTGGTCATTTGGTTCTTGTGCTTGTACTGGAGTATGGGCTGATTTACTGATCAATTGAGACTTCGACCCTTCTTTGCTACATGTACTTCTTAATATTTAAGACTCCAGATATTTATGCTGCCTATTTTGGTTGAAACATGTAATATTTGGGACAATGGACTCATTCGAATGTTGGAGACAATATTAATATTATTATGTTTAAGTCAATCTAATGGATTATGCATGTGTGACAGTGTAGTCTGTCTTCTGTGATGTACTGATGCCTTGCCTATATGATGTTATGCCTGTTATTTTTTGTGTGTGTTATTTTTTAAATGAAATGGTTGGATACAATCTGTTAACTTCTGAAACAATTATATAATGCTTTAATCTTATTCAATGGGATATATAATATATTGTGCGTGTGTAACCAAAGTGTGATATCATCTCATTTATATATTATATTATTATTTTTTATACCAAATGGTCTAGATACAATCTATGTGATTTGCTGAACAAATTAAATTGCTTTTTACAAATTTTGTCCGAAATTTTTTTTCTATCGTCGATATAATTCCGATATATCCGATAATCCTGTTTATCGATAGCCGCCGATATTATTTCAAAATCGATATTTGAAACCCTGGGGACAGGTGGCGGTCGGCGGGAGAGGAGCAAGGCAGTTGCGGCGTCACCGAGCAGTGAGGAAGGTGGTTGCGGCGTCACCAAGCGGCGGGGAGGGGTGGCAGCCGACGGGGGAGGGGCAAGGCGGCTGCGGCGTCACCAAGCAGCGGGAAGGGGACAGCGGTCGGCGGCCTCATGAAGTGGCGTCTGCTCTCTCCCAAGCGGCGGTGCCGAGGAGCCCGCAGCTATATCTGGAGGAGCTCCTGGCCACTCCTACCCCCGCGTGCTTGCCAAGGTCGGACGTAGCCTGCCTTCCGCTTACCTCACGATCCATAACCGCCGCCGTGTCGCAGGGCTTGAGTCATGTGCCAGCGGCGGTGAAGCGGTAGGCCTCGCTGGAGCAGCAGGTGGGCCAGCGTGTGGAGAGAGAGGCAGAGCGGAGCGGGTCGAAGAGTGGCGAGGAAGCTGCAACCGCGTCCTCAAGCTGCTCCGCGATGCGGAAGACGAGGTCGTCAGAGACGACCGGGACCGCTGCGCACGCCACGGAGATGGATACAGGCGCGCTGGAACGGCGGAACCGCACGACAGGCGATGCAACACGAAGCGGGGTGGAGCAGGAGGCCACGGCGCACAACACCGGCGATGGCGACGACATGGCGAGAGGCCTTAGCTTCCCTGTGCCCGCCCGCCCGCTCCCACACCCGCCTTCTCCTCGCCCTCATCTTCGATGCCATGGGTCGCGCCATCCTCGGTCTCTGCCTTCCCGCGCCTCGCCTCGACCTCGCCGGCCGACCCACCGCCACCCAAGACAGAAGCTCCTCGCCGACCACCCACCACCGGCCGCCGTTGTTGCCTTTCCGTCGATGAGCGGGCGAGCTCGAGCTCTCTGGCCGGTCGTCACTGGATAGAGGGAGTTTAGAAGGAAGAAAGGATGAATGTTTCACTGATAGGTGGGACCATATAATTTTTTTATTTTATTCTGATTGGAGTGTCAGTATACGTCACGTCAACCAAAATTAGGAGTAATACTGCTTTGAGACTTATTATAAGATTAGAGTTGTGTTATGTCTGATTTTGTGGTTTAAGAACTTTGTGAAGCTATGACAGGATGAGGGACCTCAAGTAGACTTTTTCCAAGAAGAAATAAAGACAGTTCCAAATTGGGCTGATATCTAGGTTAGCCCAATAAATGGGCTAATTGCCTATAATACATAAGTGGTCTCGTCAGTATCCTTTTTATTGTCCCCTTTCTTACCTCCCTTAACAACAACTAATAAAAAAGTCTATATCACCCACCTTAAGTTATAGCCTGAGTCTTATTTTTTCCCCCTCAACTACAAAATCAGTACGATGTCTCCCTTAGCTCTCAAAACCACCAGGTTAATTGAACTTCCTAGGTGGTTTGCACGGTAATTTTATTTTACTAGAAAATCAGCATGCTAGTTAACGTGATATTTATTTTTAATCTATTGTGCTCTCAATTTTAGTCGAAGCGAATACGGTAACGAATATTTATCGAAATATAAAAATCCCTCAAACTAAGCTTTCTATCGAAACTTGGTTTTGGCGATAAGAATCTGAGGGTAGCAGTCAAGGGCCAAACATGATGGGTTAGTATGCAAAGGGAATTTAGACAGGTTCAGGCCCTTTTTTCGAGAGGTAATATCCTACTCCTGTTTCGGGGATTCGATCCGCCGAGTGGTTTCTTGATCTCGTGAGTTCAATCAATATGTGCTCTCGTGAGTTTGGGTGCTCGTGGTCTTGTGAAAATCTCTATGCGTGTGTCCTCTCAAGGGACTCCCTACCCTCATTATATAGTCTCAGAGGATAGGTTTACAAGTCGGAGACCCTATCCTATTCTATCCCGGACTCCTCAATCTTACCAACTATAGACTATGAGCCGTTACCTTATCTCAATAGCAACATAATACTCAAGTCATAAGCCGGTTTACATAACCATAAGTCATAATCTATCCCCTATGATAAGTCGGATAAGCTAATTGTAAGGGTATCCGGTACCCGTAATCTCCACAGTAGCCCCTGAGACCTTCACAGTCAACAAAATAATCTTGCCTCGAACCAGAATTTCACACAGCCAAGTGACTTCATCGCCGAATTCCTCCATGAATCTCCTGAGTGCTTTATCATCCTAAAAGGCTGTGAAGGGCTGAAAACATTTCAAAAAATTTCCTAAGAATAAATATTTAGGTGCATCAACTGATGCACCTAATTAGGTGTAGCCCCCGACTATGTGTTTAGTTAAACAAACTAAGCATATAGTCAAAAACTATAATAATCATACTCTCCTAAGGTTAAATAAATGCCTAGCTTAAGCCAAAAGCAATCATAAAAAATTATATAACACATAACCTCATAATCAAGGCATAGTGTATAATGAATTCCGAGTACTCGGCAAGCTCATGCTTATCCGAGTCGTTTTGCCCGAGTCATCTTAGAACAAACAACTCAGCCAATCCCTCATGGATAGAAAATCTGAGTTAGTAATTCATCAGTCATCTGAAAAATATGACCAAAATATTAAATAGCTCCAGCCATAATATCGGTCTTAATCAAAAAGGCACACCTAGGAGGCAGAAAAACATTGACATAATCATAAAATCAAATGCTTTGTAAAGACCAAACAGCTCCTGCAACCCAAAAAAAGTTACCAGGACAGTTATAAAAAACTTTACTGTTTGTCACCTTCCAAGTTACATCGTACCGACCTTCAACAAGTTGTGTAACTGCTGTATGAAAGGATTTCAAAGATATTGGGCAATAAGACACGCGCATATTGCCAGAGCAAATTTGCTTAAGTCCTCAAGGACACATGTCAAGCCACACTTGTAATATGGATATGGGCCGCAAGTTTCTCATGGGCTCGGCCCAAACACGAGAAAACCCAGCAAAACCCTAAAAAATCTCTCTTAAAGCGTCGGCGTCTTCCCCGCCGCTTCATCTTCCTGAAATTTTTCCCCTTTTCGCGCTCCTGTTCATCAACTGCGCAGAAAAATTCGAGAACTCGCGCACGCTCGAATCCATCCATCCAGGAACTCAAGTTCCACCACAATCCCTCATCCGCATCCAGCTTCTAACATCTTTTCAAAAAATCCCCATCTCCTGTACTAGATCCACCTCCTCTCAAATCGCATCCATGGCAGAGGAGAGAGAAATCCCTTTCGACCAATGGGCGACCTTGGATGTGAAGGAGTCAACCCTACGGGAGATGGTGAAGAACGGAGTCCTTCCTCCTAAAGAGATCATCGACTGGCGCCCAGCATACGGCGAGGAGTACCCCACCCCGAACACCGGTGAGATTGTGGTCTTCACCTCTTTCTTTTACTGCGGATTTGGCCTTTCCACTTCCAATTTCTTCCGTGGTATTCTTGAATATTACGGCCTCCGAATCTATCACCTGAATCCCAATTCCATCCTTCATATTGCAATCTTCATTCACGTATGCGAAGCTTTCTTAGGCATCCTCCCCCATTTCAATCTATTTCGCCGTATGTTCTATGTCAAGCCACACCCGACCAAGGATGACCCCTGCATCGTCGGTGGGGCTGGCTTTCAACTCCGCGGGACTCTCCGCAGAGATTACTTCTCCCTTCCCTTGAAATCCTCCAATAAGGGCTGGCATGCAAACTGGTTCTACATCTCAAACCCTCATCCCAGTTTGTCCGACTTCGTCGGCCTTCCACCGATCCAAAGAGCCAACTGGAGCACAATGCCAGAAAACCAAGATTGGGTAGAAGCGAATAACCTCCTGGCTAACATTCTTGAAATGAAGAAGAAAGGCCTCCAAGGAGAACAAATTACCCGGCACTTTATTAAGAACTGACTGGCTTCTATCAAAGAGAGATCCAAGCCAGCATTCGAGTATGAGGGCGAAAGCGACCCCAATCGGGAAGACCACGATGCTCTGAGTTACCAGGTCTTGTGCACTCGTATGTACAAAATTTTCTCCTCTGGGATCACAGTAGATCGCAGCCACAAGATGTCGGTTCCTCCCTTCAACCTGTTCCGTCCTCCTCCTCCGGTAAGCAGACTCGGCCTCTTCAATTTCTTTCTATCTCACTTATGTTCTTCAATATATCTCAAAAATTCCGTTTGCAGGCTAATGCTCTCATCATATCTCGACCGTACAAGGTATATCATGACGATCAGCCGACTCGACCTGCTGCCAAAAAACCAACCGGCGGCCCCAAAATCAAAGTTGAACCTCAAGAAAAGAGGGCTGCTGATGACGAAGATATCAGCAAGCGGGTAAGCAAAAGGAGACTGGTTGTCGACGACTCGGATGACGAAGAAATCCAAATTCCACGAGCTAACATAAGCCCTCCGAAGCCGTCCGCCAGATCTACCCCTAAGATCAGGAGGTCTAACAGGTATCTTGTATAACCAAAGCCAACTTCTTGTTGAAAATTTTTTCCTTTCCGTCTCAACTGTCTTCATCTTCTTTCTTGCAGAAAACCCCAGGACATAGATCCCACCGGGCAGACCGAAACCACCAATCCGCCTGCAGCGCCAGAAAAACCAAGACCTGCAGAACAAGGACCTCAAAACCCTTCCCCGAGTGAGGATGCTCCTGAAGTGGAGCCCCCGAATAAAGATGCTCCCGAAGTCGAGCCCCCGACTGCCAGCCTAGATATCCCGGCTGGAAACCAGTTGGCCGAAGATCCACAGGATTCGCGTAGTCAGGAAGCACCATCTAAGGACCCGGCTCCCAAAACAGGTAGGCTTCAATATAGTCTTCCAGACTCTTGTCTTCAATATGCTTCTTACTTCTATCTTCATTCATCTTCTTTAGATCAATCAGCTGAAGAGGAGGAAATCGCCCGACTGAAGTCTTCAGCTAACTCGGTCCCTCCTATCAAGATCGAGTGGCGCGATGCCGAAGTTGTGAAGCAAGGCATCGTTTTAAATAAGCAAAAGGAGAATGAGGAACGCGACATGCTCGTGGCTAGCCTCAACGAAGCGACCCGGCTGATGAACGTAAGCATAACTCCTCCATGTCTTATCTCCGCGGTCTGATGTAGTTGACTATCTTCATACCCGCGTGCAGAGAATATATTGTCGCTCAATGGCCAAGTCAGACACACTTGAGAAGCTGGTTCCCCACGTGAACTCTCTGGAAAACGTCCACCAGGACCTCAAGGCCGTCAGAGAAGAAGCTGCAGCTCAAGAAGTCGTCTTGCGAGCAGAGATTGCGAAGCTCCGAGATGCGAACTTGGAACTCCGTGGTTCAATCGGAGGTAAGTCAAACCATCTTGTCCTTATTCTATCTTCATGTATTTGTCTGATCATGACGTTATGCAAGTCTTGTAGCCAATTTATCTGAAGTCAATTCTCTCAAGGCCCAGCTAGAAAAAGCGGAAACTGATAAAGCTAAGCTGGAGTCTGAGAAGGAAAAAGCCCTGGAAGAGATCGAAGGTAGCACGCGAAATTCGTTTTTCCATTTACTAGGTCTTGACTGTCAATGTAACCCACACTGTTTCAATTTTGTAGCCAATAAAGTGAAATCCCAAGCACAATTTAATGTCTTTGCCGAGAGGGTCCGAAGGGTTGAAAGTGTTCGGGACGACATCGTTAATGCGGCTGCGCCAATCTTGTCAGCAATATACAGACACAGACTCGGGACAAGCTCATTGGATGCTGTTGAAGTCTTCGACAAGCTCAGGACAGCGCCGGCAAAATACATGGAGAATATCACAGACGCGGCCGTCATGAGCGCAAGCTTTGCTCTTGCGCAAACAAAATCACTCTATCCTCGGATAGATGTGGACTCTGTAGGAGACGGCTTCACAGCAGGCACCACAGATGAGCGAGCCCTGGAACTTATAAGTGAAGCACAAGAATCGGCGAAAAAAGTAGCCGTAGATGTAGCTGTAAACTTCCAGGAATAGTTGACTTCGATGTACATGACTTGTAGCAATTTGTAAATATTTAGCTTATTTATGTTAATGCCCTGATCCGAGTCTTAATATATAATTTCTTAAAAATTTTCTTCCGACTGTCACCAAGCCTAGGCTTGATTAAGCCATCAAAAAATTTTCAGTCCTTATCTATTGAACTCAAACCAAAACACTAGACAATGATAAACTAAATATGAACAAATGATGAAAAGAAAATCATACTTTATTGATATATATATGTAGCCCCTGACTGGCAACTCAAGAAGTCATCTTGCTTGAAATTGGCAGTCGAGAAAGAACATGAAATCGAAAAAGGCTTAAGCATAATATCGACGAAGGTGTTCAATATTCCAGGAGTTCTCCACCATGGTCCCATCTTCGCGCTTCAAGCGATATGTTCCTGGCCGAGTAACTTCAGCGATTATATAGGGTCCTTCCCATAGTGGAGATAACTTGTGATGATCTTTTGTCGTTTGAATCTTGCGTAAAACCATGTCACCAACAATAAAGGCTCGTGACCGAACATTGCGATTATGGTAGCGCTGAAGTCCTTGAAGATACCTTGCCGACTGAATCAATGCGGCCTCACGAGCCTCTTCCAGTCGGGTCAAGTCATCCACTCTATCTTGATCATAACGTTCGTCATTGAAACTGCGAACTCGAAGGGACTCGTATTCCATCTCACTCAGCAACATTGCTTCTGCTCCGTAAACCAAGAAAAAAGGAGATTGGCCGGTAGCCTGACTGGGTGTAGTCCGCAGTGACCATAACACCAATGGCAACTCTTGAACCCATCATCCAGCGTACGGTCGTAATCTATCGAACACTCGGGCCTTGATGCCTTGAAGAACCATACCATTGGCACATTCGACTTGTCCGTTGCTCTTAGGGTGTGCCACCGACGCATAGCATATCTTGATTCCGAAGTCTTCACAGAACTCCTTGAAAACGCTTCCAGTGAACTGAGTCCCATTGTTGGTTATGATTCTGTTCGGGACGCCAAACCGATGCACAATGTTTAGAATAAAGTCGTACGCCTTATCCGCAGTTATCGTAGCTACCGGCTTAGCCTCAATCCACTTGGAAAACTTATCAATCGCGACAAACAGGTGCGTAAATCCTCCCGGAGCCTTCTTGAAAGGACCAACCATATCCAAGCCCCACACGGCGAAAGGCCATGATAAAGGAATTGTTTGTAGATCTTGGGCCGGCACATGACTCTGCCGGGCGAAGAATTGACAACCTTCACACGTGCGGACTACCTTTTCTGCGTCAGAAACCGCCGTGAGCCAGAAGAATCCTTGTCTGTAAGCCTTGCCCACCAGAGTGCGCGCCGCTGCGTGACTGCCGCATATGCCCGAGTGAATATCGTGCAGTAATTGTCGTCCCTCCTCAGGCGTAACGCATCTCATCAGAACTCCAGAAGGGCTTCTCTTGTACAGTTTTGAGTCAACCATTATATAGCTTTAACTGCGACGTCGGACTCGTTCCGCATCATCCCGGTCTTCCGGCAGCTCCTGCTGAGTTAAAAACTTGATGATCGGTGTCCTCCAATCGGTGTCGAGCATGGCGATTTGGTTTGTAGCTTCCTCGTCGGGGGTTGATTTCTTTGCAACAATCAGCTCGTAGAGGTGCTCCACGAAAACGTCAGTCGGGGCTGCTTCGCGCTTGGACCCAAACTGCGCCAATTGGTCTGCCGCTTCATTATTATGTCTCAAGACATGGGATAACTCAAGTCCATCAAACTTGTCCTCAAGCTTGTGAACCTCTTGTCGATAAGCCTCCATGGTTTCATTTAAACTGGTCCAGTCCTTCATTACTTGGTTAACAACCAGCTAGGAGTCCCCTCGTACAACCATCCGCCGTATCCCGAGTGAAACAGCAAGTCGTAGGCCATGCAGCAAGGCTTCATACTCGGCAACGTTATGTGAAGCTGGGAAATAAATGTGTAGAACATACCGTAGCCTCTCCCCAGTTGGGGAAATCAGCACAACTCCCGCTTCCAGGCCGGTGACTCTTTTAGATCCGTCGAAGTGCATGGTCCAGTACTGCAGATCCTCTCTAGGTACATCTTCTTGTTGCTCGGTCCACTCGGCTACAAAATCTTCCAGGACTTGAGACTTTATAGACGTCCTCGCCTTGTGTTAACGCCAGAATTTGGTAAGCCCCAAAGTCCTCATCGGTCCAGGATTCATAGCGGCTCAAGGTTGGTATCGGCCTAGAGTTTTATATCGGCCGGTGGGGGTTTTCTTAAACCAACCACCAACAGCAGTCGGATTCTTGTTAGATTCGGGAAGATCTTATCCAGAGAAGACCGAGTTTGAGGAGGATGCGACTTGTATCTATTAATTAGGAAGAGTTTGTTAGTTTTCTGTTTTATCTATAGGAAAGTGTGTTTAGTGTCCAATAAGGACTTTATCTGTTTCCTTTTATCTTTAGGAAAGTTTGAGTCGTATTCTGTTAGGATCTTTGTTAGCCTATGGGTATAAATATGTAAGCCTGAGGTTCATGTAAATTTTTATCACTCGATCAATACAACTTCGGCGCATCGCCAACCTTTAGTTTTCGTCTTCTTCGGCGAGTTCATGCCCTTCCCACGAGGGGTAAGTCTCGTTATGGCTGCCTGCGTTATCGGGGCTAGGGATTCGACGTTCTGATCTTGTCAACGTAAGCACCTACTATCATATATCTTAGTTAATCTGGTTTGGTGTCTCGATTTAATCGTATCGGCCGAGATTCGTTTTAGGGTTTACGCCGGTATCGACTAAATTGCCTCGCTAGATTAGATTGGCTAAGGTATCCACCATCCTGAAAATCAGTCAAGGGCTTGATTGTCTAGGTCTTGCGTTTCTTTTCATAATTAGTGCTGCATCAGTTCGGTTTGACCTACTAAGTCGTGATTAGAACCGTAATCTCTAGCCTGCTTGTTGGCTGCCAATAAGGGTTTCATCGGGGTTTCAGCCAATGAGTTATCTGGACGTTGCATCGGCCCAAGAGTTTTACATATAGATTGGATCTGGCCGATGACAACAGAGTATTTATTGTTTATCTGCTTATTGAGAGTTTATGCCATCGGACCTCCGGCTGATGTGTGCTTTAATCTTCAGATCAATGTTTATTTTCTATTTGGATTATGCTATATCACATTGCTATATCATCATGTTATCGTCAACCGATCGTCTCTATATAGATGTTTGCTTAGTACACAGCCGATGGTTCGAAACCCTAACTACATCGGCTGGTACCAGCATCGGCTGGGACTGTGCCATTGGCCCATCGGCTGATCGGTTGTTTTGGCTATCGGCCTATCGGCCGATACGTTTTTGCCCTATCGGCCTATCGGCCGATAGACCTTCTGTTCTGCTATTTTGCATATCTTGTCAGTGGCAGGATCAAACTGACTGGCACGCCTGCGCTTCATCAATTTTAGGACCTGCACTGGAGCTAAGCAGATCTCCCAGGCCTTCGTGTGTCCGCACGCCGGATCTTCATTGGCGGTACGGATTTCGCGTCAACACCTTGAAAGTTATGTCCAGCGGCATCAACTCCAGAGCCCACTTCGCGATGTGTCCAGTAACCTCCCGGTTGTGGATGACATCGCCGAGTGGAAAAGACGTGACGACGGTGACCGAGTGACCCTGAAAATAGTGGGCTAGCTTCCTAGCTGTAATTAGAACTCCATATAACAATTTTTGTACTTGAGGGTAGCGGGTTTTGGCTCCTGCCAGCACCTCGCTGACAAAGTAGATCGGCCGTTGAACCTTCTGAGCTTGGCCTTCTTCCTCGTGCTCGACGACCAAGACCGTGCTGACCACCTGATGAGTTGCGGCGACGTAGAGCAACAGGGGTTCTTGAGGATGTGGCGAAGCCAACACGGGTGGCGTCGTGAGGAACTCTTTGAAATCTTCGAAAGCTTTCTGGGCCTCGGTGGTCCATTAAAAATTATTCGTCTTTTTCAGTAACCTGAAAAAAAGGCATACCTCGTTCGCCGAGTCTGGAAACAAATCGGCTCAACGCCGCCAAGCAACCAGTAAGCTTCTGGACGTCCTTCTAGGTACTCGGGGGCTTCATGTTCCGGATAGCGTTGATTTTCTCTGGATTTGCTTCAATGCCGCGATGAGACACCATAAAACCGAGCAACTTGCCTGACGGCACGCCGAAGGTGCACTTCTCCGGGTTTAACTTCATTCTGAAGGCCCGGATATTTGCGAAGGTTTCCTCTAAGTCGGCAATTAGGTCTTCCTTCTGCTTGGTTTTGATGACAACATCGTCGACGTAGGCTTCCACATTTCTCCCAATCTGAGTCTGCAAGCATCTCTGGATCATGCGCTGATAAGTGGCCCCGGCGTTCTTCAGGCCGAAGGGCATCGTGATGTAACAATAGGCTCCAAACGAGGTGATGAATGACGTCTTGAGGCAATCGGACTCCTTCAAGCTGATCTGGTGGTAACCCGAGTAACAATCCAAAAAACTCAGCAGCTCGCAACCGGCTGTTGAATCGATGACTTGGTCAATACGGGGTAATCCGAAAGGATCCTTAGGGCAGGACTTGTTGAGATCGGTGTAGTCCACGCACATGCGCCCTTGTCCTGTCTTCTTCCGAACCAGGACCGGGTTAGCCAACCAGTCGGGATGGTAAACCTCTTTGATAAACCCGACAGCTAAGAGCTTAGCAAGTTCCTCCTTGATGGCATCTTTTCGATCTTGAGCGAAATGGTGTAGTCGTTGTTCGATAGGTTTAGCGTCATCTTTGACGTTTAAAGAGTGCTCGATCACCTCCCTAGGAATACCCGGCATGTCAAACGGTTTCCAAGCAAAAATGTCTTTATTATTCTGGAGGAAGGTGACGAGCGCGCTTTCCTATTTGGGATCTAGCTCCGCGCCTATTACAGCAGTTTTAGAAGGATCAGAAGGGTCAAGGGGTATTTTCTTCGTCTTGGCATTGCCTTCTCCCGACTTGGCTATCTTCTTTGCAGGGATTTCTGCTTCTCCAGATGTCGACGCCGCTAGTCGGATTTCTTGTTGGCCGCGTAGTCTCTCGCGAGTTTGGGCCATGTCGCAGCTCTCTTTGTCGCAGGTGAAAGCTTGTTTGAAGTCGCTGCGCAAAGTGATGACCCCGTGGGGCCCGGGCATCTTCATGATGAGATATGTATAGTGTGGTACCGCCATGAACTTGGTGAGCGCGAGTCTTCCGATGATTGCGTCATAAGCTACCTCGAAGTCGGCAACCTCAAAGGTGATGTTCTCCATCCGAAAGTTCTCCCGAACTCCGAAGGTGACTGGAAGGTTAATATGCCCGAGTGGCGTAGATGACAACCCTAGGATGACTCCATGAAAGGGAGCTGAGCTCAGCTTCAACTCTGACCTTGGGATCTGCATCTCGTCCAGCGTTTTGGCGAATAAGATGTTGAGGGCGCTGCCGCCATCAATGAGGACGTGCTTGAGTTTAATATTGCGAATCACCGGGTCTAGTACCAGGGGATACCGCCTCGGGTGAACCACACGGTCAGGGTGATCCGAGCGGTTGAACGTGATAGCCACCTCCGACCATCGCAGGTAGTGTGGGACTTCGGGTTGCACGGCGTTGACTTTTCTGTCGGTCAGCTTCTACTTTCTCTTGGACTCGTACGCCTGTGGTCCCCCGAAGATATGGTTTAGCTCCCCGACGGGATCTTGGAAGGGTTCTGAGCTGCCAGCCGGGTCGTTCCTCTTGGTTCCCGATGGGCCGGCTTCATCAGCCGGTTTCTGGCGTAGTTGTGCTGCGTACTGCTCGGCGAACTGCTTGTAGATGAAACAATCCTTGGCCATGTGTTTGTGATTTGGGTGGTGCCTGCACTGAGCGTTCATGATCTTGTCGTATGCGACGACTCGGGGACGCTGTTGTTGGTAGTTTGATGTCGTGGCGACCAGATCCTTGGGCTTGCACTTGCGATCTTTTTGGCCGTTGTTGTTGTTGTTGCCGTTGTCCTTCTTAGGACGTCAGCTGGTTCCAGATGGCTTGTCGTCCCTCTTGTCGTGCCGGTCTTGTCGCGAGGCCTTGATTGCGTCATCAGATTTAGCATAGGAGTTTGTCGTCTCGAACATTTGTTTGACCGTCTTCGGTGGCTTGTGCCCAAATTTGCCGATCAGCAACTTGTCGCGGACGCCTTTCTGGAACGCAGCTATGATAACGTCATCGGTGATGTTGGGTATCTTGTTTCGCTTTTCCGAAAAACGCTGAATGTAGTCCTTTAGCGATTCGTCTGGCTTCTAGATAATGTTGTAAAGATCAAAGTGGGTCCCGGGCCTTTCGAAAGTACCCTGGAAGTTGGCGATGAAGTGGTCCCGAAGCTCACTCCACAAGTCGATCGAGCCTCTTGGCAAACTCGTGAGCCAATTTCTGGCCGAGTCGACGAGAGCAACGGGTAGGTAATTAGCCATTGCCTTGCTATCTCCTCCTGCTGCGCGGATGGCGAGGGTGTATACGGTCAGCCATGACTCAGGATCGGTCTTTCCGTCGTACTTGTCAATCCCTGTAGGCTTGAAACCACTCGGCCAATCCACTCGACGCAGGTCCTGAGTGAACGCAGGTACTCCATCATCGTCGTAGTCGGGTGATCTCCTTCGGTCTTCATAAGAGCATCGTTCACGCTCCTGATGGCGCCGGTCAAGAACTACCCTCAAGTCACTCGGCGGGGGCCTTCGAGAGCCGCTTTGATGGTTGGAGTTGTAGCTGTGATGAATTCGATCATGAACGGGTGGTCGACCATAACCTCTCTCATGAGAGCCGGTCGATTGTTCTGGAAGCTTCCATGCTGCTGCTTGGCGAGGGTCTTTTGACCTGCACTACTACAGAGAACATTTTTCTGTACGGGGGGGCTTTATCTTCGCATGCGGGCGACCTGTGGGCGCGCCTGCAAAAATCGCCCCCCTGAGGGCAGGTTAATCAGCCGCATGCAAAGACTCATTATCGCATGCGGCTGCTTAAGATAGCTGCATGCGATAATAGGCCTATTATAAGCTGCATGCGATAATAGGCCAGCCTATTATAAGCTGCATGCGATAATAGGCCTATTATCGCATGCGGCCGTCTTAAGCAACCGTATGCGATAATGCATGCGGCTGCTTAAGACGGCCACATGCGATAATAGGCCTATTATCGCATGCGGCCGTCTTAAGCAGCCGCATGCGATAATGAATCTTCGCATGCGGCTGTCTTAACGGACCGCATGCGATGATGGGCCCATATATCTTGCAGCTAGCCCGAACTTCACCATTTCAAACCGAGCTCTTCTCTCGCCTATGCATGCAACAAATAGGGGGGGAGGTTTTCAACTCGAAATCTTTGCTTAAAGTTTATATGAAAGGTGAAGAACTCTCTCTCCTCCTTCATTTGGCTCCATTTTTATTAAATTTCTTTGGTGGAAATTATAGTTTTTTTAAAATTTTGACAAGGTTTGTTTTAGCTAGTTTTTGCAAAATCTAGCTTCAAAATATATGTTTTGATGTGTAAATTTTGGATGTAAACACTTGTACATACTAGTTACTTGTATTGTTGTATTTTTCTGATGGATATATATATATGTATTTACACGTCTTTATAAAATACCTGCAGTCTATTATTTGTGTCTGTAATTTTATTGTCTTTATATATAGATGGATCGGTCGTCATGGATGTATGAGATGCGGAGAACTCAGCCAATATTTATGAAGGAAGCATCTAAATTTATTGATCAGGCTAAGGCGCATGCTTTGAGGGAGAATATGGCAAAAAAATTTTGTCTGTGTCGTCATTGCAAGAATCAGAAATTGCTGGTAGATCATGGTGAAATTTTGGGACACATAATGCAACATGGATTCACCGCCAATTATAAGGTTTGGACCTATCACAGGGAAATTGCCGATCCCCAAGATGACGATGAAGAGTTAAGTCCCGTGAAAGGATAAATGTAGACGTGTCCATAGATAGTGATGATTTTGAGGGCGGTTTTGATATAGAAGATATGCTACGCCATGTCGAACCTGAGGTTCTAGCGGGTAGATCACAAGGGTTAGAGAATTGGCAGGCACTGGAGAAGGCATCGAAGGATCTTCTTTACGATGAAACGAACGGATGTGATAAGGATTTCACGGTACTGCGTTCAGTGCTTGAACTTCTGAGATTGAAGGCTAAACATGGATGGTCGGACACAAGTTTTAATGATCTGATGAGCTTGTTGAGTGTGTTGCTTCCTAAGCCTAACTTCATACCTTCGAATACATATCAAGCGAAGAAACTCATATGTCCTTTATCTCTTGGTGTTGAAAAGATTCATGCTTGTGAGAATCATTGTATATTATACCGCAAAGAATATGCAGACTTGGAAAGTTGCCCAACGTGTGGCACAAGTCGGTATAAAACGGGAAATGGGCCCGTTCACACAGAGTCTACCGACCCAGATTCATCGGAGCGTAAGCGAAGAAAAATTCCGTCAATGGTGATGTGGTACCTACCAATTAAGGACCACATGAAGCGTCTGTACTCAAACCCGACTGATGCTGAGTTGATGAGATGGCATCAAGAGGGCCGAAAGACAGACGGTATGATTCGACATACTGCCGATGCTCGCCAGTGGAAGACATTTGATGCAAAGCACCCAGAATTTGGTAAGGATCCAAGGAATGTAAGGTTCGTGTTGAGTACTGATGGAATGAACCCGTTTGGTGATTTAAGCAGCTCACACAGCACATGGCCAGTTCTTCTCACAATGTATAATCTTCCAACATGGATATGTCAGAAACGAAAGTATATTCTTCTCACTATCCTCATACAAGGTCCGAAGCAATCTGGAATCGATATAGATGTTTTTCTTGAGCCCTTGATGGAGGACATGGAGGAGCTATGGAAAGAGGAGTTACGGCTGTGGGATGAGTTCAAGTGGGAGCACTTCAATCTATGTGCGATCATATTCATTACCATCAATGATCTACCTACAAACTTTTCATTATCCGGTCAGATTAAAGGGAAGACTGGGTGTCTGATATGTCTGGATATGACTTCGTACAAATACCTGACGTCGTCTAAGAAGACAGTGTACATGTGACATCGACGGTTTCTACCACGAAAACACAAGTATCGTAAGATGGCCAGATTGTTCGACAAGACAGTGGAGAACGAGACTGGCCCTGAAACACGAAGTGGTACTTACGTGTATGATATAACAAAGAAGATTAAGGTTGTATTTGGCAAGGGAAAGAAGAAGACAGCAAAGAGGAAGAAAGTTGATGACGTGGAGAATACTACATTGCCATTCAAGAAGCACTCAATTTTCTTCAGATACTTAGATTACTGGAAGGACCTAGAGATCCGTCATGCAATTGATGTTATGCACCTCGAGAAGAACGTGTTTGATAGCACCATCGGCACCTTGCTGGACATCCCGAGTAAGACGAAGGATGGACTGAAGTCACGTAATGATCTTGTAAATTTGGACATAAGGCATGACATTCACCCAGTAGAGCTGGCAAATGGAAAGACCAAGATACCTCCTGCTTGTTACTCGTTGACACTTGAAGAGAAAAAAGCCTTCTGTAAATGCTTACAAGGGGTGAGAGTGCCTAGTGGTTTCTCATCGAACATCAGGAAGCTAGTCTCAACGAAAGATTTGACCATTTCCGGATACAATGCGCACGACTGCCATAGGATGCTAACGGTATTCCTACCAATTGCTATAAGGGCAGTCAAACCTGTCCATACCAAGGTGGTTATAACAAAGTTGTGCTACTTTTTCAATCGAATCTCACAAAAGGTATTTGATCCTCTCAAATTAGGTCCCCTTCAGACATTTGCTATGGAGACCGTATGTCAGCTGGAGATGTATTTCCAACCATCATATTTAGATATGATGGAGCATTTGATCGTTCACATCGTCTCTCAGATTATTGAACTTGGTCCCTTATACTTACACCAGATGTGGGCGTATGAGCGTTACATGTCGATCCTCAAAGGCTATGTACGCAATCTCACTCAACCCGAAGGATCAATGATAGAGGGATACACAACTGAAGAGGCGGTCGAGTGTTGTATGGATTACATAAAGGATGGTAATGCCATTGGGACTCCTGTGCATCGACACGAAGGGAGATTATCTGGAAGGGGTACTGTTGGTAGGAAGCAGTTTTTCAATAATGATTACAAAACAGTGGCCGTGGCACACAGCAGCGTTCTACAACAGCTCGCTATCGTAGAGCCATTCATTGAGCGACACCTTGAAGAAATCAAAGCCTGCTTCCCAGGACGATCCGCCGATTGGGTTTCAAGAGAGCACAGGCGTCGATTTCCTCAATGGTTCAAAGATCTAAACCTGCCAGTTGGTGATTGTACGGAGCAACTTACTTTACAAAGATTGGCAAGTGGGCCTTCAAGTATTGTCAACTCATGGCAAGGGTACGACATCAATGGCTTTACCTTGTACACGAGTACGAAGGACAAGAAAAGCGTCTCACAAAACAGTGGGATTCGTGTCGAAGCGATTGACCCAACTGGTGAAAAGAAGTTGTATTACAGGGCCATAAAGGAAATATGGGAACTCGACTACGGCCTGAACATCCAGATCCCTGTGCTCCGTTGTCAATGGGTGAAAGACACAACAGGGATTTCCGTGGACGACTATGGGCTAACGATAGTCGATCACAGTAAGATAGGCCACAAGGATGATCCTTGGGTTTTAGCAGAGCGTGTGGCTCAAGTGTTTTATGTGAAGGACCCTTTGGATGAACGGATGGATATTGTCGTGGATGGAAAACAACAGATCGTCGGCATCGACAACATCGAAGACCCCGCTGATTACAACCAGTTCGACGATGTACCATTGTTTACCGATCTTCCTATGCGAATTAAGAAGGTCGAGCGAACCATCGACGAAGTTAATATGTCGTACGTTCGATCAGATGGTATCGCAAAGATAATTAAGCTCTAGTTCTTTTGTAACCTTTAGTTGTCGTGGTGTTCTAAATTTATCGGGATGAATGAAAGTGGCCCACATTTCGAACTGCTAAACGTTGTTTTTTTTCTACATGTTTTTATACGAAAGTTTCTTTAAATAATCTTATTAATCCATTGTTATAAATAATTTACTACATATTTAGGATGTATTTTGAAAATATTGTGTGTAATAAAAAAATTTAGTTGTACCAATGAAGTTTACTAATATGGGAAAAAAAAGTTTAACCAAAAGGCAAAATAATTTTTGCATGCGAGCCCTTAAGATGGCCGCATGGAAAGAACATTATCACATGCGGGCGACTTTACCGGCCGCATGGAAAAATGATCTTTCCATGCGGCTGTCTAAGCGGACCGCATGGAAAAATTATTTTTCCATGCGGTCCGCTTAGACAGCCGCATGGAAAGATCATTTTTCCATGCGGCCGGTAAAGCCGCCCGCATGCGATGATCTGGGCCTATATATAGGGGAGCGCGGGATGGTGAAATTTTCTAAGTCCTAGCGCGCCGAACCCTAGCCGCCAGGCTGCCAAATCTCGTCGCCGCCGCTGAACCCTAGCCGCCGCCGGTCGCATCCACGCCGCCGACACCGTCGCCCTCGTCGCCGGCCTCCTCTCCTCCCCCTAGCCGCCGTCTCCTCCTTCCCCCTCGCCGCCGCCGGCTCCGGCCTCCTCCTCCTCCTCCACGCGCACCGCGGTCGCCGGCAGCTCCTCCTCCAACTCGACGCCGACGCCGACGCCGTTCTCCTCCACGTCGACCCTGCTTGTCGTCCTCGTCCAGGCCGACGCCGCCGGCACATTCTCCTCCTTCTCCACGCCGACGCCGCCCGCCTCCAAGTCGAACACCGCCGGGCGCCGCCAAGCCCTCTCCTCCCCCGACGCCTCCGGCCTCCAAGACCTCCCCCTCGTCGCCGGTAACATCTTTTTTTACAGATAAATTACACAATGTGCATATCTAGATGAAAATTTGTGAAATGTGAGATATATATGTATATGTGAAATGTGAGAAATGTGAATTGTGAGATATGTATGTCTGATATTTTTTTTTGCAATGTGAATTTAAGAATATATATGTGCGAATATGTCGAACAGTGAGATATGTATGTCTCAATATATATGTGCGAATATGTCGAACAGTGAGATATGTATGTCTCAATATATATGTGTGAATATGTATGTTTGCATGCTGGAAGGTTATGATGCCTAGCTTGTACATTTGTCACCTAAAAAATATATATATTTGTCTAAGAGCTTAACTAATTATTATATATTTGGCTACACAGAATTAATATGCATATATAGTAATCCGATTAACATATGTTTGTGTGAATATATATATAATAATTATTTGCGGCAAGGCTCCAAATGGAAGGATTTATATTACTAGCGTATATATCTTGCTGTGTACTGGATAGCTGTCAGTACATCTTTTCAATATCTTGTGTAGATTTGCAACCTATATGTATGTGTGAATTTATATTACTAACAATATATATATGTGTAGATTTGCAATATCTTGTCAGTACATCTTTTACAATATATATGTATGCGTGAATATATATGTATGTGTGAAATATTCATGTGAGAATATGTATGTGTCAATTTGACAATATATATGTATGTGTGAATATGTATTTGACAATTGTACTACACAGAATGTTCCCAAAATATATATGTGTGAAATATTCATTTTGGAATATATATGTCTGAATATGTGAACACGACTGGTGACATATTCATTTTGGAATATATTGGTGTGAATATATGAAACAGTGAGATATATATACCATTGTTGAGCCAGTTATAAAGAAGGAACTTTATTTAATAAGAAATGGTTGTTTAATAATACGGCTCCATAGTTTTGTTTAATAATAAATTGTTGTTTAATAATATGTTTCCTACAGAATTTGAGAAAAAAAAGACACGATAGTACGGCTCCTTAGTTTACGAAATAATATAACGTTGTCGTTGAGCGAGAGTGCGAAAACGACACGATAAATGCACGAAAATGACTATGATCTTTAAAAATGTACGATCTACCGATGGCAACCTCTGTGACTGAGTTATACTCCTATGTCTTTTTGCAAAATTTTTTTAAAAAAGTAGTAACATATTTACTTATAGTTATATGAGAAATCATATTCGGGTTTGTGTACTCATTTGTATATATATAGTAAGACAGATTAATCACTTCACAAGCATATCATGTTTGATGAGAAATCATATTCGGGTTTGTGTACTCATTTGTTTTTACGTCAATGTGAAAGATGTCGAACGACAAGGTTCCATCGAACGCCCCAGTAGAGACTGAAGAAGGCAAAGCTCGTACTGAAGAAGGCAAAGCTCCTCAGATTTCCGGTAGCAACAAGGAGGCTGACGCTTCTAGTGAAGAAACGTGGCGAACACCAAGTGACCCGATGGAAGTAATACAAGTCGCTCCTCGCGATGATGATCCGGACTACATACCTATGGAACAGGCCGTAAGTGTTGAACATCGTTAGCCATATATTAATTCGTACGTAAATACCAAATCTGCCTAATGATATAGAGAGTGACTTATGTTCTGCAGATGGAAGTCCGACGCTGCTCGAAACGTAAGGCCGGGAGGACTCGCAGATCGGTAGAAGTTGAAATGGACACTGCTACGTCTGCCCCGGATCGTACGGATACATCTGCGAGTGCAGGCGGGAGTGGGAAAAGAAGATGTGGTGAGAGAAGCAAGAACAAATTACCAAAGGAAACATACAACGTGATTGCTGTCGATCAGGATGGGAAGCCCGTCGAGCCATCGATTGTGAGGTCCAGGTTCAGCAACACCTGTGGCACTCTAGTCAGGACACGTTGTCCAATCAATGTTAAGTTATGGGAAAAGGTGGACGAGAACATCAAGACACTGCTCTGGAATGATTTGCAGAGGTATTTCGTGTACCCTCCTAGATCGGAGGTCATAGGCAGAGAGTACGCACTTAAAAAGATGGGAGATCGATGGCGACAGTGGAAGTCCGATCTAAATCGGGATTACGTCCAGAAGAATCGCCCCCCGTTCAATGACTATGGACATATATCGCAGGCTGACTGGGATACGTTCGTTGCGGATCATACCACAGCTGAAGCGTTGGCGTTGAGGAAAAAAATGTCAGATCTGGCGAAGAAGAACAAATATCCCCATCGATTGGGTTCGAGTGGATACGCTGGGCACGTCGATCGATGGCGAGAAACCGAGCAAAAGTTTGCAGCCGCTGGCAAGCCTTTGCTCGTAGACCCCATGGTGGAACAAAGCAAGAATTGGGTGTGGGCGCGCAGCACAGGTCAGGTCTCGGAGGAGGGAGATATACTATTCGAGACTCCTGACATAGAACAGATCACTGAAAATTTGCAGAAGATCGCCGAGAAAGAAAGATCAGGACAGTTCGTCCCACGGAGGGAGAATGACCAACTTACTGCAGCCTTGGGGACCGCCGAACACTCTGGACGTGTAAGGGGTTTGTCGTCAAAGACGAGTTGGAGGTTAGGGTTCCCACAGGACGCATCAAGCTATAAGAAGAGAGACAAATACAAAGAACAACTATCGGACAAAATCTATGCGCAAGTGAAGGAACACTTCTATTCGTTGGCAGCTGAAAACCCCACGGCCTTTCCAAGGCTATTCCCTGACAGCCAGCAAACCATCCAATCTCCACAGCAAACAACTCAAGTACGTAGCAGTGCAGGCTCAGTGGACACAACTCCTTGCGCTGTGGATGGTATAACCGAACCAACTCCGTGCTCACTCGTAGTACCTATCGGCCGCGCTGGAAAGACTAAAGAGGTTGCAACGGGTTTAGCGATACCCGGCCGGCAATTCCACAACACGGCAATCCCTGAGGATTATGCAAGGGTACAAGTCGCTAAGGTACATAGCGAGCACACTTCTATGGAACTAGACATCCCTGCACCGGAGGGGATTGAACTTCTCGGCGATGCAGTAAATCAGTTTATATTGTGGCATCGTCGAGACATAATCCTGACAGCTGCCGCTCCAGCACCAACATCTTCAACTCCATCCTCAAAACAAGCAAAGACAGCTGCCGCTCCAGCACCACCGTCGCCTCCTGGACCACCTTCCCCTCCAGATCCAGCGTCGCCACCACCGATTAGGTCCCCGCCTCGCCTACCTACTCCACCGCCCTCCCCAGCTCAAGAGGCAGCTCCTCCAGCTCCCCCCTCTCCGCGAACAATTCAACCCTCTCCATCCACACCCCAATCTGCTCCGGTGGAACAACTGCCCATACCTGAAGGAACTAAATCCGGACCGAGGTCTAATCCCTTGGAACCTCGTCGTCTAATTCCAAAGTTGATATCAACATACGACCCAAAGGAGATTGACAAGGATAAGGAGAAGTTCATGTTTTCAGCTTTCAGGAATTCTAATAAGTCAAAAGAACTAGCGCATGTCATGTCAGACAGTCAGAAGTCAGTACTACGAGCCCAAGATGAAGTGCAATCTTGGGTATCTGCAGATGTGCCTGAAAATTACGAATATGGCAAGCCATTTTTACCAACTTATCTTCTTAACAAACTACCCTGGGAAATGAGGGTAATGCATGAATGGTACATCAAGGCTGCTAGGAAGGGTCTCGGTTTCATAAGCGTCGCCGTCCCGGAAGGCGCTTTCATGAGTGGTCCTAATGGGATATTCTTTATCTCTTTCCGGGACCTATACGCCATCTACAAGCTAGACAAAATGGATGTGAATCTCCTTGCCGCGTTCTGCCTGTAAGTCTGAACTCTTATATGTTACACGTATCATTCCAAACAAAAAAACCATATCTCATTACTTTATTTACATTGTATAGGATGCAATTTCACGAAGCTGACAGAACTGGATCATCGGTTGGCTACGTCGATCCAACAAGGATATGCAAAACGCAACACACCGTACAGATGAGAGCCGACTGCCCGGAATTGATTGACAAGACCCCTTCAGAAAAGGAAGAATATATCAAGCAATTACACAAGACCAAGAAGCTGGAGGTAGCAACATACTTGGCAATAGCAATGTTGGCGCACGCCGACAAAAATGTCGTGATGGTCCCCTACGCGTTCAGGTAAGCTTTCTCTTCTATGTGTTAAATTAATTTATCATTTTTTAAATTCTCTATCTCTAATTTTTCTTTCTTAATTGCAGCGACCACTACATACTATTCCTCGTATATCCAAAAGACCAATTGATTGTATCGTTAGACCCCGCACACTATGACAAGGAGACGTTTATGGAATTCCTAACTATTTTGAATTTGTAAGTGATAAACATTTGAATAGACATTTTTTTTGACTTCCAGTTTTCTTAGTACTGGAGAAACAATTGTTTTGTTCTAACAGAGCACACAAGTACTACCGCAAAAGAAGTGGACCAGTACATGATCCGGCCAAGAAGAAGTTATCCGTCAAGACTGGCTGGCCGGTACGAACATATATATGCCAATACAATAAACTATCGTACATTAGTTCCTGAATTATGTCTAATGATTGGTCCCTCGTAATTATATCACAGTGTTACAAACAACCAGCGGGAACCAACTTGTGCGGATATTACGTGTGCGAGATGCTCAGAGTCAACGGGAGGTACCGAACAACCAGTGACCGAGTACGTTAGCATATCCTTCTTTACAAAGAAACCCAACTACAACACATATTTCACTTAGTAACCTTTTGTTGACTTTGCTGTGCACAGATCCCGGAAATCCCTTATGTTGCACAACGATTCGACGACAGGACTATCTGGAACGTGTGCGTTGACCTCTGCCGATTCATCCGTCGTGATGTCTACAACGCAAGAGGTCTCTTCTACGACAACCAGAGTGAACTCGCATTGAAAGACAAATTTCAACCTCTCAGAGAGTGGGAGAAAGAACAAATGCAATGAGATGTACACTAATTATATATGTGATGAAACAGTTGTGATATTTGTAATATATGCTTCGTATGTAAACAACGTTTCAATTTATGGTTATGTATTTGATATTTCTTACAGTAATATCATCAATCCGACTATCTCATATGCGTCTATTCGAAAATACGATAATAAATCATACGAAATATAATATCAAATACGATAGAATATTAATTTTACTGTTGGAAAATTTGTTTTCCCAAACGGTCCACTTAATTGGACCGCATGCGAAAATCTATCTTCGCATGCAGCTGCTTATATCGGCCGCATGCGAAGATCAGTTTTCGCATGCGGCCGTCATAACTGACCGCATGCGAAAATCGATCTTCGCATGCGGCTGGGCCGGCCGCATGCGCAAATGGTGATCTTCACAGACCTTTTCGCGCATGCGGCCCGGCCAACCGCATGCGAAGATCGAATCCGCCCGTCTGCAAAAATCATTTCTGTAGTGGTGCTGATAGGTGTCCTGCTTTGTTCGGGCCTCTTGTAGTCCTTGGACCGTAGTGGTGGTAGGCGGCTTCCACCAGGTGTCTCGGCGACGGACTCCGTGGGTCTTCGTGCGGAGCTGGATGGAGGATAGTTGGCCGTTGCCGCAACAATGGTCTTGATCTTGTCCAGGAGTGGTGTTACCACAGCAAGCGCCGCTTCAATGACGGTGTCAATGAGGGTGAGGGTGGCGACGGCGTTTTGTTGAGGCGTCTGGAAGATGTTGGCGTTGTCGACTCGTGTCTGCAATATGGCCTCGCGGGCGGAACGCCCCGTCGCTCTCAAGTCTCGCTTCCTTTTATCAGCTTCTTTCTTCTTGAGCTCTTCCTCTTTGCGTTTGTTCTCCTCCTCCACCCGTTTGCGCTCCTGCTCAAGCTTGGCTCGTTCTTCCTCTGCGATCCTCCGAGCCATGGCCGAGTCGGTCTCGGCTACTTCAGCCATGAGAACGTTGAGGAGTGTCAGATCGTAGTAATCTTTATCCGAGTCGAGGCTGTTGGTTTCGTCGGTGGAGATGTCGTAGAGGTCGTCGAAGTCGACGGAGCTGAGGTTTTCGTCGAGGTCCGTGGATGAATATGACCCGAGTCATTCGAGGATGACGGCCACCTCCCTTGCACCCAGATCGCAGCATGTAGATGATGAAGAGGATTCTCCCGAGTGGATCGGATCCAACTCGGAAGACAGGAGATTGTGGTAGATCTTAGCGTCATCTGGTAACCCAAACGGCGCCGAGTGATTTCCCCCTCCCGACTAGTTCGAATCCGAGTCGAGGAGAGAGAGCTTACTGAATTTGTCGGTGGTGAAGTCGAGGCTGCCGAAGCGAAACGCTTGCCCAGGGGCGAAGATGAAGTTGC
This sequence comes from Oryza officinalis, assembly GCA_008326285.1. Lineage (NCBI taxonomy): Eukaryota > Viridiplantae > Streptophyta > Magnoliopsida > Poales > Poaceae > Oryza > Oryza officinalis. The sequence continues at coordinate 49,811,938 of BDMV01000007.1, read as the reverse complement.
CAAAGCCTGATGTAGATCCCATCGCGCTTGTCGGCGAGACGAAGAAGAAATCTTGACGCAAAACCCCTACCTGGCGCGCCAACTGTCGAAACTTGGTTTCGGCAATAAGAATCTGAGGGTAGCAGTCAAGGGCCAAACACGATGGGTTAGTATGCAAAGGGAATTTAGACAGGTTCAGGCCCTCTTTTCGAGAGGTAATACCCTACTCCTGTTTCGAGGATTCGATCCGCCGAGTGGTTTATTGATCTCGTGATCTCAATCAATATGTGCTCTCGTGAGTTTGGGTGCTCGTGTTCTTGTGAAAATCTCTATGCGTGTGTCCTCTCAAGGGACTCCCTACCCTCCTTATATAGTCTCGGAGGGTAGGTTTACAAGTCGGAGACTCTATCCTATTCTATCCCGGACTCCTCACTCTTACCAACTATAGACTATGAGCCGTTACCTTATCTCAATGGCAACGTAACACTCAAGTCATAAGCCGGTTTACATAACCATGAGTCATAACCTATCCCCTATGGTAAGTCGGATAAGCTAGTTGTGAGGGTATCCGGTACCCGTAATCTCCACACTTTCTATTTTCTAAAAAACAATAGATAAAAAATTTCAAATTTTAGAAACTAATAATACCACTTTATATCATAAGTATAACATCATTGTTCACAGATCACTTTGCTTCTAAATCATATTGTAGGTTATTACAAAGTAAAGTGCAGAACACCACATCTCATACTCATATTTATAGGGTAAAAGTGCACATCTACATCTCACATTTATAGATTAAATATATATACAACTAGGTGAAACCTCACATGTTACTGCGGGAGTTTATTATGATAACAATAAGTAAAAATAATGTGTAAGATAGCTAAACAACATAAGTTTACATAAATTGATGTGATTTATGATAATTTAAATTTAAATTGTATATAGAATGATGATTCAAATGTAAAAGTAAGGTGATGTGGTTTATGAGAGAAGAAAAGAAGGGAGATAATTTAGACCATAGATTAATCATCTAAGGGTTAAAAACAATTGAAGTGATATGACTTAATGAGAGAAACAAAGAGAAAAATAATTTGGACCATAGGTTAATCATCTAAGAACTAAAAATAATTAATGTGATATGACTTAATGAGAGAAGAGATAAATAACATTAACTAGGTTAGGATGAACTGTATAGGTATATAGAATATTATAAAAAATAATGAAGAGATATATTAAAATATTATATGAATTATGTGGGATAATGATTTAGCATGCTTGTATTTTAAAGCTCTAAAATTTAATAAATTATAAAATTATAGATAATATAGCATGCTTGCATAATGTTTAAATGTAATAATTGTTATTGGAGAATGATGTGGTATCTTTGCATGTTGAGCTTTAGAATTTATTTAGTGGGTTGTAACTTTATAATAAAATAGGATACCTCGAAGAGTGACAGTCACATTTAGAGTAGGAAGTGCTCAAGTGCAACACAAAACAAAATCATCTCACTTTACTTTGTTCATTTCTGTATTTAAGAAAAAAAATCAAGTTCATTTCCTAGAAATTCTTTGAAAAGTTTTTCGATTGATTCCGCTTTAAGATGGATAGTGACCTTACAGTATTTGTTTTCAGAATCCGTTTATGTTTCCAGTAATTTCTGAAAAAATTCGACCGATGCTTTTCGTTTCCAAAAACTTTCTGAACCATTTTCAACCATATTGAAAGGGAAGGCAATGCACAATTGTTTTACATGATAAAGGAATATATATATATATATATATGAGGACATATCCAATAAAAATGAGCTAAGTGTTGAATAGTCGTGAAAATCATATCTAAAAGTTTTGTAAATTCATAAAAAAATTACTAGAGATAGGTATAAATATAAAATGCATTCTCACCAAATTTCAAATTCAAACTTAACTTTATAAAAAAGACAAATTTTGGATGAATAGTAACAGGACACTATTCACCTAAAATTTATCATTTTTTGTTTATCTCAAATAAAGTTGAGTTTGGACTTAAGATTTGATAAGAATATATTTCATATCTACACCTATAACTATAACTAGTAGTTTTTTTATGAATTTTCATAACTTTTAGGTTTGCTTTTCACGAGTTTCCAACACTTAGCTTGTTTTCACTATATATTTCCCCCATATATATATATATATATATATATATATATACCATCACCTTTATACATCCTCATATTTTTTCAGTAACACCTAGGGTTTACAGTCTGGTAAAGTTTGAACGAATTTCGAGTATCTCGAGCCCGCTTGAAAGGTGAATCTTGAACAATTTTGTTAATTTGTCGAAGTTCGTTTAGAATTAACGAAAAATTGATGCCTAGCTGGGGTTCAAAATTTACTGACCAATCGATATTTGCAAACCACGTGATACACACCCACAAGTGCTAGCTACTATTATACTCATGGATAGATTCATACGTGCACCCATACTTCTTTTCACATAAAAAAAATGAAATTAAGATGGATATGACAAGCCAAGGCTCCGTTGAAAAATTCACTAAAGAAATACCATATTTATGAAAACATTTACTCTGCAATTTGAAAAGAAATGGACGTTGTGAAGTTGAAGTCTTATACAGAAAGAGGCGATATTTTGGCAGCTGAATTAACACCTCAGATAGCGAGCGAATCGTTCTATATCTCGGAAGCTGGATTATTACACGACATATTTGGTCACTGTACCATGCAGCAAAGGTTGTTTGCCACTTTGTAAAACGTACACTTCTTGTCAATTAGTATCTGACAATAGTGTAATGTATACCTGGGTATGTCATGCTTGGCCTCTCTTACTAAAAGTTGAAATTACAGATAGCTTTGCGTTCTCAGCTCCTCTCCGAGTTATAATTAGTTTGGTGCAAAAACAAAGCTCCTTAGAAATCATAAGAAGGCGAAAAAAAAACAGGCTAAGACATAATAATTAGCCTCTCGGTTTGACATATAAATATAAGACAACATCATTGCACATATTATTAATTGTAGTAACTAATTAAACTATATATTCCTCGGTCAAAAAGGAGTACATACAGGGTCGTCAAGCTAGCTAGCCAACAAGAGTGCCCTGTTCAATCTCCTTCCAAGTGAATTAATATCATAATATACCACATCCTCTATATGAATATATGTATCTGGAATTGTGGATGCTTTATGTAAAGAAAACCAGCTAGCTAAGCTTAGCTGCTGCCACGCCATGTAAAAGCTAAGCGTCCTCTGCCATTTCAAAGCCAGGGAAGCTGGCGTCCCCAGCTAGCACTAGCAGCAGCTGCATGAGATCTCGAGCATTCATACTCGGGCCGTGTGCATATCCTGGTTGTACTAGTATTATCTAGTCTCCCATCGATCACACTGTACGTGAACAGTCTCAGGCATGGGACGATCGACCAGCGTACACGCCAACTTTCTTTGAGTAGAAGTGGTAGTATATATAGTACTATGGTATGATGTCATGTTGCTTTTTGTCCAGTTTTATATATCCGCTCTGATCCTTAGCTGTTCTGTTGGAGACTGATTGTATATACGTGTCAACATACATGTATAGAGAACCAGTGGCAGAGCCATATAGATTTGGGAGCCTGAACAAATTGCATTATAACTAGTACTCGTTTTATATTATAAGTCATTTGACTTTATTTTTAATTAAAGTTCTTTAGGTTTGATCGAGTTTATAAAAAAGTTATCAACATCTACGACACCAAACTAGTTTTATTAAATTTAACATTGAATATATTTTGATGCAATGTTTGTTTTGTATTAAAAATGTTACTATATTTTGCTATAAATTTGGTCAAATCTAAAGAAGTTTGATAAAAAAATCAAACGACTTATGATATAAAACGAAGGGAGTATTGGCTATAAAAATTTCATCATTAATTCATTCAATAACATAGAAATTTAATGGATTTTTGCCGGTGAGCACGGGTGGCTGCCCGGCTCCGCCTCTGTAGAAAAGTTAACATCACCAATAGTAGAGTTGGCAGTCAAGAATTTCCTGTCGGATATGTTCCTATACCTGCCCCTATGGGTAAAAAAATTTCCCCATCCATATCCCTACCAAATGCAATATAGAACGTTTTTTCCATCCCCACCCTCCACGCGGGAAATTAATCCCTACGGAGCCTCTGTCTCCGTCGTAGAAGCTTAGAAATGATGAGGGTGAAGCCATGGAGGCATTGGCTACTCAGCTCTCAATCTAGCAGCTAGCCATCGTCTTTCCCTATTTTGCAGTTACATCCTTCCCTTGTAGCCACCACCCATGGTACAATAAAATCTGGCGAGACGAGGAGAGGCCTTCACTTCGTTGCTTTCCGTGTTCTTGTACCGGCTAGTTCGTTGATTTCCATAGTCGAGGGGTTGGGGAGGAGAGAAGAGCTAGGAGCGATAGCTTCTGCTGTTTTCGCGCATACCAAACAGTTTTTCGTCGACAGCGTCGGCTCTCCATGCGCATACTTCCCTTGCCATCTTTAGCAGTGGCGCTAGAGTCTAGAGACGGACTTAGCATCTGAGCCACCAAGGAAAGGGGATGTAATCGGTGGATTTAGATGTGGGCCATGTAGCTAAGGTTAACAAGTTTGTTATATCCTCTGATAATTGGACATTGTTATGGATAGCGCATGTGAGGAAGAGGTTTTGGTTTCGAATCCTAGCCATGACAAGGTACCGAAAAGAAATAGTTAGGATGATAGTTTACTATTTAAACTATTAATTTGGTACATAGAACTAATGCTACACATTATGTGGTGGCAATAATAATTTATTGTAATGATGTGAAATGTTGCAATATGATTTTTAGCCACATCCATTTTGTGGCAATATTGAAATTTGTTACCACTAAATAAAAATCATTGCAATAATCTATTACTACTATATTTATTATCATGGCTAGCAACGATTTTAAAATAATGGTTTGCCATAATTTTAGCATTGATGTCATGATTTTTTTCGTGGCGACAAATTATTTTCATAGTAGTGTAATCTAGTACTCCCTCTATCCACAACTATAAGATATTCTGAGTTTGTCGTCCTAAATCAAACTAATTCATTTCTGTCTATTTTTGCTGTAGTGTTGTGACTTCTAACACTGTTCTGATCGCAAACTTATGATGGATCGAGTGAATTAAACAAAAAGATTACTCGTACTTTTCCTGCAAATTAAAGGTGAAGGCCAATATAGGTTACTACATACATGATAGAGACCTTTCCATGCATGGTTTCACATCAAACGGTTTTCTAGTATGACGAACTAGTAGCTACTGGCTTAACATGCACATGAAGATCACAATGGAACCGTGTTCCATACTGACATCAGTTACCCTTGCACAAAGTTGTTTTACCCATCAAGTGATGATGATGAGAATATATATGGAGAGAAGTGTGGCATGCACCTTCCATTAAAGATGCTAGCTTCCCCTTGTCCTAGAAGCTAGCCTGCTAGCTAGAAATCTCTCTTTGCAAAGTGGTTTTCATATATATACACTTGGTCTTAAAGGGTTAAAGATGCTGGTTTTGTGTGTGCATGGAAGGGGAAAAAATGCATTGCCTGCCATTGTTTTGCTTTAGCTTGCTCTCTTCTCTCTTTAGATCTCCCTTTGTCCTTTGCCCTTTTGTCTTTTCCTTTGCATGACTAGCTAGCTCACTTCCAAACCTCTCACTCTTTCTCAGCTGATTGCACCTAATAATTAATTTTGATCTAGTGAGCTCTCAGGAAGTACACTGACCAAAGATCATGCAAAAACACCCAAGAAAGCCAGCGTGGTCGATTCGATATCGAATAAAGCGAGCACTTAGCTTAGCGATGATCAATCAATCATTTTCATAAATAATTTGATTGTTCGGTTTCATTATTCAAGCTGCAGATAATTGATGAGATGCTGCATGTGTGGCGTTACTTAACCTGAAAGTAATTCATGTGAATGTGCCCAGGAGTATGCAAGAGGAAAAGAAGATTGCATTACATGGCAGACTGAACAGCAAACTGTGCATCATCGTTTGGCATCTATCTATCTTTTGTATGTGTAGTAAAGAAACTTGACATCAACTTTGTGCATCGGGCATGGTAGGATCGAAACAACTGTTTCATGGGACAAGATGGTGCAGAAACATAAATTGCAGGAAAAATCAAGGAAACTATTTTGCTTCTGGCGAAAGTCGAGTACTTGGTCATGCATAGAGTTATTATCATAAGAAAAAGGAGCTTAGTTATATATATACAAAGACACCATGGTAGGGAGGAATTTTTGGAATATATATGAGAGATGGCGAGATGTTTGCCTTTGACAAATGTTAATACCGGTGAATATATATTGGACATTCTTATAGGCTCAGCTCCTAGCTAGGATTTTCCTTTGGATTCAGATTCAGAAACAGAGACGAACTCCCAATTTTTTTAGATGAAGGATAAACAGGCCATTGTTTCAAAGTCACACAAGCCCCAAAGGTACATTATTATTGTATAAATGTTCCACACTAAATAGAGTTGAAATAAATAAAGCAACCAGTTCCCAACAAGATAATAGATTAACGGCATAGGTAAGCTTCAAGACAGATCTTACTTATCATATATAACTTTGACATGATATAAGTTTAACATGCTAACCCAAGTACATATGATATGACAGGCAACTTAATTAATCAAGTTCATACATTTTTTGACTTAAAAAGTTCATGCATGACCATGTTCTAGTACAAATGGAAAGAATATATCATCAAATATATGATTGTAGACACAACTTAAAATATAACACATTTTTTAAAAAAACCATTAGCTATACATTCATGCTTGTACATTTTCAAAAGGACAAATTTTAATTTTGGCAAATTATAATTGAGTAAATTATGATCAAGCATATAAGATATTGGTATAATCATTTCTTCGGGGAATTATTCATTGATGTTAGCTTCCAATCTAACTAAAAGAATTTTTATATAATGATACAGTGAAGAATGCATAGGCTCATCCCCATATATATTTTGTTTAATTATTCACAACATTATTGACGTGAGTTATATGCTTTATTCCTACTATGATAAACAGAGACGGCCCCCAGGCTGTGTATCTGAATCAGATACATCAATGGATATGGATATGTATCCAGGGCGGATAAGGCCTAGGACAGTTAGGGCTCAAGCCCTAGACCTAGATCCAAACTTCATTCAAATTCTGTATAAATTTGAGAAAAATTGCTTGGATTTATATAGAACTAGGGTAAGATGAATAACTCAGCACTAGCTGGAATTTATATAGAACGTGGCTCCAAGCTGGCTCCGCCACTGTATGTATCGGATATGTGTATCATGTACATATTCTGATTTATCATGATTTTCAAAAAGATAAAATTAATTTGGGATACATCTCAATACTAGCTAGTAAAAATGTCCAAACACTCATAATTTCAGACCAGTACGTAAGAGTTTGTAAAGATGTTTCCATGATCATCCACAATTAACCTCAAGCAGGGATCGATTATCAAATAACTCTGTGGAGCCACACTTGGATCTGTCGTCAGTTTATTATAAAAAATAACTTTCACAAAAAAAAATGAATAGCATAGAGCTGGGTAATTTCATAAACTGACTAGCTTTCATTGCGAGTTGGCATCACATGCCTAGACAGACCCACGCAGAGAAAGCTCTCAAAAGGTAAAAAACAGAAGATGTAGGGACCGTGATAAATTAATGTGTGTGTATATATATATGGAGAAAAATAAGATGGTATATATAGATCACCCGGATTAATCTGTATTACGTGTGCATGCACCTTCGAGATCGCCGTACGTGCAAGCATCCATGGCTTTACCAAAGGTGCCACTCTGATTAACATACTAATCACAGTGTTAACTTCTAAAAGAACCAGTTAGTTAAACACTTAAAGTAGCACACACGTAGTACCAATGTGTAGGCCATACATCCACTGTTACGTGTGTGAATGCATCATGGGATGCAGCCTTACAACTCGGAAGATCTGACAGTACTTTGTAGTACTTAGCAAGTGTGACCACCTAGATTTAAATGTTCCAAAACTATATATGTGGAGAAATTTGGGTTTGCTTTTCATCTTAATCTGATCCTTGATCAGGATAGTCATCTCTATCTGGGGTTGATCCGAATCCTACGGTACTGCTAAAAATATGGTGTCATATTTTTTATTTAATTTCAGTTATTTTTTTTCTATGTGATTGCTCTCTCTTCCATACGTAAGTATGTTTCTATATCTCCTATCCCCTTTTCTAAGTAAACAATAAATAACATTTTGATCATAAGTCTCTTATACATTATGTATTAGAAAAATTAATTACAATATAAATATTAAAATTTATTGTGTAATTACAGTGTAAACTTAGGTAATTCATAGTGTAAAAACGATTATTTATATCATCATAAATATAGCTACTTTCATCTATATATACTAGATAAATTATCTCCGTACTAGCCTTGTTTTCGCATACTAAGCTAGAGCTCTCCTTGAGCTAAGAGAACCAACTGAAGACGAAGGTCAGGGGACCAGCGCGCGATACTGAGGTGCTTGTGGTGGGAAACTGGCAATGGCAGGCTTAGGACCAGTGGCAATGAGCTCAAGTATGAACGAGGAAGACTAGGAGTACAAGTGATGAATTGTCCGTCTTATTAATTTAACTAAGTTTTTTGGTTGAACAAGCTGTCCCACACAACTTCAATATGATTTCATATAAGCAAGGTCTTAAGTTTAAATCATAGCTAGCATGCAATTAATAAAAAATATCGACCATTTTTATTCTAGTACGAGACCAAAGGAGCCTCCATGTGAGGAGAGTGTTGGATGACAAGAATTATCCAACTTCCCGTAGCAAGTTATACTTTTGTGTTGAACTGGTCGATACAAATAAGTCAATACACACCAGGGACCGAAAGATTGAACTCTAACCTCTAGGGCCAAGGTTAGGGGTTTTGGGACTTGTGCGCAAGCTCGAGCTACAATAGAAAGCAAGGTTAGGGACCAACTACTGCAATAGGCTCTAGGACCAATGGTGAAACCGTCTCCGTACATTCTCAAGGGTGTATATCAAGAGTAAGCAATTCTTGCAAGGAGTAGCATTTAGGTTGCTAGAATCCTCCAATATAAAAATTGGTTTCGATTCTCCATTTGAGAGGAAGCATTTAATATAAATCCTAAAATTCAAGGAGTTTATATTGTATAATAATTCTGGTCCCAATATTTCATCGTCTGCTTGTAGGCTTATTAATAAGTCATAGCCAGAATCTAAATTTTAAAACTTAATTTTAGAATTAATTTTAGGGTTTTTTTTCTCGTAATCTATTTTCTAACCTTGGTTTTTGAACCATGAATGTTACGATTATAAAAGTTTTATGCATAAACTATTTTGAGGTGCTTCGATCATTTTGTACAGCTTATCAGCCGTAGGTAAGCCAATCATAGTAAGATTTGAAAATTTTGTAAACTTTCTATAAGATGTGTACTAATAGACCACATAGCCTTAATTTGGTAATACTAAATAGTTTAAAATGCATGTGGTTATTTGGTTTTATTTGACTTTATAACTTAACTAGTGGATTTTCTCGCGTAATATTGCTCGTTGATAGTTTATAAAAGATTAATTGGATTTGATATACAACTTTAGCTTTTGTTTAAATAAATACAACCATATTTTGTACATGATAAAACTGAAGGTATTAAATTATATTTTGGTGTACAACTTCTTAACTTCTACATTCCCAGAGATGCAACTGTATTTTAAATACAACTATATGGTTTAATCTACATTGTTATACTCTAGACCCACCATAATTTGTTGTAAATCTATCTTTTTTCTCATGTTTATGTGATGATTTCTAGGCCTCCAGAGTAAATGTAGTTTTAATTTATGAGCTATCTTAATTATATAACAGATGAAGATTTTTTTCTCATATATAGCATATGTATCATTCAACTTCTATCTGAGAGAGACCAAAAGCTTATACCTTGCTCAATTTAAGATCAATCATAAATTGAAGGAAAGATTTTGCATATATACCACTGGATGAATTAATCGATACTATATAAATGTGAATAGGTAAAGATCATTGAAGGACGATCTGAATCAAACCAACACAACACATGCAACAAGTGGATCTTGCCAGTGCAATGCAGTACATGCAAAAGGTTAACCCCCACTGCTCCAACTTTGAAGGGAGCCAACTGCCAAGCATACACATCGAGTTCAGAATTTCAGATCTTCAGACAAGGAAAGTGACGAGCTGCTGCAAAGCGGCGCCCTTCGTGCCTCCCCTTGGGACCTCCTGCTGGAGAGAGAGAGAGAGAGAGAGAGAGAGAGAGAGAGTACACGACCCCAGCTACAAATTAAAGATGATCAGCCCCACACTAGTATATCTTTCTAGAGAGAGAAACGAGAGAGAGAGAGAGTGGTAGAGCTAGGATCGATGTATAGCTTTGCAAAAGCAGAAGAAGAGAGGGGAAAACTAAAGGGAAAGTAGGCATTGGATACGTACGTAGATACGAAGCACATATGATACAAACGCACGCTTTCCGATGCAACACAAGGAGGCCGGCCGGCCAGAACGACAATTTCTTTCATTCGCTTTCCTTTTGATCAAGTGGTGGTCGACGAGCTATAGCTAGGGCGTCCAAACCTGCAAACCACCATTGATCTCTTTATCGACTGCTGCTTGCGTCGCATGGCCCTTTATCTCTTCACTTTAGCATCTATCCTTTGCTTTGGATTGATTAGCCAGCTAGGACAGTTTATTAGCTGTAACTAAAATGGGTGTCTGATGGCATGTACTAACAAGCACATATATGTGCAAGATAACACCCCACATGGTCTCTACATATATTGTTGGTAGCTTTGATCGGCTCTGAATTCAAAAAAAGGTTAAAAAGAGGGTGAAATTTTAAATTTCATTGGAGAATGCATGGCTAAATATACAGCTTTTGTAGCTAAGTTTTGTTCTTGCTTGATCACTCGATCACTACTCTACACTTGTCTTGCTTACAAAAGCGGCGCTTTTGCAAACCAAACGCTCCCCTGGATTCCTTTTTGTTTTGTTTTGAGTTCTGGACACTTTCGAAAGCAAGCATGCGGAAGATGAACTACATTCGCGCTGAAGCTGTCGGAAACTTCCTATAAAGAAACAAAAAAGAAGGCATGCAACAGGTAACGTACATGTTGTTTGAATTCAACTCGATGATCAATCAATTTCGGTCAAATTCCAAATCGACAAATGTGTAAAAGTAAAATGGTTTTTTTTATACATGTGTGCACACATTTTAAGTATTAATTTTAGTCAAATGTTAAACCTTTATATATATATATATATATATATATATATATATATATATATATATATATATATATATATATATATATATATATATATATATATATATATATATATATATATATATATATTGACTCCAAGAATTATGAGCCAAGACTTCTCCCAACTTATCCAAACTATAGGAAATTATCGGAATGAAGAACACTAGTAAAAAAAGATTTTTGCATATGGCCAAAACTGATTTTTTTTATGCGGACAAAGCAACCGCATGCAGCCAGGTGTCTGCAAAAATTAACTTTTTCCATGCGGACAGAGCAACCGCATGCAAAAAAGTGAATTTTCACAACTTATGCCAACCGCATGCGAAAATAATTTCAACGAAAAAATAATAATTCCAAAAAAAAATTTGAAACCCTAGCTCCCTGATTCATCCCCAAACCCTAGCTCCCGAAGCCGTCGTTGTCACAGCTGCCACTGCCGCCGCCTGAGGCCGACGTCATCGTCGCTCTCACCATCCCTGGACTGGGTAAATCTGCCGCTTCCATGGGCGCCGGTAGCGGATCCGCCCAGTCCGAGGCCATCGCCAGCGTCGCTCCCAAGGGCGAGGGCGGCAGATCCGCCCCGAGGCTGCCTGATCCACGCACCCCTGAGCTGACGGGCGTCTCCGCGCGTCGGCGCTACTCTCGGCGACGAGGGCGGCGCATCTGCCCCGAGGCCGTTGGATCCACGTGCCCCCAAGCTGGCGATTATCTCAGCACGTCAGAGCTGCTCCCGACGGCAGGGGCGCCGGATCCGTCCCGCGGCCGCTAGATCCACGCGCCCTCGAGCCAGCAGCCATCTCCGCGCAATGGCGCCGCTCCCGACAGCGAGGGCGGCGGATCCGCCCTGAGGCTGCCGGATCCACACGCCCCATGATTCGCGCGCTGGTGTTAACACCAGAATTTGGTAAGCCCCGAAATCCTCATCGGCCCAGGATCTATATCGGCTCAAAGCTAGTATCGGCCTAGAGTTCTACATCGGCCGATGGGGGTTATCTCAAACCAACCACCAATAGCAGTCGGATTCTTGTTAGATTCGGGAAGATCTTATCCAGAGAAGACCGAGTTTGAGGAGGATGCGGCTTGTATCTCTTAATTAGGAAGAGTTTGTTAGTTTTCTGTTTTATCTTTAGGAAAGTGTGTTAGTGTTCGGCAAGGACTTTATCTTTTTCCTTTTATCTTTAGGAAAGTTTGAGTTGTATTCTGTTAGGATTTTTGTTAGCCTATGGGTATAAATATGTAAGCCCGTAGTTCATGTAATTTTCATCACACGATCAATACAACTTCGGCGCATCGCCAACCTTTTACTTTCGTCTTCTTCGGCGAGTTCATGCCCTTCTCACGAGGGGTAAGTCTCGTTATGGCTGCCTGCGTTGTCGGGGCTAGGGCTTCGTCATTCTGATCTCAACAACGTAAGCACCTATTATCATATATCTTAGTCAATCTGGTTTGGCTTCTCGATTTAGTCTTATCGGCCGAGATTCGCTTTAGGGTTTATGCCGGTATCGACTAAATTGCTTTGCTAGATTAGATTGGCTAAGGTATCCACCACCCCGAAAATCAGTCAAGGGCTTGATTGTCTAGATCTTGCGTTTCTTTTCATACTTAGTGCTGCATCAGTTCGGTTTGACCTACTAAGTCGTGATTAGAACCGTAATCTCTAGCCTGCTTGTTGGCTGCCAATAAGGGTTTCATCGGAGTTTCAGCCGATGAGTTATCTGGACGTTGCATCGGCCTAAGAGTTTTATATATAGATTGGATCTGGCCGATGACAACAGAGTATATATTGTTTATCTGCTTGTTGAGAGTTTATGCCATCGGACTTCTGGCCGATGTGTGCTTTAATCTTCATATCAAATGTTTATCTTATATTTATCTGGATTATGCTATATCATATTGCTATATCATCATGTTATCGTCAGCCGATCGTCTCTATATAGATATTTGTTCAGTACATCGGCTGGAATTGTGCCATCGGCTCATCGGCCGATCGGTTGTTTTGGCTATCGGCCTATCGGCCGATACGTTTTTGCCCTATCGGCCTATCGGCCGATAAACTTTCTGTTATGTCGTTTTGCATATCTTGTCAGTGGCAGGATCAAACTGACTGGCACGCCCGCGCTTCATCAATTTTAGGACCTGCACTGGAGCTAAGCAGATCTCCCAGGCCTTCGTGTGTCTGCACGCCGGATCCTCATCGGCGGTACGGATTTGGCGTCAACAGCTGGCACCGCCCACCCCCACGGCCACCGTCTTCATGTGCCCCTGAGTCGGCGGCCGTTTGCACGCGCCGCCGTTGCCCGCTCCCGAGCCGTCGTCTCCACCATGTGCCAGTCGGGAAGTGGAGGAAGGAGGAGAAGGGGAAAGTGGAGGAGGAGGAGAAGGAAAGTGAAGTGGAAAGAAAGTTATTGAGAAGGAAAGAAAGGAAGGGGGGATAGGAGGAAAAGGGGAGGCGGATAGGATGAGGGGTAAGTAAGGAGCGAGTTTAGACTTCTAGGCTGGCCTTGTGGCCGCTTAAGAGGTCCGCTTGGAAAAACAAGTCTATTTTCGTAGGCGGACCTCTTAAGGGGCCACATGCGATAATGTATTTTCTCATGCGGCCCTTGAACTGTTTCTTGGGGGAGCGATTTTTGCAGGTGCGAACGGTTGTGGTCCACCTGGAACCTAAAAGGTCCGTGTCCAGAAAAATCATTTCTGTAGTAGTGGAAGGAGTATTGGTTAAGAGGCTAGACAATGGCGGTGGATCGATCCAGCAATGGATCTGCTGAAGATGTACGACGACAAAACATGAACCGCCTACAAGAAGTTGATGAAATGGAACGTCATGGGAGGGAGATGACCGGAAGATTTGACCGGAAGCTGTGGTGGGGCGAACGACACTACTACAGAAAAGATTTTTCTGTACAAGGCCCCCGGTAAATTTCAAGCGGGCCGTAAGTGGCACCGCCTGGAAAAACCGGTCCACCGAGGGCCGGTCTCATGCACGCACGGGATAATCTACTATCCCGTGCGGGCATCTTAACACGACCGCACGCGATAATATCCATTATCGCGTGCGGTCGCATTAAGCTGCCCGCACGGGATAATAGATTATCCCGTGCGGGCCGCTTAATGCGACCGCATGCGATGATGAATGCCATATATAGCCCTAGCCCGAGCTTGCCCCATTCAAGCCTGGCGTTTTCTCTCTCCTAAACGTGACACAAATTAGGGGGGAGGTTTTCAACCTCAAATCTTTGTTTGGGATCCATATAAAAGGTGACATGCTTGTTGTCCTCCTTCATTTGCTTCCATTTATTTCAATTTTTATCGGTGCAATGCGATGAAATTTGCACCTTTTTCAATGGAGTAGTGTAGGGACTTTTTTATTTTTAGCTAACATATATTATTTGCATGGCATGTGTTAAAAGTGTGTAATTCTTGATTAGGTTTGCCTCCATTTATTTCAATTTTTATCGGTTAAAAGCGACGAATTTTTTTACTTTTGGAAATGGACTATTTGTTTATCGATTAGATATATTGTTTGCATGAATAAATTTGAATAGTATTTAGTAGTGCATAGTACTTTAATTTACTCTTTGTTTAGTTTCCTTCATTTATTTCAAATTTGTTTGGTGGAATGCGACGAATATACTAGTTTTGCAAATCTAGTAATTATAGTTAATTTGTTATTTTTAAATTAATGTTATTGGACTCACTAGTGCATGAAGAGTAATATAATGTTCATTTAAGTCGTATCGTTTTTTATACGATTTAATAAAGTTCAATTCGATCCATTAGAGATGTTTTTTAGGAGATGGATTGGGCATGGATGTCTGACACAAGAAGAACTTATCCGGCGTTCTTGAAGGAAGCATCCAAATTTGTTGATCAAGCAAAGACACATGCTTTGAGAGAGAACAGGAGGGACATTTTTTGTCCATGCTTTGATTGCAAGAACGAAAAGATGTTGCAAGACCCAAAGATAATTTTGGGGCACATTGTAGAGCGTGGATTTAAGGATGATTACAAGATATGGACTTGTCACGGGGAAGTCATCGTTCGTAATGAAGAGGGTGATGTTTTTTGCTTTGATGCGGGAGAAAATTTTATAATCGAAGACATGTCCCAGGGAACGATCCCAGAATTTGGTGGCTCTGGGATAGATGATGTAGATATTGATTTTGATCTGGAGGATATGTTGCGGCATGTTGAACCAGAGGTCCTAACTTCGACAAAACAAGGGTTGGACAATTGGAAAGCATTGGAAAAAGCAATGAAGGACCTTCTTTACGATGAATCAAAAGGATGTGATAGGGACTACACGGTGTTACGCTCTGTACTTGAACTACTCAGATTAAAGGCCAGACATGGATGGTCGGACACTAGCTTCAACGATTTATTGGATCTGTTGAGAGTTATGCTTCCGAAGCCGAACTTGTTGCCGATCAACACATATCAAGCCAAGAAACTGATCTGTCCATTATCTTTAGGTATTCAAAAGATTCATGCATGCGTAAATCATTGTATATTGTACCGCAAGGAATACACGGATTTAGACTATTGCCCAACATGTGGGACGAGTCTGTACACGATGGGCAACGGAGCCTCAGACGGAGAGGTGGTCGACCAAGATTTATCGGTGCCAGCAAAGAAAAAGATTCCGGCTGTGGTGATGTGGTACTTGCCAGTGAAAGATCGCCTGAAGCGGCTGTTTTCAAACCGTACCGATGCCGAGTTGATGAGATGGTATCAAGAGGGTCGAAAAACAGATGGTATGATTCGACACCCCGCCGATGCTCGATAGTGGAAAAACTTTGATGCACTACACCCGGAATTTGCAAAGGAACTGAGAAATATAAGGTTTGCCTTGAGCACGGACGGAATGAACCCGTTCGGTGACTTAAGCAGCTCACACAACACTTGGCCAGTGCTGCTCACCATGTATAACTTGCCTACATGGATTTGCCAGAAGCAAAAGTACATTTTGTTGACTATCCTTATACAAGGGCCAAAATAGCCTGGGATTGACATAGATGTGTTTATTGAACCATTGATGGAGGACATGCAAGAAATATGGAAAGAAGGGTTATGAGTGTGGGATGAGTACTGCAGGGAACATTTTACTCTGCGTGCCATCATATTCGTTACCATCAACGACCTACCAGCGAACTTTTCGCTCTCAGGTCATCTTAAGGGGAAGTTTGGATGTCTTATATGTGTCGACAACACGTCGTACAAGTACCTCACCGCCTCAAGCAAGGTAGTGTACATGCATCATCGTTGGTTCTTACCATAAAGGCACAAGTGGCGTGCGATGGCTAGATTATTCGATAATACAGTAGAGAACGATCTTCCTCCTGAAACACGAACTGGTAACAAGTCTTCAACATGACAAAGAATATTAAGGTCGTTTTCAGGAAGGGAAAGAAGAAGGCAGGCAAGAGGAAGAAAGCAACAGATCAAGATAAAACAGATGCAACGGATCAGGAAAATACGTTACCTTTCAAGAAGCACTCAATATTTTTCAGGTACCTGGATTACTGGAAAGATCTAGAGACTCGTCATGCCATTGACGTAATGCATCTTGAGAAGAATGTGTTCGACATCACCATTGGCACTTTACTAGACATCCCGAGTAAGACGAAAGATGGGCTAAAGTCACGTACCGACCTGGTCAATATGGACATAAGGCATGACCTTCACCCAAAAGATCTGGCAAATGGGAAGATCGATATTCCTCCGGCATGCTACTCACTGACACCAGAAGAGAAAAAGGCTTTCTGTAGATGCTTGCATAGTTTGAAAGTCCCGACTGGTTTCTCATCGAACATCAGAAAACTTGTATCCATGAAAGATTTGACCATCTCTGGGAACAATGCTCATGACTGTCACAAGATGTTAACTGTCTTCCTACCTATTGCTATAAGAGAGGTCAAGCCAGTTCACACTAAGGTAGTGATAACAAAGTTGTGCTACTTTTTCAATCGAATATCACAGAAGGTTTTTGATCCTGAAGAGTTAGGCCCCCTTCAATCGTTCGCAATCGAGACAACGTGCCAGCTCGAGACCGGCTCCTTGGATCTCAAAGGAACAAAAGCGTAGATTTCCTGAATGGTTGAAGGAGCAAAACCTGCCGTTTGGTGAACCGCTCGAGGAAAAAACCTTGCAGAGGCTGGCAACTGGCCCAAGTAGCCTCGTGACCTCATGGCAAGGGTACGACAACGGCGGATATACATTTTACACGATAGGCAAGGACAAGAAAAGCGCAGCTCAGAAAAGTGGAGTTCGCGTGGAGGCATTGGACGCAACAGGCGAGAAGAAGTCATACTAACATTTGGGAGCTTGACTACGGTCTTAACATCTAGATCCCGGTGCTTCGATGCCAATGGGTCAAAGACACAACAGGCATATCCATCAATTACTATGGCCTTACGGTTGTCGAACGTAGTAAACTAGGCCACAAGGATGATTCGTGGGTTCTCGCTGAGCGTGTTGCACAAGTTTTCTATGTGAAGGACCCATCCGACGAGCGGATGGACGTTACTGTACCGGGCAAGCAACAAATCGTTGGCATTGATAACATCGAAGATGCGTCAGATTACAACCAATACGACGACGTACCATTATTCACGGATCTTCCTAACCGAATCAAACACATAGAGCGAAAGATTGATGAAGACAACTTTTGCAAGAAGTGGACGGACAGTTTTGTAAAAAGTGTAAAACGATAGAACATTTTGTAATTGTTTATCTCTGTGGAAATATGTTAGATGTCCTTGTCACATGGAAAAGAAAATATTTCGTAATGGTTTATTTATCGACGGAAAAATGTTACATGTGTCTTACGTCGTATGGTCTATTTATGCGAAAAAATTGTGTAACACAATTTATGTGCTATTGTTTAAAAAATTGTGGAACTTTTCAATGGTTTAAAGAAAGAAAGAACCATTAAAATAAAATATCAGGAAATAAAGAAATAATTGTTTGAAAAATAAATATCATGAAAGAAAGAAATAATTGTTTGAAAAATAAATATCAGGAAAGAAAGAAAGAAAGATCAGGAAATAAAGAAATAATTATTTGAAAAATAAATATCAAGAAAGAAAGAAATAGATATCAGGAAATAAAGAAATAATTATTTGAAAAAGTAAATATCAGGAAAGAAAGAAAGAATTATTTGAAAAATAAATATAAGGAAAGAAAGAAAGAAATATCAGGAAATAAAGAAATAATTAGATACTATAAATATTTTTGAAAAAATATTTTTGCTTGCGGTCCACGTACAAGACCCGCACGGGATAATAATTATTGCGTGTGGACGCCTTAGTCGCCCGCACGGAATAACCATTATCCCGTGCGGGTCACTTAATGGCCCGCACGGGATAATACTTTTACGTGCGGGTGTCTTAAGTCGCCCGCACAGAAAGATATTTTTCCATGCGGGCGGCTTAAGCCACCCACACGCGATGATCGCTACCTATATAAGGTGTGGGCGGGCTCCGAAAATTTCTAAATCCGCAGAAATTTTCGTCGTCCCTACCGCCAGGCTGCCAAAATATGTTGCCACCTCATCTCCTCGTCCTCCACGGCCGCCTCCATCGCCGCCGGGCCTTTCCACGCCGTCGACGCCGCCGCTTAGTCCTCCCGCCGGCCGCTCCCCTCCACGGCTGCCTCCCTCACCGCCAGCCCCTTCCACAGCCTCCTCCCTCGCCGCCGGCCCCTTTCACACCGCCGACGCCGCCGTCGCTGCCTGCCCCTTCCACGGCCTCCTCCCTCGCCGCCGGCCCCTTCCACGGCCTCCTTCCACGTCGTCGGCCTCTTCCACGCTGCCGACGCCGCCTCCAGCCCCTTCCATGCCAGAGTATGTGACATTTTTTTTGTTTTTGTATATAATGCGAAGATATTTTGATGTATTATAGGTGAATTTAGTATATATGTGAATTTTGGATATATGTGAATTTTGGATGATTATATGTGAATTTAGTAAATATGTGAATTTTGGATAATTATATGTGAATTTTGGATATATGTGAATTTTGGATGATTATATGTGAATTTAGTATATATGCGAATTTTGGATAATTATATGTGAATTTTGGATGATTATATGTGAATTTAGTATATATAGTAGATATAATTTCTATATATATATATATAATTTCTTAGTAATATATATTGAGATGCGAATTTCTATATAATATATATAATTTCTATATTCAATTATAGTAGTATATTCAATTATAGTATGTTCAATGTATTTAGTATGTACGTAATTAATATAATAACAAATATCACATCAATTAGCATAAAACTAAAAAAATACCGCACTACTCGCACGTAGTATATATAATTTCTATATATGCATGTAGTTAGTAATATATATTGAGATGCGAATTTCTATATAGTATATATAATTTCTATATATATATAATTTCTATATTGTAATTACATATACCATAGTAGTATATTTAATTATAGTATGTTCAATGTATTTAGTATGTACGTAATTAATATAATAACAAATATCACATCAATTAGCACAAAACTAAAAAAAATACCGCACTATTCGCATGTAGTATATATAATTTCTATATATGTATGTAATTAGTAATATATATTGAGATGCTAATGTTTCCCCTTCGAAGATCGCACGTAGAAGAAAATGTCGAAGAACGAACTTTCCTCCGAGACACCCGTACCAACATCGAGCACAGAACCAACGGTCAATCAGCCCTCCCCGACACCCGTAGCTGCATCGGGCGCAGAGCCCACGAACAATCCACGCTCAGAGACACATGAAGTAGCTGTCGGAAATGAAGCGGTGTCGAGCGAGGAATCTTGGCGCACACCGAGCGACCCGTTTGAAATAGAACTAGCACAAATGGCCACCGAGCAACCGGAGAATGACCCTGATTATATTCCTATCGAGCAAGCAATAAGTTCACAGTCCTAACCGTTCTACTATTGTTAACATTCCCGATCATAGCCGTCTAATGGCTTACTCGTGCAGATGGCTACTCGGCGTCGGTCGAAACGGAAGGCTGACCAGATTACCGCTAGGGCCCAAGCAGAGGCCGACACAGCCACATTAGGGCCAGATCCAATGGACACGACGTGTAAAGGAACCAGCTGCCGAAAGAGACCTGCTATATTGCTGCTCTGAACGAAGATGGGAAGCCCGTCGAGCCGAATCACGTGATGGCCAAGTTTAGCAGCACATGCAGGATAGTGGCAAGACTTCATGGGCCGCTGAACGTGGATGAGTGGAAGGACGTTACCCAGCACATCAAAAATTTAATGTGAGAAGAGCTGCAGAAGTACCTTGTGTATCCGCCTAGATCAGAGGTCATTGGGAGCAGATTTGCGTTGAGTACAATAGCCCATCAGTGGCGCCAGTGGAAGTCTGATATGAACACTAATTATGTTCAGAAGAACAAGTCTCCATTTAAAAAATACAGCAATATCCCACCAGTTGAATGGGACAAGTTTGTGGCCAAGATGACAACACCTGAAGCTCTAGCAAGGAGGAAGAAGTTGTCGGAGCTGGCGAAGAAAAACAAATATCCACACCGATTGGGGTCTAGTGGATACGACGGTCACGTGGACCAATGGCGAGCAACGGAGGAAAAGTTTGCAGCTCAAGGGAAGCCGTTGTTGGTCCAGCCCCTAAATCCGCGCAGTCACAACTGGGTATGGGCACGAAGTACGGGGAAGTGACGGATGAGGGTGAGATGCTTTTCGAGTCTCCTGACATCGAGCATGTGACCACATCTCTCCAACAGATCGCCGAGAAGGAGAAGTCAGGGGAGTTCGTCGCCAGAAGGGAGCATGACAAACTCACCACTGCTTTGGGGACTGCCGAACACTCCGGGAGGATAAGAGGAAAATTTGCAAGGACGAGTTGGAAGGTAGGGTTTCCAACGAAAATGAAAAGTTACAAGAAGCGGGACACCTACAAGGTGAAGTTGCGTGAAGAAGTCACTGAACAAGTAACCCAACAAGTCACCCAACAGTTCTACAGGCTAGCCGCACAACAACCCCAAGCCTTCCCGGGCTTAGTTCCCCAAGCCGAGCAGACGGTGTTAATCCCGAGCAGTGTCGGGTCGTAGAAACAACACCCTACCCGGTCGATCTTATTACCGGCCCGACACCGTGCAGCCTTGTCGTTCTGATAAGCAGAGCTGGGAAAACAAAGGAGGTTGGGTCCGGACTAGCAATACCAGGGAGACAGTTCTATAATATCCCAATTCCGGAAGACTACGCAAGGGTGCAAGTGGGAAGGGTTAATGCCGATCAAATGCCGTTGGAGCTGGACATTCCAACACCAGAGGGGATAGAACTACTCAGAGATGCGGTGAACCAGTTCATCCTTTGGCATCGTCGAGACATCATCCTCACGGGACAGGCAACGTTGACGACCCCAGCTCCATCGGTGCCACAGACGGCTGCCCCTCCAGCACCTCCATCCCCACCGAATTCCCCAACCCCACCAGGATCTCCTATCCCACCAAGATCTCCAATCCCAGCAAGATCTCTGTCCCCAAAAAGAGTACCTTCTCCACCTGCAGAGCCTGCGGCAGCATAATCCCCAACTCCGCTACCTCGGCAGCCGTCTCCTGCACATCAGTCGCTTGCTACTCCACAATCTGCTCTTGTGCAACCTGTGCCACCTTCAAGGGAAGATGCATCTATCCAGAAGCCAATTACTTCGCAAGCCTGTAAGCTCATACCACAAATCGTTTCTGCGTATAAACCGAAGGAAATGGCAGAGTATGAGGCGAGGATAGTTTTCAAGTCATTCATGGGACAAGGTCCGCCAAAGCCAAGCTCACCTGAACTGCAAACGGAAGCACAGAAAAGCGTACTAGGTCATGCAGACAAAATGCAAACTTAGGATTCTATAGAAGTGCCAAAGGTGTACGAATATGGCAAGCCGTTCTTGCCGTACCATTTCATGCTCGAACTCCCATGGCCAATGAGGTTGCTGCATGACTGGTATCTAAGAGCAAGTGAGAAGGGTCTCGGGATGATTAGTGTCAAGGTCCTGAATAACGCTTTCGTCGAGGGATCCAACGGAAACTTCATCATCACTTTCAATGACCTACACGCCTTCTTTAAGATGGAAAAGATGGATATCAATCTCGTCGGTGCATGGTGCCTGTAAGTTTTTGCTCTTGTTTGTTGTTAGCAAATGTGTCCCAACAAATTATAAATCATTTAACTTGCATAATTTCTTAGGTCACAATGGGTAGATGCCCAAAGAACGGGGGCCTCAGTAGGCTACGCCAACCCGACGAGGGTTTGCATGACAGCCCACACTGTGAGGCTAAATCTGGATGGTCCGTAACTAAAGGACAAGACGTTGGAGGAAAGACAAGCATATGTCGACAGGTTACACAAGAATAAGAGGGTCGAGGTGGCAACTTACTTGGGACAAGCTATGCTCACGCACGCGGACAAAAGAGTCTTGATGGTCCCATACCACCTAACGTAAGCAACATTCCCTTTGTTCCATTCATATAATGTCATAGCACATCAAAATATCTACCAGATGCCTTATGTAATTCATAAACCATGTTTGCAGCGATCACTACATACTATTCCTCGTATATCCAAGGGACCACTTGGTCGTAGTTCTTGATCCGGCCCACTACGAAGAGCAGAAGTTCGTGGAGTTTCTTGTCTTGCTGAATTTGTAAGTTTCAATCAAACCTCCTGCATACCATACTGCTTAGATGTAATTGTAAAGTTGGCTCAAACAAATATTTTATCTTTGTAGAGGACATGACTATTACAGAAGACATGGTGGGTTCCTAAAGGATCAGAAGAGAACAATACTTCTTGTAAAGGCACGCTAGCCGGTATGTGATCATATATTCGCTAACTTAATGATGCGATTGTTAGTTTTTAATACTGACGTGTGTATCTTTCTTACGCAGTGTTACAAGCAACCTCTCGGCACTAGCATATGTGAATATTACGTGTGCGAGATGCTCAGAGTCTGCGGGAGATATAGAACTAAGTTTACATATGTAAGTCATCGTGCTCCTTACATATACGAACTAGTTCGTTTAAGTTGATTTTAACACATATCATTTTTCTTCTATTTTCAATAGCTCCCGAGCATTCTGCCCACCACAAACCGGTTCGACAAAAAAACGCTTCTCAACTTGTGCGCGGACTTGTGCCGGTTTATTCGTCGCGACATCTGCAACCATCTAGGGGAGTTCTATGACCCTGAGAGCGAACTTGCTTGCGACGACAAATTCAAACGCTTAAGGGAGTGGGAGAGAGAACATGCAGTGTAAAAAAATATTTATTTGTGAGGGAGACAGAACTTGTAATATTTGTTATACTACCAATGTAGCTACTTTCATGTATATATGATATTTAATTATATATATCGATGCTTTATATGGTTTAACTTGTGATATTTTTATTATAAAATTCAATCGTGTTTGTAATTGATCGTGAATAACTGCGACTAGATTTGGTAGTGTACCATTCATAAACACAATGAAAAAAAATACAAGTCCGTACGAGGTCTATCCAAATGGCTAGTATGTGCTAGGGCGTCTGCCATAATACATTTTCCTGTGCGGTCGGTCTAACTGGACCACACGGGATAACGATTATCCCGTGCGGTCGATTTAAGTGGACCGCACGGGATAAACTATTATCCCGTGCGGTCGAGTTAAGTGGACCACACGAGAAGATGTATTTTTCCGTGCGGTTGGGCCGCCCGC
Organism: Oryza officinalis; assembly: GCA_008326285.1. Taxonomy (NCBI): domain Eukaryota; kingdom Viridiplantae; phylum Streptophyta; class Magnoliopsida; order Poales; family Poaceae; genus Oryza; species Oryza officinalis. The sequence goes on along the minus strand of BDMV01000007.1, from coordinate 49,787,884 downwards.
ACGCGAAAATGTTTATTTTCCCATACCCCTGGGTACAGACGGCCAATGCCTCCGCACGCAAAAACGTGTTTTGACCGCACGGAAAAACAGAATCTGTAGTAGTGTGAAGAGTTCAAAGTGGCGGAGCACATGTTAACAAATCAATACAAGGTATAATTTTTATCCAATTACCACAAATTAATCGACTGATTTTGATGCTAAATGATGCCACCATATGTATAGCACAATCTGTCGAATAAAATAATGCACACCTAAAGCTATATTGAACCATTCTGATGTTGTAGACAAGTCCAGGCTATGGTTGTGCAAGTTTAGGTGATCACCAAATTAGAAAATTAAATTCAATTTATTAACAAATAGAAAAAATTGGTGCTAAACTTGTAGTTTTATGTTAACTTTAATATTAAATCTATAATTTTGTGATATTTGGCTTTAGATCGGTAGTTTTATGATAACTTTAGTGCTAAATCTATAGTTTTGTGATACCATGCCTTAAATTTATAATTTTATGATAGTTTGGTTAAAATACTGTAGTTTTGTGAAATTTAGTAACTATTTGTTTTTATTTATGAAAAATAAATTAAGTACTTAAAGTTATATATTATTGACTTTGGAAAGTCTAAAAACAACATTTTTTTTCAATTAAAGGGAGGAATCGCTAAGGCCAGCAAAAATTCATTCATTTTACTTGTTCTGTTGAGCTACCTACCTTAACCACCGCAATATGTAGGCAAAGCATTGTGCTTATCCAAAAAAAAAAGATAGGTCTATTCGATACCCCTTAATTAACTACTGAGTCAATTTAAAATACACTGCTCAATTCTAAAACCGGATATCCAACACCCTCCAACTCTCTAAACTGTGCAATTTACGCCCCTTAGGTGGTTTTGCGCTGATGAGAGGACCCAGTCAGATGGTGCAGGCCGACATGTTAGAGAACACCTCTTACCTCTCTTCTCTCTCTACCCCCTCTCTTCCTTGGTTTCCACCGCCACCATCACCACCTCGTCGAACTCGAGAGTCCCCGAGCGCCACTGCGTAGTTAAGCTCGTGCTTCGTCTTCGCTGAGCTCCGCATCTCGAGTCCTGACCACCGCCACCTCGTCGAGCGGAGGTAGAGAACCAGCGCCACGACCCCACCCCACCCTTACCCCCATTGCCAGTGAAGGAGCAGACCGTGACCACAAGAAGAACAGCAGGAGACCAGCGACTAGAAGGGCGCCATGCCTGCGATATCCTCCAACACACCACGGAGGAAGAAATCAAGCTCGAGCTCGTCACTGAGCTCCACGCCGCCCACACCAATCTCCCCCAATTCGACCTTTATCTTCCCTGGCTTGACATTGAACTCTAGCTCTGCTACCTCCATCGAGCTCCGCCTCAACCGTAGGTACTCCCGAGCTCCTCCGCTAGTGCCACAGCACTCCTCTTCGAGCTCGAGAATGAGGAGTCAGTCTAAAGTACACCTCGAGGTAGCAGCGCAGGGGAGGAGCGTGGAGCTCGTTGGGCGGCATTACTGGCAGCGGTGGCAGAAGGGCGTGGAGCTCGGGGGAGGGAGGGGGGCCTCCACGAGTGCCCGCCACAGCCTTCACCTCGTCCCCTGGCCGCCGCCTATCTCGTCCGCTGATCTCAACTCGCCATGGAGGAGGGAAGATCCGTGGTAGGAGCGTGGGAGAGAGTTTGCTGGGGGGGTGGAAAGAGTGAGGCCGGTGGAGACCGGGATGGAGGCCGGGATGGACGGAGCTTTTCAAGGAGGGAGGGGAGAGAGCAGAGAGGAAGGAAGAAAAAGAAGAGGGGTGTAACTGGCTAGTGGGACCCCTTCTCCCCTCTTTGCTGACATGGAATAATTTTTAGAGGTGGCATCCGACGTGGCGTTCAGCTATACCAAAATCAGACTAAAACTGCTAGAGGGATAAAGCAGTGGCGGATCTAAAAAATTGATTCGTTGGTATCATATATAATATGTCTATCAGTGTCATAGTATGCTAATTATATTTAGATCATAGTGTTATAATATATGGATAAACAGTTTAACTATAAGTTTTACCGAAAATCGTCGGTGTCGTTTGACACCGACGCTAACACTGTAGATCCGCCCCTAGGGTAAAGTGTTCAGTTTTGATAGTTTGAGGGTGTTAGATATCCGGTTTTACAATTTGGGGTTGTGTTCTAGACAAGACGAATAGTTAAAGGGTGTAAAATGCACTTATCAAAAAAAATGCTACACTAGTCTTCTTCTATCTCCTTCCCGCCCTGCATATATCCATGGCAGGATGGCAGATGTGCCTCTTGAGTAGTACAGTAGTATCTCGGAGGCAGGAAGGAATAAAGCACTTCAGCCACCATGCAGGCAGGCAAGCAATCACAAAGCCTAAATGATTCTCTTCCCCTTCCCTTCTTCCTTCCCAAAGTTCCAGGCGTCCAGGCACCAGCAACAGCAGTAAAAATACACCCCCAGTTAGGCAGTTACTGTCGCCAATCACCATCTCTGCACTAAGCCTGCACTGAACACGACGACGTACTCCATCCACTACTCCCAGTACGTACTGGAGTACGTCGTAGTACTACGGCATAGCAAGCTGTGCATCCATCGTCCATCGGCCATGCCGCGCGTTGCTGCACGCCGGTCGCCGGCCGGCAAGTGCGACAGCGCCGCTGCCTTGTACGCCTCTGCGCCGGACATAATCATTCGCCCATAATCGCCGGCGCGACCACCCAAACGCCCCGCGCCTCTGCCGCCGTTGGGGCGTAGCGTTTGTCGTTGCCACTCGCCGGCACAGCAGGTTGCAGGCACTCTGCGTCTGTCTGTCTGTCTCTCTCTCTCTCTCTCTCTCTCTCTCTCTACGTACTGGGGTCGAGCACCGGGTAACACCAGAGAATAGCTATACCACATTCGACAGTGTTTTTTTAACTATAAATCTTTCAGATGTAACCATAAACTACTTAAAAAACGACTTCTTTTTCTGGCGCTGGTGTTTTATTTTTACTAGGCAGTCATTAACAATCTGTTTGTGATAATAGCAAAGGAGCTCCTGTAATCTAAACCCGTCAGCGAAAATTGATTTTTGTTTACGATCATTTAAAACGTCCACCTTCAAAAATAAATGTACTTTCACATACGGACCTCTCAAGGGACTGCTAGTGAAATTTTGTTTTTTCTAACGGGCCCTAGAGACCACCGCCAGCTAAAATATATGACTATTTTAAAAGTGTGGCCACCTAATCTCAATAAGTTTCAATCAATATCCCACCTCCCTACTTCTCTCCTGCCTCTCCCTCCCCCTCTCTCCTCTCTTTCCCTCTTATCCAATCCTCCCTCTCCCACCTCACCTTCCTCACCGATGTGCCATCATGGAGGCCATCAGTGGCATTGCTCCGACCTTCTTCCTCCGCACCAAGAGGATGTCGACAGTAGAACCCTGGGCATTGCTCCAACGGCATCGCAGGAGGAGCTTGTCCAAGCGAGGGGGTGGCGGACCTGGCGATGGTGGCCTCGTCTCGGGGGGCGACGGCTTTGCTGGGATGCGGATCCAGCGACGGCGGGTTGTTGGGGAGGATTTGGCAGCATCTGGTCACTAGGACAAGGATCCGGCGGCGATGGCTTCGTCTCGGTGGTGGCTTCCTCTCGGCGGTGGATCCGACGGCCCCAGGTCCATGGGGAGTGGATCAACGAAGGCGGGCACTAGATTTGGTAGATTCCCTAGCTGATTTGTGATTCTACCATTGCGGATTTGTGATTGTGACCAGCAAATTCATTGTAGTTGATTTGGGGATTTTTGCAAATTGCTTATTTTTATTTCATTTTTTTGCCCCAAAAATCCTTATCCCTCGCAACCGGCTTAATGTCGCCGCTTGTGAAGATCCTTTTTCACAGGCTACCGTCTTAAGCATGGCCACTTGTGAAGAGTGGATCTCGCAGGCTACCGGTCATCCGTCAGTGAAAAGGCTTTATTTTTACTATTCATTAGTTGCAGGCGGCTGATGGCGCCATCAGTGAAACCCTTTTTTACTGCTGTCAAAAACTTTTTTCGTAGTAGTGATAATATAATCGTAATATAATTTTTTCGTAGTAGTGATAATATAATCGTAATATAATTGTAGTATAACTAGTACTACCTCTATCCCTAAATAATTATAATTCTAGGTTGTTTAGCATATATTAAGGTTTGAGAAAAAACTATGGTGTCTCTCATTAAATGATGTATAGGTAAAAGTGGAAGGGTGATTGAGGGTAGAATAGAAAGAAATTTGAATGAAAAGTGACTGATGGGACAATTAGTACTGTGACAATTATTTTGAAACAAATTTAAATCCTAAAAATATAATTATTATGGGACTTAGGCAGTTGTACCTAACACATAATTATATATAACACATAATTATATATGTGTAACTTATACTTATGTATAAAAAAGATGTGTCGGCTCTGCTGGTTACCATATCTGGTGGTCTAATGGATGGTCGTGGGTTTGAGTCCCACCGAATGCACAAGAATTTTTAAACACCCTCGTCTCTCTCTCATTAGCATAAATTTTGAAGCGCATCTAATAATAAAAAATTGAAAGTTTTAGAGTCGCTTTTCGGCTAGCATAAATCTTGAAGCACATTCAATGATAAAAATTTAAAAGTTTGAGAAGAAAAACTATTGGAAGGTTTTTTTTAGCAAATCCGCCAGAAATGATCCAGCTAGCCTACTGCTGCATCCATGCAATATTGCAATGTGTATAGTATCGCAGTCTGTCCTGCATCAGTTACATTAGCGATGATGTAGTGCGGCAGTGGTCGCCGCCGGCCGGCTGCCTATCCATTGTCACTGGAGCGTACGTTCTTCAGGTCGACATGCATGGCCACCTGCCATCAATCTGCCATGCATGGCTGTTACCTCTGGCTTTGGCTAATAATGTAATACTATATCCGTTTTAAAATATTGTTATTTAATATTGAATGATATATCGTAGTACCATAAATCTGAATATATTTATATTCAAATTCATAATACTAAGATGTGTCACATTCAGTACGACACATTCATTACTAGGTAACAACATTTTTTGAAGAAGAAACATTTTTTGAAGGAGAAAGTATTTGTATGTACTCCATCCGTCCAAAAAAAACTCAACCTATGTGTTATCTAGATTCGTTGTATCAGAAAAAGTCATATCCCCGCTTGTCTAGATTCGTTGTGTTAGAAGAAGTCATATCTTCGTATAGGTTGAGTTTTTTTTTTATGAGGGAGTATATGGCTAAGATTGACCATGATCTGGCAGAGTGAGATCTGCCTACGTTTCCTCCTGATCACCTGACGGAATTTGTCCATGTTTTCCTGTCCCGGCACGCGCACCAACTGCATGCATGCAGAAGCAGAAGCAGGAGCAGGGGCCGGCCGGCAGAGACCGACCACCTCAAAATTTCCACCGGCGACCGCCGCCGTGTGTTGTGTGCATAGTACTACTCACTACTACTGAGTACTGAGCTGAAGAAAGAGAACAAAAAAGGATTGATAATGACACTGTGTGCAAGCAAGAATTGCAGCTAGATAGCAGACAGTAATATGTGTGTGCTACTGCATGAATTTTTTATAATTTGATCCTTTAACAAAACTTATTTTATAAATAGACTTTTGAAAAAACTTATTCTAAAAATATTCCTTTCTGAGACGCCAGAGTGACTGGCACCGTGGTTTAATAGGATGGCGCCGTCCCCCTACCACCGTGACACACCCGACGTTAACATGACCGAAAGAGGGCGCCAATAAATGCTGGCGCCCTCCCCCCACCCAATCTTCTTTTTTCTCCTCTAATGTAGAGGAGAAAGGTGTAGCTTTTTTTTTATTTTATTTTTTAATATTTTTTCACACATAGGAGCACGCAGGCACCAACCATAAAAAAATTAAGCTCGAACGGACGAAATATGTGACCCATAGAATTTTTCAAAGTTCTATCGAAATGGGTCCCGAAGCTTCTCGCCTCGAAAACACAATCTTGCAAGCGAAATTTCAATATTTTGATTTCGCTGTACTCGGCAAAGCCGAGTAGCAACGGATGCAACTTTTTCTGTAGATGTCCGTGGATATATTATATGTCTGATTACGAATCCATAAGAAAAAGATATGGCTGTTTTATGGAAGGACACTCGAGTTATGGCTGTTTTGGCGGCAGACTCAAAGGCAATTAGATTCCAAAGAAGAAACAGATCTTGCACAAACGAAAAGAGATTTGGTAGATGGCAGCGATGGTGGTGGGGGCGGCAATAGTGATGATGGCGGTAAGAACTTAAAACTCTAAACGACGAAACGCTGAGACTAGCAACTTGACACAACAATGTAACAGAAAACTCAACAAGCCATAAGTAAGCAGTACTAGTAAAAAAACCCTCAAAGGTTTATAGGACTACGAAAAACTAATCTATTATTTTTTTGGCTTTTTTTGGACTATAAAAAAACAAAAACAGCAAAGAATATGAAGTCTCTCACCGATAAACCTTGAGTGGACTTGAGAAGGAAAGGGGAGAGAGAGAGAGCAAGAGCGACGCTCGGGCTCGGGCTGAAAGAAGGGGTGAATAGGTGAGGGAGGGGAAAAGGATGGGGCCTGCGTTGTTAAGTGCTGGGCATCACCTGGGGGAGCGCGCCAGCGATGATGGCGCCATGGTGGGGAGGATGGCGCCAACACTGCTGATGCCCTCTTACTGTCATGTCAGCGTCAGACCGTCGGGTTTGCCACGGTAGCAGGGTGACGACGCCAGGAATGCTGGTGTCGTCCCGTTAGACCACGGCACCAGTCACTCTAACGTCCCAAAAAAGATCATTCCTGAAATAAGTTTTTTAAAGATTTATTTATAAAATAAGTTTGGGTAAAAAATCAAATTGTAAAAAATTCAAAAGTGCTACTACTACATCGAACGCATGCATATCAGGCCATTTATATTTGGCAGTCATCACTCATCACTAGCTAGCTGGTTGGTACCCTCCTCTCTCTGACATCTTCATCTAAAACATGACACATCAGTTTGGACCATCGACATCAAGAGGCACATTGTACATGCCTGCAACTATTTGTTACTACTTGTGAGTCATGGCAACCTAACCATTGACCGACCGCGCTATAGCTTGAGAAGACAGACAAATATAAATGGTCAACGAAAACCAGACAGGTCCATGTTTTGAGAGCTCTCCTCGGCTCCACCTTCCTCCTTGTATTCAAGGTGGATATATAATATGGGGTACTATGAGTGAAGGAAATTCATTATCGTCATTGATGCATCAAGGACCGAAAATGGTGATGGATATTCCTCACCAATTAACCAGTATTGCTTCTGTAAAAGTATGATTTTTTTTCTAATTTATTATCGTCATGCTGCAATTGCCAATAAATAGTCAGATTGAATGAATAATTTTCAACCGATCTAAAATCACTTCTATAGTAATGATATCATTTTCGCACGTTTTTATCCCACCAGCATGATCCCTTTCTCACATTCTCTTCCCAAAGCAGCATCTTGTATTCATCATTGTATTCATGATTGTCCATATTAACCACCGATGATATTTTCACACCTCAAGCCCCCAACTCAATCCCACCGATCTAAAATCACTTCTATAGTAATGATATCATTTCCACCCGTTTTCATTCCACCAGCATGACCCCTTTCTCACATTCTCTTTCCAAAGCAACATTTTGTATTCACCATTGTTCATATTAACCACTTTTCTCACATTCTCTTCCCAAAGCAACATCTTGTATTTTCCATTGTTCATATTAACCACTGATGATATTTTCACACCTCAAGCCCCTAACTCAATCCCCATTCGACATTGTCTGTTGTTACAATTCGCCAAAATTTGTCATGCCAATACTCAAAGTGACTACTACCACAGGTTCTTACCTGCTATCACTCCATGTCACCTAAATGATTTCCAATAATATGAGTAAGTGTTTTACCACGCCTACTCCAATAGTCAAGGACGATAACTTTGGTTTATTCCAAATCCCGCAGAATCAATTTAAAAAACAAATGAAATCAATTCCGTATGGTTCAGTTGTCGAAAGCTTGTTATGAGGCAACTTGCCTTTTATTCCCGAAATGGTTGATAGATATCAGTCTAATCTAGGTCAAGACCATTAGAAAGTTGTTAAGAAACCCTTGCATTATTAGCAAGGTACTAAGCACTACGTGCTAACTTATAGGAAGTCTGGTGATCTTGAGGTCATTAGTTATTCAGACTCTGATTTTGGAGGGTGCATAGACAATAACAAAATCCATATCAGGTTATGTCTTTACTGTTGCAGGAGGAGTTGTTTCGTGGAAAATCTCCAAACAATCAATTGATGCATCGTCAACAATACAGACTAAGTTTATAGCATGTTATGAGGCAACCGGACATGTTGTATGGCTAAAGAAATTTATTTCAAGATTAAGAGTGGTTGACAATGTTGATGAACCACTCACCATATACTGTGACATATACTATGATAATAGGTTGCAGTATTTTATTCAAGTAACAATAAGTCAAGCGCTGCTGTCAAGAACGTTGACATAAAGTATCATGTTGTGAAAGATAAGATCCAGAATCAAACAATTAAGGTTGAGGTCATAAGCACTAAGTAAATGCTCACGGATCCGCTCACTAAAGGTCTACCAACCAACTAATTAGGGTGTATTTGGTTGGAGGGATATTCCTGAATGAGATATGGTGATTCAGTTTTTGAGTGTGTTTGGTTGGTGGGCAAGGGTTGAGAGGGCGGTCCAGAGAGGGAATATTCCACGAAGATATTGGATGAGCGTATCCAGCCAAATTGGCCGGATGAGGATGTCCACCTTGCTAATCTTGATCATTAGCAATCGATTAGCAATAATTAACATATTTTATTGTTAATTAGTAATTAACTTGTCAAAATTAGTGTAAATTAGATATAGGGAATGCTACAAGACGGTATCCAGTTCGGATGGGATGATACCTATAAGGTATCATGTCCTGATACCTATAAGGTATGATACCTATCAGGTAGGTATCACCGGATAGAAATCACATGATACTTGGTAGGTATCACCTGATACTGGTTAGGTATTAGGTCATGAGGTAGACGTGATATCTCAGAGGTATCATCTCGTCCGAACGGGATACTGACCTGTAGCATTTTCCTTAGATATAATTAGTCTATTTTATTGTTAATTAGTATAGATTATGACTATATTAATGAATTAACATATTTTATTATTGGTTAATATGTTATTGGTTTCATCCCATACCTTCTCATCCATCTAACCAAACAAAAAACTAGATGGCCATATCCACCCAACCAAACAAAAAAACAGGACCACCATATTCCTATAAATATGGATGGACATATCCTATCCAACCTTTACCACAAACCAAACGCACCCTTAATGAGCATATTGTCAGCATGGGATTAATAGGTGACCAATAAGTATGATTATGTAAAAGGGGCATAAGAATCAATCAACACCTAATAAAAATAAGTTGATTCCAATAGAGGTATTACGGTGGCTATAGGCATTGTTGTCACAGTGATGTTCCATTGACTACTACTATGACAAATTGCTTTGGTTTGCTAGCTATTCTGTTTAGAGTGGACTCGTTAGCATTAAGATCAAGTGGAAGAATGTTGGTTTATCTCCTAACATTGAGCCAGTGAGACGCGTCATGGGCATGGCCCACCCACACCCACGCGCTTGTAACGACGAGGAGCGAGTCTCAAGCGACTCTAACTCATGCTCCTCATCCACGCGCGATGATCAGACACACACCGTTCTCCTTAATGGACCAAAGGGAGAGGCTGCTCCGTGCTTAGGTACATTAAGGGTGTGTTTGGTTGGTTGTATCCTTCTGGCCTGGCCCATGTCTCTCATACAGGCTGAGTTTGTCCTGGCTAAGGGGATCCGCATGCAGTTGTTTGGTTATTTGCATTGGTCTAGTCTGACTCGTATGAGATTGTGTTTGGTTGCTTGCATGAGAGATACGGTGAGATATTTTGTTTGGTTGGTTATATGGTTTTGAGTTTGGTTACCTCTCTATTTAGTTGGGTGAGCTTACCTCTATAATATCATATGAAAAAAATATTAGAATTAAGTTGAGTAGATGTAAACAATTTATCACATTGAAAGAATAAGATTGGTGTTAATTTTTATAATATTTTAGATTAGATTATACAAAATTGACAACATTGAATAATCAACTAGACCAAATAATATTCATCAGAAAAAATGTATATTTTCTTTGATGGGAATTCCTACACGATTAGTATGCAAACAATAATTTACACATTATTAATTCATCCGGTAATCAATCGGATAAGGAAAAAAAGGCAAAAAAAACCATCGTAGTCCACAACACCACAATACAATGCCGCAAAAGGAAAGAGTAGCGAGAGAGTTGGAAGGCAATGTTCGTCGATGAGAAAGAGTAGCAGCATGGAAGGCAGAGGCAGTGACCGATGTGGAAGGTAGAGGCGGCGGCCAACGAGAAGAGGAGTGGAGGAAGGCATCTCTCATCCCCAGGCCCTCCCTTCAGGCTAGACCGTCATCTCGGTGGCCGGATTTGGCTGCTTTGAGCTTGCAAGCATCAGATCTAGCAATATGATGGCTAGAAAGGGGAGCAGTGGCCAGCAGTCGGTGATGTGAAGGGAGGGGACAGCAGCAGCCAGCAATGCGCGGTGGTGACGATGACGACGATGGTCATGCGGCGACGACAATGGTCGATGACACTGGAGACGAGGACGACTCGTGAGGCACCGAGCATACAAATGAAGAGAGGGAGGTGACGGGATGCCCGACCCCCTCTCATCACGTTGCACCAACTCGTCCCGCCGCTACACCCGCTCATCCCCGTCCCTGCATGCGCTCAGCCAGGCCCTGGAGAGCATGCGGGCAACCAAACATCTGACGACTGCATGCACGGATGCAAGCCAGGTTCAATGCAGGTAACCAAACAAGCCTTAAGCCACTCCCAAAAACCCTAAACACTGACCCTAAGAAAAGCTGAAAGGAGACTGAAGGGCCTTCTCCATCCCCGTCGCTAGTCAACGCAAGTGGCGGCCAGAAGGGTGACGTCATCCACACCATGAATCTCTACACCTACACCAACACTGGCATCTTGCTATCGTGTCACCAGCTTCACCGACGACTACTGCAACGGCTAAGATGGCTTCAATTAGTTCGATAGGCCAGTTCAATTTCACTATTTCCGCATTATAGACTAAGGCTAAGTTTGTGAGTCAGCTCCAACAAATATAGCATATCACACTTCAGGAACAAAGAAAAGTTTGTACCCCCTTTCTGACAGAAGTGGGTATGTTGAGATGTGGATGAAACCCTTTTTAAAATTATGAGGAGAATATCAGACAAACTGTGTTCCCTACTGATTACTCCTTATAAACTAATATTACACCGTACCCTAACCTCAAATCATGATCAAGCTTTCCCTCAAACAAGAAACCAGACTCTGGGCTGCCTCAGAGGCGAAGAGATCGATCGACATGATCTCCCCTTTGCAAGAAGCTCTGTTGCATCAATCATCCACGGACTGATATTGCTGCAGACTGCACTGTTGCGTATGCGGCTCGCGCGTCTGCTTTGCCTTATTTGAGCTGGACCAACCAAAGCGGTCGCTGCGCACCTCACCGGCCGGCGAGGTGGCGGGTCAAGCCTCCCCTTTTGCTTCCGGCGCCTCAGCTGGGATTCTCTCACTGGGACATGGCCAGCTTGGGTGGTGTGTGTGGCTTTGAACGCTTTAGTTTTGCCACCTCACTCGCCTACGGCCTGCTGCCTTTGCCTCTCTGTCTCTCTCTGGATTTTTTGCATTCTGAAGCCCTCAACCCCATCCCTTTGCTTGGCATCTAGCTCATTCCTTTTTTATTTTCCTTTTTCCCCACTGTTTTTAAATTTTGATTTTGAATGCATTCTTTTTTTTCCTGCTGAGAACAATACTTTTTCATGCTATATTCCTTTCTTATGCACGAGAGTTACATGAAGATAGAATTGTCTGAACTGATCTCACTGTTTGTTGCGAGAAGACCATGCTGCGTTTAAAATAGGATCGGCTGAGATATCGATGGCACACAAAATAGGATAGAACATTAGTACATAATTAATCGATTATTAATTATTATAAATTTACAAATAAAATTATCTGATTTTTAACAAATTTTTATATAGCTAAATTTAAATACATCGTTTGAGTAGGCCGTGTAGTATGTTCATGAAAAACGAGGAAGTCGCCCAGACAAGACGAACGCAGCCTAATCTTTGAATCATTAGTTCTTGTGTTCTAATTGTAGGATAATTGTAGCATCAAGCTTGTAATTAATTGTAACATGAAATGGCTGAAATGACATATTAGCCAATAACAACACTTCTGTTCTGTCCTCAGAAGCAACCAAATTATTTATCTTCACTTACAACATTGAACCATACATGCACACACTCAAATGCAACAAAACAAACACATTGATTTGCTACCTCTTTTAATCATTGCCTAAATTCACAGGGCGATGTACTTCGATGGAGACCGGAGTGCACCCCCTCTTTTCCTGTCGGGCCGTCGCCGTGTAACGTCATAATTGAACAAAAACCCTTTCCGAATTGCCCCCCACATAACCAGTTGCACAATTTGAAATATAAAAACAGAGAAGGAGATTTGAATCGAAATGCTCTCAAAAAATATTCAAAAGGTAGATACAATCTCTCCCTCCCTCCTCCTTGCTTGCCCACTACAACAACAGTTTCTTCTCTCTCTCTCTCTCTCCCTGATCAAAAAAGAAAAGCAAAAGCAGGAGAGAAGAGAGAGATAAAGAACAAGAAACCAAAGAGAGAAAAGCAGAGCAAGAGAGAGAGTAAGAGAGAAAAAGAACATAAACACAAACTGATGATGAACTGAGCCCAATGCACTACTAGCAATGTACTAGTAGTAGTACTAGAGACACCCTTCAGCTACAAGGCATATATAGCTCAAAAGACAAAGCAGTTCTTGCCACACAGAGAACATATTCCCTTCTCCCCCTAATCTCATCTCATCTCATCTTCAATGTGAAGCTTCATCTTCTCACCTCCACAATTTTCCTCTGAAGCTTCTCAAGATTCTTGCATGCCTTTACCTACCTCTCTATATCTCACTGAAGCAGATAGATAGATAGATAGATAGCTCCAATGCCATTGCCAATGGCGGCAGTATAGATTTGATTAGCTTGTCAACCTCGGTTTTTCACCAATGGCGTCGTGGCGGATGAGGTCGTGTCGTCCTGCTCCTCTTCATCTTGTCGTGTTCTTGCTCGTCGTATTGTTGCGCTGGTCCACCAATGGCGACGCCGCCGCCGGTGGCGACGACGCGCTGCACGGTGACGCGCTGGCGCTGGTGAGGCTCAAGGCGGCGCTGCGGTGCCACGCGCACGCGCTGCGTGACTGGTCGCCGGGCGATGTCGCCGCCGTGTGCGCGTGGACCGGGGTGCGGTGCGCCGGCGGCCGTGTGGTGTCCGTTGACATTGGCAACATGAATGTGTCCACCGGCGCGCCCGTGTCGGCGGCGGTGTCGGGGCTCGACGCGCTGGCCAACCTCTCGCTCGCCGGGAACGGCATCGTGGGCGCGGTGACCGCGTCCGCGCTCCCGGCGCTCCGGTTCGTCAATGTCTCCGGCAACCAGCTCGGCGGCGGCCTCGACGGCTGGGACTTCGCGTCCCTGCCCATCCTCGAGGTGTTCGACGCGTATGACAACAACTTCTCCTCCCCGCTCCCCGCCGGCGTCGTGGCGCTGCGCCGGCTCCGGTACCTCGACCTCGGCGGCAACTTCTTCTCCGGCGAGATACCCGCGGCGTATGGCGAGATGGCTGCGCTGGAGTACCTTTCCCTCAACGGCAACAACCTGCAGGGCGCCATCCCGCCGGAGCTCGGCAACCTGACAAGCCTCAGGGAGCTCTACCTCGGGTACTACAACGTGTTCGACGGCGGCATCCCGCCGGAGCTCGGCCGGCTGCGCAACCTCACCATGCTGGACATCTCCAACTGCGGCCTGAGCGGCCGCATCCCGCCGGAGCTCGGCGCGCTCGCCGCCCTCGACACGCTGTTCCTCCACACCAACCAGCTATCCGGTGCCATCCCGCCGGAGCTCGGCAACCTCACGGCGCTCACCGCGCTCGACCTCTCCAACAACGCGCTCACCGGCGAGGTCCCCGGCTCGCTCGCGTCGCTCACCTCGCTCCGGCTGCTCAACCTCTTCCTCAACCGCCTCCATGGCCCCGTCCCCGACTTCGTCGCCGCGCTGCCGCGGCTGGAGACGGTGCAGCTCTTCATGAACAACTTCACCGGACGCGTCCCCGCGGGTCTCGGCGCCAACGCGGCGCTCCGGCTCGTCGACCTTTCGTCGAACAGGCTCACCGGCATGGTGCCGGAGATGCTGTGCGCCTCCGGCGAGCTCCACACCGCCATCCTCATGAACAACTTCCTCTTCGGCCCCATCCCCGTCTCGCTCGGCTCGTGCTCCAGCCTCACCCGCGTCCGCCTCGGCCAGAACTACCTCAACGGCAGCATCCCCGCCGGATTGCTCTACCTGCCACGTCTCAACCTGCTCGAGCTCCAGAACAACCTGCTCTCCGGCGAGGTTCCGGCGAACCCGAGCCCGGCCACGGCGGCCGCCTCGCAGTCGCAGCTGGCTCAGCTCAACCTCTCCAGCAACCAGCTGTCCGGCCCGCTGCCGAGCTCGATTGCCAACCTCACCGCGCTGCAGACGCTGCTCGTCAGCAACAACAGGCTCGCCGGCGCCGTGCCGCCGGAGGTCGGTGAGCTCCGGCGACTCGTGAAGCTCGACCTGAGCGGCAACGCGCTGTCCGGGCCGATACCGGTGGCCATTGGCCGGTGCGGCGAGCTCACCTACCTCGATCTCAGCAAGAACAACCTCTCCGGCGCGATCCCCGATGCGATCGCCGGGATACGCGTGCTGAATTACCTCAACCTGTCGAGGAACCAGCTCGAGGAGGCGATCCCGGCGGCGATCGGGGCGATGAGCAGCCTCACGGCGGCCGACTTCTCGTACAACGACCTGTCCGGTCAGCTCCCCGACACGGGCCAGCTCGGCTACCTCAACGCGACGGCGTTCGCCGGCAACCCGAGGCTGTGCGGGCCGCTGCTGAGCCGGCCGTGCGGCTACGGTGGCCGCGCCGCGGAGGCAGGCGGGACGGCGTCGGTGGTGACGCGGCAGCCGGCGACGGGAGGGGACTTCAAGCTGGTGCTCGCGCTGGGGCTTCTGGTGTGCTCGGTGGTGTTCGCCGCGGCGGCCGTGCTGCGCGCCCGATCCTGCCGCTCCGGCGGCGGCGGGCCCGACGGCGGCGGCGGCGGCGCGTGGCGGTTCACGGCGTTCCACAAGGTGGACTTCGGCATCGCCGAGGTGATCGAGTGCATGAAGGACGGGAACGTGGTGGGCCGCGGCGGCGCCGGCGTGGTGTATGTCGGCCACACCCGCTCCGGCGGGGCGATCGCCGTGAAGCGCCTCAACACCTCCTCCTCCTCCTCCTCCGCCGGCGAGGCGGCGCGGCACGACCACGGGTTCCGCGCCGAGATCCGCACACTGGGCAGCATTCGACACCGGAACATCGTCCGGCTCCTGGCATTCTGCAGCCGCCGCCGCCGCGGCGACGCGGCGAGCAGCAGCAGCAGCAACGTGTTGGTGTACGAGTACATGGCGAACGGCAGCCTCGGCGAGGTGCTCCACGGCAAGGGCGGCGGCTTCCTGTCGTGGGATCGCCGGTACAGGATCGCCGTCGAGGCGGCGAGGGGGCTCTGCTACCTCCACCATGACTGCTCTCCGATGATCGTCCACCGTGACGTGAAGTCCAACAACATCCTCCTCGGCGACAACTTCGAGGCGCACGTCGCCGACTTCGGCCTCGCCAAGTTCCTCCGCTCCGGCTCCGGCGCCGCCGCCGCCTCGTCGGAGTGCATGTCCGCTGTCGCCGGCTCGTACGGCTACATCGCCCCAGGTATGTACGCCCACGCGTTGCACCTTCACGTCACGCAAATCGTACGGCCATGATTGACCTAGGAGGACAGAAAACGATCCGGACCGTCCGATGGATCGATCCTGATCCGCTTGTCGCTGTCGCATGCAGTCCACGCCTCCACGGTAGCAGTAGCACTGACCACTGACTGCCCCCCCCCCTGTCACTGGACTGCGGGTCCCACCTATCCAAAGTCAAACGAAGGGAAACTTTGCCAAAAACGGTTCACGTAGGCGCACCAGCACATTGCATCCCAGTTTCGTTCTAGACTGTTCGATTTCATTTTGAAACCTGTTCTCAAATTACGGGCGAAATTTGGCAAGAGTCAAAGGTAGGGTAGGTTTTGAATTTGTAGCCAGCACTGCAGCGGCGCAGATGCAATCTGATCTCGCACACACATGACAGATGCCGACGTGGCATGTAGCAGGTGTGGGGCCCAGGAGCTGTAGGGTGTGCGCGCGCGCACTGAACAGTGGGCCCGTGACCGAAAGCGGCCAAAAAGGGGTCCTCTGGTCAGGCATGCAAGCACTCGAGAGCCCAATAATTTTTCACAGCGGGTGATGGGGCCCACCGGATAGTGACCTGACGAGGCCGTGGGCCCGCGCTGCCAGTGTGCCGCCCAATGCCCATGCAGCGTTGTGGACGGCGTGGCAGTCCGTCCTGACACGTCAAACCGGCTTAGATGCAGAGCCATGCCACAGAGTAGCAGCATTGGACTTGCCAAAGGAAACCCTCTCAGCAATTACATCCTCCTTTCATTAATAAATTAATGTTGGTTACTTTAAAAACTAAGAGTAACTAACCAGTATCATTAATATATATATTAATGAAAGGAGGAAATACTTAGAAACGTTAAAACCAGGATACTAGTTTGACCTTGTTTCGATGTTTTTATAAGTAATATACATATGAGGGTGTTTACCTTCGAGATTACAATTAGATTTCATACTACCATTTATCGGTTAGAAATGATGGGGATATTTGAAGGCAATAAAATTTCAGTACAGATACAGGTGTAGCAAAGGTGATTTATCTGTTGATGATTTTTTTGCCGGATGGTCCCGGGGGGGTCCTGGGTTAAGGGAAGAGATGAAAGAACGAGCGAGCGAGCGCTTTAGGGTTCGGTTATGCTGCTGCATCTTTGACCGGCATGGGGTTTAACCCAGTAAAAAGCTTCATCATCATCTTCTCTTCTCCTCTCCTGGGTTTTCGCCAAAGCGTCTCGCTGTTACGTCGTCTCCAAAGCAACCAAACGGGCACGCCGGTTGCTGCTGCTTTTGAACGGCACAGTAGTAGCTTAGCTGCTGCTAAGGCGCCTTCGCTGTTACGGTCACGCACTTTGCTTGCTACTACTTTTTTGAGTATTTTTTATACTTCTTTGGTTAGTTTAAAACTTGGTGTTTAGGGGCTTGGATTAGTGCAAGGATCCTAGGGGAGCATGGGCTTGATACAGACAGAGAGATTTGGGCGTGGGATGGATGGGGGTGATCTGTCTTGATCCATGAGAAGAATTTTCCTTGGATTTGGGGAGTGTTGGTAGGATAAATTAACAAGGGGGTTAATTACTTTGTTAATGCAATGTTATGGGATTGAGATTCCAATCATTTTGATTATGGGATGGTACTAGTACTAGTGTGGAGTGGTAGTACTGTACTATACTCCTGTAGGCATTTCTCTTGGGATTTGTTGCAGAATGTTGCATATGCACTTGGTCTTGTCCTTGGTTTCTATGCATATATTGATATGTAGGGGGCGACTGCTAGGCTACTGTTGCTTGTGTACTAATCAAATCAGCAACTAAGATACACATAGCTTTCGTTTTGCACGAGAGGGTTAGTTTATATCAGATGGTGGCATGCATCACGTTTTGGAATGGTCCTAGCCGGCCCCCTCCTTAGCTTTTTTACCTTTCAACATTAGGTTTTTTTATCAGTTTTACGGATATTCAACTTTGCGTGTGGGCTAATTGTATGTTTTTGTGTTTGCAGAGTACGCGTACACTCTAAGGGTGGACGAGAAGAGCGATGTGTACAGTTACGGAGTGGTCCTCCTGGAGCTCATCACAGGACGGCGTCCGGTGGGGGATTTCGGGGAAGGGGTGGACATCGTGCAGTGGACCAAGAGGGTCACCGATGGCCGGCGAGAGAGCGTGCACCGGATCGTGGATCGCCGGATTAGCACGGTGCCGATGGACGAGGTGGCGCACCTTTTCTTCGTGTCCATGTTGTGTGTCCAAGAGAATAGCGTGGAGCGACCGACGATGAGGGAGGTGGTACAGATGCTATCCGAGTTCCCTCGCAATGGGTCGGACCAGCCATCACCGTCGTCATCGGCACCGGAGACAGGAGAGGAGGAGAGCAGCCCTGAGAAGGAGCCCAACTGCTACAAGCTGTTCCCAGACTTGCTGACCTAAGTTCAGAGCAAGTACCTTTTCTGGTGATGGGGGCACAAAAACACAATTAATTCGCCATTGTTACAAGACTTGGCATGAAAGGACTGGAGTAATTAAGTGGTACTAATTGGAGCCATCATTCTAGTACAAGTTTGTTGGTAGGCAGACAGTGTGGTGGTGACAAGAGCTGGGGAGGAAGATCAAATAACATGTATAACTTTTGTAACTTTATTTTCTTTCATCTCCCTCTTTTTTTCCCTAATTCTTTTGTCATCAAAGGTGTATAGGGTTTGATCATATGCTACCTTCTAGGGGATTGTGCTGTCCAATGTAATAGTCACTTCCATCATAGCTTTAGCCCTTCGTAATCTCCTGGTAATCTTGAGCCACCATCCATTGTCATCTCCTTTTTACACTAGTTTCTTCTTTATATGCTCATTATGTACTACTACTGGTTTCATATATATATATATATATACTAGTTCGTGGCTTTTTGTATTATTCAAGCCAATTTTGTCATCAAGGGGGGTGAAGTAATCATCTGTTGGAAGATTCTTGACTAGAGCTTTGGGTTCAGGAAAAGTGAGAAAAAAAGAAAAGAGAAGTACTTGACAGTCTTTGAAAAACAACCCAAGTCCCAAAGCTTTAAAGCAAGCCGGACAGTGACTAAATTGAACAACTTTATCAAAAATAAAGGAGCCAGTGTAAAACATCAAGAGAGAATTTAAGAAATATCATGATGGATGGATGATGCATGGTCTCAGAGTTTCAGGGCTTGCCAGTGTCGGTAGCTTGAATTTTAACTTCAGAATACGTGTATTAAATTCATTTTACTGATCAGGCATAGACGCAATGATGAAAGGAAGTCTAAAGTTGCATGTTCTAAAACAGAGCTTCTGTACTCTGTTCATGTCGCAACTGTTTGCCTTGTTTTTCATCCCTTCTACTGTTTTCTCTGGTTACTGCAACTTCGCCCCTTGATACTTTGTTAGAGCAGCTATGCACCTCAGTTCTTTAACTTTGTACTCCAATTCCAAATGCAAGCCATTTTAGCCTTCTTAACGCTTGCCAACTTGTAAATCGTTTTACAACTTCTAAACACTTTTCAATCTTTTCTTCCATATTTGCTATTATCAAATATATGTAGTCCTTCTCGTCATTAAATGAGTTATCAATTCCACTGTAGCATAAATGAAGGACTACAAAACCAAAGATTATTTTCTTAATTTCTATCTACAAGTCTAAAATGACTTATATTTGGAACAAGATTGATTAGATTAATGTCAGTGACCAATGGAAGTACAAAAAGAACACAATTCGGAAGCCTTGTTACGGCAAAGAACGACTACTTGTTGGGACCAGTACCTTTTATCCCAAAATTGAGGACAAGAAAGTTGCTCACAAGTCAGTTATTGTTCACTAAATGTTCGTCAAAATATCAGATTCTAATTGCACCATAAGAACCTGAGGGCCAGGAAAGAAAAATATATCAGTACAGAAAAGTATAATCAAAATTTGATGGTAAAAGTAGTAAACAGTTCAACTAGATAGCTTAGACAGCTACGAACAAACACACTATCTTATCTGGAAAATTGTATACTATAATTATAGTTGTTATATATACCAGACAAGCAGAAAGAATATGCCCCAGGAGACAGGACTATCAATTATTCAAGAAAATACAGCATACAAGGCTATCTTGGATTATAAGGACAGATTCTGGATGAACAATTCAGACTTGGGATGTTTTTCAAAGACTGTCAAGTATAAACAGCTACTTCCTCTTGCCATAAAAATATAATATACATTTTCTTAGGGGCGGATCCACAATAAGATTATAGGGGGGACTCATTCTTTCTCTTTCAGCCCCCCTTCTCTTCCTCCTCTCCCTCTTCTTCCACTTTCCCTTTCTCCTTCTACCAATGATGATCCAGCGGGTAGAGGGGACTCGAGTCCCTCCAGCACCCACCCTGGATCCGTCCAATCTCCATGATTTAAAATTTTGTCTTTGTCATTTGGAAATAATATGCTAGTATAATTTTTTTGAGATTGTATACTCTGAAAGCAATTTTACTTCAAAAATAAACAATTTAGTAGCCAAACAGAATTATTTGATCTGCACTGATATAAATTCCAATGTTTCCAGAGCACATAGAGAGAACGGTTGGCCATCACTAGCAAACATGCCAAAGCAGATAACATTTGAAATTTGACCATCACTAATATGACACAAAAATGCACCATTCTCATTGCACTACAGGAATGCAATCTACTCAGCTTCTTACTAGATCCCCTGTAGAGTATGAACTACTATATGCAGACCAGGGTGTCAAAACTACAGAACAAGGAAAACTCTGTTGGTAAGACATGCATGCTTGTTTCATTCTATTGTCCAACAAGAACATTTTTGCCATAGTGTGATCAGAGGAACCAGAATCCAAATTTGTTTCGTTCTAATGTCCAACAAGAACACCTTGGTCATAATGTGATCAGAGAAATCAAAATCCAAATTCTAATGATTCAAGTTCACAGACATACATAATTAATAACTTCCTAATAGATAGTGTGTCCTTGAAGGTTACAGTTTATAGATAGAGAACATTAACCTGGCATTCTGGGTCACCGAATAATACTTTGTACTTGATAAGCTTACATACCAGATTTCTTCTCAATCATAATTTCATCATATAATGAACCAACAAACTTGCATTGTTCAGCTGCCATACCTTTAACTGAACTGTGGAGATTATTGTACTCTCCATAGTTGTGTGCTTAAGCTCTTCAGTCACTATTGATGTAGGGGAGTATGCACCCCTACCACCAGTATTTGGGCCTTCATCACCATCACCAGCTCTTTTGTGATCTTGCGCCGATTCAAGCGGCAAGGTATTTTCAACATCGACTTAATGGAAAGAATGAGGCTTCTTCACCCTCTAGATATTCTTCGATGATAACCCATGAACCAGCAGAACCAAATGAGCCTTGATTCCTTGAACCAACATAGCAACAATCGCACCCTTTCCAGCTGCCAATCCATCAGCTTTGATAACAATAGGGCTTTGATCCTTGACATATTGCTTAGCTTCTGCAGGATCTGTGAATGGGTGATACTACAAAAAGAAATATGTACTTATGCTACCCCTATTATTAACATCTCAAATTAACATAGATTATGTAGAGGTGCTCTGTTTTTTTCTTTCTCTGTCTTTTCTGTTATGCTTACTTTACAACACAAAGACTTTATTTGAAAACTCAGGATACATAGGCAATGCTTAGGTATAATTCACCTAGGTATAATTCACCTAGAAAGCTAAACATATACCATTAACTCTGAGATGATTACTTATACTGTCTACAACTATACTATCAAGCAAGTTGAATATAAACTTGGTTAGCAACCTTGTATTAATGAAAAGGAAGCATCAGTATGATTATGCTGAAATGATGCATCTTTGGTTCTTTTCATAAACATGGATATCATTACCGAAATGTAGGCACCTGGTACTCTTTTTTTTTTTTGCCGGGACGGCCAAAGGAATAGACCGTCCTAATTTTATTAAGACAAGAGAGGGTGTTACAACTTTTACAGGATCAACATTAGATTGTCGAGAGCGGGAGAAAAGGAAAAGCTGAGAGAAAAATGAAGCCGCCTGACAGCGGAAAAACGCCTCAACCGACTTCTCTAAAGATGCCGGCCTCCCTCCAAATCAGGATCTCCTCTCTAATATCTCTGTAGGCACCTGCTACTCTCATCGTAACAAATGTCCATAGTCCCAGAAATACTACAGAGACGAAAGCTAATGTAACAGAAGGTACCTTAGCTGTGGGAATATTGTAGTTATCACACAATTTCTTCATAAAGTCCTTTGATCCTTGTAAAGCTGAAGCTTCAGAGGAAGGACCAAATGTTGTTAACTCAACTTTCACGAGGTCATTCACAAGACCCGCGATGAGAGGAGCTTCAGGACCTACTACAACAATGCTCACTCCCATCTTGCGGCAGAATGCAATAACGGCATCAGTGTCGGAGATGTCTAAGTCCTATATACAGGTTACTCTCCAGACTGAGCAATACCTGCAATGACAGAGAGTGTGCTCTCTCATCTGAAGTAATACATGAAACAGAAAAAACTAAACCATTGCCCTTGACTTTGCATCTAATTGTTCTCTCCACAAATCCGACGACAAATTTTCATCTCATAGAACATTGGGAGTTTGGGTCTTTTGGATTTTTTCCCCCTTGCCATAAACATAAACCACTTGTAGAAATAACAAAAGAAACTGAACTAAACCAAAGAGTAGATTTACCAGCAAGCAGGCTTAGCATTAGCCTTCAAGCTTGAGCCCCCACTCGAAGCCTGAACAATCAATCAATCGAGAGCTGGAGGCGACATGACGCATTGCAAGTTTGCAACAGATCAAGGAATTAACACTCGATTCGAGCACGTCTCGCAGGGCGGCGGCGCAAGCAGTGGGCCGACCGCATTGATCGTCGGATAAAGCCCATTTTGACTCTCGTCAGATTTGTTTGATTCGTATCCCTCGACCATCGGATATAACAACTCCTCCAGTAATTAAAATCGGCTAAAGACTCTCAAGATAGTGTCGAGGGTATTATTTGCTGACGTGGCAGCGTAGGCGAAAGGATTCGTATTGCACTTACATGTGGGCCCCATGACTATTTTTAATTTCAATGTCACATGGACGCCACGTCAGTGCAAAGTGGCCTCAAAAACAACAAAAGGGAGTTGTCTTTACACGGTTTAAATAGTTAGAGGGTTGATATATTTTACGGCTCAACGATACGAATCACATCTTACCTTTATTTTGAGGGATTAAAATTATACTTTTTCTTGATGGTAAGCGAGCGCAGCGTACGTTGGGCTGGGCCGGACCGCTTCCAACGAAGGCCCAAACAACACGGCAGCTGGCGCGGTCAGGCCTGGCCGGCCCACCTGAGGCCCACTCCGATGACGTCATCGAAACCGGACAGCCAAGCCAAAAACTCGCGGAGAGAGAAGCCAACCAGATTCCCCCAGCGGCGGCGTCTCCTCTCCTCTCTTCCCTTCCTTTCCACCCCTCCAATGGCGCCGCGAATTCGACGGCTTCTCCTCTGCTCTCGCCGACGGCCAACCGTCGAGCAAAAGGTTCGGTTTCCCCCTCCGCTTCGGTCTCCATGAGCTCCCGCACCTAGCGGATTTCGCCGAAATTTGGTTGGGGTTTAGGTTTTCGGTTGGTTAGAAACCCAATTGAGATTTCGGTTTATTTCGATACGCGAGTTTGGCGCTGAGTCAGGAACGCGCGGGATTTTTTGGGGGTTTTAACTTCGTGCTAATTGTGAGTTACGACGGGTGTCCAAAGGGTTTCTCTTCCTGGTAACATGTGTTCAGGGGGATTTATGCGGTCAATTAGTGTATTTATGTGGTGATGAATTGGGCTCGTGGATACTGAAGCTACGATTTCGGGATCCTTGGTTCGTGTGTTGGATCCCATGAATCCCAAAGTATTTTCCAAGGGCAATATAGGTTTAGGGCATTTATTCAGTTCTGTGGAAATATGGCATGATTCCTGCGTTCCAAACAAGGAAAACAATGTGAATTGTGACGGAGGCTACTGTGGACGTTGGCATTTGTTCAGTTCTGTGGAAATATGGCATGATTCCTGCGTTCCAAACAAGGAAAACAATGTGAATTGTGATGGAGGCTACTGTGGAAGTTTTAGTATATTCCACCTAGAAGTGTCTCAAAATGTTTTTTATGTTTCTTTCTTTCAAGTAAAGTTCTGTGCCAAATTTGTTTACATCAGATATGGTGCAGTCATGGAGATGTCTCTTACATTAGCTCTTTCCTGGATTACTATCGAGCTCCCACCCGTGGATTTTGTGAAATTTGGTCGTGGACTCGTGCTCCTTATGTTAGGCTTCTGATTGATTAAAAGCACGATGTGATTTCTTGCTTTTCTGGCTGTGCGAGTTTGGCACCGGAGGGATGTGTGAATTTTCGGGTTTAGGTTAGCTGATGATGTTTTTGTGTAAATTGCATGTCTTGGGTATGGATAGATACTGTGCTAGTTTACCAAGCAGTGGTGGATTTTGTGCTATCAAGGAATGGTATGCTTCTAATCATGCTCTTGTGTATGCTAATAGGGCTTCTCCTTTCTTCATAATGTAGGCAATATAGGTTTAGGGCATTTGTGCAGTGGACTGGGAATTGGGATCACGAGTGTTTTTGACAATTTTTATGGTCATGTTTAGAACCCTTGAATTGCACTGTATTTTCAAAGGAAAATGTTCGGTTCTGTGAAATCTGACCTTCCAAACAAGAGTGTACTCTGAATTGTGAACTATGCTACTATGCAAGTAGTGCTAGTCTGTTCACCCTTCAAATGTTTTAAATTATGCCTTTTTCTCTAAGTTATGTGCTTTGTTTGTTTACATAAATTAGAGTTGTGTGCCCGATTTGTTTACATCAGCTCTGATGGAGATGTGCATTACTTTTATGTTTCATTTTATCAATTATTTGTGATCTGCTACTGGCATGAATGCATGATATTTAAGCTGTTTCCTCAACTTTCCACTTTGACGTTATAAAAGGTTTCTCCTTTACAACATTTCATTGTTTGTGACTCTTTAAGGCACTGAATTTTAGAAGTTTGAAGTCTAAGTAGATAGGAGACAGGGTTGGGGCCTATTTTATTTAATTCACACTGTATCTGAAGAATCACTTGATGGCTTGATCTTTAATGATTGATTGCTCAAGTTTCTTTTGCTATGTATTTGGTTAGTTCTCGCAGTGCAAAGGCATGCCCACCATCTTATGTTAATCTATTTCACTCTAAGATTGCTAGTGCGAGTGCATATGCACTGCAGCTGTGCTTCATGCTATGCTAATCCATTTTATTCTAGTATATTTTAGTGTGCAATGTATCACCATCATTTTTTTGACACAATCTAATAGATCAAAATGCATGCCATTCAAGCTTTGTTACTTGAGTATTCCCTGTGTTTTTGTAGCTCCTGATTGTTTGCTTGTTTATATATCAGATTCATGTTCTTTATTTCTGTGCTGGTTAGTATTTCCAATCACCATCGCTTTCTTCAAGAATGAAGGTATGCACAACCATCTCATTTTATTCAGGTTGTTTTTAGAAAATATAGCTTACCTGGATTGTGCAGATTAACTTCTTACTTTGTTTTCAGTATATATCTGTCCTTTTCTTTTAAATCTAATCAAGTCTGGAGATTGTGAATCTAGTATTTGTTAGAGAATATAGCATACACTATCCTATTACTTCATTGATTGTCCAGTTCAATTTGAGCAACTGTTGTAGCTTATGCCAGTCTACATTCACGTTTCTATATTTACAGAACAGGATAATCTATAAACATCGAAGATCGAGCTTATAATTTTTCATGGCATTTGTTGGATTGTTGATATTTCTATTTTATTTAATAATATAATAATTTCTGGACATAGTCAGCAAAGTTTGGTTACTGGATGCATCTAGGAGTATGAGCTAAGTGCAGGGCTATATGATTTGAATTGTTGTCATTGACATTCTGGTTGTGACCACAGTACCATATGACAAGTATATTGTCTTGTTTTAGTTTATTAAGATATTTTCTGATTGTTTTCTACCTCTTGCTGCAATTATTTATTTGCATGGTAGAAGTAAATCGAAGTTGCAGATTAGGTTTAACAGTTCCCACTCCCTTATCAGCACCATGTGACAAACTGCAGCAATGCTAATCTGGATGGTTTCAGTTACAGGAAGATGAATCCAGTGATGAAGTGTTCATGAAGCAGATGCTAAGGATCATATCAGTAAGTAATCTGATGTTTCATGAACTTAAACGAGCAAATTGTACAAACCAGTTACCAAATGTTTACAGCATTTGTACAGTTCAAATTGAGCAACTGTTGTAGCTGGAGTTTTATGTCAGTCTGCTTTCACATTTGAAAATTTACACTTAGACAACAGGGTAATCAATAAACATGAAATTAAAAAAAAAATCAAGCTTATATTTTTTTTGACATTTTCTTCCATCGGTGATATTTCTATTCTATTGTATTTGGTAATAATAATTTATGAACAACTGAATTCATCTAGGAGTATGAGCTATAGTGCTGTCATTGGCATTCTGGATGCAGCCATAGTATATGCCATTTATCTTGTCTTGTTTGTTCATTGAGATATTTTCTGTTAATTTTCTACCTCTTGCTGCAATTATTTATTTGAATGATAAAAGTAAGTGGAAGTTGCAGAGTAGATTTAACCGTTCCCATCCCTTTATCAGCACCATGTGACAAACTGCAGTGATGCTAATCTGTATGGCATCCATTACAGGCGGATGAAACCAGTCATGAAGCATGTGCTGAAGGGTTGTAATGGTAAGTTGCCTGATGTCTCATTAACTTAATTGAGAAAACTAGACAAACCAGATACCAAATGTGTACATAATTGCTGCCATGAAAAACTGACATGGCTCATATGAATCCTTGTTATCATTATGTACATGTTAGCTGATGTGAGGCCACATTAATCCTTCAGCTGCATTGCTAAAGGAACCTGTGCCAGTCTTACATCTTTTGTAAGGTGCACTACTATACATGAGCCTAGGACCGCTGCTCTTTGGCTTGTGGGTTAGTTTACATGATTTACATACAAATCTCTTTGGAACCCTATCAAAATCACTGATTCCAGCACACCTAGTGTGCATCCACATATGGCAAGAGTCACAGGATAGCATTCTCTCACCATCATCGTCCTTTGCTCCACAGGAGCATTTAACCGTCCATTTGTCCACACCCCTCTCCATCCGGTAAATTGCAAACCGTCTTTCACCGCCAATGCACCTGCCTTTGATGCGAACAGCCCCCTTTGCTCCAAACAAGAGCTTAATTTGTGTTGTCTCGCTTGCAGTTGAACAATCAAGAAGCTGGTCAGCTACAAAACTCTGCAACATTAGGTAGATGTCTCGAAATGCTCTCGCAGCCTCCCCTTTAAGATCAGCAATAGTAGCTGTTTGTGGAAGTGTTATGAGCTCTGCTGGGATACAAGGTGGATCATCAACCTGGTCAGCTAGCTCCACTTGGCACCAAATGTGCAACTGGGATGGGTTTTGAGGCAAGAAGTCTTCGTCCAGATCATAATGCTTGATGAATTGCTTGCAGTCCAAAAGGATCATTGCAGACCTCTTGGCATGCTCATAATTTTCTTCTGGCATATAAGGATGCATTGTGTAAGGGTAGAGAAGTGCATCATACAAGAACTTGATGTCACGGAATAGGTGGTCTTGGGTTAGGGTGCACACGTTGTTTGGTGGGAAGAGGGTTTCAGTTGTAAGCCTGCAGTGAGAAAGTAGTTAGAATTTGGATTGTGAAACAAGCACTTAGTTAGCAGCTTAGCATGCAAGTTGTAACAGGATATGAGCCACCAACCTGTACTCTACAGTGTTCATCTCACTGTTGCATCGAACTGCAACGACCATCCCATCATCGGTTCTTGTACCACCAAGGGTCTTGATGCAGTAATCGACCAGCTGTGGTGAACCAATTGGATGGGATGTAGTTGCCTTTAGTGTCCGTGTAGCAACCCATCTATCTGCAGCACGGAGAATTTTGAGAGCAATATCTGTTGCTCGCTGTAATTCCTCTTCAGGGAATTCCTCTTGATAATGGGCATCATATGCCATTTTCTCTTTGTGCACACTGTTGCCGGTGGCAAGCTCCATTATATAGGCAAACAGTTCATGGATTGTGGTGAGAGGGTGCCTTGAGAGAGATTGGTAGAACGCAATGGTATTTTGTAACTGGTTTCGAGGAGATCGGGAGTGAGGGAAAAAATTAGACAGTGGCACTGAGGATAGGCTGTCTACAGCTTTGCAGTAGGTTTCAGGTGTGATTCCAAAGCTTCCGCTGCTGAGTTTGAATCCCCACAGGCCATACCAAGAACAGCCAGTGGCAACAGCATGGAGGCTCCGGTAGTCAGCTCCATACTTCTTCGAAACATCCATCACTGAGACTTTTCTGCAATTTATTAAGTGTTTGACATGTTAGTATCATCTGCTGATTATAAATTAGTAGTGTTGAATGAATGATATTGGCCTTGTTGTGTTGAGTTCATAATCATGAGTCATCACTTTACCTAACCCTGAGGTATCTGCAGAGCCGATCCCAGAAGTTCATCAGTTGGGATCCTGTCATGACGCTGGAGCCTCCCTCACGGCCATTAATCCGAACAAGGTGGCCAAACCCGTTTTCATGGACTATGCCATGCAGCAAATGCCGTGGACTCTCCAGCTGCACATAGTCCCAATCTTCCGGATCATCGCGTGTGAGGCCAATGTGGTTGCAGGACGGACATCTGAGGACATCACAAGATGAGGCCACACAGTGAGTATTTTCTTTCCCTAATCATACAAACTTGCGAATTCCTGATTGATGAAAATTGGCAACGGAATTACAAGCGGATTAAACCAACCTTGTTTCCTGCAGTGCCACCATGAACCCGCAACGCCTGCAGGTTTTGGAGGTGCCGATTTCATTCTCATTGCGAATTATGAAGTGGTACCTCTTGGAGCAAACGGGGTGCTTGCTCCAGCCTATGTAACAGCAAGGCAAGTGTATTTAGATATCATCCAGAATTGAGTTGATATAATAAGCAATTAAACATATCTATATATCAATCAATCCAGCTCATTTTATAGCGCCAGAATAGTTATAATAAATCTAGATTTGTTCAGTTTACAACTGGCATGCAAACATTACAGTATATGTAAGGCAGCAATTTGCGTAGTTCAATCCAGACATAGCAGAGATTAATGCATTCCGGCGAATTTAGTCAAGTGGGAATGAAATATAGATACATGAATGACGCGCAGGCCTTTCACCTCCCTCAAACTTTTTATTTCTCCTTTGCACTTCAATTGCATCATTTTCTCCTCCCAAAATACTACAGTCCTTCCTCATTTTTTTCACTTCAGTTCTTATCCTTATTTTTTCTCCTTCACTTCAATTTATCTTTTTTTTCCCATCCTCCCAAATACAGTCCCAATTTATTGTAGAGGCAATTGAAAGTTCATTCAAACATAATATGACGTCATTTATGTTATTTCAGAGGATACCAATACAAATCTGCTATTTGCATTGACCAAAATCTACAAACTATAACTTCACAAGAGAAAAAAAAACAAAGTGCTACGCAAACATGCATATCTTTCTCATGCGCTCCCTCTCTCTCTCTCCCCGCGTGGGAAGGTTTTTCATCTCTCTAAACTTGTAAACTACAGAATCAGAAATGGAAACTCTGCCTTTGCCACCATGAATCTTAGCAATTCCATCACCCAAAAACAAGAAAAAAAAAAGAACTCCCAAGTAATCCTAATCTGAGACTAGCGACACAACAAATCCCCTCGAAAGCATCTGAGACAAAAGCTATGAACGGCTGCGCCGGACTGGCGAATCAGACTCAACTCACCGGCAACAGTGCAGTGCTCGCAGTGGACCCGCCTGGCCCTGGCCACCTCCTCCTCCACCACCTCCATCACCGTTACCGCCTCGCCGCCGCCTACCCCGGCGGTGGTAAATCCCACATGCCACGACGACATGCCCGGCGACAATTCATCCATCTCCGTCGGCGGCGCCGCCACCGCGCACCTCGCCAGGAAGCCCCTCACCC
The DNA here is from genome assembly GCA_008326285.1 of Oryza officinalis. Lineage (NCBI taxonomy): Eukaryota > Viridiplantae > Streptophyta > Magnoliopsida > Poales > Poaceae > Oryza > Oryza officinalis. The sequence continues at coordinate 49,757,816 of BDMV01000007.1, read as the reverse complement.
GGGCTCGGAACGACGACGACGACTGCCCGCCGCCGCCGCGCGCCGGCTCCTCCTCCTCCTTCCGCCCGGGGAACGCCCGCATGTCAAGCAGCGACGGCTCCGCCGTCACCCGCGCCCGCTTCGGCACCCGGCCGCCGTGCACCGCCACCGCTGACGCCCGCCTCCGCACCGCCATCTCCCCGCTGATTGGCCGCGGAGACCGCCGAGGAGGCTTGAATTTTCGAATGGGGAGGAGAAGGGAGAGAGAGAGTGAGAGGGGGGAGAGGAGAAAGCGCGCGAAAATCGCGCGCGCGGGGGGGATCTGGTGGTGTGGGGGGAAATTTTCGGCGGAAATTTTTGGGTTTGGGTTTCGGATCTGGAATTGGATGAGGCGGCGGTATCTTCTGTAGTTCTGTGTATTTATAGGCGAGGTGGAGACATCGTAAGTTAATCCAACTAGGTCGGTTCGGGTTTCGTTTGGATTTACGACTTTGCCCCCCTTGAATTGGGTTCGGGTTGTTTGCAACGCGATCGAACACGTCAGCAGCGAGGGTGAACTAGGAAGGTCCCGGGCGGGTGGTGGGCCCCACATGGATGCGTTGCATTTATTTACGTCTCTGCACGTACGGGTCTCTGTGCATGTGGGCCTCTGGATCTGGGGTGTTAATGTTGGTTAGCGGGCCGGACCGGGCCGTGGAATGGTCCCGTTGGTGCTGTACGCAAACCTGCGGAGTAACGATGGGCTTAGGGCATGTTTATACTCGTTGTCAATTTCAACTCTTTATTTAAACTATAAAAACTGCCCGTGCGTTACAACGGAAAAAAAGACAAAAAAATTAAGAAAAAGTTAAGAAAGATTTACATTATGTAATTAATTAAAATATAAATTTTTAGCAATACCTAAGTATTTCTAAGTAGGTAGGTGTAGAATTAAATTAATTTACAAGTAAGTGTGAAATAAAATTACATGGCTGAATTTAATTTTTGTTAAATTATTCATGATTAATTACACTCTCTAAAATTTTGTTAGAATTTTCAGAGGTCAATTGCTAATTTTAATAATACAAACACCTTTTCAATATTTATTTAAATAAAAATCTAAATAAAAACTCTCTTTTCTCTTTGGGTCAGATTCAACCCAGCAAGCATCCGAAAGTCTAATTAACATCCCTTGCCAGCCCACTTTTCTTCTCTAAATAAAAACCCTCCTTTCTCTTTGGGCCAAATTCGGCCCAGCAAACAACCGAAAGTCTAATTGACCTCTCTCTGCGGCCCATTTTCCTTCCTTCTCTCCTTCGCCTCAGCCCACAAACGTAAGTTCGGCCCAACAAAAAACCAAAGTCTATCATGATTTATAATAGGTTACGAATATTTATAATAGGTATAGATTTGGTAATGATAATTTTTGACATATTTTTTCATTACCTAATTTCTAAAGGGAAAACCTTAATTTGGTAGAGTAGATATTTCAAGAGTGTAAACTTCTACAATTACCAAAATTCGGTTTGTACCGATCGTAAGCATGTGTTTGGCTTGTTGGCCTGCCAAACTTTAGTGATGATAAAATTTGGTACGGTTGAAAATTATAATAAACTTGTGATACTTACCATGTTATTATTGATATGAATTCTTCCACATTTGTGTCCAGAACTTTCTTAAAAAATATATTACAATGAGTCGTCCTTATTTGGCCCCTTCTTTATGTGTAATTATGGAGCAAATACGAACGGATAAAAAAATTTAACAGGTATGAAACACGCATGAATAAATCGATTATGACCATGTATTCAAAGTTTGAATACAAACAAGGATGAAATAAAATTGGATATGAACAAGGAAACATATCGTAAACTCCTCGCCTCTCTTGATTATTCATAGGAGACAGGAGTTTGGCGATCCTGTGGTTAAGCCGGTTCAGGGCGTTGCAGTACATGGCGATAGGTTCGGTTAACGGGGATAGGTTGAGTTTTTTTTATATAAAAAAAAGAAGATCAGGTTTGGTTTCTTTTTCTTCTCTTTCTCAGATTAGATCATCTCAGATTTAAACCATCAAGGTGATACTTTCTATAATAGATAAATATTTAGGTTTAAAGTTTTAGAATTTGAGTTGAAAGTTTAAATATTAGTATAGAGTTTTTTAAATTTTTTTGAAAGGTTTTTAAATTACCAGTAGAGAGTTTTAAATTTTGAGTTGGAAGTTTCTAATTGGAGTAGAATTTTCCAAATTTCTATTACAAAGTTTCAATTATAATTTATGAGTTTAAATATTCAAAACCAAGTTATATGTTTTAATGTACCATAAAAAGTTTTAGTGAATGATTTAACTTTTTAAGTGAAATTGGGTAGAGTATACGTGGAACCACTCTTTGCACACTATCAATGTAGAAAATATGGGTTACCTCATAGAGTGCACATAATATCACATATCATGTCCTATACCAAAACAAAACCCCAAATAGAGATGTTGAGCCGATAGGAAAGAAAGTTCTGACTTTTAACGAAGACAGAGTACTACACGAAGATGACCAAGACTACTTGGATTCGTATCCTAACTTATCTCTATACTCTAAAGTTTTACTTGTATAAGGAGCACCTAAAGTTATAAATACGAGGCCTTCCATGAGGGGAGGGAATCAACTTTCAATTTAAGAAAAGACAATACAAGCCATATCCCATTTCATTGAGACTACATCCGGGGTAGCCTAGAAAGTTAGTTGCCGACCACCTCATCTGAGCCCTGAGCCTTACGCCAATGTTATAGGTAGATTAGGGCTTCACCCCATCTTTGTACTCATGTGGTTGAAATAATGGAAACATTGGCCTCCGGCCAAACATGATGCAAGTTTGCACCTCGTATACATAAATACACCATATATGCACGAATAATGTAGTTGGAATTTTATTCATCAACACATGCTGTGATCAACAACGTTAGAAAAAACAAAAAAAAAGCACCTTCGCTGGGATCCTCTAGAAAAGAAAAAAAAAAGAAACACACCTCTGTCGAAAACCGTTCGTGATAAATGTGTACGTGTGATTAGCAATTCTGTGGGTTAACTAGGTTGCTTCAATTTATTTGGTCACGATATTTGACTAATGATCAGTTAGGTCACGATATATATGCCCGGAAACTATTTATTTGGTCTCGTGGTGTGTGAGTTTGAGTAAACTTTGGATCGGAAAATTCAACGAAAAACACGGTCTAGCAAGATGCCGGTTGGCAAGCTTTAGGCTGTGTTTGATAGATGATGTTAAAAACTAATCCCTCGCGCATGTAAAATAGAACGACTCATTAATATAATTAATTAAATATTAGCTATCTATATAAAAAATAGATTAAAATGCACTGTTTAATATTTTGAAAAATGTGTGCGAAGAAAACGAGAGAGATGAGTTGAGAATATGGGCTGCCGAACAAAGCGTTAGACCTTAATCGACCACATAGTTGTTGACAAGCTTCACGAGGTCGGGTGTGCAAAGTGCCATGATTTGCAAAAACAAGAAAATGAAGAAAAGGGAAGAAAATTAGAAGATAAAGGAGATGGGAAGGAACATGGACCTTCCTCTCCCTCAACGGCCTGGCCCAGGTCAGAATTCCACCTCCACCTGGAGGCCCAGCTAGAGTTAGGAGGCCCTCAGAATTCCACCTCCACCTGGGGCCCAGCTAGAGTTAGGAGGCCCAGGTGGGTGGCACAACAACCTGGGCCTAGGTGGCCCAGCAGCAGCAGGGAGCACAGCCCAGAACAGAGAGAATCCCAGCCAGGTATTTTGGCTTGCCTCGCACCTAGGGATGAAAACGGTCCGGAAACGGACGGAAACCATCTTTATCGTTTTCGTTTTCATATTTTTTTCGGAATCGGAAACGGAATCGGAAACCCCGGATACGAAAACGGAATCGAATATAATCGAAACCGAAAACGAAACGAAAATGAATCGGCGCGGATACGGTAACGAAAATTTATCGGAATAAAAAAAACCCTCAAACTGAGCTTCAAACTTTGTCAAGTCTAATTCTCAAGTCTCAACAATCAACAATATATCACAAAAAACACATATATCAAATCCAATTGTTAAGTCACAAGTCTCAACAGTACATCATAAACAATCAGTCATAGTTCATCACAAACCCAATCACATAGTGAATAGCTTGCTTTAACCCAATCATCATTGGGCGAGGACGGCGTGGGGCCGCGGGGGGCGAGGACTGCAGGGGCTTGGCGGCGCGAGACGGCGGAGCCGCGGCCGCGCGGGGCCGCGGGGGCGAGGATGGCAGGGGCGCAACGACGAGAGACGGCGGGGCGCGGGGCCGTGGGGGGCGAGGGCGGCGGGGGCGGGCGCAAGCGCGAGGACGGCGGGCCGGCGGGGACGCGACGGCACGAGACGGCGGCGGCGCGAGACGGCGGCGGCGCGAGATCTGGATGCCGCTCCTCCGCCCGGCTCGCTCTGACTCTCTGTCTCTCACTCTTCTCTATTCTCTAATCTCTATTCTGAATTAGGTTAGGACTTAGGGTAGATGCTGAGTTGGGTTGGGCTGGGGAGGTATTATGGACTTGTAGTTGTACTTGTATGGGCTTTCTGTAACTTCGGAAATTCCGAGAAAGTTTTCGGAAAATTTCCGACCGATTCCGAGTTCCGATGGAAACTGCTATTATCATATTCGATTCCGTTTCCGGCAAAATATTTCCGAATTCGTTTCCGTTTTCGAAAAATTCCGAAAAAATTCCGACCGACTGATTCCGTTTTCGCAAACTGGCCCGGAATCCGGAAAAATTCCGTACTGTTTTCATCCCTACTCGCACCACGAAGAAGGATCCATAGTTCTTATGTGTTGCGGTCAATTTTTTTTATAAATTTGACTATTAATAACTTTAATTTGAATATTTAGTTTAAAAACATTAGAACAACATATATAGATTTGTTTTAAAAAATATTATAATAAAAATAAAAATATATTTATTTATTGTAGATATTATAAAAACATAGTCAAATATATATTTTGAAGACTGTGTCATTGTTTAAAACATTAAAAACTATAGGACTGGAGGAAATAGCTTTGTGAAAGCTCACATATTTGAAGGCTTGGCTCGGAACTCCGCTTAGATGAAGAAAAAACCTATCACAGCGGCTCGGCTTAGCTCGTTCGTTGGCTCGAGCCAGTTCACAAGCCTTCGACAAAATAACAAGAAGTAGACATGAGCACACATATCACATATTCAGGGGCGGAGCCAAGAAATCTTTAAGTAGGGTTGAACTTGCTTACATAAATTTCACTGAATTTGAGAGAATCCAGTAGGAATTTAGCATACAAGTTTAGGGCTTAAGCCCTAACTGTTTCAGGCTTGTCTCCGCTCCTGCACACATTAGCATTTACAAATATTACGCATGCCCGTTTATCTTGAGAACCATCATCATCCATTCATATCTACCAATCTTAGAAAAAGAGCATCACTACCCAAGCCTGATCCGTGACTCTCATGTAAGAGTCATCTCATTATGGGCTCCAAGAGACATAAATTAAAACAAAACCAGCGTTCCTTGACGAACTAAAAGCTCTAAAGCCAGCAGCTAGGACGGGATGGCTACTCGTGGGGGATTTCAACCAGATTTACAGAGCATGAGACCAAAACAACGACAATCTAAACTAGAGACACATGACTAGATTCAGAAGAATGATAGACGCTTGCGAGCTAAAGGAAATCCACCTCCAAAATAGACGTTACACTTGGAGCAATGAAAGGGATAACCCGACCTTGGTTAAGCTGGACAGGTTCTTCTACAATGCCGACTGGGACATCACTTTCGACTCGCGTGTCCTACACGCACTCGCTACCTCTCTTTCAGACCACTGCCCTCTGATGTTGGCCAACATCACCCACACAGCACGGCCAAAGACGTTTTGCTTCAAAAATTTTTGGACAAAGCTTCCAGGCTTCCAGGAAACAATAGCTGAGGCGTGGGCTGTCGCGGAACCCCACCACGAACCATTCCACATTTTACACTTCCGTCTAGGCCAAGTAGCCAAAAGGCTGAGAAGATGGAGCATGTCGCTTATCTTTGGTGTCAAGCTGCAACTTCAAATGGCGTTAGAAATAATTTTGCACCTAGACATAGCCCAAGAGCAGCGGCAGCTGACTCAAGAAGAACTAGCACTTCGCAAAAGCCTAAAAGAAAGGGCCGTGGGGCTGGCAGTAATCGAGCGGGCAAGAAAAAAATAGGCATCGAGAATCACCAATTTAAGAGAGGGCGACACAAACACATGGTATTTTCACCCGAAAGTGAATGGGTGACGAAGAAAAATTTTCATCCAAAGGCTAAGGCGTGGATAGTCCTGGGCCTTCGACCATGAAGAAAAGCAGCACATAATCACCAACCACTTCTCGCATATCATGTCCAAGCCGCCACTGCGGTCGGTGGACCTTAGTTGGGAGGAACTAAACCTGCAACAGCTCGACCTCTAGGCTCTGGCAGGAGAAATAACAGAGGAAGAAGTCCTTGCCGCCATAAATTGGATGCCATGCGACAAAGCTCCAGGTCCCGACGGGTTCACCGGTACTTTCTACAAGTTTTGATGGGAAGAAGTTAAGAATGACCTCATGGCAGCCATCCGCTCTTTTGGAAACCAAAGAAATAACACCCTGGGGATGCTAAGCATGGCAGACGTAGTCCTACTGCCAAAAAAGGAAGGCATCGACTCACCCGCAGACTACAGACCCATAAGTTTGATCCACAGCATCGTGAAAATAATCTCAAAGGTGCTAACCCTATGTTTCCAACCCCACATGAGCACTCTCATTGCCATAAATCAAAGCGCTTTCATAAATAGACGGAGTATACATGACAACTTTATGTATGTGAGAAACATGGCAAGGCGTTTTAATCAAACAAGAACACCAATGCTCCTCTTCAAGCTAGACATCGCAAAAGCCTTTGACACTATCTGATGGGACTACCTCCTCGAGCTGATGAGACAAAGGGGATTCTCACCGAAATGGCGAAACTGGATCACCGCCCTGCTCTCCTCCTCCACCTCGAACTTCCTGCTGAATGGGAGTCCAGGGCCACCAGTCACACACGGTCGTGGTTTAAGACAGGGTGACCCCCCTCTCGTCGCTCCTTTTCATTCTGGCCATAGACCCCCTCGGCAAGTTGCTGGACAATGCGACCAAAGCAGGGATCCTCACAGCCCAAAACGGGCGCTCGCCATGTCTCAGGACATCCCTTTATGCTGACGATACCGCCATCTTCTTGCACCCCTCCAAGAATTACATCGACAACTTCAGCCACTTGCTAACAATGTTTGGAGAAGCGACTGGCCTGAAGGCAAACTTTCAAAAGACACAAGTAGCGCCGATAAGGTGCGGCGGCATTGATCTTTAGGATATTCTTCAAAACTTCCTAGCAGCGGTGAAGAATTTCCCCATCAAATACCTTGGGTTACCCCTCTTGATCTCAAAGCTTAACAAAATCCATTTCCAACCTATCCTCGACAAGGTGGGATCGCGTTTAGCAAACTGGTAGGGCAAGATGTTAAATGCGGAGGGGAGATCGACGCTTGTAAAAGCGGTACTCACAGCGCTACCGACTTACCACATGACAGCCCTAAAGGTGCCGGTGGCCGCCCTAAGTGCAATGGACAAACTGCGGAGAAAATTCTTGTGGATGGGAGGAGATAGCCTGTCGGGAGGGAAATACAAAGTGAGCTGGGACAATGTCTGCAAGCCACAGGACTTGGGCAGCTTGGGAATCATAGACCTTCCAAAATTCAGGAGAGCTTTGCGACTACGTTGGCTCTGGGCAGAATGGTCGACTGATGAACCAACGTGGGCCGAAACGCCAATTCCCTATGATGAGGTACACAGGCAGCTTTTCAATGCTGCCACAGAGATTCGCCTGGGAGATGGAACAAAAGCATCTTTCTGGGCATCAAGGTGGCTGGATGGCCAGGTGCCAAAAGAAATCGCTCCAAATATCTTCCTAATGTCAAGAAGAAAAAACAAGAAAGTTAAGGAAGCCCTAATAGGTGGGAGCTAGATAAAGGACATGTGCATCCAAAACTTCAACTCATCAGGACACTTCCAGGAGTTCATGGAACTATGGCGAAAGATACAACGAATAACTCTAATCGAAGAACAGAGAGATGAAATCTGATGGAGACTAACCGCTTTAGGACAATACTCGGCAAAGTCGGCATATAGGCTACAATTCGAAGGCATGATGGCAAGACCGTACCGACACATCATCTGGGAGCCTTGGGCACCTCCACAGTGCAAGTTCTTCACATGGCTAATTATACAAAACCAAGTGTGGACGGCGGACAGGCTACAAAGAAGAGGACGGGCAAACCAGTGGATTTTCCATCTATGCAGAACGACACCAGAATCAGCAATCCACCTCTTGGGAAAATGCTGGCTAACAGCTTGAATTTGGGAGGCGGCGGAACAATGGACAAGCTTCGACCTAAGGCCACAGGATTGGGTAGACTGTGGCACGGTGGAACAATGGTGGCTTCTACTCGCTTCAACCCCGGGTGTCCTAAAGAAACTCCTAAAAGCATTGGTCATCTTGGTCTCATGGGTGATATGGAACGAGATGAACGCTAGAATCTTTTGACACGTGGCTAGAACACCAACGAGAATCATCCAAACAATCAAAGACGAGGCATAGGGCCGGAGCCAAAGACCTCGCGGAGTTACAACCTTTGGGAGAGTGATTGTTTTGAGCTTTCTTGTGCGGACGTTGACTCTCCTTGATCACGTCCTGTACATATTTTTTTGAGGCCCAGCCCTCAACTCTACTCTATCAATATATATGGCAAAACCTCTTGCCTTTCCTCCCAAAAAAAATAAAAACAAAACAGGAGAGGAATAGGTAAATAGTCAATTTTGCAGCCCTTTCATTAGGAAAAAAAAGGGGTTAATTTTGCCGTACATATAACAGAAAGAACCATTGCAAGCAGGCTTGAACTCATGGAATGATGCTTAAATTAGGCCCAGATACAAAACTGTATAGCCCAGAAAGCAAATTGGTCTTCACAGGAAGTTCGAGCCATGAGCAGGCCTAACATTATGATCAGGCCTGCTTAGTTGACAATGTAGACAGATGCAGTGAGAGCAAGTTTAATAGTATGCTATAAGCCAACTATATTCTTATTATGTGGAGGAGAGAACAAAGAAAATGGTGAGTGCTAGCTCTCATGCAAAAGCTAGTTATATGCATTCCTAAGCAAATGCATTAATTATATAGAGAGAGGAGAAAAAAAGAGATAACCTTATAGCTAATCTAATCTATTATATATGTTAACTCTTAGGGCCCCATTAAATCACATGAATGAAAAAATGGAGGAATAGGAAAAACGCAGGATTATGATAGGAATGCAATAATAAAACAGAGGACCGCAAAACTCAGGAAAAACATAGGAATGACCGTTTGCTTGCACCGTTGGAAAAACACAAGAATTTGAGAAGAGATAAAGACTCAAATGAAACTTTTCATGAGGTTTTACCTCATGTTAAATTTCCTTCAAAACTTGCATAGAATAATGTATTCGATAGGAATTTCATAGGATTTCATATGGATCATTCCTTTGATTCAAAAGGCTATATAAAAAAATCCTATAGAAATGACACTACTATAGAATACCTCATTGGTGCCAATTGGGAAACCCCTTAGGTGCCAGATTTCCCAACCAACACCCAACAGGCGGCACTAATTATTTCGGTCATTACTGCCGGTTGTAGAACCAATACTTATATGAGAAATAGGTGTCGGTTTTTAGTGTGGAACTAGCACCTATTTTCTATTATAGGTGCCGGTTCTACCCTTAAGAGCCACGTGACGCTCATTATAGGTGTCGGTTATTTAGAGCAACTGACACCTATTAGTAGCATATAGGTGCTGGTTGTTAACAGGAAAGGACATGTGGCAAACACTATAGGTGTTGGTTTTTAAGAAAAACGGGCACCTATATGTTGGAAAAAAATAGCAGGACAGACCAATTTCACATACAAAATCATATAAAAACAGAATTTCCAATCAATTCAGAACCATTCAACAACATATATACAGCCACATTCATATTCATCAACACATTTATTCACTAACATTCACATTCATCCAAATTCATAGCCACATTCATTCCCATTCATAGCCACATCCAAATTTACATCAATTCCATGATCCCATCCACATCCACATTCACATTTATATATATTAACACATAGAAATCTTAAAAAAGTGTAAAATTCCTAAGTGTAAATTCTAAACATTTGCATATATATCCTAAGTCAAAAATTACTAAGTCTAAAATTCCTAAATCTAAACATTCTTAAGTCTAAAATTCGTAAGTTCAAAAATTTCTAAGTCTAAACATTTGCATATATATCCTAATTCAAAAATGACTAAGTCTAAAATTCCTAAGTCTAAACATTCCTAAGTCTAAAATTTGTAAGTCTGAAAATTGCTAAGTCTAAATTTTAAACATTTGCATATATATCTTAAGTAAAAAATTATTAAGTCTAGATTCTAATCATTTGAATATATATCTTAAGTTTAAATTCCTAAGTCTAAAATTCTTAAGTCTAATAATTCCTAAATCTAAAATTACTAAGTCCCAAAATTCCTAAGTCTAAATTCTAAACATTTGCATATATATCCTAAGTCTAAAATTCATAAGTCCAGAAATTCATAAGTCCAAAAATATAAATGTGACTTCATTTTACCTACAATACCAAATGATAGTATGAATTTGAAAGTTTGATTGGGTTTCCCGTCCTCAGGTCATCGTGCCTGGAATAGAGAACATAACACAGAATACACAATATTAGTAAACATTGAAACACTTTACGCATAAAGAAACCTTATGCAATACTTCCATAATTCGTAATTATGCATAAGTAGTAATTACATTATAATTCCTATAAAGAAATCTAGCTACTTTCTTTTTCTCTTCTTCGAAGATAATTTCTTCCTCGAAGTGCTGGGAGGGGTAGAGGATTGTTCTCTTGGTGGCTGCTTGTTGAGGTTGTAATCGCCAGCGGGGTCTATAAACGATTACGGATTAACCTGCAGAACACATCGATGAGACCTATAATGATGTGTGGTAGCAACTCGCTTGTATCGATACCTAATTTCTACAGCACAAGGTTGGAAGACATAGAAATTGAGACCTGTAATGATGTGTGGTAGCAACTCACTTGTATCGATACCTAATTTCTACAGCACAAGGTTGGAAGACATAGAAATTGACTTAGTATTAGAATATAATTGTTTAATTTATGACTTTGGTCTCTGAAACATGACGTACCTCTCTCTGCAAGTACCCCTCCTCCACAAAATATAGCATGTACTGCATGACGTAGAAGCAACAAAGGTTGGTGGTCGGTTTCTCTCTAAGGATCCACTCATGTTCGAAGATCCTGAATGTTGTTGCATCCACCTTGCATCTCCCATACGATCTTCTGGACCTACGGTATCTCGCATATGCCCTATTTAGTGCATTGATAAGATCTTGGTGGTGTATTCTTCCCTTCCGTAGACTATCGTATATGCAAATTATACTATCATTGATATTGATTACGATGAGGGTCCAGTGATGGCTGCACATAGGACAATGCATCAATAACTTTTTATGCGTGGAGGGCAACCAAAACTTGAAATCAATGATATTGATTTACCGAGCAAGGTAATGAAGGAGAATGTGGTCATAGTAATTGAGCTTGACAAGGGCATTGAAGAGATAGTTCTTGATTTCTGCTTCTTTTGACAAATGATTTGCGAAGTTTACAACTGCTGGTTCTAGAAAAGCAATCTTAGAGTTCTTGCTTCGACATTCAAAAGAGCAATGCCTGCAAAACAAGAACACGGTTCAAAACCACTGAGCCTACAATAGTGGGGGCCGACTTATGGACAGGAATTGTGAGATATGAAAGGACTCACAATGACCACATCTGAAGGATGCTGACATCGAGATCTCTTCTTTGGTACATGCTAAAAAAGTCCTTAAATTCAACCCAACATATATTGGGTGAATGGTGAAAATCCATCTCGGTGTAGTACGCTCCGATTATTTGTTCGTGTTGTGCGGCTGCCTCCAAATACCATTGATACAACCACCGCGCTTGAGTTCCTAATTGTTCAAATTCCGAGTCAACCACCATGGGTTTTTCAATCTGGCAATACAGAACCACTTCGACCTCTGGAAGATTGTCCAAATCATCAAGGCTGTCTAGACCGGCTGACTTACAGAATGCCTCAACATCGGCCGCTTTCTTTGCAATGAACAACTCCTTAGCCTGAGACTAAAGATCCTTTTTACTAATAGTTCTTCAGAAGTCCGATATAAGTTTCTTTGGTGGCTTCGGTTGTGTGCACTTTATGAAATGATTGATCACTTTGTAATTGGAATCTTCGGTTTCTTGGGTTTCTTAGAGCCAAAAAGCGAGGTAATGCCGCCACTCACCGTCTTCTTAGGCAGCCCCGTTGTTAGCGTTGACACTGAGTCCCTCGTTGTTAGCTAGCATCATGACTTGTTTGATCTTGTAGACCTTTAAGATGCACTTGTTGTTGGAGTCTTTTTTGGGGGTGCGGGTAGACTCGGGGACTTCTTCGGAGGCTGTGGTTGACTTGGTGTGTTCTCACGAGGAGGAGGTGGGCTGGGTTCCTCTGTCGAGGCGGAGAAGGAGCTAGACCTAGACCTCGCTTGCCTGAAGGGCTGGAACCGCCGTCGCTTGGATCGCTTGCCCCATCGTTTGATGTGACAATGATGTAGCGTTTGGGCCATAGGATCACATTGTGAAGAGCATCGCCCAGAGTGTCAACACCTTCCTCCAGAGGAAACTCTAGCACATAACCTCTATATTGGCTTGGCACGTTGTCAACTCTGACTCTTGAGTAGCCTGTAGGCAAAGGAATACTGTGTATTGTTTGCCCTGCACAAATTGGATGTGCCATGCTATTAACGCCGAATCCGTACCGCCGATGTGGACCCGGCGCGCGGACACACGAAGGCCTGGGAGATCTGCTTAGCTCCAGTGCAGGTCTTAAAATTGATGAAGCGCGGGCGTGCCAGTCAGTTTGATCCTACCATTGACAAGATATGCAAAATAGCAAAACAGAAAGTCTATCGGCCGATAGGCCGATAGCCAAAACAATCGATCGGCCGATGATACCATGATGATATAACAATGTGATATAGCATAATCCAAATATAAAATAACATTGATCTGAAGATTAAAGCACACATCGGCCAGAGGTCCGATGACATAAACTCTCAATAAGCAGATAAACAATAAATACTCTGTTGTCATCGGCCAGGTCCAATCTATATGTAAAACTCTTGGGCCGATGCAACGTCCAGATAACTCACCGGCTGAAACCCCGATGAAACCCTTATTGGCAATCGACAGGCAGGCTAGAGATTACGGTTCTAATCACGACTTAGCGGCACTAAGTATGAAAAGAAACACAAGATCTAGACAATCAAGCCATCGACTGATTATCGGGGTAGTGGATACCTTAGCCAATCTAATCTAGCGAGACGATTTAGTCGATACCGGCGTAAACCCTAAAACGAATCTCGGTTGATACGGCTAAATCGAGACGCCAAACCAGATTGACTGAGATATATGATAGTAGGTGCTTACAATGACGAGATTAGAACGTCGAAGCCCTAGCCCAGATAGCGCAGGCAGCCATAACGAGACTTACCCCTCGCGGGAAGGGCATGAACTTGCCGAAGAAGACGAAAGTAAAAGGTGGCGATGCGCCAAAGTTGTATTGATCGTGTGATAAAAATTACATGAACCTCGGGCTTACATATTTATACCCAGAGGCTAACAAAGATCCTAACAGAATACGACTCAAACTTTCCTAAAGATAAAAGGAAACAGACAAAGTCCTTATTAGACACTAAACACACTTTCCTAAAGATAAAAAAGAAACTAACAAATTCTTCCTAATTAATAGATACAAGCCGCATCCTCCTCAAACTCGGTCTTCTCTGGATAAGATCTTCCTGAATCTAACAAGAATCTGACTGTTGTTAGTAGATGGTTTAAGATAACCCCCATCGGCCGATGTAGAACTCTAGGCCAATACTAGCTTCGAGCCGATATGAACTTTGGTCCGATGGGAACTTTGGGGCTTACCAAATTCTGGTGTTAACACATGCCGCGTGCAATCTCTTGAGTAATGTTGTTTTGTAAGGACCCAAAATAGGACCTCCTGTGTATAAGTGCTAGTCTAGGATCAAGCTAGCACACACAGACACAAAGATAATATAACAGCCAATATCATGAAGGAAACCTAATAATTATTAATAGAGTGACTGTGATAAGCCTTATGACTAAAGTTTACATTTATTCTGCTATGAAGGGCCTAAAGAAAAACAATAAAGTAGCAGCAGAAAAAGATAAAAACATAGTAGCTCCATTCAACTTGCCACAGGCAGTCAACTGGGACTCACGACCTTTTCCTCATCTTCAACAGCAAACTCCTTAGGAAACAGCAGAAACCTTTCTTCTGGAATGGGGGAATTGCAAGGTGAGTACATGGAATACTCAGCAAGTACACGAAAATATGCAAGGCTGACAAATAAGGCAATGGCTATTTTGCATAACGCAACAATTTGCAGTTATAAACAATTTATAAACAACGATTTAAAACAATATTTATAAATAACGGGTGTTACCAAACAACCATCCACACAGGATCTGTCCACACAGGACCACATAGCTCACAACTAATTCCTAGTTTTCACAAACTACCCCTCATGAGATATCACCGAGCATGTCCATGACTGTGGGCACGACTATTCGAATAGATTAGTTTAACACTCTGCAGAGGTTGTACAGCTTGACCCACAAGATACATTGTCCTTTTGATGGCCATGCGCAAGTGTCACACTTCAGGTTGTGTGCAGCCAAGGAATCTTTAACAAGGCTTTTTAGACACTCCGTCCCAACACTGCCTTCCCCCATGAGACACCTTTCCCTCACATAGACAAGAAATTACCCATGGCAAAGCTTAACACCTAACATCTAACCACTTGGGCCGACAGTGCCAAGACTCGGAATCCTACTAGGCCAGATTCTTTCCATGAGAACATGTGGTTGTACGGTAGGCTCAAATCAATGACTTATGAAGTGAAGTCCTTAATTGACCAGGGCAACTTGCCAAACTACAATAACACACAGAATAGGGTAGCAGCTTAAGGACACATAGTTGACCCTTTGAGCAACTAAATAGCACACAACTTGATAGTAGGCTCACACAGAGATCATACTCGGCAACAATCACACAGATACATTACCTCCTAACCAGGTTCATACAGAACCACTCATCACCCCGATCTAAAATGTTTTATCCGCCTGTTGTTTTATTACACGGTGCAACACATGCTACCGAAAAGATAGCATATAACCACACAGTTCATATGAAAGTAGTTATAAGTATATGATTAATCAAAATTATATTTTGCTTGTAAAACAACCTTGAGCGGGGCTAAGCATAGCTACTCTATTCCTGAGTTGAGCCCAATGTTCAACTCACCAAGACTAGGGTGACAAGGTACCATCGGTAATCAATAATTATCAAAGGAGAATATAATAACAAATAGGTCACACTACCCATCGATATTTCATAAATAAAATAATGAATGTATTAAAAACAAAACATTTCATAAAATGGGATCAATATGTTCAAAGAGTGCACTTGCCTTTCTCCCAGTATTGTACATACACTACGTCTTCTGAAGCGAACTGCTCCTCTGCTCCAACGTCTACACGATCGCAAACGAAAAGTAAATCAACAAAAGAAAATGCTAACTAAATAACATCAAATGAAACAACAAACTAAACCAGGAGGTAGAGCTCAATTTTAGAGGAATTTAGGAAGAAGAACGGGTCAAATCGGAGTTTGAATGGAAAAGTTATGGCCTCCGAAAGTTTAAATTTAGAGAAAATCCGAAGACAAAAGAAAAAGGAATATTCTGAGAATATTCTCTAGATATTTAATTTTGGGAATTGAATTATTTTTGAATAGGAAAATATGGTGGGGCCTACTAGTCAAGGGCTTAGTGTATAGGTGGACTCGGTGCACAGTGGACTGGGTGACGTGGCATGACACGTGGCAACGGGAGAATGACATGGCGATGACGTGGATGGATCTAGGGTTGATGTGGCAAGGAGAGGAGTTATGTAGATCCAACGGTTAAGATTGGATCTAGGGAATTGGATGGCTCAGATTTGTTGGGTGTTTTCAACCGCGAGGCCCACATGTCGGTGTCATAGAAGGGAGAAAGAGGAGGCTGGCCATGGCTCCATGGCCTTGTCGCCAGGGGTGCGTTCCGGCACGACGATGGCATCGGCGACGCAGCGACTCTCTGTGACAATGGCTCACGGTGGCTTCGGTGAGCGGTGGCATCAGCAAGAGAAGGAGGATGCGGCTTCGGTAGCGCGGCACGGAGCTCCGGGACGGTGACGGCGCATGGTCGAAGATGAAGGAGAGAGAGAAAGAGTGGCACGGGAAGAAGAGGCTTGGCCTTGATGCTCACCGACGGTGGTGACGCAAGAAGGAGATGGTGACGACGGCGGTGTGACAGTGACGGCGGCGTGAAATAGCAGCGACGACGAGCAGCTCATGACGGCAATGGCGGCGGCGGCTTTGAAAAGGGGAAAAGAAGCGGCAGCCGGTGGCTATTTAGAGGGGAGGAGTAGCTAGGGTTAGGGCGAACTCAAAAAGCATGCAGCTCGCGGATTTGGTGGCGCACGGTGTGGGATTTTGTAGCGGTGCGGCTGTGGCGTCTTGGCGGCACAAAAGAGTGGGCCGGCTTGGGTCGAGTCAGTGGTGGTGGGCCGGGGCACGATGTGGAGAAGAGGAGGCCGAGCCGAGGTGACGGCGTGGGCTCGGGGGCTTGGTCTCCCCAGGCCTACAACTTGTGAGAGAGAGAGAAGAGGGAGGCCAGAGGTAGAAAAAGAGGGTGGAAGAAGGGAAAAAAAGAGGGGCTAAACTACAAAAAGGAAAATTAAAGAAAAAGAGGAAGGGAAAAGGAAAAAGGACAGGGACTTTTCTGGAAAATTCCAAATTAGGAGATTTAGGATATTAGGGAATTGAACTGGAAAATTGGATTTGGGCGGAATTGAATTAGGGATTTGAGCTCCAGTTCCAAAGATACAAATTAAATCCCATTAACTCCAATTAAGAAACGATAAAGCATATGGCATAATTAATTAATTAATCACATTAAAGCCTTTTGATTTAACGAAGTTTTCATTAAGCTATTTTAGGTGAATAAACCAAAGGTGAGTTTTCGCAAATAGACGAAAAGAACAGAAAGTGAAAAAAAATCAGGACGTGACAGTTATGAAGGGGGACATGGGGCACGCACGGTGTGTGTCGTTATGTTGTCCAAAGCGTAATGCGCTGTGTCCTGTTGAGGTGGGATGGCTTCCGTGGACGCTCAACTGCTACGTTTCACACCCGGGCTTACTACTTGGTTCTCGGCTAGCCCGTGGCATTCGGGTACCTCATCAGGAAACATCTGTGCAAGTTGTTTCTTTAGCTGACAGGTGTTAACGACGAATTTTGGTAATCGACTTGGAAAGAAAAGAGGAAACCGAAGCAGAGAGGAAGGATTGAGTTGGAGTCGGACCAGGCTTCGTATCAGACCCGGTAACCGTATCGGACTGGGGAGGTGTTGCCAGAAAGAGTGTATCGGCCGATACGGATTCGATATGATTGTTGGCCGATACGGGTTGTAAGTTGATAGAGTCAGCGTGGGCTTGGTCTGGGCTCGGAATAAGCTTCAAGGAAGTTGCCAAATAGAGATAAAGCTCGGTGTTAGGCAGTTGTATCTTGTAAATTAAGTAGTTTAGATCTAATCTGTGGCTTAAGTCTGCCGCAAGGACTTGTTTGTTAGTTGTAGATAAGATCGTACCCTACAAGGGTTCTGTTGTAACCTCGGGTATAAATATCCCGATAGTTTTTACATAGAGGCTCTCTCTCAATCAATCATACAATTAAACTAATCTACTTTCGGCGCATCGCCAACCCTCGCAAGAGGTTGACTTCTGACGAGTTCTTGCTTCCCAAGAGCAAGGTAAGAACTCGTACCCGACGATTTGCATCGTCGGGGCTAGCGTGTCGCTTTAGGCACGTTAAGCCCTGATGATGTGATCGTCGTTTATCGTGTGTTAGCTAATCTTGACGCGGTCTTCTGATTCTGTCTCGTCAGCAGTTAACTCGTTTTAGGGTTTGTTGCCGATGATGGTTGAATCAGTTTGCTCGCTTAGATTATCTAAGGCATTTACCATCCCCAAAAGCAATCGACGGCTTGATTTTCTTTGTGTTAAGTCTCGATTCACACTTTGAGTTGCTATCGACCTTAGTCCTGTTTCGAGATCTAACACGAAACCTGTTTTCGATTGTAATTAAGGATAGCGCTGGGGTTTCAGCCGGTCTTATCTAATGCATGTGATTATTTATGTTTTTGCATGTGTTTGCCACTTATACATGTGGATCGACGAATATAAACATATCGGTCACAGAGTGTTTTTAAAGACTTCTTTGTGGTTGGTGTATTTATGTTAGCCGATTGACTTGTATAAGTTTACACTAGAGTAATAGCTAGTATAGTTATCCTCATGAAACCCTCATCGGCTAACTTCATTAATCTTTCACACGCTTTTAGCATGGGCCGATGAGATTAGATCTCTTCAATTTGCTTATTATATCAAGTAAGCCGATACAGCTTTGCCCTATCGGCTGGGCTATAACAATGTGACATCGGCCTATCGGCCGATCGACTATTGTTTTCTGATATGGTTTACTTGTTTCTTGTTGATTGCAGATCAAATCAACTGGCACGCTCTGCGCACGACTAGGCAAGCCAATTTGGACCTGCGCTGGAGTTAAGCAGATCTCCCAGGCCGCTGTGGTAATGCGGAACCCGTTTGGTTGCTGGATGGGTCGAAATTCTGCGCCAACAACAGGCCACCTCTCTTGTGATACATTCGTCTTCCTCTTGTTGCGTGGGTCTTCTCTTACAACACCGATACCTATGCCTATCATCCGAAAACCCATCCTTCCATGGAACGAGACCAATGCTTCTCGTGCGTCCAGGGTGCTTGGGGTTTCCCAAGGCCATTGTGAGCTCATATCTCTCTCTTTCTGCCACAAAATTATCCTGTGACGACTCGGAAAGGGCCTCAGTGATTTTCTGTTTTAGCTCTTGCTGTCTAGGACCTACGGCGACCAACTCCCCTGAAGATGAAAGTTTAGTCCTTATCACATACGCATAGTGCTTTGTCCGGATGCTCCATCCCTCTCTCTCGGTTGTTACACCAGCTTGACGCAGTTGCTCCTACTTCTCACCCTATTTAGGAATATTCTTGGCATATCCACTCGGGCCGAGTCGACGAGGATACTTGTTCTTCGTGGAGTTGGCCTTGTTTCGTTCACTCATTTCTCTTGCCTCCTTAGATGTTTTCCATCTCACGAACTAATCCTAGTAATTCGCACACTTCTGATACATGGGTTTGTTAAAATCCAGGGTCCGATCGCATTGGACGAAGTCCGTCTTCAACCTAGTCTTCCAATTTTTGATGTGAGTGCCCATCTTCGATAGGGCCCCACGCTTTGTTAGCGCTTCTTGGCCTTCAGGAAAGGAGAATGACAGCTTCAACTTTCACCAGCACTCTTTCTTCAGGTTATGTGGTAGCGTCCAATCATACTATGTTACATCACTTGATTTCCAATGTCGATACTTGATGGGAATGAAATCCTTGAAGAGGACACCACATGCCTTACCATACGGGGTCAATGCCTCCAATGGTACTCGAGGTAGCCCATTTGCACTGAGTTCTGTCATGACATAGTGACCATCAGGCATCATGTTAGGAGCTCTAGGCTTCCTCTCTGATTTCATAGTTGATTTCTGGGCCGAACCAGTAGCAGAAGTGCCAGCCTCCATGAAAATATGAAAATTGATTAGTTGGAACGGTCTGTTAGAGTAGGAGTTTCCTAATGCACTATTGCATGAAATCAACGTCAGAATTACCTCACCGCCTTCAGCATTCTCTTGATTTAAATTTACTAACACGCTAGGGCTGACATCCTGTTCGTCCTCTGATCCAGAGCTGCCGAATTCTTTGTGTTCCATCTTATCCATAATGGTAAGCTATTTTTGAGGAAAAATAAACAACATTATTGTATTGACGTGCATGTATTGAAAGTTCATCATCGAGCAACATGTCTGAATGGCTCCAGTTCATCATCGAGCATAGTATATGCAAATTTGTAAAGATGATATCTACGTGCTCTCAGAACTATATGCGTAAATGTGTTGCACCATTTAGCCATCCCTAGACATCTAGACAACTAGAAAAGTATATATTTGTAAAAGCATGAGGCGTTGTGGTAGGTCTGATGGGAATCAGAAAGCCTCCGTCGTGGCCTATGCCACAAGGATTGACGCGAAGGCTTTCACTTCCCACCAGGCCTTCAACACGCTTAAATAGTGCGAATGGTGGTTGGAGGTGGCAATGTTCAACGAAGACCATCTGTTCATCATTGAGCACAACCAAACTAAAATCCTAAAAATCAAATCAAACTAAACCAAACATGTCTGAATGGCTCCAGTTCATCATCGAAAAAAATAATTTATTCATAATATTTTAAAATACAACCAATGAAATTTCAAGCAAATTATATGTAAATGTGTAAATCTGTTATGTCCGTGCTCTCAAAACTATATCTGTAAATGTGTTGCATCATTTAGCCTTCGCTGGACATTTGGAAAACTATGTCTATACTAGCAAGAGATGTTGTGGTAGGGTTGGTAGAAAGAAGAAGGCATTTGCCGCGACCTTTGTAGCAAGGATTGATATGGATCCATTCTCTTCCTAACAGGCCTACAACAAGCCTAAACAAGTGTGAACGGTGGATGGAGGTGGCAATGTCCAACGAAGGCCATCTATTCATCATCGAGCACGATCAAACTAAAATCCTAAAAATCAAATCATGTTACCACCGAACGCTGCCCCCTCCTAGCCGCCTCCTCCTCATTGCCGAGTGCCACCACCGAGCACCGTCCCAAGGTCACTGCCGGATCTAGAGGACAGATTATAATGTGGGTCTAGAGGATCTAGAGGAGGTTTCAGGTGAGCACATCCTCATTCACCCCCAGTTAAATTCGAGACAAAAAGAGAACGAGGATGTGCTCACCTAGAACAATAACCAAGAGAGCTTTCAGCAATTTATAATGCAACATATTCATTTTTACCTCTCATAAAAGTAAATACAAGCAATATTTGCAGTTGCGGCATTTGGAACAAACAAAGAGCAATTTAAGGAATAACAATCCAACAAGCATATATTATATATAAGCATTAGTCATACAAACTAAGCACTAGCTTCAACATTGCATATTTTCTTTATTCAAGTAAAATAATTAGTGTCATGCATCATCTATCTTAAATGCAATATCTAAGCCTCATATAAATACTGGAATGCATAAAAACTAACATAGTAACAAATAGACCTCAATTATTTTGCTAGCATGCACAACAATATACTAGAGGTATAAAACAAAGCTTTTCTTTTTCTTATTTTATATATTTTCAGAATTAGAACAAATGCACAAAATAAACATGAATGCACCGAAAAGCATAAACTCTCCCTCAAATCAACCTCTAATTCCCCCGAAGAAAAATCAAAAAGAAATCAAAGCTTTTTGAAAAAAACATCTAATTGCTAATGACACCACCAAGATTATCATGAATTGACATATGTTCACTTGTATTAACCAAAACTACTACCACAAACACTAGCATATTAAAAGCTAATAATCGAGAGAAAGTAGAACAATATTATGTCAATTTAAAAGTTAATTGATGTTACCTTGAAAAACAATTGTTGTCTCAACATTGAACGCACATGAGGAGTATGTCACCAAAATACCTATGAACACGAAGATGTAGAGGCCTTCGTGTTGCGGTTAGAAATAAGAAATTTTGGAATCCAACACTGAGTCATACTACCAATAGAACCAATAGGTACAAATGCACGAACAAATCAGAACTAGACTTATCTGAAAACTTACCTTGTCGCTTCGAAAAAGTCCAATTTGAATTTCGCACAAAATCGTCTAGAGGACGGTCTGGCCGTTACTGTTTAGCCGGTCTGGCCAGACCCGGCCGATTTGACCGCCAAGTGATCTGCGGTCTGATCGTTGGCCGGTCTGACCGACTGGTCAGTGCTGGTCTGACCGTACTCCTCGAACCAAAACCCGATTTTTGCCACCGTCGTTTCGCAAAAGCAATTTCTTTTTTTTTCGTTTACGAGCAAGTCTAAACACAAAAACCAACCAAATATCCATCTTTTTCAAAAAAAGAACAAGTGTGCTTCTTAGACAAGTTTGTGAAGTAAATGGTTTTGAAATTGATGGTTTTGCAGTCGAAGACTTTGTTTCTTGAATCGTTGAAGTAAGAGAAGGCAAAATTCCAGCAGATTTAAAAACCATTTTCTTTCGTTCAGGTTTTGTCAAAACTTCACCTTTTTCAGTTATGCTCAAAACAACAGGTTGATGATTTGTAAAATAGGCATTAGTATCAAAACCTATACCACGATTATAAGTCCTTACTTCCGTGCACCATCCGTCCATAGTATCCCAAGATCCTCTACCAACAGCTTGAAGTACACATCGATATCGTTGCCAAGTTGTTTAGGCCCTTGAATTAGAAGTGGCATCATGATATACTTACGCTTCAAACAGAGCCAAGAAGGGAGATTGTAGATAATAACAGTGACTGGCCATGTGCTATGATGACTACTCATGTCACCGAAAGGATTCATGTCATCGGTGCTGAGCGCAATCCTCACATTCCTCATGTCGTATGCAAAATTCTTTCTATACTTTCTATTTATCTTCCTCCATTGAGACCCATCAGTTGTGTGCCTTATCATTCCATCTCTTTTACGCTCTTCGTGGTGCCAGCGCATCAGCTTAGCATGTTTCTTGTTTATGAACATACGTTTCAAACGAGGGATGATTGGAAAATACCATATCACCTTCACCGGCACTCTTTTCTTCCTCACTATACCATTACTTCCACCGTCACCATCCTCGTCTCCACACTTATAGCGAGAAGCCTCGCACACCAGACATTGGTCCAAATCTGCATAATCACCTCGGTAAAGAATGTAATCATTTCGACAAGCGTGAATTTTCTATATCTCAAGGCCAAGGGGACATATAACTTTTTCGCTTGGTACGTTGTTTTCGGCAAGACATTACATGCAAGAAGAATTTTTGTCAATAGCTCTAGCAACTTAGTGAAGCTCTTATCTGACCATCCATTGCTTGCCTTTAGGTGAAGTAGAGATATGACCACCTGCAGCTTGCTGTGCTCCGCTTTACATCCATTGTAAAGTGGAGTTTTTGAGTCCTCCACCATGGTTTTGAACTTGGAATATTCCCTATCATCAGTGTCAGCTCTCTCCCCGTCACACAACATCTGACCTAGATCAGCATCATCGTGATCAACGCATGTTTGGTCCTCCTGCTCATAGCCGATATCCTCATTCAGCACGTCATTGTTGCCTGCACTTTCCTCACCTTGCTCCTCTTCACCAGGAAACTCATGACATCTGAACTTTGGCATAAAACCCCTTGTAAGAAGATGTGCATGGACCCGCTGCATTGGAAATTGCCTGTCTTTCTTGCAATCAAAGTATGGACACCACAAATAATTCAGCACATTAATTGAGTTTGTGCTCGTCGCCGCGGTAACGAGAGACGTTACTCCCCTGATATGCTCCATAGAATCATGATCCGCTTCATGCACCCATTCTAGATCCATTACAACCGATGGGTACCTACGAATATTACTTAATGTCAATTACTTTGAATTATACAAAGTCAATACACGAACATGAATAGATAAATGAAATTTACCGCCCCTAGAAGAAGAATATAAGAATTTATCATTTATTAAAAACCATGCATAACAAATACAATGACGATTTTATAATTTACAAGCAAATTGAAATAACAAAAATGATATACAACTTCAAAAATTTAATTATCATTACATTGTGCTATACCTCTCTATACTACTCTATGAATTTTATTTGAAACACCTACTAATAAATTTTACGTACAAAGTCAACTACTGTCATGTCAATACTTCTATTCAAAATTAGTATGTGGTCTCATCTGAGGATGAGCTAATTGAACGAACACAAAACATATAAAAAAATATTACCCTAAAACAAATACAATTAATTTGTTTTGCGCACTAATTATATGTGTACGTAGCAAACGGTCCAATTCAACAAGCAAAAGTGAAACAGAGTGGAAAATAATAAAAACTAACCTTGTATGCTTCAATCTTCAAAAAAACCAAAAAAAGAAGAGCAAAACCTCCCCTAATCTAGCTAGTCGAGCAAGAACAAGAAGCACTGCTCTATTCTTTGCTCGATCTGCTCGAAGGAAGGAGGAAATGCTATATACTGTGACAAATAGGTACCGGTTCTTCATTAGAATTGGCACCAATCTCTAACAAAAAAATATAGGTGTCGGTTTTTGAGTGTGGGCCCTTTAACAGCTACTAGCCGATGGAAGACTCAAGGGTGCCGGTTTTTAACTAGAACCGGCACCTATAAAAACTGGCACCTTTCTCTAACAGTCTAAAAAGTGCCAGTTCTATTGTGGGCCCCGCGCCCAACAACTCTGATGGGACATATGTGAAAGGCATAGGATTTTATATAGATCCGGCACCTTTCTCTGACAGAAAATATAAGTACTGGTTCTATTAAAAACCGGCATCCATTTTCTTTGAAAGGTGCCGATTTTCCTCTTTGGTGCCCTCGCGGGTGCTCGGCCAGACGAAAAAAGCACTATAGTTGTCGGTTTTATTTTTTTTGCACCTATAGTACCAATCTTTATGAACCTTTCTATAGTAGTGTGAAATCCTACAAAATTTTTATGATTTTTCTTCGAATAAAAGGAGGTCTTAAATTCATTTATAGCTAATAGTTAGCTCTTTCGGTTGAACTTTGCAACGTAGACAGATAGATACATCATCAACTAACCAAACCCCAAGGGATTTCTTGCTACCCAGCGATTGGTGAACTGTTCACTTGGGTTCCTCGGAGGAGATTGAGATCATCTGTCTTTAGAGTAACAGACATATAAGGTAATAAAAAACGGATTTGCTATAGTTGTGTCGACAGTTTGTTTTGGCTAATCACAGGCAGTTTTCTAGCCATTTGATCTGTGTTAGATCTGTGCTTTTATCGGACTGAAGTGCACATCAGTGACATCACTAGTTTCCTCACGACGAGCCATGCATGCAGCTAAAGCATGCTAACCTTTGTGGTCATAAATCCGACTGAGATGGGCAGATTAATTTTTGCTCCATGCATGCATGCTAATCTAACACTAGCATTTTTTTTATACATACATAATACATTATGATTTGTTTTGGTTAAAATTACATCATAGTTACACTTGTAAGATACCCAAATTTTGAATTTCAAAATTTTACTTCAATAAAGCATCAAAACACTTTTTTCATTTTAAATTTTGTATTCCTTTCTCATAGAAACTCAAAATGAGGTTTAGCTAGCCAAGTTATGCCGAGAAATGAGGTAAATTAAAACAAATCTTGCTTTCTAAAATAAAACTTTCTAAACTTCCTTATTTTAGCACCTAAAAAATTTTCTCTCACATTTTATTTTGGTAATGAAAGAAGTAACACAAACACATCACGGCCTAACGGCTCTAAGGTGTAAGTTTTCTAAACCTACATTTTAAGTTGGTACTTAACAAATGAAATATAGTTTACTTTAAACAAACTACAAACTATATTAATTTCAAACATGTTTTCATTATAATAAAGGAATCACAAAACTAAAATTCTTGGGCATGATATGGGGTGCATTGTATGCATGTTCTTGATTGTGTTTGCTATGGCATGATTAACTTCTTAGGACTTCATGCAAAAGACACATATGCAAAGATAAAAGAAATTTATTACAAGACATTTAAATAAATAAACCTTAAGAAAGAGAAATGAACTTTATTAAAGCTATATAAATGAAAGTCATCTAAATTAATATGTAAACATGAAATACATCAAATCTTGCTGTGCATATTATATTTGTATTGTTTTTGGGTCTTAAATGCATTTGCATAATAGGATTCATATAAGATTGTAAACTACATTTGGCCATATTCATCTTTTTGCCACAGTAAAACCACAACACATCTACACTCGCCCTTTTGCAGAAATGAAGAGCAAACTATCATAAACATCCAGTAATATTGGTTTAAACTAAAACCTCTTATAATTAGGTATAAAGCTATATGCAAGACAGCTAAACACCATTACTCCCATCACCATTTCTCTCTCTGCCATGCTGGGCCCAACCCTTGTGAGACCCACCTGTCAGCCATACATCCTTGCCACCTCCTTCTCCACTCTAGGAACGATTGACACGCGTTGGACATGTGCCAGGATGCCGGCTTGCCACCCAGCCATCCAACGCCCTCGCGAACTCCATCTCAAATAGTGTCGCTCCACACACCGGCCTAACCTTTCACCCTCATCGCATTCCACTGTGAAACCTAGGGAGAGCACCTTGAGAGCTCCGGTTGTGAACTCGTTTTCTCCAGCGCCGTCAAGGTCCACCACCGTCTCCGGCGCTATCGGGTGAGCTTCATCGCAAGCCAACTACGTGAACATGATCTACACTCAATGCCTAACACATCTATACCCTCCTTTCCTCATGTCGTGCATGTTGAGGTTGCCGCATCACCATGGTCATGCTCTCAGCCTCTGACGGCACAGCCGCGGCGCTCGTTGCGTTCCCACTGCACGGTGTGTATCCGGCCCAGCCATTTGACCATCATTGTCGTCACCTTACCAGGACCCCGTGACCCTAGCACATCAAGCCAAGGAGCCTCCAATCGTGAGATCGAACATCGTCTTCCTCCTCTCCGGCCACCATCCCCTTCCTGATTCTAGTCACTACGGTAGGTCCCCGACCGATTCCTCGCACATATAGCAACCCTAGGGCATCTCTAATCTCACGCATATGTCTTCTTGCCAGTTGGTTGGCTATAGCCTATTGTCGCAGTTCGTGTGGAGCCGCTGCCGCCGCCGGGCCGTCCTCGCTTCTACCGTCGCTGTTCAAGCCTCGTCAACCCTAGCCGTACTTTCAGTGAGCATCCAAGAGGAACCTAAAGCCTTGTGCATGCACCACTTTGGCTTGGTTCAACCTAGAGCTCGGCATGCACTTGCATGCCAAGGAAGCCCGCCGCTTGCGCTGTCGCTGCCGTCGACTCCGGCCACCTCATCTTGTGATTCAACCCCCGACCGCTTCACTGTCTCACCCTCTTTGTTTTCTCTTTTGGCCGCACCTCGTGAAATGCCGCCGTTCGTCACCGGCATCGGCGAGAAACTCGTTGGCCATCCTTGATGTGCCAGCCTCACCTTGTCTTACTGGCATGTGGACCTAGGAGGATTAGTTGCTAGGGACCTCGGGTTGTTTTCCAGGAAGAATAGGGGCTTTTGTGCAAAACTTCTATCACTGAGTGGTGGGCCATGTAATTTAGAATCTGAGAAAAATAAAAGGCCATTAGTTAAAGTAATTTCCGTTCAATTAAAAATTGTGCAAACTTGTAAAATTCTTAGAAAATTCATATTAACTCATTTTAGGGTGAAACAAATTTCATTAGATTCATAAATATATTCTCTAAACTTATATGAAATAAAATATGACACTTTCTGTAAAGGAAATAACTCCAAAATTTTGAATATATATAAATTCCACCACATGTATTCCAATTTCTAAAATACATAGGAAATTCATCTCAAATCCAAATAATGTGAACTAAAATTTGTTAGGACCACAAAATGATGACCTTATTTCTGTAACTTGAGATATGGAAGAATTGGTACATAGTAAACTTTGAAATTTATGTAACATATAAATGTCTATAATTAGTTTAGAAACTTCCAAAATTCATATAGGATTAGTTGTAACTCCAAATGAAGTCATTCCAGTTTTGATAGACTCATAATTTCATGATATTAATAGCTGTGAACTAAAAGTTGGCACATGCAGTACAAGAAACACTTATAAAAAATTATTACAACAAATAAACACTTAAATGAGACCTATAACTTATAAAATCCATAGTACATTCATTCTAGCTCTAAAAATGGTCAAATCAACTCTACCGGGATTAGAAAGTCGTGCTCCTTACTTTTGTAAACTGAAACTTAACATAGCATCGGCACAAACAACAGCTATGTTTAATTAGACCATAATTCACCTACCACTAGAATGTAACTTGTAAAATTCATAACTCCCAAATTAAAAATGATAAAATAGAAAGTCGTTTACCTAAATTCATCTTAGGTCAGTACTTAACCACTGTGAAGAAATCATGCATTTTAGAGCATTTTGGATTTTTTACATATTTTGGTATTTACATGCATACACGTTATAATTGTATAGATAACAAGTACGTCAACGGTGAAGGAGTGGTTGAAGAAGAGCAAGGCAAGTGTCCTTCCCTTTGAACACTTTGAATCCTATGATTTTGGGCAAAATGTATTGTTTATAACCTTGCATATGTTTATTTATCTAAAATTTTATGTGAATATGGTAAAATTGTAGATATGACATAATTGCTGCATTTTACTCCATTGAAACTTGCATTCATCCCTGGTTGTAACTATACGATGGTTTAGAGTACATACCATGTACTCAAATGGGCTTATATCTGCTTAATATGCCTCATATGCTTAGCCAATAATCTAAATATCATTGTGGCCATCTTATATATGTTGAAATGGGAATTTCACAACTTCTGAATGGAGTTGATTCTCTATGTATTTGTGAACTAAAATGATCAAAAATATGAATTTTAGACTTGGGCGGCAAATGATGCACATATGGTGGTAGTTGTGCACCGATAGGAGAGTGTTCGCCTGAGCCGATTAAGGACTGAACTCTATTTCACCCACTATTGTTTACCATATATCTACATATGCTATTTATGGTGTGGCCTTAGCTAATTAAGTTTTTTAATGCCTAGCCTTGCATTTTGGTAGGTTGGAGTAGAATGAATTAGTCTAAGCGATGATTCATAGGAACTACCTATTTACTCGCTTTTCATAGAAGTAGTTCAGGCATCTAAATTTGTCCAATTCAACGGTATAATGTCTTGTGGGAGAACGGATGTGTTCGCTACCACGACGTTAGGTTTAAGGCGTGGGCCCACCACCTAATGGCTTTAGGTCATTCCTAGAGTGAAATCACACTTGCCATTGCTGATGCAAGGCTAGACATTAGATAATGTAAAGGCTATATTGTGACCTCTAGACCGCACTTAGTATATAGAGTGTGGTGGTACCGACAAGTACCGAACAAACTAGAGTGATCCACATCATGTGGTTAACGCTGTACAAACTCTGCAAAGTCTAAAACTAATCGATTAACCGTGCTCACGGTCATGAGCAACATAATGTGTGCGCCATAAGTATAGTTTTATGTTTTTTTAAGTAAGTTTGAAAAGGGATATGGGATTGCGGATCTATGATTTATGATAAATATGATGTTGATTATGATGACTTGCCACCATGGAAGGATGATGCAAGCATGGAGTTGATAATTATGTTGATGAAATTATTTATGTTAATCACAATGTTTTACATTATGTACATGTCTTTCAAATGCTTTACAAAGACTCCATTGCAAACTATTTGTGAAGTAAAACTTGCTTTTATGCTAAAAATATGAGATCACAAATAGCCATCCTTTGCTTAGAGCTTGCATGTATTTATGATTTGACTGTGGCCTTGTTAATGTACTGACCCTTGTTCGTCGTATATTTTTGTTGTTTTATATTTTGTTGTAGGTTTAGCTGAGTGTTTCGGGTTCTGTTGCTTCTTTAGGATGATTCTAATAGGGGACTACCCTAGTCGACTTACTTGTGAGTTGGGTAGCCAAGCTTTCGCAAATCTATGTTTATTTGGCCAGTTAGCCTATGTATTAATAACTTAGTTAAAATCTGAATTTTATTCTAAGTTAGTGCCTTAATTTTTCTGTATATCATTGCTTAGATGAAAGTGCAAAGATAGCAACTTCTTAGAACTAGCTGAGCACGAGTATGAATTTTGAGAAATTGAGATGTTGTGAAGCTTAGCGATTTGAGTCAAGTCTCCTGGGATGTGTAACACATTTGGTCGCCACCTTCGTGTGTTTTGACAGGCACATCTTAGGCTGAAGTTGACTGGCACACTATGTCCTAGCAATATATCCTTTGCTCATTATTCGGCATTGCGGATTTTATATCGAATGGTGTCAATTTGTAATCATGGGTACATTGAGGTATGAGTGGCTAATTATGTATATATGGATCCCACCCATCTCAAATTATGTGGTGAACACAAATAACACTGGAATGATATAAATTTCGGGTGTCCTGACAACACTACAGTTACATTGCAATTGCCTGTAATTATAGTGTAATTACAGTGTAATTTAGATGTAATTACACTGTAACTTTGATGTAAATTTTATAGATGTTGACTTAAAAAACTGAAATTTGAGTGAAATATGTTTATATGAATTCCTACATCTTTTTTCAGATGTATTAGTACGGCAGACTCTAACTTTCAAAGAAATATCATCAACGAATGCTATCAAGCTGATCAACCGTTGATCTGTGTAATCCAAAGGCTAAAAATCTGACTTTTTTTTCCAAAAATCTGTCAACAGATTTATAGTTAGTCCAAATTCACATGTCAGTAACTCAAAATCAAATCAAATGATAAGTGAGGATCACAATCCTCTCTAGGGCGGACACACCATAGGGCAAAAAGGATCCAAGCACCCCCCGCTACGTCCAAATCCATTAGATGCCTATAGTGTGAACATGCAGATTGTACAACCACTCTAGGCAAGTGAGTAGCCGATGACATATACTCTCTCCGTCCTAATAAAAAATTTTGGACTATGAATCTAGACATAAAATCTGTCAATATTCATAGTTCTAGAATGTATCCTATCGATTCAAAATCTCTTATATTTTGGGGCGAAGGGAGTACTAGTTATGGTATGAAAACATGCAGCCAAGAATTAGAATTATTGATGTACAATTCATTTCTCATTAACTTCAATTTCTTTACACTTTGATTCCCCACAATTATGAAATAATATTCTAGATCACACTTTTTTAATATAATATTCTACATCACTAATTTTGATAATATAATAACTTTTTTTATATATGTGTTTATCGGTTTGTAGGACCACGCTATGCATCATACAGCAACGTTCGTATGCAATTCATGTCTGATTTATATTGTCTCCTATTTTAGTCGCTAACCTTGCGTTTTCTTTGCACCTCTAAATTTTAATTCTGCGTTACCTACTGACCCCCTCGGAGGGGCCACCTGACAATGAACTTCTTAAAATATCTTCTCGTTTACCTATAGAATCTGGGATAGGCTCTCCCATTGCCTGATATCTTCTTGTGATTTTTTTCATGATAGTATAATATAAGTTTGAGCCCAAAGCGTGAACTTGGCAATTTCGAATCATTTCATATTTTCTTACTCACATATATACTGTGCAATGGATTTAAGTGTTCTTTTTGATGGTCGGATTTAAGGGTTAGGATGCAATTAATGTACATGACTAGAAAATTTCTTGCGCAATAATTTTGCGTAGTGCTAGAATAATATTTACTTAAAAATAGAAATGTTTTTTTATATACAACTTTGTCTTCTTTTTTTAAAATAAATGGAATTGCATATTGAATAATGAATACAAATACAATTTGGATCCACCAATATCAAGCATTGTAGATTGTTCTTTTCTCTCCATTTTGTACAGTAATTCATAGGCCTTGAAGCGGATGCCGTGACTACTTTTAAGTCCTCTCTTAGTTTAATACTGTAACAGATAGATGGATAATTTATATAAAAAAAATTTCTACAGTCCTACACGTAGAGCTAGCTGGCAACTATTAAAGAATAAATTGATTTTCAAGAGTTGGTTGAACCATGTTCTAATTAACCTACATAAAACTGAACACGGGTCGTAGAGAAAGAACATCTACTAATAAAAAATCACTATTGTCAATAAAGAAAACACACAATATGATGTAGCAAAAGCTAGTATATTTTTTAAAAGATGAAGGAGATATTTTATTAAATCATCTTTTGTACTTCTGGCCTCTGCCCCAAGGACATACTACCAAAATGCTTAGATATCACTAGAATTTTTTTTTTTTGCAGTTGGCTGAATCAGTTTTGGACAGGCGGCCAACCTCACCGCCTAAGGCTAAAGGCCTACAAAAATATAGGCGGGCAGGCGGCTGCCTGTGAAAATTGGTTTTCACAGGCAGACTCCTAAAGAGGTTCGTTTACGAAAATATTTTTAGAGCAAAAAAAAAGCAGATCCAGAAAAAAATCCCCCTACAGGCAGATCCGAAAATCCCCCTAATCCATTCACAAATTCATCATAATCCTCAAATCCATTCAACCAATTCATCACATATCAACACAAAGAGAAATCAAAGAGCAAAAATCCATCAAAGCTGCAGCCGTGCAGTCCAGCCGCTGCTCCCGAGCAAACCCACGGGCAAATCCACGCGCCCGAAGATGGCCGGCAACGAATCCGTGCTATCGAGGCCAGTCGACGGCAGATCCACACTGCCAAGGCTGGCCGACAGCGGATCCACACTCCCAAGGCCGGCCGGTGGCAGATCCACGCACCCGAGGCCGACCGACGGTAGATCCACGCGTCCAAGCCAAACACAGCATATGCCGAATTTTCAAACTATTAAACGGTATCGGTATGTTTTTTGCAAAAATTTTCTATACGAAAGTTACTTTAAAAATCATATTAATTTATTTTTTTAAAAAAATAACTAATACTTAATTAATCATGCGCTAATAAGTCGTTCCGTTTTACGTGCTGAAAAAATTAGTCCCCAACCAAAGGGAACGAACACAGCTTTAGTGAGAGCAGCATCCATCACTTCGGGTTTGCACTTTCATTTTTTGACGAAATTTCGGCAGCATCAAAATTTTACAAAATTTCGGGATTTTCATCTCTTTTTGACACGAAATTAATTGAAATTTTCATAAATTTTAACTGAATTTGAATAGATTTTAACCATATTACCGAAATTACTGCCATCACTTGCCCAAGCGTTTACACGAGACATATTAAGGGGATCAGAAAAGAAAACCCAGCAGAACATGATGGTCTCGGTGAGAGACAATCAGCCAGCCAGTCTTCCTTCCTGCACAAGCGCATGCATTCATGCATGCATGAGGAGTCTGATCACGAAGCCTCTCCCTGTCGCCATTAGCGCCTCCCCTTTTTCCCCATCGCATTGCTGCTCAACACTAGTGACCATGAAGGATCCAAGCCTCCTGCTGCTTCT
This sequence comes from Oryza officinalis, assembly GCA_008326285.1. Lineage (NCBI taxonomy): Eukaryota > Viridiplantae > Streptophyta > Magnoliopsida > Poales > Poaceae > Oryza > Oryza officinalis. Next base: position 49,724,365 of record BDMV01000007.1, on the reverse strand, counting down.
GCTGCTGCTCCATCGATCGATCGCTTTACAGCTGATTAAGGTTCGATCTCGGCAAAAGCCACTGTCCTTATCTCGTCTCATCTGATATATATCCTGATGAATGGATGGGTTCATCTTCTCATTTGCTCGACCTGTCGACCATACCCTGCTATGCTTTTGCTGATAGTGCCCGTGGGTTATTATTCCCTCGATGGTGCACGGTTCTGTACTGTTCTATCTCTCGCTTGCTGTCAGGGAACCATATGTTCCTTCTCCTGCGGGCTCCGCGTGTTGTCGAGCTTTGTTTGAAGCTTATTTATCTAATATTTAATATGATCGTGTCAATCATTTGAGACTAGTTTTCTTAACAAGAGCCGATTTGAGGCCAGTGAAACCAAGGCCTGTTTGTCACAGCTTCAGATCTCATATTCACGCTGGATTTTAAGTTTGTATGTTAAATTATACTAGTTTAAAATTTTATATTTTATCTAAAATTAAAGCAAAATGATTCATCCAAATGTTATCAATATAATACCTAGCTCCAAAAAATCTTATATTTTATCTAAAATTAAAGCAAAATGATTCATCCAAATGTTATCAATATAAATCCATGGATATATGGAGCTAAAAATATCTAGCTCCAAAAAATCTTAAATCTGAATATGTGCCAAACACCCCCTAACTTCCATTCAGAATCGAACAATTTTGGTTTTGAAAGAAAAATGAGGCCAGTCTTCCATTCAAAATAGATGAAAAGAAAACACATAAAAACTAATTGCACCAATAATCTTCTGGATAGCCCACAGAGAAATAGAGTAATTACATGAGAGAGATAGGCTCATGGAAAAATTTCTAGGATGTATGCTAGATCTCATGCTAACTTTCATTCGAAATCTTTATGCAATGAGCCATTCCAAAGGAATTTTATAGTTATAGGATTTTAAAAACTCACATCCTTTATTCCAAAGAGCTAAGTAAGAAAAAATTCTATAGGATTTGAATCCAACAGAATTCCTCCACAAATCGTTTGTTCCAAAAG